>JAWWEU010000158.1:19789363-19827021 GCA_035583155.1 Acropternis orthonyx | reverse complement strand
TTCCTACTTGTTATTTTTCTTTGTTCCACGGACTCTGTCATTTTCCTAAATTTAATAAAAGAGAAATTTTTCTCACAGTGTCAATTTATGTTTTCCTTTTTCACCTACCCTTTATTTTTGCTTAATGCTGGGGTGTGATTTGTGGGAGGAGAAGGGAACAACTTGTGAAGCTTGTTTAAAAACATATAATGAATCTGTACATTTCAAAGTATCCAAAAATTACTCTGCCCTGGAAACATGCAATGTCTAGCTCTTGGTTCAGCAGCTTACACCTAGGGTTTAATTTTGACAGTTGAGCTCACTCAAACTGTTCTCTAACCAAAACATTTACTACAGCATTTCAATAACACATTTTTTCCAACACAGGAGGCCAACACAGTCCTTCCAAACTGAAGTAAACAACACTGGAACATTTACTAAATCTGTGCCAAGTTAGTTTTCTTACAGGGATGTGCAAAGCAGCTTGGAAGGCTTGTGTTTGCAAACACACAACTCAGCCCACTTTCAAGGGCCAAATTGGCAAAAGTGCAAAGACAGTTCTGTTTCTTCAAGGTCACTGCTCCTTTGAGATATCCCATATAAGGCATGCTTCCTATCCAAAATGGAGATAACCATCAGATATTTTTTTCAGAAGTCAAAATCATTTAGAAGTCTAAACCATGGACTCATCAGTGAGTAAATAAATTGCTGCATGGCCAGGCCCGTGGGGAACAGATACATCCAGCTGGCAGCTAGTCACAAGTGGTGTTCCTCAGGCCTCAGTATTGGGGCCAGTCCTGTTTAATGTCTTTATTAATGATCTGGATGAGGGCAGGAAATGCCCCCTTAGTCAGTTTGCATACAACACTGAGTTGGGCAGGAGTGTTGATCTGATGGAGGCCTAGACAGGCTGGATCCATAGGTCAAAGCTAATGCTGGGAGGGTCCCGAAGAAAAGAAGGCTCAGAGTTGGGGGGAGGGGGTGGATCTTACTGCTCTCTACAACTACCTGAAAGGAGATGGTATCCAGGTGGGGGTTGGTCTCTTCTCCCATGCAACTGGTGACAGGAGGGGACTTAGCCACAAACTGTGTCAGGGGAGGTTCAGGTTGAACATCAGGAAGAATTTTTTCAGTGAAAGGGTGGTTGAGCACTGGTGGAGTCACCATCCCTGGAAGTATTCAATAAACACCTGGATGTAACACTTAGTGCCACAGTTTAATTGACACCGCTGTGTTTGGTCGAAGGTTGGACTCAATCTTGAAGGCCTTTACAACCTTCATGATTCTACGATTCCATGTGGGTTTAATTTTAAAAGGATCTGATGGGCCTTACACAGGTCCCTGCAATACAGGCCCAAAGGAAGTTACCCTTATCACTTCTTTGACATGAAAGTTTGTTCACAATAGAGGTCTGACTAATTTTTCACCTACTGATGAGCAAACAAATGAGGCACCAATGGTGTAGGGAAAAATTAGCTAAAAAATGCTTTACAGGCTGAACACAATTTCCCAGTGAGACTACTCACAGGGAGCAGTGGCAGTCAGCAGGTCAATAACTTTGGATTTGACCTCAGTTAGGACAAGAATATCCTGCCAATGATCAGAACTGCTTCTTGTGTTTTCAGATTTTATTTGACTCAGCTAATTGGCCATTAAGCTTCAGTACGTGGACATTTATCTACAGATAACACAAGGAAATTGGAAAGTAAGCAGCCTGAGGCTACCCTGAAGACTGTTAACCAAATAGCAAGGCAGAGCTCAATTAAAACAATTCATCAGAAACCTATATAGTCCATTGGTAGATTTTCAAGGATCCCATTAGAGATTTTAAGGATGTTCAATCTGATTAGACACTAAAATCTAACTCATGTAGAAGTCATAAATAAGTAAAGAGCCTTTAACTTTGAAAGCCTGAAAGTTATCACAGCTGCAGCAGGAAGAGACACCGGCCACTTCCCCTGTAACTAATATGCACAGTTTTGTCTAAGAATGGCAAAAGCTTTCTATACTATACTGACAAAAAGTGAGATTGATGGAAAGGTATAGCTGTGCAAACCAGTGTCATCGAGTACCCATTGCTTTTGTGAGGACTCTATTGATGCAACTAAGACACTAACACTTTTATATGCTACCTCAAGCGAGCCTATATCCAGGACCTCTGAATCAGGAGCACTCTATGAAATGTCTACTAATACCTCACTTGTTGAAAAGGACAGGTATTTCAATCACTTGGAATTACAGTGCAAATAGGAAATTATGCTATAAAACATTTTATTTCTCATTTTATGAAAACTTGAAGGAGAAAGAAAAACGGCTATTGTGCTCTCAACCTTAATGGAAATGTAATTCAAGTATGAAATAAGGTCATTAAAGCTATTCTAGACTCTTTTTTTAAAAAGAAATGGTCCAACGAAAAAAAGGTTCAAAAAAATGTGATGCTATAACCAATACTTAAAGGTGAAAAAACACCTGAAAACACTCTACCTCAAGCTTGCAATTTAGAAACAAACACGCCTAATGGAAGACTTTCAGGGTACAGCTGGTACTGCAAATTTGTATTGTTTATAAATATTCTCAAGAACTCAACTATCAAGGTCCTTTCTACCTTCCAGGTACTCTGTTAGTGTTCCAGACAGACCACTTAGATCTTTGGTCAGAAGTACACTCCTGATTTGTCCATCACACATGGCAGCTCCTTTTTCAGAATAGGAAAAAATAATTAGTTCCTAAAATTTACATACCGCTTGCAATAATAGGGGGGAAGTCCTCTATCTGTCTGCAAAAGGACAAATGTTTGTGGTTTAATTCAGAACTCATAGGCTGAAATATTACAGGGATTCACTCTCCTCTTACCTTTACCCCTGCTGATATTCAAAGCCAGTATATTCACAGGATTGAAAATGTATAAACAGGTGCAGGTAGATCTCATCTTTTAAAAAAGACTTACCAAACAAACATTTCTTTGAGAACATAAACCAGAATTCCAACAGGACTTGATTTAATAAAGGGCAAGTTTAACATGCAGAACCCTGGTTACACAGCAAAGTGAATGATCTGTTCCTTTAAAAGTTCACAATGTTTTGGGGGTTTTTTACAGTTCTACCTGTAACTCCAGTCATGCTTTCATTTCACTCGCAATCAGGTACTGAAATTCAGCCAGAACTTTTTTAAACTATGTGGCTAACATCAGCCACATGGATTGTTTTCCTCCCTCTTCACCTTCTTTCCACCTTTAAAAACTTGCTGAAAGATAAAAGCCTTTTTTGAGTTCGAAAGACAGCAATCACCACAAACACATGGTTGTTCCTCCTTAGCCAATTCTTAATTATACCTAATTAGATTAATGACTTGGTACTTTAAAAGTGATTGAGCAGTAAGTACAGTTTTTCTAGACTTCAGCATTCACAAAAGCAATCTGCTTTCTGCCAGCCCTAGCAGATCTTTATCTCAGGATCTGTACTGTGCCTTTCCAGTTACCTGAACAAAAAAAGATGCTTGGGTGTTCCCTGATGCTAAGGTCTTAGAGACACGTGCTTTTTACTGTCAATCAGATCATGGAATATATAGTTAGGCACCCCAAAAATCACCCATCCAAGATCAGCATCAGAGCACCAAACTCTCGCGGTGGACAGCCATTCTCCTCAAGACAAAACACATGCACTTCAGGTTCCAGTTAACCACATACTCAGGTTAGTAGTGTGCAGTTCCACCCTGCTCTTAAGACTTACTGGTTTTGGCCCCAGCCAAAAGAGCAACTCATGCCATTGGCAGGAAACTGGCTAGCAAGCTGGAGGAATTATTTCACCTTTGAAGTTCACTGACTGCAATGTTTTTCTTTTGGAGGTCACACATGCTGACTCTACCAATTTATCTGTTCATGAAGAACTGATGTGCTTTGGCAGGTGAAGCAACTCTACAAATTTAACCCTCTGATTACTCCACTACTCTACATATTTAACAACCCATTCACAAACTATTTAGTCATTTATACATCACACTGTGCATTATGTGTCAAGGAAATATTAACTGTATTTCATAAATAATCCCCAAGAAACTGAGCATTTGTTTAAGATGCACAATTCACTTGTAAAACTATCAAAAACTGAGGAAGACCAAGTCCCAGGCAGTATGTTCTAACGAAACACTACCTTCCAAACTCAGCTACAGCAAAGTCCCACATAGCCTAAAGCTGGCCCTTAATACACAGCGGAGCTAAGCAATGGATAGAGAAGACAGGTAGAAGAAGACCATGTACAGCATCACAAGATCGTCTTATGCATCAAAGTTTCCTCCATCAGCAATTTCACATTTCATTGCATGTAAGATCCAAATCATGAAAAAAGATGATGTGGACCACAAAGCAGATGAAAGACACACTGCAGAATACCAATAGGAACAGGGACACTAGGCTGCAGCCAAAGGAAGGTGGCAGAGTGATGCAGAGCACTTTCAGAAAGTAAAGACAAGGGAAAGATGATAATTCCTAACTGCAGGTTTGGCTTACAGATACATACAATCTTACCATGTAGCCATACAATAAGTATACATGCCAGCTTCCTGCTTTTGTCGGTACAGAGGCATGACACGGAAATCCACGGCTAGCTAGGTACAATTGGCAAAGCCATGAGGCACAAAGGGGAAAAAAAAGATAAAAGGATACTGAGATGCAAGGAGGAACGAGGTGACAAATCATCTATGGAAAGAAACAAGTAAAGGCTAAGTAATCAACATGCAGCTTCAGAAAAAAAAAAAAAGAACTGGGATACAGGCAAAGAAAGAAAAGAAGTTTGACAAGAAAGGCATTCACAATCTGAGAAATAATGTCTATTCTTAGCTTCAGAATTTTAGCTAAGCTTATACTAAGACCAACAGAAACACTTAACAGCCCTTGACATAACTTATTCTTGCAGTAGGAGAACAGTAGCATAATACTAGCTCCAAGACTGAATTAGAAGCCTCAAAACTCAAAGCCCCAAGCTGAAGTATTACCTTCCATAGCCATGTGTAAGCAACAATCACATTCCCTGGGAAGCAGCCACTATCTATCAGGTTCAACACAGTACTGCACTACAGGTTACCTGTGAAGAGCATCCTGGACAAGCAACAGTACTACAAGATGACAACTCTTGCTCTGCCTTACAAAAGGGATAGAAAGTGCAACTTGACAAATACATGAACTTTCACAATTATATCAATTTGTGTGTCTGTATCATGCTTCACATCTTTGTAAACCTAAAACTCCTCCGAGGAATCTTAATGACTTTACACTAACAACAACAAGAAAGGAAAACCAGGAATGCTTGAGTAAAAATCACCATATCATGAAAAATCTGCTTATCTCACATAAAACCCATACAAGGCAAGGCAAAGAGTCTATAAAGGCAAAGAGCAATATTTTGAACTGTAAAAAGATATGCCTGATATTTGTAACATATAGCTCTTGACTAAAAGTAGGGTAGCACTAACAGCATCAAAGAAAGAGGGGAGGAGAGTTTGTGTCCAAAAAAAAAAGTTTAAACAGGTAAAAAGGAAGTGAGTACAGTGGGAAAAGAAATAAATCTTGCCCCAAGTCATACTGTTGATCAGTAATAAAACCTGGAGTAGATCCTGAAGCACTAAGACCCTGAACAGCTCTGCCCAGAAGAATACAAGTCTTCAGCTGACACAGATATATATGGCTGGCAACTGTTCTGTCTGGAGCTATAAGCATCATCTGACTCGTTAACAACTGCAGTGATAAATTCATCCAAAACATATAAAGCAAGAGAAAGGACTCCAAGGAATGAAGGAATTTGAACTTAAAGTGATACTTAGTAGCCAGAATTCACAATTTTTAATGGAACCACAACCTACTTGCTACAGTACCATTACTGCATTTTATCAAAAACAGAGATGAATCCTCACAGTAAAATGTTACTTAAAACCAAACATTTCATCCAACAAACCCAGCTGTTTCAAAATAGACCAATATATGCCACCTCATCTGATGCACTTGGTTTCCACCTAAAATCCCGCTAAAATCTTCAATAAGAGAGCCCTGAACCAGGAATCCCCCCCATTACATTCCCTGGGAGCCATCTGGAATCTGTCTAAGCAGATGAAAGGTAACAACACAACAGCAAGGACCCACAACAAGGTGTGGCTCTTCAGGGTTTTCCTTTAATTTAAAAGAAAAAAAAAATTAATCAGGATCTGTACTAAAGAAAAAAAGAAAGGCACTAAACCCTAAAAAATTATATTTTTGTCCCTATTGAAACAAACTATTTGATAACACAACAGCACACTTCAACTATATTCAACTTATACATGTCCCAATCTTTAAAAAATTAACCCTCCCAGGCTCTTCCAGAGATAATAAACCCATTTTAAAATTGAAACCTCCTGGCTAAGACGACACAGTACCAGGACCTCTCCAGATCTACTATGAGTTCATCAGCTCCCAAACCTGAACGGTCCCACATTTAGCAGAGTTTCACAGCCACATCACCACCTTCCATTCATTACCTCAGCTCTTTGTTCACTGTGACATGTCACATACTGTGACAGAGCAACTTACTCAACCATTTACACATACACAAAGAGCAGCTTTGCTTGCTATGTTTTAATTTCGACAAGTTCACAGCTGTCCAGCCCATGGCAGGAAGATGGCTTAAGGATCACAGAGACAAAAGTTATCATTAGACAGCCCCCCACAAACTGCTTCCATTTTCATTTTGTTCATCTGGGCCCTTTTGATTGTCCACCCACATGATTCCCCAGTCTTTCAACATACTTCTCACACCAAGAGAAACTACCTATTATTTCTCTCAAACTTCCAAAGAGGACTTATTTCTATAACCTGCAACTAAATTAAGTATCTGATTCCATATGTTCCTTTGCAAGCAAAAAGTAAGTGGGTATATGCATAAGCAACTGAGAACAATAAGCAGAGAGACCAGTGGATCAATTTAGAAATCTCACCGCCTTAGCATTTCCCATGTGCAAATTAAAATACAAACACATGCACCAAAAACAAATAGTGTTACATTATCTTCTCCCTTAAAAGGACTTTTCTGTCCTGATAGACAACACTGTATGCAGTGTAACGTTGGCCTAAAATGCCTTTTAGCTTGACAGTTTCACCAGCACAGGAGGCTGCATGAAAAAAATTAAACACGTGATCAGGTTACTGCAGCTTACAAGTTTTTACGTGTCATATAAGCAAGTATCTGGACATACACTCAGTCCATGCAAATGCAAAGCCCCATTGGTCATTCAAGTTAGAAGTTTCATTATCAGAGGTAACTAACTCAGTTAAATGCTTTCTGCAGGAGTGTCAGCCAAGGGGTTTTTTTGCTTGTTTTTCTTAAGCTATTTGTTTCAATTTTAATCTTAGATGCTGGTTTGCTTTTGGTGTTTTGTTTTGTTGTTGTTGTTTTTTAATATATATGTGCTCCCCCTCAACAATTCTACAGCAGTCAGTAAATCTGTGATAAACTGATTATATTAATGGCTGACTATACAATTACCTCCAGACATGATCTGTTTACATTTCAGGCAAAGGGCACTCTCTCATTCAATGTTTCACTTGGGAGATACCTTAAAATACATCATTAAAACTGTTTTCACTTGAAATATTCCATTCTGCGTCTTAGCATAGCCCATTATGAGATCGTACCAAAGCAGAAGAGTTATGCTTTAATACTTGAAAAGACAAAAACACCCAAACCCAACTACTGAGACCCAGGATCTTCCTCCTTTCTTATTTTCAAAACCTATCAGCTGATAATGTAACTTTTCAAATTCAGACACTGAAAATATGAGTTGAAGTACTTATCAAAGAGTGCCTTCTACCAAAGGTAGAATATCTACAGCTTCAGTCTGTAACAGGCAGGACAACTGAACAGCCTGCAAGGCTTCCTACCAATTCATGAAACTCATCAACTTCCACAATGGACAAGGCACTGGAATGGAGAGCACTGCTACCATCACAGTAGATCTCATGCCACAGATTTTTCAGGCCTACTCCGTTACTGCACTGCTGCCTAGACTGACAGAGAGAGTAACCACAGAACAAGATATATCACAGAAACTATTCCAGTAAAATTTACGGATTGGAAAAAGAAATCAAAATTCAAAAGCACAAACAAAAAAGCCAAAACAGATTAGGTCTCCAGGTGATAAATTAATTTTGTATTAGGCCTTCGTACACTACTGCCCTGAAACACAGAGATGCCTGAACCTCAGCCCATTTCATCCTTGCTGCCTAACAAACCATCATAACCCTGTTACAGTCTACCAGATTTACAGCAAAGGGAGCCTTTTATTTCTCACCTGGTAGATAACCAGCATACAAATGAAAGTAGGATGCTGGTTCCTGTTGTCACAATGAAAATATTATAGCATCATCAGGAAGTTTTTGCACCAAAGAGGTATGGAGCTTGCTGGTCTCAAAGTGTATCTGGCATGACAGACAGTCTGCATCCTTGTAACAGTTTATGTCACATTTGTATAAAAGGTGTCTTTTTACTACCTATTTTCTAGTTAACGATCTCTACTTCCTATCACAACATGTGACTGCAACATTGCAGTCATGCTTCCACACTCACAACTTGGCAACTGCAGACTACTGTTGTGGCAGAATTATCCCACATGGGATGGAATGGCTGGAAGCTCCTGAGCCCTGCAACTCTTCACATCCAAGAAGAACAGGGACCTACTTAAGTCTAGCCAAGGACACATCACTTCCCCTGACACAATTCGAAATCCCCCCAAAATTATCCTCTGCTTCCGTCCCTGTATAAAAACTGTACTTACAAGAGTGAAGTCTGACAACAGCCTCAAACAGCCAGAAACTGATTTGAGAGAACTTGTCCGTGGATGCTGCTCCTGCGAGAAATCCCACATCCTCAGCATGGATGTGGACACTTGCATTAAAGTTAGTACTGCCTGGCTGCTATCTTCATGACCACTGGCAGACTTCTATCTCCAGCAAATATTCAGTGTTTGTTGTTCATCACCTATTTCTCCTATTACTTCCCCAAGCTGGAATTTTCATGACTTGAGAACTACATGAATCCTTGTCCATCTTTCACACACTGATGTGCCACATATGCCCACAGCTGGATTGTGTGCTAAGAGAGACAAACACTGGTTATGAAGACTAGACTCAGAGTTTTAAAGAGGATTGCCTGAAAAATATGGAACAGATCTACTGAACACACAGTATAAACATGCGTCTCCAAGTAGAGAGTAGTTTTCTTGCTCTCTTTGCTTATACAGCAGTAGAGAACAGTTCTCAGAATACTCCTTCCATGAGTACAGTTCTTTTCAGTAAGGAAATTCTACTCATAGCAATACTTCTGAATGTCAGTACAAATGAAGACTCATAATAACTCAGTACCATGTGGAAGTTTTAAGGTAGTAGATATTATACAGTGCAGATTAATATGGTAACACGACTCTCCAAGTAGCTCCTACCCCTGTTTGATTTTAGGGATGTTCTGGCTTTTTCCAAGCTTTTGAGATATAGTTGCAAAATGGGATGAAGGCATGTTTGGCCCTGCATGTCTACACTGTCCGTGGAGCGGGGTCCTGATTCTAACAGCATTAAACCAAAAGACTGGAGGAAACAAGACACAGAAGCCCCCTCTTAATACAGAGCAAGTTGAGTATATTTTAACAGGTGTAATAACTACATTATATATTTGACCTATGCATCAGAATGATCCTTACACTGAACTGTGACATTTTGGGATGACACTCAGAAATTTCAGCTGTGCACTGCACTTTGATTCTCCAGTCAGTTGAAGACTGACATTTTAAAATCTACTTCACAGTTAAAACAGGAAGGTTTGTAATTGTCAGAAAAAAACACATAAACTCCCTTTTCTGTTCACTTGGTAATCATACTTTTAAAAGTATCTGCTTGTGACTCCTGTCTCTTTAATGGACAATATACAGGTTGAAAAAAAAAAAACCAAACATAAATCTGTGTTCAAAACATTCAGTAGATTTAGGTTTCCTTGAATGAAAGAAAATTGTCTTGAATACACAGGACAGTGGCAGTCGGGATTAGAGAGCTCATTTTTCTGTTAAGGTCCATTTATATTTTACCAGTTTTTCAGCTAAAATGTACTTTCAAATCTCTGAAACAATCCTTTCAAAAACTCACTACAACTGTGTAGATCAGCTTGTATTACTTCATAAAAACAGTAGAAGAAGATAAGTATAGATGTCTGTTTTCTAACTAACAAACCTTTTTCTGCATGAATTTAACCTCAAAAAGTTGTTACAGTCTGAGCTGGTAACGGGAATGCCTGCAAGGACCGAACCCATATCCAGGAACTCCTGGGCTGACACTGAGGCAAAGTAAAGCACTGGAAAGGGGGTCACACTATGACATGTACAGGGCAGTGGGAAGGATCGGAGCTGAGCCAGACCTGTTTATACTGGCAAGAGCACAGAGAGATGAAAGAAACTGGGCGTGCATGGTGTGTGCACTGCTCAAGAGCTTGATGAGACTTGAACTGAGGTGGGGACTAGAAAAGAAAAGCAAGGTAAGCAGCAAGCTCCTGTGCAGGGAACAGAGGTTAAACTTCAGATCAATAGTCTCTTTCTAATCAGCTATCAGTTGCAATTACAAGCTGAAATTAAATCATCCTGGTGTAAGTTCACACTGTATTTATCGTAACATAAGCTTTTCCCATGCAGATAGGGTCTTTCAAGAGGAAAAGCACTACTTGATCTAATTATAATATTACAAATAAAGATGTAAATAAAAGATCAGACTTTGCCTTGCAAATATTCACTGACAATCCAAGTCAGCAGTTACTTCTGCACACTAACAGAAAACTGTTTCGACACTATATGGTGTTTATATTCTGTTAACTGAAATGGATCCCCAGAGTTTCAAGGTTCAATCTGTACCCAAAAAAAGACTCAATAGGAAAAGGAACATTTTCAGGAGTTACCAGAAGTAAAATTGAAAATAGAGTGAAGGTCAGGCAGAAACAAACTAATGCTCCTTGTGGGAAGTTTGCAGGGGTGCCAAAGTATACAGAGGAAGCAACATTTGAAAAATAAATCCCTTAAAACCCCATATTTTATTTTTCAAAAGCCAAACAGAACACATGAAAAAAAGGTTTCAGAAAGTTCTTTGAATCTGCCCCAAAGTAAGCCAGAGTCTCTGGTTAAGTAACTGCAAGAATGTTGTGCAAGAATGGCAGCTAGCAGTCGAGCAGCTGAAGTACCGACTTCCACACAAGAAACAGATCTTCTTGGTCACTGCCCCCAAGCCAAGGTGGAACAGGAACACGGGGTGTGGGTGGCTGGGAAACCTTCACATGGAAAGATAAGTATCTTGTAGATGAGAACCCTCCATGCTAATCTAAGGGTGGTATGACAAGCAAATATATTCAACACATGAAAACATATAACTTGCTATGAATAATTAGGTGAAATTTTGGCAGTAATAAAAGGGAAATTAGTAAGGAAGAAGGCAATGCAATACAGAAAAACAAACCTGTACTTTGCCTGAAGCTTTCCAAAAGAGGAACTGCTAAAATAGTTTTGCAAAGACACCTAAACCTACACAAGACTTACAAAAGTCACAGTCGAAGCTTGCAGTTGTGTTATTTCACAACAGCGCCAAGTCCTTTACTGCTTCTCCTTCTTCCTACCCATCTACACCAAACTCGAAGGAAACTTATCATGGAAGCCGTGAAACTTACCAATTCCTCATGACAACAAATACCCTTAAAAAAGAAGAAAATAAAATAAATTGAGCTTGATAATCTCGAGTTTTACACACTGTGTGTCATCACCTCATCGCCAAGGCGTGATTCGGAAATGAGACCCAGCAGCATGCAGCCGGGCTACTTACACTGTCTGGAAAAGTGCCCGCTAAGATCATGTTGCAGAAATAATTCACACCTGCAGCAAAGCTGCACAAAACATCGTCAACTCGCCGACTTTTGACAGGCATATGCCGACCGCGGGAGGGGGAGGGGAGAAGAGTTTCTATAAAGATGAATAAGTAGTAGGAAATCCCCTTTCTCCACCCCAAGTTAGGCCAGGCAGGACCCGAGCGCTTCTCTCGGCCGCGTCCCGGATTGGGGTGGGCTGCCCCGGCCTGAGGAAAGCGGCCCGGCCCGGCCCGGGAGGTACCCGCGGCCCCTCGGTCCGCTGCGGGCGCCGCGCCCCATACAGCCCTGCAGGGCCGGGACTACCCCGGGCCCGCCCCGAAGGGCGGGAGGGGCCGAGCAGCACAGGCCGCGCCCCCACCAAGGCATCCCGGCCGGCCCGGGGAGGGCAGGGCAGGGGAGACCAGCGAGCGCGGCCCGCGGAGGGGCCGCCGGCGGAGCCCCCGGCCCGGCAGAGCCGCCCAGCCGACGGGGTGGCGGGGAGGCCCCGGCGCCCTCCCCCGCCGAGCGGAGGCGCCCCCTGGCCCCGGACAGCCCCCGGGGCGCCACCATGCCCGCACTCACCCGCCGAGCCCAGCAGCAGCCACAGCAGCCACATGGCCCCGCGCAGCCGCCCCGCTAACTCCAGGGCTGCTCCGCCGGTCCCGCCCCGCGGAGCCTGAGGCACCAGCGGCGGGGCGGGGGCCGGGCCGGGCCGGGGGCGGTGCTGAGGGCGGTGCCGAGCCCCGCCCCGCCCCGCCGGGCCCATCTGCGGCTGCCGCTGCCCGGGATACGCGCGGCCGGCTGTGGGCACCCTGCGGGGCTGCAGGGGCACCAGCGGGGCATACAACAAACAGCGGAACAGCTGGAAGAGTTTGGGTCACGGCTGCGCCCCTTCAGACAGGCTGTACCCTCATGAGGCACATAAACGCTCAACCCCTTCTGCCATGAGGAAGGGGTGTGTTGCTCTCAAAGAGCCTCCCCATGTATCTTCTGATGTATGTTCCTCCCAATTTCGTTCCTTAGCCTCAAGACAAGAGGCATTTCCATAGCCAGTCAATCACAGAATCAAATTAGATTGGAAAAGATCTCTGAGATCGTCAAGTCTCATCTATGACTGAGCACCACCGTGTGAACTAGACCATGACACCAAACTGTCACACCCAGTCTCTCCTTCAACACCTCCAAGGGACAGTGGCTCCACCACCGCCCTGGGCAGTCCATTCCAATGTCTACTCACACTTTCTGTGAAGAAATTCTTCCTACTGTCCAACCCAAACTTCCCCTGGTGCAGCTGGAGACTGTGTCCTTTCATCCTGTCACTAGCTGCCTGGGAGAGGAGGTTGGCCCCCACCTGGCTACAACCTCCTTTCAGGTAGTTGTAGCGACCAGTACGGTCTCCCCTGAGTCTCCTCTTCTCCAGGGGGAACACCCACAGCTCCCTCAGTTGCTCCTCACAGGACTTGTGCTCCAGACCCTTCACCAGCCTCCTTACCCTTCTCTGGTCTCACTCTAAGACCTCAGTGAATCGAGGGGCCCAGAACTGGACACAGTAGTCGAGGTATAGCCTTACCAGTGCTGAGTACAGGGGAAGTTAACACAAACAGAAATCAGAACTAGCCTGTCAGATTTACTATCCTATCAAATCTCTCAAATCCAGCATTTGGAAAACTTGAATTGTGTTTTCAGTCTAGGGGCCTGATCCTGACGTCACTTGGTTTCTACGGGAGCAGGAGTGGACCTTCTTTTAAGGAACACCATTGTTCAGTATATGATGACCAGGAAGAAACCCATGTTGCTAAGTACCATTCTGCTTTCATGGGAAAATCACAGCTTGTTCATTAAGTGGTACCTTTTGGTTGTAAAGTATTCCCTCGTGTGTGTCAAGTACATAAGTAGATCTGCATGTGTATAGAATAAAGTTTAACTCTCTAAAAAGCTTGCAGCATGTATTTAAGAGCTGAAGAGGCTGGCTTAGTGCAGAAGGTATTTTAGCTAAGAATTAAAGCCAGTTTATAGCAGTAAAAAGCTGCCAAATGATTTCTAAAACTGTGCTCAGCTAATCCGCACAATAATACTGTTTCAAGCAGAATTCTTACAATTCATGTTTAACATGAGGAACTCAAGGAGATTTACTGATAAGGACTTTGCAGCATCTGGAAGGAGGAATTTAATTTTTTATTTGAAGTAAGTATTTTATTTGAATACCTAGATTTAGCTTCTCTTAGTCCTTCAATGGTATTTTAACCCCTGATAGCTAATTGCCACATAGAAGTCAGCACAGAATAAAGGATCCAGTGTGATTTCTTGTTACCTTTTGGGTGTTGGGTTACATGATTAAAAGTGTAATCCCTGTTAATATAAAGATGCAAGGAGAACAAAGAGAGGCAGAGAAACCTCAGTAACTTCATCAGGGTAAATGGAGCACACAGCACTGGCTGCTCCCAAGAACACCAGAGAGCACTAATTAAATCTAGTTACCTGGTGTGATGTCTGCCAAGGAACTGTCTCCCACATGCCTTGCAAACTACAGGTGGTTATTGCCTATGATAAAGGACACATTAAGGGATGCAATGGGAACAGCATTTTGGGAATGTGAGACTTGCCATACAATGTTTAGGGCAGAGACCAAAGGAAGGGAAAAGGAAAGTTTGAGGTGGATAGAGGAGGAAAAAACTTGGGAAAATAAAGGGAAAAGGGGATGAAAGGGACCAATCAGGTCCAGCTGAGCCCTGTGTTTGATAACCACAACCTATATTCTAATTAAATCCTGTTTCTAGCTTTCTTACGTATAGATGTGCTGTCAAGTCTGAGTGGGTATGTCTGAACACTAGCAAATTTCAAACTAGATTAGATTATAAGTGGTCTTGTACACACAGAGTATGTGTAACTGAGTAGGACCACAGACCTCAGGTCAGCAATATCTGATTCACTTTAGCCTCCTACAAACTACCTTCATATCATGAGGGTAGATTTCTGGTTTTGTCCCTTGAAGCAAGATGTGATCCCAGCTCTGCTGCAGACTTTGTGTGGCCTTGAGCAAGTCCCTCTTTGTCAACCCATGCTTGGACGCTTGAGGAAACGATGGGCCATTTACACCACAAAGATAAAGGATAAATAAATAATTTCAGGTTGCTCAGAATGTGGCTAGTTTACAGTTACCAGGAATACATGATACCAGTCAATAATCAGAACAATGAGGAACATACTCTGAAAAAAAAGATTATTTCTTGTTTTTATTAGCTTCATAGTAATTTATGCTGAAGTAATGACAAGCTGTGCTTGGCCTGTGGTTTTGATAGGATCCATTACAAGAAAGCCACTTCTTCTAACTTTGTGCACTGTGGTTAAAGGCTAAAAAGGTAAATTTTCTTCAGAGCCAAGCTTATCACAGAAGAGTCATTTGTGTTAGTACAAGATCACAGAATTACAGAATCACAGAATGGGTAAGGTTGGAAGGGGCCACTGGTTGTGTCATCCAGTTCAAATTCCCTGCTCAGCAGGGTCTCCCTAGAACACATTACTCAGGATTGTGTCCAGGCAGCTTTTGAGTATCTCCAGTGAGAGAAACTCCAGAATATCTCTGGGAAATCTGTTCCAGTACTCAGACACAGTGAAGTTCTTCCATGTGGAACTTCCAGTGCATCAGATTCTGCATGTTGCCTCTCATCCTATTGCTTGGAACAACCATGAAGAGCCTCGATCCATTCTCTTGGCAGACCCGCTTCACATACATAAGTACAGATACACTGATGAAAGCCCCTCTCAGCCTTCTCTTCTCCAGGCTGAACAGGCCCAGTTCCCTCAGTTTCCTGTAAGAGAGATGTTCCAGTCCCCTGATCATCTTCATAGCCTTTTCCTGGACCTGCTTGTACTGAGGAGCCCAGAACTGGACACAGTGCTCCAGATGTGGCCTCACGAGGTCTAAGTGGAGAGCAGATCTGCTAGCCAAAGCTTCTGGAACTTCCTTCACTACTCTAAGAGACATGGGATTTTGCTGCTGGATCTTAATAGAGAAATGCAGCTTTACCTTCTGCCTTATCTTGAAATGAAATCATCAGACATCTCATTTATAAATATCCCAGTCTCCTGATAATCAAACAGCATTTAATGAAACTGCATGCGATGGCGGTGTTCACATGGTCACATAGTTGCACTCTTCCACAGGAAGGCTGCAGGTGGTTTCAGGGAAGCTGAAGTAGGGACAGATGTAATGCAAGTTTGGAGGAGGCTGGGAATGCCCTGCATGAGTGGTTAACAAGTGAGGAGCATGAGGTACACAATCTTTGTCTCTGTTCACATCACACCTGTATTCTGTCCTGCCTAGAAATGTCTTTGGGGCATATCTGTGAATAGATCAGATACTGTTTTAGTAAGTGGTGTGTCAAAGTCTGGGCATCTGATGTGAAGTTATCTGGCTTTGGCATAAAGTTCTCTCTCCATGTTACTGTGTTGCAAATTTAATCTCTGTAATGCAAAATCCACCACTGGGATTGTGGGATTTAAACCCTTTTTGGTTACATATTCTTTTGAGAAGCCCAGATGAAAGAACCAATAAAACAGGGGGCTTCCTAAAAAAGCATTATCCAGATGTTTATTGAAAGTAACCTCTGTCAATTATTAACATCAAGATTGCCCCTTTTTAGGTTTTTGTAGGCCACAGAATGTCTTCAACTCACATTGGCAGACCTGCTAGTTCTTACCTGGGTGGAACAAAGGATTATTTCTAAGTACATTGCGAAGGATCTGCATCCCCAGGAGAACCTGACCTCTCTAGGAGGTGCCAGTGCTCAGCATGTGGTAAGCTTCAGCTCAGATTTTTCATTTCTTGCTTCTAATCAGCTCAGTATACAACCCATATTTGATTTCACAATCTTGCTTATAAGCTAGAAGCTGATTTTTTAGGGAGTTCACACTGGTTTGAGGCAAAGGAGCAAAATGCAATGATGTCTGTAGGTAAAATCTAAATTTGCTGGCTCTAATCTGTAAATAGTGCTTTGACATGCATTAATTCCAGTAATGTATACGTGTTATGCCCAGTGATAGGATTGATAATAATGAAAAGTCAGGACTGTTGTAATTAAGGATAAAAATCTGTAATAATATATTGCAATATTTTGTGTGTGACTGAACTGCCATTTATCAAGCTGGGGAGTTTGGAGCTGTACTTAGCAACAGCTTTTTGAAGGATTCAAAATAATAATAATCAAATTTTTAACATACTGCAGCGAAATGATAAATGTAGATCCAAATACATTTATAAATTTGTCATCACCATTAACATCTATCAAGTTAAACAGGTATATTAACATAGCCTATATCCATCTATCCGTCAGAATTCATTTCCCTTATGGCTTTGTAATGTTTTGATCTTTAGCTCTTCATCAACCTTGAAGCTCTCCTGACTGTTGCAACACTATTCGGTGTACAAAACAGTGTTTGGAGATCAGTTTTTAAAGGAGGAGTCATAATAGGCATTCGGGTTCTCTCAAATCACTCATATGCTTCTCTCGTAACATCTTAACATGTGAAAGCCTATTAACAGTGTGCATTCATGCGATTCTCATCACTATGCCAGTTTAAAACATAAGGATCAAATCAAAAGTAAGGAACAGTTCTCAGACATCTGCAATTGCATTGGTAGCCTTTTCAAAAAAAGCAAATTGAAGTACGATGGAGCTCAAAGGGAGAGTGAGACAAACTTCCCTGCCCCTGCATATCATGTGCTCCAGAGCCTGCAGTGATAGAAAGCACCTGGGCAAACTCATGCACCTCAGCTTGACCTCCAGGAGTGCCAGGCTTGGGTTCAGACTCAGTTGTCATGACCTGCCTCTGTGTTCCCAGGAACTCACTCCTCATGGCTTCCTCAGGCATGTGAATAGTTAATACTAGGACTGGACTTTAGAAATTTGAGCTACTCTATGTTCTGTGTGCAAAAAGGGGTTTAATGAGGATCCAGAAAGAGTAGATATGATGGACCAAATCTGGGATGTTCTGTTAGTACAAATTCAGTTAGCTTAAGCATTAAATCCTCTTTGTCATCTGCTAGGCTGTGGGCTTAGCAAGTTAGAAACTCCCAGTTTGACAATAGCAGCTGGCTTTTCTGCCCTATGCTGTGGAAAGGGAAGGCCCTGAAGCTCTGGCCCATTATTTTTTTTTATTTTTTTTTCCCCCCATAGTCTACAGAAGACCCCCTGCTCCACATCTCCCATTTGGCCTGAGCTGCAGCTGTAACACAACTCTCTGTTCGGGACTGAGAAACCAGAGATGAAAAGGCTTGCGACATCAATTGGTCCATAACCTTGGCAATGTAGGACTCTTCTCCACTGCACAGTAAATCTTTACATCCCCTGCCTAGGTCTCGTCTACTGACCCACAGTGGCTGCCACACTGTACTCCAAGAAACTACCCCATACTCTGAATGTGTTTAGTCTCTTCTCAACTTTTTCCGGCTCATCATTGCCTGACTTCTTCCATCTACCTCCTCTCTACCCTTTGTGTGTGGTTTTGGGTCTGAGGGCAAGTGGAGGGCAAAATCCTTCTAACTCTGCTTTTGTGCCACAAGCATAACCTTGAGCTTCATGATCTCAGCCCTTTAGTGCTATAAGATGCTTTTGGTTTTCAGCGCTCTCATACTGCCAAAAGCCGTGGTAGGAGGCTGTAATGCTACAGCAGTGGTAGCATTTCCTAGGGCATAGCTGACAGCAGGGCAAGGGACTTAGCTGACCATTCTGCCTACCATATGGTATTACTGGGTGATGAATATGTTTTCCCTGATAATACAAAAAGTGCAGGATCCCACCCCTCATTTTTATCACTCAGGTGGCACACAGCTGTTTTACCTTATCCACGTTTTACTCTGAGCTATGTTAAATTTCAGCTGGAGCATTTTCAGAGCAGTTTTTCCTCTCCCAGCCACCCCCACACATAAACCCTAACAGATGTGGTACTACCACTCTGTTTAGACCATTCCATATCCCTACCTGCCTCACTCAAGTCAAATAAATTCCCAATTCCAGCTATTCTGATACAAAGGACAAAGTTCAAAATCAGAAACACTGGTGGAGAGTTCTGATGCCTGTTTTACCTTTTATTCCTACTCCGTGGAGCAGCAGGGGGCTACACTAGCAGATTCAATTGCAAAATAAAAACACTTTCTGAAAAATTGCATCCTTTCCATTTTACCTATTGTGCTGGTTTTGGGTGAGGTAGAGGTAATTTTCTTCACAGTGGTTGTTATGGGGCTATGTTTTGGATTTGTGCTGAAAACACTGGTAATGCTTTTGTTATTGCAGAGGAGGGTTCCACAGCATCAAGGCCTTTTCTGCTTCTTGTATTGCCCCACCAGCAAGGAGACTGGGGGTGCACAGCTGGGACAGCTGACCACAGGGATATCCCAGACCATGTGATGCCATGCTCAGGATATAAAGCTGGGGAAGAAGGAAGGGGGGACATTCATAATGATGGTGTTTGTCTTCTCAAGTCACTCTTATGTGTGATGGAGCCCTGCTTTCCTTGGAATGGCTGAACCCCTTCCTGATCACTGGAAGTGGTGAATGAATCCCTTTTTTGCTTTGCTTGTGCATATGGCTTTTGCTTTACCTATTAAACTGTCTTTATCTCAACCCATGAGTTTTCCCACTTTCACTCTTCGGATTCTTTTCCCCCTCCCACCGTGGATGCAGTGAATGAGCAGCTGTGTGGGGCTTAGCTGCCATCTGGGGTTAAACCACAACACCTACTTATAAATGTACAGATGAATTAGGCAGTTCTATAGTTATAGTTCTCTAGCTACAAGGCCAGACACAATTCTTGTTTACAAGCTCCTCATCCCCCACCCCTCACCCACTCAGGTCACAGTTTTATTACACTTGATCTTCTGACTACTTGTGTTTTCTGGAGGAACTCATTAGAAATCCATTGCATTTGAGGGGGAAATGGGTGGGTTTACTTAAAAATGTAATTTGTTTCTCTTATGTGAGTTTTATTCATTACTTAACATGTCAATATCTTCAGTCAATGATTTTGAAATAAGTAATCATAGACAATCAAGGTGATTGTGCTGCTCTAAACATCTTCCAATCACCTCCTGGACAATTAGCATATCAATACTTTCCACTGAGGTAATGGGCAGTGTGTGAAATTTCCAGGCTGCTTCCAGAATCTGAAGTAGATGAAGACAAGCAAACAGGATTTGGCAGTAAAGTAGTTAATCAATAAATGAATGCCCGGATCAATACATATCCCCTAGAAGGCCCACTGCTTGTTTGTTCCAGCTGTCACTTAAAGAGCTTTTAACAAATAAATGATAAAAGACAAATTGATATGTCTTGATAATGAAAATTTGCTGTAATTTGCAGCAAAATGACATAAAGCTACATTATGTGTGTAAATCCCCAGCTAAAGTAAAATGTTATACCACCTGTGGTGTCTATGCCAACTGAAGGTCTGAAAATTTAACTCCTGCCTTTGGTTTAATGCCTGTTTTAAAAGCAGAGTGCCTCTCTTTTCTCCAGGTCATGAAAAAATCACATCATGAAAGCCTTGTTTTATGTGCATATGTGGGAATTTTTAAAACATTTTCACAACATATTTGCTGCTATCTCACACTGATGCCTTTGTACACAGGGTAGAAGAAATGTAACCAGAAGCAGGAAAGTAATTAAAAACACAAGATGGGAGGCAGTAGAGTAGCCAGGATCCTAAAAATTTCATATGAAAATAAGCCCTAAGCTAAAAGTGAATTTTCCAAGTGCCAGATCTTAAATTAATTCTTTTGGAATTGAACCCTGAGGTCCTTAATCAGACTCCTTTCAAATGGTCTTGACCACAAAATTACTTTGTGATTAGCTAAGAGGTGAAGGAAAGAAAATATTTTCTCTCTTCTAAGGCCTCCTGAAATACAAGGCAGCAAGATGTCAGAAGAAGATAACCTACATGGTGTTTGCAGTTCCTAACTGGGAACCAGGCTGCTATTTTGAAAAACAGTGATTTAAGTAATTTTGTATTTGCTAACAAGGGTAAATTGAATGTTTGCTTACATTAAAATGTGTGTTTAAAATATTATATTTTTAAACTGTAATCTGGAATTTGGAGCTTGTCCAAAATTCAGTCTTTTCAATGGCTAATGTTACTCAAGCTGTTCTCAGATAAACTCCTCCTAAGCACCTCTAGGGTTCATCTGGCTTTTTACACGTCTGCTTCAAGACGAGCTAAATCCCCAGAAATACCTATTTCTCTCAATTAAATGTGAAAGAAGCCTACAGAGTCTGGCTCCAGTGGAAACAACTACACTGCAGATGTCTGGAGCTTTTACAGATCCGGAGCCAGCACCCTGTGATCTGCAGCCCTCCTGGGGCAAGAGGGGGTGTTTAAACTGGGGCTCAGATCTCTTTTACCATCTCTGAGGTACAACATCGGTAACGAGTACAGGAAGAAGCTGGCACCCGGGGAAGAACAGGAGGCTCAGCAGAAATTTATGACTCACACAGGAAATTGTCCAGGTTTCTCTAGTGTTCAGAAGTGTGAAGAACAAACTGGTTATTGCAAGAACCTCTTAATAAAATACCATTTTGAGTGCACAGGGAAAAGGGAAATTTTCAGTATTTGCAGAATTTTTAATGTGGTGACTCTAGCTCCCCTGATTTGAGGAATCTTCCATTTCCTTGCCACAGCTTCTGAACACTTTGATGCTTTCTAACTGAGAAACGTGATGGCTAAAACATGTTTATTATACAAGATCAGAGAACGAGCTTGTATGACCCGATGCAGGGGCCAGAAATACTGCATTTCTATTTCCTAGAGAGAAACCAACAGAGGAAGAAGAGCAACAACTGAATGAATTTGTCCTACAAAGCTCAGTTGTCTCAGCTTGACTACACACAGTACAGACATAGATATGGTATGGATTTAGACAAGTGTCATGGTTTAAGCCCAGCCAACAATTAAGCCCCACACAGCTGCTTGCTCACTCTCCCCCGGTGGGATAGGGGAGAGAATCAGAAGAGTAAAAGTGAGAAAACTCATGGGGTGAGATAAAGACAGCCTGATAGGTAAAGCAAAAGCCACATGCATATGAGCAAAGCAAAACCAGAAATTTGTTTTCTGCCACTTTCCATGAGCAGGTGTTGAGCCATTCCCAGGAAAACAGCACTCCATCACATGTAATGGTGACTTGGGAAGACAAACGCCATCACTCTGCTACTTTCCCCAGCTTTATATGTTGAGCATGGCATCACAGGGTCTGGAACATCCCTGTGGTCAACTGGGTTCAGCTGACCTGGCTGCGTCCCCTCACAACTTCTTGTGCACCCCCAGACTCCTCACTGGTGCCGTGGGGTTAGGAGTAGAAAAGGCTTTGGCTCCATGTACAGAGGGCTCAGTAGCAGAGAAAACATCCCTGTGCTATCAACACGGTTTCCAGCATAAATCCAAACATAACCCCATGCTAGCTACTATGGTGAAAATTAACTCCATCCCAGCCAAAAACAGGACAATAAAGGGTATGATTCTATGATATTATTATGATTGACTGTTTGTTTGTCTGTTTATGATCAATGCAGAGTGCTGGACAGGAATAAGACCCCAACTTGTAACGCAAAGTTGTTCTTATTTTACACAAGAGAGCAATGGCATATTGAAACACTCACTTTGATGGTTTCCCTTGTCTGCAGGGAGTGCTCAGTAAAAGCTTTCTGCTATGTCTGAATTGACGTAACTGGGATTGTTTGTCCCACATGAATTGAGATAGGAAGTCCTGCAGTCCAGAGATGGTCCAGATAGAAAAACAAATATCACTGACAGACAAGATCTGATTTCAGCATTAGGCTAATGATGTGAGTGATGCTGAGCCAGTAGGAAATTATTACAGCCCAGATTAGATTAAGCATGCAATGTCAGAAGAGCCCTTCTCCACCCCTGCATGCATTCCTGCCCTTCCCTACCACTCTACAGAGAGCAATCTGCCCCTTGCCTCTCTTCCACCACACTCTTGTTAACACAGGTAGGTTAGAAAGCTGTAAAAACAATTACAACCTCATAATAATGTTCTATAATCCACCTTCCCTCACCCATACCTGAAATCTCATTAAAGAAAAAACAAACAAACAAACAGAAAAAGTAAAACCTTTCTGTATGGAAGTCTGAATGACCTCTCTTATGCATGCACAGGTATTTGTTTCACCTGCCAGAAGCATTAAGGGTTTTTCCGACCCAGAAGCTGCTGGTAGCATCAGCAGGGTCAACAGCAAAATTAATGACTTTGCCACAAGCCAGAATGGGAATTTGAACCCTAGCAACTCCAGTAACACCTGAACCTCTCCAGCCATACCTGAAACTCTCTAGCCAGCAAATTCCTCTGGTCATGTGGCTGCATAACAACAGGGATTGTGCAGAAAGGGAAGAAAATACATGAGAGCAGGTTTGGGTTTCCCCCACTCAGCAGCATGTACTCAGATATCTGAGAACAGGTGGATCTGAGTCGGCTCTGGTGAACCAAGTGTCTCATTAGTGTGTGTCAGAGTTGAACTGAACAGAAAATTAAGTTTTCACTGGCTTGGGATTTCATATGAAGCCAGTGCAAAAATGGATCTGAAAACAAAACAAAGTCCAGTGGGTTCATTTTTCAGAAGCTAGTGCTAATACCCATGAAATAGCTTCATTACTGTTTGTATTACAGTTTTGTATCAAATGTTGCACAAATACTTCGCACGGGCTTGTCCTCACTTAGATGACCAGCGGGTTGATCAATTTATTTGGTAAACAGCTGAGTGTTTTTATCTATTCAGTGTATTGTTAGAAGCTGCTTAAGGTTGACTGTAGCACTGTATAGGCATTCCTTTGGGTTAATGTGTAAAAATTTAGTTATATACACAGGGAGGGTGCCCTTGAGCTTGCAGACAGCAGAAGTCAGCCCCTAGTGGAACGTTTTGAAATGCTGGCATCTGAACTTTCTGGGATGGCATGAAAATGGGATTTATCCTTATTAACCCTCTTTCCAAAGCTTCATCTTTAGTCAGTCAATTATTTCCATGTTTGACCTTTTTAATGGCTAAATTGTGACTCACACTGAGATTTAGCAAGTCAGATTAAGCTGGCCTGAAACCAGCTGAAAGGTGTCATTTAAAAGATAGCTGTCTGTACTCTAATTTCTTCATGGAAAAAAAAAAAAGAAAGCTCCAGCTTAGAAACACATTTGTGTATAAGTTTCTGTCCTATACAATACATGAAGATTGTAAAATGGGTCAGTAAAGAAAAATAAAATCAGGAGAATCCTATGACAAGCAGAGTTGGAGACTCTAAAAGACCAAAACAAGCTGTAAAAGTATTTTTTCGAGAGTGAAAAGGATCATAGCAATAGCATTAATCTATTATGACAAATTTCCTGTCTTCATCACTAAGGCAGGAGGACACAATTTTTTCCTGTTTTGTACAGAGGAAGGAGTTAATGAATTGATATCACATCAGGTCTCTTAAGATACTTTAAAGCAAATGATAAGTAAACAGGAAGCCAGGCAACAGGAGTGCTAAGAAAAAGCTATTAACATCAGGCAATCTAACATCTTCCAACTTCTGTCTGGTGTGTTATTACAGACAAGACAACTTCTGTCTGGCATGTTATTACAGACCTTGCATCAATCCTGTCCCAAATAAAAGATAGAGTTAAATCAATATTTAGGGTCTGCCCTATTCCTATGAAGCAGGAGCTAGAGTTTCCAAATCATCCATATCAGAGGTGTATGGCCCAAATGTCAACACTTACCAAAGGCACTTAAGAGCATCCAAGAAATCCTTCCAGGAGGGAGAGATACTCTCAAAAGATCACAACATTAAATTTAAAGAATTCTTTCCTGCAGCATGTAGGATTGAACAAATTTCTGCTATGGTAGTACTTTTTGCCCTTAACTCTTTCTTCCTCTACCTCCCTTTTGGTAGCACTATTGGGGAATTCTTCATGGTGTCTGTGATTCATATTTAACAGCGTGTTTTCATGAGTGTCATTGTAGGGAATCACTGAGGACTATCCCTATGGGAAACATCAGAGAAATGCAAGAGCAGGCACCTGGGTAAAACCAAGAAGGCTATTAAAAATAGAGAATATGTCTTTGAATTTGACCTGTATTCAGAAGAGAGAATGGGGGCTTACACCACGAGTCGGAAAATAATTTCACACTGTAAGACTAGCCCAGAAAGTCTTTGCCTTGGCAAAGGACTGGTGTGCTGGCATGCACTTCCAGTGTGAGTTGTGTTGACCAAGAAGATATCCTATTCCATTCATTTTCCCTTTTGTGAGCCAACAGCATTACATTGCAAGTGTTTCTCCACTATTCTTCACCTGATTGGGTGATTGTTTCCCAAGGTGCTAGCTCTGTGCTCAGCCCAAGAAAGACATCACCCATGACTGTGACCTCTATAACGCTGCTATAACAAATGTGCTTGCAAGTGTGGTGCAGCATCTGGCTATTTGCATTAGGTGATGAGACAACCTCTCTGTTTTTGGAGAGGCAGACAGCTGCCTTCCCACCACAGCTGGGTGGTGTTCCATGTGAGGTCTCAGGTGGCCAAAGTCTATGAATGTGGCAGAGATCGGTCCCTGTGGAAGAAAAGGGGCCACGAGGCACAGGCTCTAGGAAGCCCTCAGATTCTAGTTTTGCTAGCCTGGGCTAAGTAGCTATTCAGGGCTTCTTCGTCTAGAGCTGGACAATCAAAGGGCTTTCCAGAAGAGAACCTTAGACTGCCGCCTGGTGTGTTGGCTTGCTGGGGCTTCATATCACATCGGAGGGCCATCAGATTGGGCTGGTACTGCTTTGATCTGGACTTTGTAAATTAGAGGCTCCATCCCAGTCCCCCAGGCTGCCCCATCCATGCTGTGGTTAGCAATGCCTAGCAGCCTGGATGGATGAATTACTGTGTTTATGCATTAAGAGTGCCATAATATGAGATGTCTGCTTCCAAGTAAAACAACCTTGTGGCCTGCTGCCTGTTCCTGGCACTTCCAGAGCCCGCTAATAATGTGTCATGGGAGCAATGAAGGGCTCCTGACCATGCCTGGGCTGTCTGAAGCTTTATTTTCTGCGGTGGCATACCCTGGGAGAGGGGAAGGGCACAAGGAGGGGAAGCAGGGACTGGAGGGGTGGCCTGGCAAGTCCTGCTGGACCCCATGGCGATGTCACCCCAGGCAGTGGCAGGGAGGAGAAGCTGTCAGCTGGCACCAGGCCTGGCTGCATTTTGTCTCACCAGACTTAATACCCTTCTCAACCTTATGTGTCTATATACAAAGCACTGCCAGTCCTCCTGTGACAGGCCTTATATTATTATAAGCATTTATCTAAGGCACCCAGGACCTAGACACTGCAATTAGACAGTAGTTAAGGTCACATGAGTGATTAGTTAACAGTAGTTCTCTGACTGGGTTTAAACATGCCTTGTTCATCTTCATTCAAAACAATTTAGTTTGCCAACAGTCATGTAACTTTCTGCTAGGTAATCCTGAATATGTGAGTGTCTGGCCCTGAAATGTTTCACAAAATTACCAAGGTTGAAGAACTAGTTACTGTCTTCCTAGGGAGCATTTCCCCTCACCTGCCAGCACCAAGATCTGTGTCTTCAGTCCTACCCTATGATATCCTGTGCCTGCATGCACATGCACTAGCAAAAATAAATGGTCATAACAGGGAGAAAAATCACTATCCTTGACTTCATATCCCATCCATGGTAATTTTTTTTCTTTTCAACTTTATGCTTTTCTGTCTTTGCATCTCCTTCCTTTTTTCCTATCAGCCTTTTCCAATACACAAGAGAGCTTGCAAAGTTAGCAGAGTTTATGAAGGGCACATCAGCACATTAACTTACTGGACATGTACATATCCGTATCTGCTCAGAACACTGCACCAACAGCAGGCAGCTTCAGCAAAGGCACTGCCTCCCAGTGCCCAGGGGAAATAGTCCAAAATATTATACAGTATAAAATATAAAATATTATACAGATCAGGAGGACTGTAAAAGTCTTTCTGGCCTTAAAATATGCAAAGATTCAAGTAAAGGAAACAATCCTTTTGGAGCAGAAAGGCTATGCCCTAAATGCAGTTCATGCCATTAGAAAATAATCTAACAGAGACTACTCCGATTATTACACAACTAACACTTTCACTTTTAAAATATCTGGCCAAAAACTATCCCAAAAACATGCTAAAATATAATTTGAATACCAAATATGTTTCTAGAGCTGTGTTTTCTTTTTTCTCTCTGTCATTGCATCATCCCACCTTTCTCTCATGTGCTAAATTCATTATCTTCTTGCTGCATCAGGTATGTATCAAACTCATCCCTGCTCCGCAGACACACTTCTGGGAGATGAGCTGGGGTCCTGCAGAGATCTACAGCGAAGCACCACAGAAAAGTCATTGTGTCCACACTGAACTATGTGTGTTTGGAGAGGACAGCCATCCCTCCAGCCAGAGGAAAGCAGGCTAACAGCTAAATCATGGGACTTCAAAGCTTTCACTGCTTTGTAAATCCTGAGCATAGCAGCTGCGGGGTATTGTCATGGTGAGCAAAACTGATCAGTCTCATTTAATCATGTCATACTTCATTTGTGCCACAAGTGTCAGGAAGCTGGTCAAAACAAGATTAATGGGCTACAGTGCATCGCGGGCCAATAATCAGATTAACCAGGCAGTTGCCCAGTTACTGGCCATGATTATATTCACCCTATAATACTGCTTTTAACTATTTGTGACTGGGTTGCCAGTCTGGTATTAGAGGTAGGAAGAACAAGGCTAAGAATCCAGGGGAAATGCATTATTGCTAGAGATTAAATGGGGCTTCCACAAGTTGCAAAATAAAAACTGACAAGAAAGCTATGGAAGTATTTGCATTTTCACATACTCAATTTTTTCTTATCTTGTGAGGGACAATTTGTATGGACACAATAATTTTTAAAGTCTTGTTATATACTCAGCAGCAACCCATTAAGCAATCTATTAAAAATAAAACTGGGGAAAACAAATCGGGCCTTTTCCTAGTATTTTAGAAGTCATAATAAAACAGGACCTTTCCTTTGACACTTTCCTGATTATTCAATTTGAAATGCATTTTTCTCAGATCTCAGATTTCATTGCTACATCAACAGCTCAAGTGGGGATGAAGTATAAACTGTATGGTGTCAGTGCAGCCCCCAGTCAGGTTACAAATCTGTGGGGTCCTGCAGGCTGAGTATGCAAAAAGAGTGATGTAATCTGAAAGGAGACATAGGTCAGTCATGCTAATGTCCTTGGCTGCCTGGCATCAGCCTAAATGCTCTGTCTTGATGTCAAGTTACTTTGAGAAATAGCAATGTAAGACATACAAAGATTTAAAAACCACTGTGTTTTAAGGCCAGTGAGATAAATAAAGATACAAACTCTCCTCCTAACCCTTCTTTCAGTTTTCAGGGGGAAAGTCACGGGATTTTGCTGAAGGCAGTAGGGCAAGCATGGCAGGAGAGTTCCAGAATGGTGGTGCCCTTCTCATAAAATGCGTCCTGGCAGCAGTTCGGGCAGCTGCTGTGTCTTCCCTTGCTATTTCTCAGGCAGATGAAATAGAGAGGCACAGAATCAGAGCTGACCACCCACTTTATACCATGAAGTACTTTCCTTTTGCCAAAACATTAATTTAAAGGAGAATAAAAATGGTCCCAAGTTTGCACAGAAATATATAATTAATGAAAAGGTGTCAGATAATTAAATTGGTTTTTTTTTGGGGGGGAGTCTGACCTTTTCTACATTGAGATTCCTGTTATCTTGCTTGGCATGTGTTCCTGTGCAAAGTTAGACATCTGTTTCTCTTCTGACTCTAGTTTTTACTGTCTGTAAAGTGTATCTGATTCTATTATGATATGAAGCCTAATCATGCAAACAATCAAAACAACTCCAAGATTCATGAACAAAGCCCTGATTTTCCTTCAAGTGCAGCTTTGCCAACAGGTAGATCTCCTTCAGCTCAGGGTCTCTGTCTCAAGAAATTAAAACATTTAACACAAATAGGAAGATGTATTCCTCTATGCACTTTACTTGGCCATTGCAACACAGACCCAGAAAAAAGAAGAGGCCCACGCTAAGCACAATGCCAAAATGATTGGAGACAAAAGCAAGTGCGCTTTGCAGCCTGCACCCTGGCCAGCAAGTGGCAGGCTTGCACTCAGCCTTGCCTAACGTGGGTGCTACTAAACTGGTGAGGCAAAAAACACTGCTGGAAATTATCTTAACAGCAGAAGAATCAAGGAACGTCCCAAACCCAGGCTTATTCAAAACAGCTGCTGGAGCATACACTCCTGGCTTAAGTCAGGCCATAGGCACTTTACATTTTGAGGTTGTCAGCACATCCTTTGCTGTCATATGCCCTCAGGTCTCCATCTGGCATACACCTGTGTCTTGCTCCTGGCTCTTGGCAGTGCAGATGTCTGAATACAGGAGAAGCCTTTCCTTCAGTTGGTTCAGAGAGGATGAAAAACTGATTTTTCCCCTAACTTCCCAGTCAGAGCACCCATTAATCCATTTCAGGCAAAATGACCCTGATTAATTTAAAAAAATGTAAGAAGTAGCTGTGAGTTATTCTGGTTGGTTTTGCCTGAAGCAGGAGAGGAGTGCTCCCACAAACCAGTTTGCAAGGAGAGCTGTTGAACGGTGGTGGCTATAGCCAGAGGAGGAGGTGCCACCTCTGGCTGACACAGCTGAATCAGTAACAGAACTTGTGGCCATAGCCCTCCACCTGGCAGGATATAACTTGCTTCTTTTCCATTCCTAGTACAGGAGGTAAGTTCTATCCTTGGAGGTATGTGGGAGAGGGCCAGTAAATTTGCACAGTGAAGCATAGTCTCAGTGTAATGGTTTCTTTAATTTGGAGTTGGAGCAAAAGAAAATACAGCTGAATGAGAGACACTCCCTGAGACTCAGTGTTGGCCAGGCAGGGTGGCACAGGCCTGTGGGGACTGTCTGGGGAGAAAGCCGATAATGGGAAAGCTTGCAAAATCCAAACTTAATCTCTTGTGCTGTAGAGAACTAATCGTCATGCTTGACATTAATCTTTTCAATGGAGATATAACACCCTTATCTTCCATGTTGCTGACTGAGCCAGAAAGCAGGACCTATGGTCTTTATAGGCTGGATACAGAGCTGCAGAAATCCTTACAGTGACATTGTTTTCCTGCTAGGTCTTCTTAAAATTTCGATATGGACTGGGCTCCCTTTGATGACAGCCTGCCTTTGCTCTTTTTAAAGAAACATTCCTATGTGCAGTCTTGATGCAGTCCCTTCTCTTGACATAAAAAATCTCCCTTGGCCCAGCAAGTAAGAGGCCATTGGCATGTAGGTCTGTAACAATCTACTACCCACTTGATGATCTCCAGAATTGGAGATGGCTGGCAGCAGGTATGGCTCTGGTCTCTTCCACATTCTTGTATATGGCATCACCTGGAGGGTCCTCATAGTTTGGCTTAACTGTCACAAAATCAGTACTCATGTTGCAAATGATGGCAGCCAAATTAACCTCAAGACAAACCCTTGTTTTCCTCACTGAAGCAGAGGCCAAACAGCTTGCCCTATGTGCAGCACTCGAGCCAAAACACACTGAATTTTCTTGTCTTCTGGACCAGGGCTGTAAGTTCATCCCCTTTTACTTCTTTCTGACCCACAAGCCTTTCTGGAGTTTTTTTTTTATTTCTCGTTTTATTCCTCCCCTTGCTTCTGTTTTTTGTTGTTCTTACTTTTATTTCTTTAAAGAGAGAGGCTCTAAGTAAATACAACAGACTGCACAAGATCCTTGTGCTAACCAGGGCCTTGAGGCAGGGATATTTGGATACTCACCCAGCATCTCTATAAGTTGCAAGATAACATATTGGCTTCTATGGAATCAGGAAATATTGAACTTCATGGTGTGAGATAAAACTCAAATGATATAATCCTGCATTTATCAGCAGCCATGTTGCAGCAGAGCAGTGCAGCCTTTCCAGCATTTAAAAGCAAACCGTGAAACAAATCTGAATGTATGTGTCTTAATACACATTAATTTCAACAAGAATTAAACCTCATTGGACTGCCAAAGCTATAAACACAGTCAGAATCTTCAGGGTTTCCAGGATTTGTGAATAACAGAGAAACAGGCAGTAGCAAGGGAAGTAATCAAAGCTTCTATATATCATTGATTAAAACACAAGGACTGCCCTTCAAGGAGGAACTTCGCATGAGGAGGGAGATACAGTGGCTGCTCTCTCAAGCTGCTTCTGGCTCTGACAGCAACGATTCAGGACATATGACTGTGTAGTCATAGATAAAAACAAATCTGTGTTTTCAGTCTTTCTACAGTAAAAAAATAGCCCAGGAAGGATACATGTCTTAATTAACCCCTTGGGAACAGAAGACAAAAGCAAATAACAAACAGAATACTGCACAGATGGAAAGCATTTTAACAGTGAATCCTTTGAAGTCAGGTGGTTTTCCTGTTTGTTTTCATACAAAAGAAAAATTCACCTCTGTTTGGCAGCCTAGCAAAAGGTCACACAACATTGGAGCCCTGTAAGAGCTCAAGTTAAAAGGACCCAAATCAGGCACTGTGTGGATTTCGCCTACCTACTGTTGCTCTCCTGCTGACAAGAATTCCAGCTGTGCATGTGTTGCTGCTTCGCTACACAGGATGCAGGAGCAGGAGTGAATTATGACAAGCTGACACTACTACTTCCTTTGAGAAACAGATGCCCACATTTGACATGACTTGAATCCCCTTCTTAAACAATGAGAGCAAACAGGGAAGTTTGTACAAACAGGTGCATGTTGCCCTTCAGCTATACACAAACACTCGGAAAGCACAACTAAAGCAAGAAGAAAACAACTCTGGTTTTTCCTTTGCAGCTCAAGCACAGGACACCTGTGCAGTGGGTAAAGAAAAGAGGTGGAGAAATGAAGAGTAGTTTGTACTGGGCAGATGCAGATGAGAGATACGCTGCTTTTTCCTGAGCCACTTCTCACCAGTGTAAGAACCCAGAACCTGAGCAGATCCTAGCAGACTTCAAAATGGCAAAAGTCTGTCCCATTTGTTTCATGGCAACTGATTTTTCTTCTGAGATATCTTCTAGTTGATTTTGTATAGAACAGAAAGAAAAGCCCTCTTCTTGGTGAGGGAATTACTTGGCCTCATGAGAGTTCATCTGTTGGCAGTGCTGCTCAGCTCACACCACATCAGATCCTTACCCATCAATACCCGGGAAGCACTCAGGGGCCATCAAGTTGCCAGGGTCACATGGGAAGGCTGCAACAAAATCAGAAAGGTGATTTTGCTCAAATAAACCCATCATCCAGCCGCTCCAGCTCTTTTCTTCTGCCACCACAGGAACAGCAGCAGTGCCTGCACAAGAAAGCCACCGCAGTGAGTCTCCCCCACAGTCAGATGGAGTTCAGTGCATGTTGTACTCAGTAAGGCAATTGTGCCTTAAATACTGGCTTAAATGTGTTGGAAATAATGTTCAGGAGGAGGTGCTGGTCACCTGCCCATTGGGGTAAGGACCTTCCACGTTCCACTGTTCTCTCATTATCTGCCCCTGCAGACAGCCAGAGCCTGGCTAAGCTCCTGCCTGGCATGCAGCATACATGCTACTGGAAAAAGCAGGCTGCCTTCTCACAGAAGAGGAAATTCCCTGCACACACCCCAAAGAGACAGACTCCATCAGCTTATAAATGTGTCCTAAAATTCAGTTGTAACTTCAGGCAAGAAATGTAAATCCAGTGATCATATACAGGTAGAAAAATACTGCCTTAGCCCCGATGCCTGATTACAGGAAGCAGTGCTCAAAAATTGTTTCTTCCCCTCTGTTTCCTTCTTATTCCCTCTCTGATCTAAGCACAATCCCTCAGCCAGTCTATTGAAATCACATTCACACATTTGCTTCCTTTTCATGTGAAAAAGACACTGAGGAAAATGGCATTACTTCAGACTGTTGGGCAGTTATTGGCAATTGGGATGCAAGGGATGCAAGATGCATCTAAACAAAATCTTTAATATAATTTTTGAAGTTTCCTTGGCTGTAGATGTTCCTTGTCTCTGGCAAACTTCTCCCATCACTCAGTGGCACACCCACAGAGGCAGGTTTTGAGATACCTGATGGCAGCCCAGACCACATGCAGTGCAATAGTGAGGGGCCAGAGCCACAAAAGCAAGTCAGGGAGGAGGTGTGATCACCTTGGTTGTCTGACACCCTCACCACCAAAACATCTTTTTGGCTCCAGTGTTTCTTGAACCTGTGTCCAAATTGCCTGAAACACCGTACCATGCAGGTGTACTCTGTTTATTGGCAACATTTGGGCTGAAAGGCTACCCTTATCATCTCATCAAATCACTGGGTCACTACTGAGTTCACTGGACCCACTGCTGTTGATAAGTGCCTGCCATGGGATCTCTCTGTTTTCTCACTCACAGATGGAATTCAGCCCCTGGGGACATGCCAGCACCAGGAGTTTTCCTTGTCACAAACTTCTCAGGGAGTAAGCTGGTGTGAGGTGGCAGGACACAGCTCAGCATGCAAGTGTCTCATAATCCACTGGGCCCAGAGAGTGCAGCTGAAAAAGAATGGCCTGGGAGCTCAGGATGGGAACACACTTTGTACACAATTTACTTTCTGGCCTTCTGTGCTGCTTTAGTTCCTCCACTGGTGTTTTCATTCAGACAGCAGCAATATAAAGGAGAATAAGGTCAGCTCATGACTGAAAATAAGAGTGCTTCAGAGAAGCTGTCCCAGAGTAGATCTGAATAGACTAAATATTAAGGAGCCAAGATGCAGCCCAGTCTCAGTGGCTGAAGGGTGTGCTTGCACATACACAGAGGTATGACCTATCTCCTCCATCCCCCTTTCTTCCTTCACTTTTTGGAGTTATCTCCAGGCCCTCCATTGCCAAAGTTACTGACTGAGAAAGCAATGTTTTTCTCCTGTTTTAACATAGCTTTATGGTGACTATTTGCCATGACAGCAGCTATTTCCCAAGTGAGGGATAAAACAGAGGAAAATTTTCTCCACTGTATTGCTGCTGCAGACTTTCTTGGTGTCTCAGGGGGGAGTGGAAGGCTTAGAGAAAGTTTATTAGACAAGCTGTCTCATTGAGCTATGAGGTACAGAAACAACCCCTTGTTTTCTCAACCACTTCTCAGAGAGAAGCTGAATCCAGTCTTAGCCTTAGATTTTGTCAATGGTTTAAATTTAAGGAATTATAGAAGTGTGATTGAACCACTTTTGTCCTGCAGGTTTTAATGATGGCAAATCAGATATATTTATATAAAATTAATTATTTATTATGACAAAGGAACAGACAAAAGATCTTAATCAGAATTATTTACTGCACAGTGTAAAGGTTTAAAACTACTGGTAGCATAGTGTAAGACAGGATAATACAGTGTACTATGTCAAAGCAATTATATTAAGGCAATTATACCAAAGCTAGCAAAAGGAAGCAATCAGTAAGTAGAGATTTATGTAACTCACCAGACAACAATTGTGGGCAGATCTCTCTCTTTTGCTCAACCCCAGGGCAGTAACCATGAAGAGGCAATCCTGCTTCGCAGAAGCTCCACACACTTCAAGAAATTAAGTGGAAGAATCTGCCGTATGAAAGTTGGACTGGGCTTTTATAGTTATAAAAGTGACTGCCAGTCACATATCTTTAGGCCAGCTAGCAGCCTCTCTGTCAAATCTTGCTTCAGAAAGCAGGATGTGTGGTTGAAGTTTGGTGAACCAGGCTGGTTTTAGCATATTTGAACACTAAAAGCAATACCATGGCACCACTGGTAACTCACCACAGATAGCTTGCTTTGTTTGGATTCTCTGACCAGATACAAGACCTATCAAAGCAGAGCATCCTGCTCTTGGGAAGATGCTTCCCTTTCTGTCTTGAAGCTCCACCTGCACAGTATACCAAATAACTGTCAATATACATACTGAGGAATCTTGTCTCTGTTGGAAAGGAATCAAATATCCTTTGAATCATAAAACAGCAAAACAGATTTTTTTTTTTTTTTCAAGGAAGCAAACTGCAGCTCCATGTTGGTTTTCTTGAACTCCTCGGACAGACCTGTCAGGGTCACCTTAGGAAACAGTCTGAGGAGCCTGGGAGGGAAAGGCCTCAAAGTAGTGGCCAACTGCCCTGGGGTGTGCCTACTAAAGACTCTGCTGCCACTTAGTTCCTGGCTTCTTTGCATCACTGAAGCATCACTACAGCTGACACTGGTGTCAGCAAACACTGTGGTGAAAGGCTTTCTGCATTAACATATGGCCACCATTAGCAGAACCATGACCTCACTGCGCGCTGCCGATGGAGCTGTGAGCTAACAGCAAGAGCCAGGGCTGGTGCCAGTCCTGGTTTAACTCAATGCAGAAATGCTAATTCCCCACAAAGCTCCCATGAGTTGTCTTCTCATCTGACTTTCATTCCCTTATCCCGTTGCTGAATGAGGCACTCATAGCCATCAGTCTCAGTATCTGGGCAATTTCTTCTTCTGTAAATAATAACAGCCTCTTTTGGTAAAGTACTGTCAGCTCAGCTCTTCAGCAAGCAGTACTGGCAGGTGTGTTGTTAGCCTATCTGCAGAGGAGGCAAAATTGCACTCAGCATCTCTCCCTCAGCACAGAAAAAGCCTGCAGTAATATCCTGTGCCATCTGACTTGTCTTCATTAAGTTTTCTCTCCTGCTTTGACTGCACAGTCTGTATGGTAGGTTGACCATGCAAGATGGAAACAAGTAATAAATATGTCATGTTGAGCAAATAGGCCACACAAATTGGAAGGAGAAACAAACCTCTGTGGCACTAGGACGGCTGAGGGACCTTTGCAGGCTGTTTTTCACTGTGACAGTAAGAGCCTACAAACTACAGGAATAGTACAACAGTGGATATAGCATCTAAAATGCTATGTTTGTGAATTTCCTTAGAAATTTTAAATCTTTGAGCTCAAAATCTGTCTCTCACACACACATAGGGCAGTTCTGATCTCTGAATGAGAAAAGAAACATTATGCATAGACAGCTAATATAATTTTCAGTGGGAAAGTAGATATTATAGCAAACTGCTGTTAGGCCAATATGAATTTAATTCACTGTATGAAAATTGTATTCACCCAGCTCTTCTTTACTTCTAGATACATATCTACTTTCTTTAGCTTAATAACTCCTCAAGTCAAACTGCAGAATGTATGCCCATCAGGTTTTCAGGGCTTCAGCCCTCTTTTCCTCACTTTTTTTTGGTTTCAGCTTGACTTGTGCTACTTATCCTCTACCACCTAAGACAGCCCACATAGCCCTGGCTGCACCAGAGGGGCTGCAGCTAGGCCAAGGCAGAAGTCACATTGGCTGGTTTTGGTCAGGACCTTCTGCAAGCCCTCTAGAAGAGGAGATAGACAGTTTCCCTTGGTTTCCTCCCCTGCTTCTGCAAACAACTCTGATCCTCCATCTCATGAAATAGGATTATCTAATAAAGCTATCATATTGTATATAATAACAAGAATCAACTCCAACCATTCTTATTTTGCAAGCTCTTAGTATTTCCTCAGCTGGTTTTACACCAAGTATATCTACCATCAACAGGTAATGTTTACTGGCTCAGAATGAACAAAGTTACCTTTACTTCTCCAGCTACTTCCTAGGAAAAAAACCCCAGGATACTAAGGAAGGGGAAGAGAAAGAAAATATGTATGGGCAAGTGATAAGTGTAACTGAAGGAAGGAGGAGGAGTGCTCATTGTTTCAAAAAATTCACTGTATGTTGTGTGGCTTCATTACTCAAATCTTGTATGCACTTGTTTGATGATTTGATCAGCTGTTGACTTCATTTCATACTGTTGCCAATTCATGACTTCGTTGATTTTGAGTTGTATCCCTAAGCAAGGATTGTATTTTGCTCATTTTCAGTCACTTTGGTTACTAAGAAAAAAAAGCTAGTCTGCTTTAGAGGCATTTTTTATTATTTGTGTGTATGTGGTTATTTAATTTGCAGTAAAGAATAACAGGAAAACACAATCCAGAACCTTACTGCCACATCCCCAGAAAAGCCACCCACCCACTGGGTACAGGCATGGGCAACTATAACATTCTGCTTCTCCATCTTTCACAAGTTGCTGGGGCATTTACTGGCTACGAGGTAAGTATCGTGAAGATTACTAGGAAAGGACTTGATAGACCACCAAGGCCAGTTTTCTGCAACTACAGATCAGCATATTTTGTAATCCTCCCTCATGCACTTCCCATGTAAACTTACTAACATGTTGCTTTCAAAAGTGACAGTATTCTCTGGTGGGAGTTATGTACTGGTACCTAAAAGTGATAGGGTAAGATGATTGCTTTCCTATAAGTGTTTTAGAAAATTTACACGAAGATATGACAGCTCAAGCTGTTGCTCAAATCTAGGCTTTTTTTTTTTTTTCTAGAAAAGCTTTAATGTTGGCCAAAAACTAACAGAGCTATGCAGCATCACCACTTCTGCCCTTGCTACCCATGACAGCCTATGCCTGGTGGACAGAGATGTCCCTGGTCTGAGCAAAGCTCATCCTGTGAGCAGGGGCAGGGCTGCACCTGACAGAGTGATTGAAAGAAGCATGTTACTGTACAGACTGTGACACGAGTCCATATGATTTAGCGCAATATGTGGACATGATCCTGGGAGGTGCTGAAAATGATAATGCATTGTAGTAGTCAATGCACCATTGAAAGTATGGAAATATTCTTGTCGTAAATGGAATGTGGATGCTAATGCAGAGAATGAAACTTTTACTGTGATATGAATATTGTTACAGGTG
>JAWWEU010000158.1:19741675-19758538 GCA_035583155.1 Acropternis orthonyx | reverse complement strand
CCGTAACCAGCATCCTCGCGAACAGGTTTCCTTTTTCCTTTTACTTTGTACTCAGGGGGGCCAGGTGGGGCTCAGCACAGGGGCTGAAGAACACCTTCCTGTTTGTGCCCCAGAGTGCTGGGTTACGCACCTGTTTCTGTGGGTCAAACAGGCTGTTTCCTCTGCAACCTTGTACTTGTTGTGATCTTTTTATTAAATTGTAGTTCTGACTTGCAGTCTTTTTGTGAATTGGGTTATTTTTCTCCTGCTGGTTTACCTTAAACCAGCACAACACTGAAAGAACTGGACCCTACCCCAGCATGTGAAGTGGCTGGCACAACTTTGCACTCTCCTGTGCACTGTGATCCAAGCTGTGGAAATCAGTTCCAATGGACAATGAATCAAGACCGTGCATCATTAACAATAGTTCATAATATGAAGAAGACACTACCTTGTAAGCATCAAAAATGCCTAAACTGAGTTTGGACCAGGAGAAATTGAGAAGAAGCAATTCATTTCCCCAGGGAACACAGGACCAGACATGAATAAACTCTGGACAGCACAGGACTGGGAATCTTGACTTCCCAACAGTGCCTACAGAGCATCATTATATCATGAAGTGTCCAAATATTGGCAATAGGGATGTGATATCAACAGCTCTGTACACAGAAAGAAGCTTAGGGTGGGCTTGCTAAGGAGCTGATAGAAGTTTTTGGAAGACACATCACAGGGTAATATGAAAGCATGTTGAAACTGGACTTGCACTGCTGGTGTTCATTGTTCAAGGGGATAAGAGGAGAAAAAAGGAATCAAAAGCCCACATTTCTATTTTTAATACTGATTTTTGTATTACTATTATTATCTGTTAGTGTTTCTGTATGTTAAATGTTCCAGGTAAAGCTTTGCAGACAATACGGATATTAGAGCCTTTTGTAACAAGATTGGCTACCATCTTTTCAAAGTATTTACAAAATATCACTAAACAGTCAGGCCTCTTGCCTCTTTCCTATTTGTGTTCTGTGAATCACTACATGCATTGTAATGCAAACTGTACAGTATATCTGTATTACTCAATTATTTCCATATTGTCACAGCATCTCACCAGAAACATGATTTCAGAGCCAGTGAAAACCATCCTTTGCCCCTATGCAAGCTGAGCAGGAGCAGTTTTAGTCGTTTACATCAGAACTGCAATAGGACAAGGCAGTGGTCCTTGTCGTATTGCATGAAAGCCTTTAGTTCAAATTGTAGATGTTTGTAAAAATCCAAAAGTAGAGAGGAGTGACTGGAACGGTCCACAAGGCCCCCCTCTGCCCCATGCTTTCCTCCAGTGGCTCCTTCTCCCTCACAGCACCACGTAACATTTCACCATTGTTCATGTCAAACTAGTTTGGATTCATTCTCACTGCCTGACAGAGGTGACCTGCGAGAAGCAACTAACAAGCAGTCATTTCATTGGTTCATGAAAGACACATTTTGTGCCATTCTAGTCATTCTAGCTTGATTTTTCATCAGAACAAGAATATGGTGTTCCAAACATTGCACTCAGCATCTTGGAATGATGTCTTTGATCAGGGGCATTGGGGCCAGCAGAAAAATAAATTATTGCACAAAGACAGTGTCTTTGCCCATTTCTGCAGTTTCAGGGAAAGATGCAAGCACTCAACCAACAGACCACTTGATATTGTTGTTCCTGTAACATCCAGGACCCTGCTAGATTTTTAGAACAGAGACATGACCTAAGTGTTCTTCTGAATCAAATGTCAACTGACTTGATTTCTCAAAATGGTGGAAGTGACAGTGTACGAGATGATGCCATGCCTGCAGTGGGTTAGAAGTCACTTTATGGTAAACAAAGACACACTAAAGCAAGGCTGTGCTTAAAAATGGCAACAGAAGCATGACTTGAGAACATTATTTCTTTGGGCTGTTAATCTTTATCCCAAAATTGTTTTTATTTTAAAGTGCTTTGCCTGAAAAAGAGATTGTTGTTTACTAAATCATAAATATTTGCATTTCTTCACAGGAACAAGCCCCTGACTTTTTCAGGTCAGAGAATTACTTAGGCCACCTTTGCTCATGCTCAGGTGCCTGCTTTCATAAAACTGAACACCTATAAATTACATTATAGCAATTGTAAATATATCCCTTAACAAATTAGGAGCTGAAAAATTTCATTATGCAATCTGATAACTAGACAAATGGGACATTACAGAAAGAGAGACAAGGAAGATTTAAAAAAATCTACATAATTAAGACAGTGATGTGAACCCCTGTAGCACACCTAGCAATTGCTCCCCAAAACACATATCATGCACTCTGATACACTGGCTCATCACATGTTCATTTCTCTGTAGGGAACTGAGTTGTAATTTATCATGCATTCATGGCTTTCACAAGGTCTCAAATGATGGTCTCATTAGAAATACTGCTGGAAATCCTGTTGTTTAATTGCTGCCCTGTAGATTCCCACCCATTGGCACACTCCTCTCACCTGCTTCACCAAAAATCTCCTCATGCAAATGGTTTCCTCTCCCCTCAAGCTCTCAAAGTGCAGCACCAAGTGTGGTCAAACTCTTTAGCACAAATGTGCAGTGATTGCTACTTTATCTATGTAAAACTGAGATCTCTAGGGACACAGGGCAACTCCATTCACTATTCACTCATCCTGGGATAAAAGGATGCAAAGACTGCCTCTGAACCACAAGGTCCTGTTTTCATTCACCACAGATAAATACATTCTGTCCAGATGAGGCTCCATCTTGAACTAGTCATAATTTGCCTCCATTTTTTGACAGGAACAAAAGTGTTCTGTTCCAAATTGTATAAGAGGAAGTCTGCCTCAGAACCTCACTTTTCCTATAGTTAAAAAGTCTTTTCTAAGTGCTAGCCTGAATGTATTCCTCAACAATCTATGCCCTGCTGCTTGTGCCAAGACTGTTAGCTTAAATCATTCTCTTTCCAATACACAGGGCAAAAACCCTGTTGGTTTTAGACTGCAATCATACTGCCTCTTTGCCATCATTTTACTATGTCACACAAAACTTCTTCTCCCTTTGTATTACCTTTTCCTTAAAGCAAACCATCAGCGAACACATTTTTAAGTTCATCTTTCCTAAATATGAGTGACCAAAACTGCACTCCTGATTCCAAGTACACAGCAGCTGCAGTGGCTCTATCAGCTGTACAGATAGGATTGTGGTTGCCCTTTCCCCAGCTGCATCACATTGGCATCTTATGTTGCAAAATACAGTACAGCTTTTCAAAAAACATATTGCACAAATTAACCCTATCTATTTCTGCAATAAAATAATTGAATTTCTAGACAAAACAAATGCTGCAAGTCTTATCTGGACCAAACCACAAGCACTAATGCCTCACTCTTCTCTAAGTTATGAGCCCATTTTCCAGCAAAGTGGATTATGTTTAATCCTTAGGTGAATAACCTTGTACTTGGTACCATGCCATTTTACAACATTTCTACTGCGTAATCTTCAAGGTCATCCAATTCCTCTTGCACAGTATCTTCACCTTTTATCGATGTGTCTCACAACTTTGTGTCAGTAGCAGAAAGCTATTTCATTAACTCTCTCTAGTTTCTGAGCTGAAGTCACCAATAAAAATATTAAGGAAGACTGATCCCCAAACCACTCCCTGAGAAAGTCTCAATAACCTCCCTCCAACCTGCCTTTCCTTTACATTATCACTTCCTGCCATCTCTTTGTTATCCACGTGCTTCCACTACTTTCTCATTTTCATCTTCTCCAGTTTATCTAACTCCTTGTGAATTGTGGTGTTTCTAGAGCCAGGGGAACCACAAGGAGCATCAACACCATCTGGGAGCTGGCAGCTCCCTGGACAGCAGCTGCAGAGGCATAGGTGGGATTGGGAGGAACAGCAGGCACCTCTGCTCCCATATAAAGCCATCCTGGGGAGCAGCAGTGACCAGAGCAGGCAAAAATGGCAAACAGGGTGTGGTGCAGCAGTTCACAGGAAAGGTGTGCAGGAAGTGTATCTCTCCATTGGAAGCCATTCCACTGGTCCAGTGGGAGAATCAAAATGCATGCCACTCAGCACCTGGGCAACTATGGGAGCAGCTAACAGAGGCAGCAGATAGACACAGTAGCTGGCACAGATTGACACAAAGAGGTCCCTGATCACCAGTCTTATTAATGTATGTTCAGGTATGGTTTTGACATATTGCAGAGCTCATTCCCTGGACACTGCTGGAGTCGCTGCACCAGCTGTGTTGGTGCTTCCACCCAGACGGACTTTCTGGTGGTAGATGTACCTCTCCAGATCTCAGGTTTCCAGGAGTGCCCAGTGACTCTCCATAAAGCTGGGGCTGACAACCATCCCTTCTGCCAAAGGTGTGCTGTTGTTGATAGGTATGTTGCCAGGTGAAGGAGTTATGGGAGGAAGTAAACAGGCTGTGCAGCATCCATGAGAATGAGCGAGAGCTTGATGGGATATTCTCAGAGGCCCTACAATTTCAGGAGTCTCAAGCCTGCATTGCAGTGGAGATGCAGGTGGGATTGGTATCATGGCAAGCAGTTAGTCAAAAGTCTGTTGAATATGAAGGCTGGAAGCTGGTCACTGCTCACACTAGGAGGAAGGCTCCTGCTCCTCCTGAAAACTTGTAGATGATAAGTAGGTTTGGTACCTTATACAACAAGTATGAGGCCCTAGAACTGGAAGAACAGACAACTGATGACATGAACAAAGGTCCTTCTGGGATCAAAGAGTTGCCTAGGGCAAGACAGCCTAGCCCACACAACCACCTCTGCTAAGGAGGGTAGTGGTCATAAGTCATCTCCTTCTGAGGGGAACTGAGGGCCTGAAATGCTGAATGGAGCCAACCCATATGGAAGTCTGACACCTCCCTGGAGCCTGGCTAAGAGACATTACCAAGAGGCACTCCAGCCTGATAGAGTCCTCAGATTGTTATCCACTACTGGTTCTTCATGTCAGCAGTGATAAGATAGCAAAGAGAAGTCTAAAGGCAATCAAAAAGAATTTCAGGGCCTTGGGGAAATTGGTTGGAAGATCAGGAGCACAGGCAGTGTTTTCTTCAATCCTTTCAGTAGCAGGCAAGAGTACTGAAAGGAACAGACAGACCCGTCATATCAACACATAGTTCCAGGGCTGGTGTCACCAGAATTGTGGGGTTTTGATCAGGGCGTGGTCTATACAACACCAGGTCCACTGACACCTGATGGGATGCAGCTTTCTCAGAGTGGGACAGGAAAGAGCAGGGCTTCAAACTAGATTGGAAGGAAGAAAGAGACAAAAACAGGCTTGCCACTGATAAGCAATGGGATGAAATGCCAAAATTTGAGGGATGCTAGTGACATCACTGGCATAAGCAAAACCTTGTGGGATGAGTCCTGTGACTGGTGTGTCATGGTGGAGAGTTATAGGCTTTTCAGGAGGTACAGGCAGGGCAGGCGAGGCGGCGCAGTGGCACTGTATGTAATGGAGAGGTTGGATTGTACAGAGCTTGCAGCTGGCAATGGCATAGTTAAGAGTCTGGGTAAGGATTAAGAAACAAACAAAGGGGGTGTCTTCATGGGAGTCAACTACAGGCCACTTAGCCAGGATAATGACATTGATGCATTATTCTTTAAGGAACTAAGGGACACCTTTAAATCAACCATCCCTGTCCTTATTGGGACCTCAGTTTTCCAGATGTTAATGGGGAATGCCACACAGCTGGCACAAACAAGTCCAGAAGATTCCTGAAACACCTGGATGATAACTTGATGGTACAGGTTCTAAGGAAATTTACTAGGAAAGATGTCCTCCTTTCTTTTTTTTGCTTGTTAACAAAGGGGGACTCAGGAGTTAAGTGGTGACTGGTGGTCATCTTGGGCACAGCGACCATGAAACAGATGAGTTTAACATCTCTGGTACAAGAGGACCTATGAAGATGGTGAATCTAAAGGGGAAGTGGTATGAGGAGAGGCTGAGGTCACTCAGCCTGTTCAGCCTGGGGAAGAGGAAACTGAGAGGAGACCTCATCACTGTCTACAACTTCCTCACAAGGGGCAGAGGAGGGGCAGGCATCTATGTCTTCCCTCTGGTGATCAGTGACAGGACCTGAGGGAATGGCCTGAAGTTGTGTCAGGGGAGGTTTAGGTTGGATATTAGAAAAAGGTTCTTCCATCAGAATGTGGTTGAGCACTGGAACAGACTTCCCAAGTGGTCACAGCACCAAACCTTAGTTCAAGAAGCATTTGGACAACACTCTCAGGCACATGGTGTGATTCTTGGAGCTGTCCTGTGCAGGGCCAGAAGTTGGACTTGATGATCCTTGTAGGTCTCTTCCAACTCAGGACATTCTTAGATTTTTTTCCCTATTTTGCATTCATTCTTGCTCATCTTCTGCTTCCCAAATTGGTCCAGAGCCCTGAATATGTACTGAAGTTAGATTAGTATTTGTGCCTATCCCTGAGATTTCTTGTTGTTTAGTCAAATGGTGTAAATTCAGATTTCACAGATTTATTTAAAACCACACAAAATCCTTATTTTGACACTGGGATTTCATGTAGAAATTGTAGCAGAATTCTGGGAAAGACATAACCAACCCCTCAGGCACATTCACTGAAGTCTCAAAGTTTTGCATCCACCTAGAGTACAGTAGTTGTTTCTCCTCCATACCTCAGGGCTACTAGTCGCCTTTCTTATGTTCACCCCCAGTACTGAACAAGGGTGGGAAGGTATTGCCTTGATCAGGTCCATCCCAATCATCTTTCCTGAACAGAGAGACAAAGGAGCTTCTTAGTTTTGGAGCTTCACCAATGCTACATTTAATTGTAACCCATCCTTATTGCATAGTGCAGCTCCCCCATCCCCTCATTCTTTTTTTGCTCTGTAATTATTTGATTCCAAGATCTTTTTTCTATTTGCTTTATTTCCCTTTTCTTTGAGTCCAGCTCAAGATGGTTTTTGACAGTTCTTACTTTCTCTCTAGGGAGCCATGTGAAATTTTCCGCTTAGTTTTAAACTTTTGTGCTTATTTAAGCTGCTTCATTAATTTAGACCTGGGGCCTAAAAATTCTATTTCTGCTTTTTAGAACTTTTTAATGCCAAAAGTGGGAATCACCCTCTGGGATAAGAGTAATGTTAAGGCTAAGACTGTCCAACAACCATGTTCACTATAGTTTAAACATCCAAACTGAAAAATAATTTTCTAACTTAAATGCCGCAAAGACTGAGAAGAACAGGAGAAACTCGCAGAACAAATCCCATTCATGTTGCTTCCTCATTAAGTGCCACATCCTGATATTGTTTCAGTCTTTGAGGTTGAACAGTTGATTGTCTCCATAACTAATTCTTCCACTTCCTCTCAATGACCAAGGGGGAGCTCCATAATTATCTGAGAAGTAAGTAGTACGTTGGCTCACACTAAAGCCAGGAATGCTTCCTGGGTATCCCACATAATGAACAACAATCACAAAAGATGACAAGCACCAGGAATACTTTTTACTACTAAATACATACTGGGATAGGAAAACCAGAAGCCAGAATGGTACAGTTATTGCTTTCTCATTAGCTCTGCTTAAATGTTTGGGAGCACACACCCATTCCCATGCTACACTGGACAAAATGGACAAGAGGTATTTATGTCGCAGTGAATTCCCTGTCCTCAGAGACTTTCTGACACTGCATTGCACTGGAGCAACGAGGCCTCCATTCAGCCAGGGAGCTTGGGACAGAGCCTATGGCTGCTTTCTGTCGAGTGCTTCCATGCAAGCCTGAGCTCTGGCAGCTCTCCATTGCTTCTAATGGTCAACAGGTCCAAGGTCAGAGTTAAACTGTCACGTACCTTGTGGTGCCCCAGGCTCTCAGCCTGCGCTTCTTCAGGCTCCTCTGGAGTAGTGACTTCAGTGGCATTATTTTGCAACAGCAAACGTGTCTTCTGACAAGTCATATCATAGAATAAGCAGGGGAGAAAAACTGAGCAGTATTTTTTTTCCACTATTAAGTACCCAGGAAATGTATTTTAGGAGTGCGAAAAGTGGGTAGCATTTATCTATAAATGAAGGATGGAGTTCCCTTTGGCCTCAGCAGAGTGGGAAAAAGGTGCCACAGAGATATCTGGATGGTTTTCAGGACTTGAGTGCTTTCTATCCAGGACCATAAATAAAAAAGTAGCACTGCAAAAATTTTCCATTTCTAGACCAGACAATAAAATTATTTACCCCCAGAGCCATTAGACACCAGAATGAAAAATGTTACAACTTCATTTTTAATAATTATTTATCAAAACTGAGCTGCAGTTACATGCGACAGTGGGTAGGACAGAATTGGAAGTGCGTGCCTGCAGATCAGCCAAGTAGAGCAATGCTCTCCTACAACTACAAATGGCACATCAAATATGAAGTACTGACACAAAGCTGAGATGCAGCAAGATAACCCAGGCCTCATCCTGTTCCCCATATATCCACCAAAGTCTTGCCCCTGAGTGTCCCAGGAGTCAGCTGGTTAGCATTCTCTCTTACAGGAACCAACTATGCTTCTCAAAAGACATATGCACTCCAATATAGCTCAAAAACCAGCTGACTGAAACTCTGGCAAGAACCTACTGTTATCTTGGCCAAATCCTAACATTTGCTCAAAAACTCAAAGCAAATCAAAATTCCCACTGAAGTCAAGTGGACTCTTGTACAAACATGGCCAAGCAAAGTCTTTCAAAGTGACTATTCTCCTCTTAGACCTCTGACTCATTTCTGGAAGCACTTATGTAATTAATACTGCTGAATTAGAATTAATATTACTACTAAGACTGATGTTTTGGAAGATGCCTGGGCAATACAGATGCCCATATTCTAATTTTAAAGAGAATTCAGCATCCAGATGTCTTAAAACACTTCTCTGTTCTCACATAGCACATAAACCCATTTCGTTGATAATATGCCATAACTACTTGGCACAGTCCTGGCATGGAGACCAGGATAGTGACCTTCCTCTGAAGCTAAAGGGTTTCTCCAGGCCTCCTTCAGGCAGAAAGGACTGGAGCAGGAACTTCCACACCCAAGAAGCCGGAGCAGAGCAGCATCCTTCAGCACTGACAGCGGCACATGCCTTTGCCTCCCTAACACACATGCATGTTCAAGCTGGAGAACATGTTTAATGAGCCACTGTGCCAGTTAATGAAAAGGTTTTTTACCAGATAAAACAAGGTATAAATGCAGCTTTAAAATGGAAAATCTTCACTTCTATACAAACATACATGGTTTCGCTATAGAGGGTGATTTACATTTATTGCTTGCAGAGTGAGTACTACACATTTCTTCCAAAATACGTATTTCTTAAAAACTGAGGATCATTTAGAAATTGTTTAGAAGAACATCTCCCTTGAAACTATGTAGGGTGTTTCAGGGTAATCTCACCTTCATAATTTGTTTCTCATCTTCAGGGGAGACTGGCCAGCTCAAAGATTCCCATACCCCATCCTCAAACCATTTTCAGACCCAGTGGTGAAGTGTCAAGTCCCCAGGCCTCTTGTAGTGCAGTTTCCTTACTTTAATTGGGTTTATCTGAACACAACCAGAGCAGGAATTAAACCAAAAATCTTGCAAAGTAACTAGATCAGATCTATGATCCAGTGTAAGTTTTCAGTTCTTGTTTTTCATTCCCCATACAATTTGCTTTTGATTAAAACTGGACAAAAAACATACTACAGTCCACCACTTCAGTGGCCTGGGGACAGAGTGGATTAATTACCATAAATGTTCTTCTAAAGAGGTTTCTCAGAGTGATGCCACCAGGTCACTGAGGTTGTTTGCAAGGCTTGAGCACCATTAAGTTTTGACTCTAGGGCAGCACATGGTTCCTGGCAGAAGCAGCACCAATACTTATGCTGCTGTCACTGTATTTAGGAAATTGTCCTTCATCCACATAGCACCGGCCTTGTCTTAAGAGAGGATGTAACTTCCCATCTGTAATCTCCATAAGCATTCTCTGAGTGGCACTTTGATGCCATGTCTCTAAGTACCAATGCCAAAGAACAACTTAAGAGATAATAGGGCAAACACTGGCCTGTATATTGGATTTCACTTTTTTTCACTTAAAGAGTAACACTGCATGCAAAAGGAGTTCTGCACCACAAGTAAATCATCAGCAAAGAAACAGCACTGCAGTCACAGTCTCACAGTAATATCTGAAGGTTCAGTGTGCCACTATTGCCTGGAAGGTGGAAAATTCAAAAGTCTCCTTTCACAGCAAACTGCTTCCCCATATAACTTCACATATGTTTGCACTGTCTGCCACTGTTCCTAAATTTAATCTGGAGTTGACTCTTTTACACTTCCAAAAAAAAAAAAAAACCAAAAAAACAAAAAACAAACAAACAAAAAAAACCCCTCATAAATACTATTAATGAAAAAAAAATCAGCAAGTTTTATACAATCTCCATCTGAAGGTGCAACTTCCCTGAACTTCAACTGAAGTAATTACTGAAACATGAGATAAGAAAGATTATAGACCTTCAGTCCTGGAAATAATTGGCATTTTTCAGGAATGGTTAAAAAATGAGCCAGGAACAAAAGCTACAGCAGCTTGTATGATCAATCTCCACAGCTCTGCCACTTTACACAACGCTATTAAAAGCAAGAAGTTAGAGAGGGCAATAGTGACAAGAAGACCAGACTGAATCTGTTCCCTTCACTTCTATTAAATCAAATAGGACCCTAAAATTATAACCCTCTGCTATGAAATAAGGTGTATGGAGGTATTGGCACCAGGAGCTGATTTGACTTACTATGCTAAGACTACATAAAGAAGTGGCCATGGGAGTTGGGCAGTTTATTGCCCCTCTTCTCTTCCAGCACAGACACAAAGCAGCAGATGTTAACCATTATAAATTTCCACCTAACAAAAGCAATAAAGGGTAGTAGTACCTATAAGAGCGTATCCATAAAGGAATATTTCAAAATAAACTAAGAATCTATTTCTGATGTACAACAGCTATCTTGCTTTCACTCCCCATCTGCACACTCCCCTTTCACATTAAGAATTCCTCTTTGCTGTTAAGCATCTGAAGTGATTATGCCTAAACCACACAACAGCCTTCTTGGTGTGGAAAAGAGTATTGAGTGTGGCAGGGGCAGAACAGTCATTTCAAAACCATGATTCCCAGCTAGCTGTCGGTACCAATAAACCTGAGAAGAAGCCTTTCTCCTGCATCAAAAATGTAAGCAGCAATGGACCTACTGGGTGTCCCCTCAAAACTGCTGTCATGTACATGGTTATAAACAGAGGGGTCAAATTATCCCTTTCAAGGTGATGCAGAGATTTCATTACTTTGAAAATGATAGAATCCAGTGGAGGTGAATCCTTATTAGATGGAGTGGTCAAGTGAAACACATTGTTTTATTCATTATGAGATCGTGACTGTATTATCAAAAATGCCTACAGGTTTCAACTCATCATTTTCCCCAGCTTAGCTGCTCTGGTTTAAACTGTGTCTCCTGCTCTTCTGTTTTTCAGTGTTTCCATCTTTCAGCCTCTGAAAATGAAGCTGGCCAGCTGGAGACCTGAAGGTCCAATTTGATGGCTCAGTGCTCAGGACCCTAGCCTGAACCATACAGCCATGGGGAGAAGTCACAGATATTTTGGGGCCAGCTAGATCTGATATAGTAAAATGGCAGCAGACTTACTTACCAAGACATCTGAAAAGAACAGAGGAGACTGAAAATCTAGGACAGAAGTCTGAGAACTGGGGCTTCCACATTCCAATCTTTTCTGCAGCTTACCCCACTAATGACCCTCAGCTTCAATGCCACGGTTTTCTCAGCTGTCTCACAAGAATGTTAGGAAACTTGAATAACTTATGTGCCCGGTGATTCACAAAATAGCTTTGGTGGATATCCAGAACCACCTGGAGCACTCAGGTGTTCAAATGTCTTGGAAAGCATCAAGAAATTACATGAGTGTATGGTATGTAAAAATTTACATGTGTTTCTTTTGCAGTATGATGGCCCAGTGGAATTTGTGATAGGGTAGGAGATCTGTGGAGTCCTTTTAATGCCTCCCTTTGGCACTCTTCACTCTGCACAAGCCCTCTGGTCCCCCTGTGCTTCTTCCCTCCCCACACACTCTGCAGTTCACATCAGCACTTGGAAGTTCTGTGCTGTGTGAACTCCAAACATCTGACACCAAATTATTTCTCTCTCTTGGTTCACTGAGCAGACATTCTGCATCACTGAACTATCCACTGACAACAGGCTGATCATGGCAGTGCCAACCTTTCGCAGCTAACGTGCAATTATGTGGAAGCACTCAGAGCACTCTGCAAAAACCAAAGAGGACGGTTCTTCTCATAAATGCAAAGAGTTTCTTTCCTTCCACACCACAAACAGACCCTCAAAGCAGGTATCTCATACAGTAAGTGGTCCATTAAATTGAGCCAGCCACTAAATGACAGTGAAACACCTTCAACACAAAGAGATGTGCCCAGTGTGGATTCAACAAACTGATTGAGGTCCATGTTGTCACAAGAAATAGTCAATCAATCCAAAAGGGCTGGTTGCTAATATCCAGCCAGGAGGAAGCTTCCGCACTGTGCACGGGATTATGCAAACCTGAATCTACAGACATGCTTTTCCCTTGCTCCCTTGGCAGAGCCAGGGATGTGCGGATACTGCTTTCAAGTGTCCCTTTACTGATTTAAATTAGGGAAAAGAATAATCTAAAGTGTTCATAACATCTACACGAATACAAAATGAATTCATCATGATTGACACTATTACAATGAACAGCAAATCCCTTCATAATGGCAGGACATTTAAGAAGTAATGTGCTGCTGGATCCTTTGTCTACAAAAGTGAGAATAAGAAAATGGTTACATCACATATTTAAAGGAACTCAGCTACTGGCAAGCTGCTGCTCAAAGGCTCAAAAGAGAAATACAAATGTTTGTGGTTTTTAACACCTCAGCTGCAAATTTATTGTTGCTCTGTACTTAATGGATCTTTTTCTATCTCTGAATCTGAACCATGTAGACCACTTTCCAGTGCTGAAATGTTCCCTACAGGATACTTCCTACTACCTTATCCAATCTAATTTTCAGACATCTGAAAAGAGAGGCTTTCAGCAATTATTTTGGAAAGTTTTACACAGTCTCAGGAAGGTTAAGAGTTGGAACAGGCACCTGAACCCAAATCTCTTTTCTTAATTTGTTCATCTACAGTCAGGATTAGATCTTAAATATGTCTGAGGCACACAAGTTTCATTTCCACTGTTATATCAAACCATCCAACAATGAACACATTCATCTGACTGAAGGCAAAGTACTGGTTACTAGCAAGCTCATATGAGTACAAAAAAATGTGAAGGGAGCGTACAAGCCTACATACAGACTAGTAAAGCTCAAAACATTTCCTGTGACAAATACCCAGATCTCCCTTGCAAATGCCATACTTATGAGAGTCTCAGGTTCACAGCCTGAAACCCTTGAACTCTGCTATTGAAAACTCACTTTTACAGGTCTCTCTCCAGCAAAGGTATGCTTGCAGGGCATGAGCATGCAGTGCTTTGCACCACCCCATTTCAGCAGCACACAACTGCCTTCAGAACAAAAGGCAGGGAAGATGAACAATTTCTGCATCTTTCTGTCTCTTCCTTTTCTCCTCTTCAGATGTAGTAGGACTGCACGGCTCTTGTGGGCACTCAGAAAACCCAGACACAGACTTTTTAGGATTTCTACCAAGGAACAACAAAAGAAAGCCTGGGGAAAACTGCCCTGCAGCTGCATTGCCTTTACATCTGTGCCAGTGAACTGGGGCTTATGCTGAGGGCAGTGAAGGGTGTGACAGCACTCAAGCACGAACAGAACTGAGGTCAAGTACTCAGTGGCAAAACTTTCAGCAACAGCTGCAACCAAATCACACCACCAGTAGAAGTTGTGTTAGCATTTGGCAATTCCATTTTGCCACACTCCTATGATCAAAGATCTCAGGTAGCTAGCTATTCATCAGAACAACTCAGAGCAAAAACACCCAACAGGAAGCAGAGTATATGGAAATTGTTCAAGTAAATGAATGCAGAGCTGCTGAAAAGCAGGTGACTGTACCATCGATGCAGATTTTGGCTCAGTGCCTCCAGCACATTATGGAAATCAGAAGCCCTGTGGCCCTCCCTCTACAGGACATGAAACCAGCTCTCCTGTGAGCCTCTTGGATTTATGAAATACCCATGACCCACAATAAAACATCTCTTTTTCCTACTGCTCTATTTTTGTCCCTTACTTCCTCCCTGTGACACAAAACTCCAATTTTAACACAGGCAGGCCACAGCAGGGTGATGGAGTTCATTGTAAGATGGTCCTATAAACTAAAAAAAAGCTAGAAACTCTACTTTTTTGTCTTTGAAATGAGAGGAACCATTTGCTGATGTTATCTTAAGATGATGCTCCTGAGAAGGCATTGAGAGCAAAAGCATTTATAAAATAGGCAATTTTATAAAAAATAAATAAATAAAAGCTCAGATGCTATGAACAAATAGGCTTGAGCTCTCACACAAAAGCAATCTCTGTTACAAGTGTCATTAAGCTTCTATGAAAGGTAGTAGTGTTCATGTTTTAAGCTGCTTTTGGAAAGAGGTAACTAGGAAGAAGTTGTTCCTATGTGTTTTTAAAATATGACACCATTTACAATCAATTTCACAAGAACTTGGTAAACTAGCTTGGAAACATTTCATGTTTGTTACAAGGTGCTAATACAAAAGCTTCATTCAGCAGCTCTGCTTTTGTGCTTTCATTTGCTTCAGCATAAATATTTTTGTAGAAAATTGTCACATGCAACCCAAGCTGTGCACCAGGCCCAAAGAGACACTGTTGTATGTTTCTGAAAATGGAATCAGAAAGCAGCCAACAAATTCACTTGCAGACTGTGGAATGGCTGTTATTGCTCAATAATATACAACATTTCTCCTGTAAGGAATTAGTGACAAAGGTATCCCACTTTGTGTTTTTTCTGCTGCCTTCCAAACTCAGTATAAGAGAAAATAATGTGTCACACAATTCTCTCATCATGTTCTCAAATACAGCCATGAAGATGCCCTGCTGCATTTCTGAACACCCTAGTGAATGGCAAGAACCTAGGCTGGGCTTTCTACTCCACCCTGGTAGAGGCTGATGGTGACCTCTCCAATAAATGGCTCAAGTGCCCAGCTAAGCCCAAACTATGGGGCTTCCACACTGAGATGTATTTTTCATGTTGTCTGTGCCCAGCTTTTGGATACAGACCTAGTATCTTAAATTTCTTGCTTTTTGGAAAGACCATCTTTGCAGGAAACAATTTTCCCTCTTTCAGAGGCCAGCTCCACTACTGAGGCAAAAGAACTGCAGGCAAGAGAGGCTCCTTCCTAAGTGCTGGACTTCACCACAGACAAGCACCAATAGTAGCATATCACACTAAAACTGTAGATGTGGCAGAGTCAAACTGCTAAAAAGAAAGTTATCAGAAACTTCCAAAAAGAAAAGAAGTCAGTTTGGAAATTCTGCCAGGTAATCAAGCTGGATGTCAAATTACAATAATCTGAAAAGTTCTGTCTTTCAAACACAAGAATATTTTATAGTGTTACAACCCAACGGTGGCCAAATACACATTTTGCACATTTCCTCCCATATCTGTCTCATTGTGATAGTAAAACCAACCAGTGGAAAAAATCAAAACAGTAAGCATGTGTCCTTCTGGTAATGGTCATTCCTTTGCTTTATTGTGTGCAAGCACACAGTAGAACACCAAGAGAAGAACATCCAACAATACACAAGACACAGATAATAGAAGTATTGTCTTCAAAGAGCCTGACAAGCAAAAAAGTGATACCAGGAAAGCCACAAAAACTGTTAAAACCCAAAGGTGACTGGGGTGGTGTGGCTGCCAGTGTAATACACTGAGGACCATGAGAGCAGAAGGCAGTCAGGCAGTTTGGTACATCACTTGTCTCACAAGGCAGTTCACCTCCTCCCATCCTGCATTACCCATCAACCACTCTCACGTAACAGCTTCTGGTTTTGACAAGGCTATGTTATGGGTTTAAGGTTGGAGAATTTTCTCTTTCCACCCGCCTGGATTGGGAGTGAAGCCTGGAGTGGAGGGGAGGGGGTGGGGAGGGGGGAGCTTCCAGGGGAGGAAGGAAAGAGGGGAACGTTTTTTCGTTTTGGTTTTGGATCCGTTTCACACACACACGCGGTTTGGTCGGCACTGTGTTCGGAGCCAAGGTCTACAGCCTCCGGAGGTGCCCGCTGCACCGGAGCGGCTCTCTGCAGTTTTCCCGTGGATCCGGAGGCACCGAGACAAGCCGCCAGTCAGTCCTCTCCTTCTTACTGCCTGGTCACCATCGAGGCACTCTGTCCTGAGAGCCGAGCCCCATTCCTGGCCCGCCGCTGCGGTCGGAGATTCCCCTCCCCCTCCCTGTGCCTGGACGCCAGCACCCGCTCCTAGCCCGTCACCACCGGCCGCCCGTGCCCTGCTGCCGGAGCAGGTGCAGCCCCCGCACGCACCAGCCCAGTCCCTCGGAGCCGTTGCCGACCAGGCGGGGTCCCTTCTACCTCCACTCCCTGCCAGCTGTCCCACAGCTGATAGCCAGTGCCCCTGCTACTTCATCCACACCGCCTGGGAAAGAACAGCGTGGCTGCACTGCAGCCCAACAGTGCCGCTCACTGTCCATGACTAGTATCACAGAACGTTCCAAACAGGTTTTTTTTTTTCCCCCTTTTCGTGTTCTTTTGTTCTGTTGTTTCATTGGTCCCCAGTTTGTGGATGTGTGTATATATATAGAGAGAGAACTGTTTTGGGAGCTGTTATTGTCCCCCTTTGCCCTTTTGCCATTCATCTAATTAAACCTATTCCCTAATTTGAAATCTACAGTGAGTCT
>JAWWEU010000158.1:19714036-19733408 GCA_035583155.1 Acropternis orthonyx | reverse complement strand
TCCCCACCCTTGGGGAAGTACTGGGCACTCCCACCTGAGCCTAAGCATATATAAACTGAGGTTTTGGGACTGTGGATTGCTGGTTAGATCCAGAAGAAGAGCAGAGCCTCATCAGGACTGCGACTGCCACACTCAGCTGGACTGAGACCATCATCCTCACCGACAGGTTTCTTTTTTCCTCTTTCTTTGTACTTAGGAGGGCCAGGTGGTGCTCAGCACAGGGGCTAACGATCACCATTCTGTCCGTGCCCCAGGGTGCTGAGTTACACACTTGTTTTTGTGGGTTAAACGGACCTTTTCCCCTGTACCCTTGTACTTATTTTGATCATTTTACTAAATTGTAATTCTGACTTGTAATCTGTTTGTGAGTTAGATTCATTCCTCCTGCTGGTTTACCTTTAAACCAGCACAGATGTGTAGAGCATGTACCAAGCACATTCTTGGTGAGGGGCATCTGGACCATGCCAGAGGACACTACACTGAGATGGATTGAGCACTCCTGAGGTCTGCTCATGGCATACTTGGGACATTAAAGAAGATGCTTCAAAGCCCAGGTAATGTAGGCACAACCTGAACACAGCAGACTAGAAGTTTCAATTGGTTTCCCAACACCTGAACTGCTTTTAATAAACAATTAACACTTAAAAGGAAGATAGCCCACACATGACAGAGGGACTTGCATTGAGGCATTTACTGAAACCCTCTGATGTGGCTGCATTTCTTGTGTGCTCTGCTGTTCTTCAGAAAGCAGCATGATGCACTGCCTGGCTGCCTGCTGCTCTGAACAAGCCTTCCAGCTCCTCACCACAAGAACACCAAGAGGGTGTAGTCCCTCACTATGGAAAGGGACAACTGACCAGCTATTGCTTCTGTAAACACCCCTCAATATTCTTTGTCCTTAGAGGAACAAAGTTTGAACTGGAGCTACTGTAAAATCTCTCCTCCTTGAAGGCTGTACAGAACAACATAACTGAGAATACAAAGGCACAGGAAAAGTGCTATTTGCCTGAGAAATAGGCCAAGAAAAACTCAAATCTTGCTTTGGCTTCAGCCACAGTTATCTGTAGAATTTTAGCAAAACTTCCCAGTCTCCATTTCTCTATATGTCAAATGAGCGAGATTTGTCTTCTGAAGAGTGTCTCAAGTCATGCACACAAATAGCACAACATACTGTTACTTGGGTTTTTATTACTGCCTCTTCTGAATGCTGATATTCCTTCCCTTTTAATTAACATGCAAAAGGTATGCTGAAGTATGTACCATAGAGGCAAGTTCACTGAAGATGGTAGTAGAAAATAAAAGCATGAAAATTGCTGCTAAACCCAAACTATCCTAAAGAAAAATGGTCTCATTAAATCAATACAATAAGCAATTAACAGGCCACTTCACATTTTGGAGGCGAGTCCATCAGAAGCATGCTGAAGCTTTCAGTGTGAGAGCTGTGATTATTGAGCTGTTTATCCTGAAAATAAATTACTACTTTGCTTTATTAGAGTTAAACCAAAAGAAAAATTGCCTACATTTATACAAAATGCTTTCCTCTTACATGGGAGGAGAAGAGGAAAAAGACTCAGCTTATGTGCCCTGTGAGAGGATTTCACGTGCCAGTCCTGCGGGAATGCCACAACACCGGTTTGAATGATGAATGGCTATATGCTCCCATATCCCATGCTTCCCTAGACTCTTGCCACATGCATTGAAATTAAGATAATGCAACAAGCGATCAGTGGACCAGTATCTGAAAAATGGAAAGTGGCTGAACTAATCCTCTTGCTCTTTCAGCCACAAAGTGGCTGGAAAAGCACTTTGTGTGTCCAATGCACAGAAGTGGGAAAGAATTAATGAAACAGATGCTTCGAAGCAGAAAATGTTGCTTAGTTCACCAATGTGGATGCTTTACTCAGTGAAAACAGAAGCCTGATTCACCTTTTATGTATTCCTAGGGAAACTGGGAACTGTTTTGATTAATTTTTGAATTAGTCTGTTTTTACCTCAGCATGAGAGGAACCAGGCCACTGTTCCCAGTATGGGAAAACTGATCAGCTCTGCAAGAGCAGAGTGGTGTGTTTCTAAAGCTAGGCTACCCCTCCATGAGGAGTCCTGGCATAAGAAACCCTGAAGGTCTATTCTAGCAACTGCAGTCCGTAAAGATGTTATCACTCAACTTTCCAATTATTTTGTACCTTTTTTGTTTTGTACACAGCCTACTATTAAAGCAAAGTATGGCTTACTGGGGACGGGAAAAGTGACATGAGCATTATATGGAGCCTGTAAGCTGAAATACTCCTTTTTTATATATAACACAGGGTAAATACTTTCCCATCAAATCAAGCAAACCACTTGGTTTTTCATCATCTCAGGAAGATTTTGTGCTTGGACTGGTAGAATTTTCCACATTTGCCATAATTTACTTTTTCCTTCAGATTAAGCAGAAGGATAAACCAAAGCTGAACAGACAGAAAACTCATGAAGAGCAGAAATAGAAAAGTGTTTCTTCAAAACTGGAAGCTTCCTGTTTAAACAGCCATTCTTCAACCCATTCTTTGCAAAAAACATTTTAAATTGACTAAGAATTAGTCAAATCTCCATTTCCAGCCACAGCTGAAGCCATTTCTAATTAAGTTGAGACAGAAGACAGGCAGAGGGAAAAACAATGGACAACTACTCCCCAGTGGCAAAGCTAAGCTATTAGCTCATTATTGGTCTGTGTAAGGTGAGCAGATTGTTCTGGTTCATCATTTATTCTTCTGCCGGGATCCTGTTAACATCTCTTTACTGTGATGAAGACAGCTTGGACTCCCTAAAGGCAGTCCAGGGTTGAATGGGTGCCAAAAGTCACTTTTGGAAGTTATTTTAAAAAGAGAGATCATGTTTGATACATAAAATTGAAATCTTTGTATGTGGGTCTGAAAAAGCAACCCATGTCCATAAAAAACAGAATTAGAAATCAATATCAGCAAAATTCAGAGAGCTCTATGCAGGCTCTGTACACCACATGCTGCACCAGGGTGTTCAAGGCTCATTTTGTCCTTGTCAGTTTTAGCCTGGTCTCTTCAGCTTTCTCAGGGATGTAAGTAATGCTCAGAGTAATTACTAACTGGCCCCAGGAAAATGAGAATGTGGTAAGAAAGTACAGTTTCTGGCATACCACAGTACATGAACATTGCCAATACAGAAATGGCTGAAGGAAAACAACACTATGAGATGAGCTGTTTGTTGCGTTGCAGAGAGGATTGAAGATAAACAGCAAAAGCAAAGTCATTCTGAGTTAGCCAGACTTAAGGCAGAAAAACTGCCTTTTGCATTTCTAGAGGAGCTTTTGTCATGTTACAGAACAGCAGTAAAACACCAAGTCATGCAGAAGGCAACAATATAAGACCATGAACATCAAGGAAAAGCCGATCTCATGAAAGACACACTAACAGCTATATAAACTTCTGACTTCAAAGGTTTCAACTATAAGATACGGACTTTCATACAGAGCATATTATGTAAACCAGAAGGGTGGTACCTTCTAGTTGGTGCCTCCTCCTACCAGAAGGAACCAAAGGCCTGAGATCTTGGCCAGCACTTCCCACTTTTCAGATAGGCTTCAGCTTGCATAGACTTTGACTATGCTGAGGGTGCAGAAGCAGTTATGGTGGCAGGGGATGACTTTCCAGCATTTCCAGAGTTCTTTGCTGGGTTGGAAATAGCACAGGTCTTTCTGTCCAATGCTGTTTCACTCCACCTATAGAGTCAGACAGCTTTTTGCAATTACTCCTTTCTCTGCTGCAGCAGACAGCCTCATTGACCACTTCCACAGACCAATTAAAAAAGGCCTTATATTCAGTTGTATTGATCTCTAGGTGCTGTTGTCTCTGATCCAAATTTTGCAGTAGTTTCAGCTATATTCTATTTGCAAGGCTTATATTTAACCTATAGAGTATCTCCTGATTTTTTTATTTTTTTAAAACAAACTACATATATCTAGACTAGAGAGAGAGACTATATTTGCATATAGTGTGCTTATATATAAATATATACACTGTATATATCTGATTTCTAAGCTTTTCATTCTAGAAATTGTATCTATTGTATTTTTTAATGTTCCTACATAGAATAAAGAGGCAGAGATGGAACAAACACTGAATACAATTGTCTGTAGCTGATAAAGTATCACATGGTCTGGGGCTCAAACAACTCAAACTGGTAGACAAACTACAGCTGCAATTCTCACTGTTATTTTTAACTCATTCTCCCACTCAGGTTCTCTTGTCACCTCTCTCCATCTCTGAGACACACTCAGAGTGCAAACTGCACTCTGATAGTGTTATCAGCACCTTTGTCAACAAAATAAATTCATCTCCCTGGGATGATGAAATGTGTGTCACAAATGAATGAGATTTCTGGAGTTTGGTGGCACTTCAGGGAAGTGTTAATTAGAACAGACTGTATCATAAGGAAGCTAAACAGACACAAACTAATTAGCACCAAGTGTAGCAGGGCTGCTCTGCGGAGGCAGCACTCCATCACCGGCTTCTAAGAAGTTAGCACTCTTCCCTATTCCCTGGTTTTAGTCTCAAAATGGTATTAAAACATATGGCACTCGAGCAAGAGTCCCACAACGATACAGCAGGAAGATCTGCTTTTGCTCCATCCTCCAGTTACCTTCATCAACTCATTCTTACCACAGCATTCAACTAGGTCTATCCACAAGTCAAAGGTCCCCAAGATTTCATTCAGGTAGAAAAGGATGGGTCCTCAGAAAGGTATGCATTCCTCATTAGTCTCAGCTGGACTGGCAGTCCATAGGTGCTACCAGTTTCCTTGGGAAAAACAGGAACGCTGGGTGTCAGTGCAGAATTAGATTAGAGTATTTCAGTGCAGAACAGCAAGGGGTTCTAAAAGTCCAGCAGGAATTTGTGAAAAAAAGGAACTAGAAAGAGCCGTTCAGCAGGTTAACTTATGAGCTTAGAGCTTAAATATTGCTTCCTAAATAACACATCAGATGTCCTTTAGATGAGTCCCCACTTTTTCCCAGATGCAAACTAATAGATGGAATTATGCACAAGTAATTCTATAAGCTGATAAATAATAGCCTGGAGATGCTAAAAAAATAAGATAAAAAATAGAAAGTAGTATGAAGCATCACATACAATGCTTGTTGTTTCTCACATTCCTGGACTCATTAATTTCCTCATTTTTAAAGGAAAATATTTCAGACTACAGGTTATACATAATACTAGTAAATCACCGGTCAGCATCTAGCTGGGTTTCCCCAGGTTTATAGCTATAAAATTAAAAGTAATATTGCAAACAGGAGAACCCATACCCACAAACACCTAAGACTTTAACAGCTTTATTTGCTAAATCTTTTCTTTGTAACACAGCTATTTATAACACTACGTGTCCACCAGTTCATATTTCCCTCTGTCAGCTCCTTCTTGATTCAAGCACACAATTCCTTTAATAAACACAATAATGCTAGAACTGTTTGGTATCTTATTGTCTCAGCTCATTTGGTCAAGAACTTACCTCACCTGATTATGAGAAATTTTCTTCTCCACTCCAATCTCAGTGTGCTTGACAGGCATAAAAGAACATAGTATAAAACCTGGTTCCCAAATAATCAAGAGTCAAAGCATAGGGCCAGACAAAGCTAATGGGACCTGTGGATGTGTAACACATGCTAAGAACAAGCCATTTCAGCATGCTTTTAGATGTGTTTGAGCATTTTAACAACAAGCACTTTTTGGTGTAAATTGGATCAGAAGATTTTACAACATTAATGCTGTGGCCAGTCTCTACTGGCCCACACAAACTTCTAAAAGCATCTGCTCTCAAAACTGAATTTCAGATATCAAAGAAAGCAGGACTAGAACAGCAGGGGGAAAAGTATTCTTGCCACCATTCCTCATTTTGACTCTGCAGGCAGAAAGAAAAAAAGAGAGAGAGAGAAAAGGAAAAGAGAAAGTCAAGAGTGTTAGACTCAGCACTTCAGAAATCCATTCTTTCAGAACCAAACACTTAGCAAACAGATAGTCTACCCCTTGCTGTCATTAGGGGAGGGAAGAGGCTGAGGGCATCATCCTTGCATATGATTGGATCAAGAAGGAGCAAACAGGACAAAAACTTGCATTATTGCATTCAGGTAGCACAATATATGATCACAGCAATTTATGAAGAATAATTTACAAGTACACCCTCTTTAAGACCTGTTTCCTTTCATTTTATGCTAGTAGACAACTGGAACCAATATTATCTATTCACAGGAACACCATGTTACCTGCTGCTACAGAAAGGATCTGATCAGCTATCCATTGTGTACTGAAGCAGATGGTGTGTAAATACCAGAAGCCTTACAATACTGAGCATTTCAGAGATCCCATTTCTTTTTCAAAGCAGAGTTTAAATTAAACTACAAATGCTGCAAAACACATAGGGACAGATTCTTTCTTCTCACAATGCATTACAATAAGAACAAACTCCAGTCAAGTCAACAAAAACAGAGGTCTAAAGCAAGTATCAGAAGAGAATCAATGGTCTTCAAAGCCTTACATGTTACAGAAGGAATCAAGATTACTTATACCAGGTGATTGTAACTGCATCAGTCACACAAGATTTGTGCAGACTGGAGTTTTTGCAATAGGCACACATAAAAAACACCTTTTCCCCTGGTCTCCACTGTTTTCACCCAAGAAAAAGCAGAGGGACAGTACTGTGCTAAGCAAGCATTGATTGCTAAGTACCTGGACAATCTGGAAGGGAATTATGTTACATAAACCAAAGCAGTCATGCAATTTAACGTTTTATATAACTAAGCAACTAAACATCTACAGCATACCTCAGCACAGCTCAGACCACTTCAAACACTGACTTTTTAGGCCAGCTGAAGCCTTGCAGACAGCAGCTTGAAAGACATTACATTAAGACATCTTTGCTTAAGATAATATTCTTATTTAGGCATTTACATGAACTATGACACTGTGTATTACCTTCTCCTCTTGCTGCTAATTCATTCCCATCCATCAGGGCAAGGACAGAAATCTGGTTGTGTATGTTCACACATCCTACTTTTCACCCTTATGCTAGGAACAGGCTTGCAAAACACCTGAGATACAGAGTAAAACACAAAGCCTTTGGATAACTAAAGAACCAGCTGGGCTTTTAGAAACCAAACCCCTTCTCTGAGGCTATTCACCAGGCAGCAGGCTATGAGAGGTAGAATTCTAAAAACATGGCTTTCTTTTTGTTATTATGCTGTGTCTTTCTTATTTCACTTTCTCACAGGAGAAATGGGTAAGGGAAACACTGTTGCTTTTGTTTGTAGTTCATTTTAATTCTGAACTTAGAAGAGAGAACAAGTGAGATCCAGGCTTGCAATCCATTTCATTGCTTCAGTTGCAAGCATCATTGCAAGACAGACTTACTAGAATGAAGAGGAAAATATTTGTTTCTTCTACCTCTCCTCCAAGCACATCAACCATTCTAAAAATAATTTTCCTTTCCCCTTGAGCAATAAAAAGAGTAATCCTGTGCATCATCAATTGCATATGCATTAGGGAATGTGCCAGGTGCAGATTTGCACCTGACCAAAGGCTGTGTTAGCATAAGGGAACCCAAATTTCTCACACATCTGAGGTCAGTTAGTGGGAAACTGGTATAACTCCTCTGAAGTGTCTTGGAAAGAGCAGGCCAGCTCTGGTATAATCCTACCAACCTGCTTGGTCAGAAAGCAGGTCACAGAAGGTCTGACTGACTTGACCCAACAGACTTTAAACTCTTGCAGTTGCACAAACTGATTATGAAATGTGATGACGAAATACACTAATTATCAAATTCCTAGATCAGAATGATGGATTTTTTACAAAAAAATTGCTTAAAGTATCTTTTGAACTTACTGTGTAATGCTGCTGCTATGGTTCCCTGCAGCCATAAGGACAATTGGGATATCTTGCATAGCACACAGCTGCTCTGATTTGCTCCTCTCATCATACACACTGGGAAGAAGAGCAGAATAAAGGAACAGTTTTCCCTCATTTTTTCAGATAAACCAGGAAAGTCCCCTCAGAATATTTTATTTTAGTAATTTCTTTATGTTTTGGCAACTTATAAGGGCCTTTGTGCACTGTACAGGATTATACTGGAAGAGCTGAGCCCATGCCTCTGTTCTGCAAACCCGATGGCCCACATGGTAAAGTCATTCATGACCCAAAACCCATGACCCTACAGTTTCTACTCAGATGTAGTATGGTAAAGGTAGTATACACCAGTTCTGTTTTTTCTCAGCACTCCAGGTTGTATACCATTCCAAAGCGTAGAAGGTACTTCAGGATCCATGAAGTACTTACATTCCTTATATACCCTTGCACTACATATATATATATATATATATATATATATAAATATAAAATACAATGTATTATATAGAGGTATATATCCATAATATCCTCTGAGAGATATGCAGGACAGTGCAACTCCATCTGGTACTACTCACAAATTACAGCCTGCACAGAAGAGAATATCCAGTTCAGTGCATATAGCTGAAATGTAAAGCGGCAACAAAATACTTATTAACTTATTAATGACTTATAATATGGTGGTATCCAAGGTCCCAAGTCCCAGGCAAGGCAGATTTCATGTAAGTCCTATAAAGCCTGATTCAAAATTGTAGGGACCTTCATACCAAACCCACTGTATGCTTCCCTAACACCTGAAGACAGTCACTTGCTGCTACAAATTCTACTGTAGAACCTGCACTTTAAATGCAAAGCCCCCTGGTGCTAGCAGTAATGATTTGGATTAGCACTGCGATTCTCCCACTGCTAGGGAAATAAAAATCTCTTAGTATCACTATCAGAGATTACTGTGGCAACTCCATGAATAAAGGTAAAAGCAGCTGCAAAATAGCAAGTGAACAAAGACTACAGAGATATAATGGTGACTCAACAACCTTTCAGTTCAGCTATTAAAGTGCCTGGAGTTCCTTTCATGCTGCAGGTGAATAAAAAGTGATTGAGCAGAATTAACCTCTCCCTAGAGCATTAAGAAAAGTTAAAGTTTCAGTGCAGACTTGCTGGACTCTTTCAAATCTGAGTTTCTTACAAATTTTACTGCTGTAATGCCAGTCAACTGAATGTCCAATGAACTGAATTTTAGCAGAGCTGAGTTTTGAAGGACCAAGTTAAAATAATTATATTAATTATAAGCATATATATTGAGTTTATAAGTTTCCAGTTAAAGTACATAAGCCTTCAGGAAATATTGATATTGAACTGCAAACTCTCTTGGTCTCTCCCAAGCACCTATACAGGTACTCACCCTGACTATAGAGTTTCGATTGACTACATGAAAATTTGTTTAAATTCCACACTGACACCACAGATATTCAAGCATGCACAGAGGCATTTTACAGGTTTAGCACTAATTTAAACATCAATTTGTGAAGAACAGGCTCCACAGTTCTGGCTTAGAAACCTGAAGCCCTGACTTATATATGTGTATCCAGCACTTGGGTTGCTTTAAGATCTAAACAGAGAAATTTTCTTCACCTTGAGACAAATACTGAAGCTATTCACAGCCAGGGTTTCATGAAGCTTTTGCTGAATGAAAGACAAAATAAAAATAAATTGATGAGTAAAACGATTAATGTGTAAAAGTGAAAGCTGTCTGGGGAAAAGACAGAAACCACATCACAGTTTTTAATGTTTACAAGAAAAATACAAACACTACATTTCCAAAATGTTTGGATATGCTTCTCTTCTTCCCACAATCACAGTTTCTCCTAAACATCTCTGTGGTTTTGATTCAAACCACAACACCAGAAGAGTCATATGAGACTTATTTCAGGTGCATGAGCTATGAAATTTGACTGTGAGTTTTGGATGGCAGTTTATCCAAACCAAACCCTTCCTACCCAATACTTACACCCAAAGTGAGGAGGCAACAAAAAGTATGAAAACATAACATTTTGCCTTCAGGAAACAGAGAAAAAAACCAACATTCTAGGACACATGTAGAAACCTTAACATAACTGAGGATAACACTGGGACACATGAGGTATTTGTGTATACTGCTGGCTCTAAGGACAAATTTACTAACAGAAGGTGAGTAGCAGATATGCCTATTTGCAAAATAACAAGAAACCCAGTTAGTTCAAGCTGTTACTGTTGCTGCCCTCTGCAAAATTCTTTCACTCTGGGCAAACATCAATTGTATGAAGTTTAACAAGGGCAAATGCTGCATTCTGTACCTGGGACAGAGGAACCCTGGATGTACAGACTTGGGAACAAGACACTGGGGAGCAGCACTGCTGAAAGGGATCTGGGGGTCCTGTCTGATGGCAAGTTGAATATGAGTCATCAGTGCCTTGGCAGCCAGGAGGGCCGACCCTGTCTTAGGGGGCATCAGGCAAAGCATCGCCATCTGGTCAAGGGAGGGGATTGTCCTGTTCTGCTCTGCACTGGGACGGCCTCACCTTGAATATTGTGTGCAGTTTTGGGCACCACAATATAAGAAGGATGTTAAGCCATTAGAGAGTGTCCAAAGGACAGCTACAAAGATGGTGAAGGGCCTTGAGGGGAAGCCGTATGAGGAGCAGCTGAGAGCAGGAACTTTGTCTGTTCAGCCTGGAGAAGAGGAGACTGAGGGGAGACCTCATTGCAGTTACACCTTCCTTGTGAGGGGAAGAGGAGGGGCAGGCACTGATCTCTTCTCCTGTGGTGGCCAGTGACGGGACCCGAGGGAATAGCCTGAAATTGTGTCAGGGGAGGTTTAGGCTGGTCATCAGGGAAAGGTTCTTCATGAGAGAGTAGCTGGGCACTGAAACAGGCTCCTCAGGGAAATCGTCACAGTTGAACACCTGCCAGCATTCAAGGAGCATTTGGTCAATACTCTCAGGGACATGGTGTGATTCTTGGGGCTGGTTCTGTGCAGGGCCAGGAGCTGGACTTTGATGATCCTTGTGGGTCCCTTCCAACTCAGAAATTATATGATTTGAGTGAAAATTCCATACATACATCTCTGCCAGTCCACCTATGAAGTACAGAGTTGAAGAGAAAATTCAACTATTCTTATCCACCTCACTCTGGGATATCCAGTATCAGTCAGTGCAAGAAATCCAGGTAAGTAGAGCTTTAAAATACACTCAGAGCTCCCAAAATTCAAAAGCAGATCATATCTCTACACAATCAGAAGTATCAGCCTTACTATGACCTCTCATCTGTTTAGCTGTTTTGTATGGTACCTGTTTTGTCTTCCTTGGGTTTGTATTAAGTGGCTGAAGACATTTGGCTTTTTACCCCTCATAACCACTGACAATAAGTGGATATCTAAATGTTATTGCACAACTTGTCCTGCAGTATTACTCATGTCATGGCTTATCAACCAGCATACTTAGTGGCATTTATGAACATATTTAATGATGATACAAGCAAAACAAGAGTAAGACATTTGTTCTCAGGATTTACTTCAGGTTTGAGCACAGCCAGCTCACTGAAGGCAGGTGTTACATTGCCTCTAGGTTTCTGCTGATCAGATTTGCACATGGACATAGAGTTTAGTCAACACTGCAGTCAGGGAAGCAGCAGCTAGTGCTTCCTGCAGGTTGTCCAGGTGGGAGAACATTCTGGTCCTCTTGCCAGACAGTTTATCAAACTCCTGGTGAACATACATTTTTGCCTCTCCAGGTTACCTGCAGGTCTTAGGAGAGAAAAGTCCCTTTTTATAAAGCCTATACTGTTCATCCTCAAAGAACTGCCTGGCTGCAGCTATAGTGTAACTGAAACACATAACTGGACTTTGGCTCCTGGACATGGCCTCAGAACTGAGTCCATTCCAGACTGTGTCTTGAAAGGGAGAGTTTCACCCTGAAACTCATTCTCTCCTTCCCTGAGTGAATCATCCTCTTGAATGAGGATGAGGATCCTCCTAATCATCCTCTAGAAATGCAGCACTCACAGTTCCTGGGATACAGCACAGATCCACTACCAGACTAGAAGAATGCAAACCCCTGTTATCTGTACAGAACCCATAATATACCTGTGCTCCAGGGTACTTCTGAGTCTCTGTTCCTAGTGAGAAGAATGTAGAGTCTGACAGAAGATTCTGGAAAGCAAAGAAAAGATTCTGGCAAACAAAATCCCCTCGAAGAATTAATGTCTCTCTTGAGACTGATGGATGGAGAGGTGAGATAAGCTAAAGTTGAGGGTTAACAAAACTGACTAGGTAAATTACCAGATAATGGCCACCTCCAAACTTCTTATCTCAACTACTAACAATTTGGCTACAAGCAGTAAAAAGAGACTTCATTAAAGTAATTCAATTTTACTCAGAAAGGTTTCAAAAACTAATACCAAAAAATGGACTCATTGTAAAAAGTAGTTATAAACACTTGCAGGAGCAGGGTGGAGGATTATTTCCCCAACAAAACTGTATCATTCCTTCATTGCTTCAAGGCTTCCTCCCTTACCTACAGAAAAGTGTTTGGTGAAAAATCCATTTTGTACATTTTCTGCTAGAAAAAATATGTGAGTGGGTAGAGGCAGGCTCTGTACCTTAACCAGCAGAACTCAGCAATAGTCCTGTGGCCTGTAAGTACCAGGGTTTGTGGCGAGACAGACTATCTCAGGTAAGACCAAACAATAGTGCTAAGACAAGCAGAGAGGCTTTTGGGCACACACGTTGTAATTACTGACTGTTTGAAAGGATCTTTGACTTTTCCACCTGTATTTGATGGTTTAATGCAATATATTACCCCTACAAACCTTGAATTAACTATGTCCTTAGGCTATTATAACTCTGACAATACACCCAGGTAAAAGTTATCAAGGAACAAAACAAATCATGTTCAAAAAGTGGCTAGCAGTTACAGGTTCAGCATGCACCTAAATTTAAAGCCTGTTAAACTGATTTTCTTCCTTGTCCGAGTATATTCTATACTGGGTCATAAAGTTCCAGAGACATGAAGTTTATTGTCATGACTGATTTTCTGGTTTCATCAGAGTGACTGACATGAATAAACAGTTTTTCTTACCAATCAATTATCCCACCCCCACTCCCCACGTAAAGCAGAGTATGCCGGACTTGTAAACATATTTTAAATTTATTGTCTTTATCTCGAAACAAAGGTCCTTGAGACACAGGTCTCTGTCCTGATATCTGTGGAAATGAAAGCATGGGGTCTGTGCCAAAATAAAACTCTTCTGCACTAGACTGACAGAGGGAATTTGTCCTGCCAGAGGCAAATTAGGAGTAATGCTGCTTAAAGGATCAAACCATTACTGAATACAGTGAAATGACTGCCAATCTTTTCTGATCTAGCCTGTGTCTACAGACTTCGGCAGATAATTGGCATCACATAAAAAAATATGAAGTTTTTAAAAGGTGTACTGAGTTGACAGAATGAGTCTTAGAGAACTAAAGGAACACATTCATTAGGCTGGCAGCTGGTTTTGACACCTCTCATTCAGAAGATGCTGCTAATCCTGATGAATATTCATTCTGAACAGGAGCCTGAAACACAATGCATAAATTCACACCTCTCAAATAAGACATCTTTTGAAAGCCATCAAAATACAACATTCTCTAGACATTTTTCCACTTTGGCTTGGCCTTTGTATTTCAATTAAATGTTACCTGCACTTGACTATATGTACTTAGCAAAGAAAATCAGTGTTCTCAGAGTTCAGGTCTCAATACTAAGACCACACACATACCACTGGCACATGAACAAGAAAGTTTTTTCTCCCATTAACACACAGTGTTCATGCAATAAAACACTTCCTTGAGATATTGTAATTAATTGCATTGATGGCAACACAAATACTCCAGGGGAAATATAAGCACATACTTAGCATTTTTTAATGAGTAACCAGTACTAGCCCCAAAGGTTTAGGGTCAATGCAGGCTTCACATTCTAATGTAGCACCAAAAATAAAAGAACAATTCCACAGGTCTTCCCTGTTGCCAGTGAAGCCTGAAGAGACAGCATTTTCATGATCCAGAAGATTCTGGGACTAAACTACAAAACGTTCTTCTTCTCTGTGAAAAGGAGAATCTACCAGAGGAAGAAGATCACCAAATAACACTCACTGAAGGTGGGAACTGAAATTATGATCACCAGGAACAGTTAGAGAATAGCAATTGCCACAGATGACCTACAGGACTCCACTACAACACACAAAAAGGGGACCTTTCCACCAAGTAGTTACTTGAGAGACATAGTTGTCCTGCAAAACAGGTGACCTCTGGAGCTGGCCAATTCTGAGCTCCAAGCAAAGTTGCACTGGCAACTGCTGGACAGTAACACTATTATTTTCCCCTCCCATTTAATCTCACTGTTTCTAATTTTACTGTGACTTCCCAGGGGCTGGATTCCACCAAGAATTAGCACCATTTATTAAATGCCAACAGTTGACAAGTGCCTTACAACATGCAAAGCAAACATTTTTGTTTTATCCATGGAGAAAATGGTGACAAAAGGAAGACTCGAAGAACCATTCAGGTCCAGGTTTTAAGGCAAAACCCTGCAATGACTTTGAGTAAGTGACTTAGCACTTATTTGTAACACTCCTTCTACAAAGAAGTTCCTGTATTGACTTCAATCAACAGATTCCCAAATTGCTCAGCACAAAACATGATGAGCACACTGAAACCTTTTTTCCTTTATCCCAATCTCTAAAGGGGACTTTGTGCCCAGTGCCTACATGCTATGTTCACCTTTCCTCATGCAGGCATTTCAACATGTGCTACAAATGCAGTCTCAGATTTTCCTCTGGAAGAAGAGCAAGAGCTTGAAGAGGCAACAGCATGTCTTCTGGACTTGGTGATCTCATTCTCTGTCAATAGATTCTCACATAAGATGTGAGGCAAGATGTGACAATGAGCTGAAACTTGGAGAGACTGCTATCCACATGTAAGTGGCTGGCCCAAGTTTGTCAGTATCTGTTCTATTTCACTGGTCAGAACCAGGCAACTTTCAGGGAAAAGCAGCATGACTACAGCTAGTCCAGTGCAATGGTGCCAAAATGGACATCTTATTTTTCTTCAACATCAGAAGAAAAGTCATCTCAGAAAACAGGAATTGAGCCTCAGAAGGCTTTTTTTTCTCTCAAGCCTGTTATCTAAAACCCACTCAGCTAACTGCTGCTACTAGGCCCTGGCACCATATATTCCACATGGAACATCACTAAGGAAGCACACACCACCCTTCTCCCTGGATAAAGTTTGAACTACTTCTATGGGTCACCCCACAAAGAGCACAGTTCAGCAGCCTTAGAGAGTTTTGCAAAGATACCTGAACTCAGGGAAAAGTCCACAGACTAAAGGAGAATGACCTTGCTTCAGATTGGTTTTCAGTGCTCCTCAGGGCAGAGACTTTGTGTCTTGTACATACAGAGAACATTGACTTAGCAAAAGAGAAACTTGGATCTAATTTCTTCCTTTACCTACGTGCACTTGTGCTGTGCAGAGTACATGAGGTACAATCTCATCTCTTCAGGGTCTACTCAGAAGGATAAAGGAGTAACATTAGGACTTAGTGTTCTGAAGAAAAGGACATCACCTCCCAACAGGGTCCCCTTTTCACTTTAAGAACTGAGTCACAAATGAAAGGAGTATCTTTGTGTGAGCTTCAAGGAAGGTACAGAGAAGGCTAAGCAGTTTGTAAATGCAAAAGGAGGACTACAATGTTTAAAAAATAGAATTGCTTCAATTAAGATTAACCAGAAGGAGGAGATATTCTTCAAATGCTTTTTTTTCTGGTGTGTGTGGGAGAAAACAAATCACTATACTGACCAGTGTAATTGCTTTAACCATATTAATAGATCCTTTCTCCTTGCCTGCTCTATCAACTCCACACGGTATGGCCTCTATGACAAACAAGAAGGGACGCTTTAACTTTCACTCCTCTATAACCCCATTCAATCTCAGAGTAGATTTAATGTTGTTAAAACTACCTGCACTCTCAATAAGGATCTTTTCTATGTATGTTTCATATGTAAATCAAAATAAAAATTAACTGCAAGAAGAAATTCTGGAAAAACCCAACAGAACAAAAGTACCATAAAATGATCTCACATGGTCACCCTCAGAGATCAATGGCAATGTTTAACTTACCAACCTGCTTCACAGACCTCCTTTACCTGGGCAAGCACATCAGCTTACACCAGTAACAGTAGTTGGCCCTTGTACTGATCAGCTAGAGAAGGAATAAAGCAAACTGCAAGTTCTGCAGGACATGTGCCTGCAGTGAAGTGCAGCCCTTCTCATTCTGTAATCCTGCTTCCTTTGAAATGCCACGAAGACTTGTCATGTCATGGGGACTTGAGTTAAGCAGCTGATGCAGAAGAAAACTTGGGTAATTTTCCCTGGATCTCACATGCTAAAAGAGAGATGGAGTGTCAGAGCGCCAGCTCTGGCAGCAGAGGAGGCTAAGATCCTGGCTGATAACAATCACGGGTTCCCCTCTAGAGAGTGTAGGATATAGAACACTTTCTCACGTACAGACTGTCCTGCCTTTCCTCTTACTTGCTTGACTTCTCCTGCCTTTTCTCCTGTCTCTAACTAATGCATGGGATGCCCAACTTCACTTGCTCTGTTCTTCAGCAGGGTGGTCAGCAGTAAGTGACAGGACAGGTTTAGCCTTTCAGTGAACAGAAAACAGATGATCCCAAAGTTCCAAAATTGGCTTACAAGCTTTCAGGACACTCCAGCTCATGGAGAAGGCAGCTGCCAGGATGTATATTCTCATTTGTTTTAATGTAAACAATGCTCTCCTCCTAGTCCTGTCACTGGCAAAGGCTGGACTTCTTTTTGGGTGACAACGTGACAACTTAGAAACAATAGCATGGTGAGATAGATAGCTCAGACAGAAAACTTTTGCCAAAATGCTTATTATTTGGTAGCGCTATAATCTATTGAGAACTGCTTAGGATGGAGTTGAGATGATCTTAATAGGTGTACTACTAAAATTTCTTACTTCAATTGCAGCAGAGACAGAAAAAAAGCTGTTATAGATCATGCTAGGTAGTATCCACAGGCAGCATCTTTGAACTGGCATAGGTTAACCCTGATGGATGGGCACAGCTGGTACCAGCAGGTAGTTTTCTACACTATAGGTTTGCTTTTAATTAACTTGGTTAGATATTGGTGGATGCCTGTGTGAAAAGTTCTCTTCAAAACTGCTCACAGGGCCTCTTCCAGTAAAAACCTGCCAGGGTCAAGGGTAGGAAGCAGCACACACTGGCAGGTGAACTGGCATGCTAACTGCAGACGCACTTACCCTTCTAATCTCCCATCCTGCCAGGTACAAAGGCTGTGTGCCTCACTTTATGAGGCATAGATTAAAATGGCAGTGGAATGGAATTGAAAGTGTAGATCTAATAATAAAAATCAAGACAGGAGCATCTTCTCAGATACTTATCTGAATGGTTGCTGTTTTGAAAAGAAGAACAGACAAGCAAAAGAAAAAAGCAAGAGGACATCCTCTTTCTGCCAGGGTTGGCCCTGCCCTGTCTGCACAGCAGCAACAAGTCACTGGACCCCTACCCCATCTATATTTTATAGTTTATAAACTTGTAACAGGAATTTCTCCGTTTGTTCTCAGCAGATTTATCTGGCTGCTTTCCAAAGCCCTGGTCTGCTCCAGGGGTGATGCATTTTGTTGTTCTTCTTTCAAGAAGTTTAATCAGTCAACTGCAACCAAGTGCCAAAAATACCTTCTGCACAGAGCTCTTCCCAAAATAAAACCTGATTACTATAAGTAAGGGTCATGCATTGAGACAATTTGCAATACTCACACTATTTTCAGTCTGGCTTTTCTCTTCATTCATTTTGGAGAATGAGAAGAAAAGAAGTAGGGACCAGTCAGGTGAGGGTATTTCTCAGTGGCACTTTGGATATCCACTCATCAGCTAATTGTTTTTGAAGCTTCAGGTGCTCATGTAACACATACCTGGAAATTGTCTTTGCACAGAGGGATAGGGGAACAACTACACATTTCCAATCTGAATTTAAATGTAATGCCTCTCTTGCAGGAGACATCACGCAGTCACACTGCCGCAAAGCAGCTTCCTGAAAATTCAGGGAAATGGCAGCAATGTGACAGCACCGTGTCTTACACTTTAGAGCTACCTACTTCCAACAGTACAGCAAAACTACTGAAACTTTCAACAACTTTTGACTGACACATTACTCACCAACTGTTGCACAGTTAAATTCAGCACTGCCTTGGGAAATTAGAGAGTATTCACACCTACAACAAAAGTCACAGAAAGAAGGCAGGCAGTCTTCCCACTTATGCTATCTAAATGGGACTTTCCAGAATGAGAGATAACCTCAGTCTTTGTTAGGAAAAAATCTGGCACTGATGCCTTCCTGGAAAGGATCCATCTTTGTCATGCCATAGAGGAAAGCCCTCAAGCTAGTGAAGAACCTTTTTTCTACTTCTTGAACTTCCATCCAAGTTTTATTGATTTATGAGCAACAGAAAAAAAATGCAACTTGATTTATTTTCCTTGTGTACCTCAGAAAACAATGGCAACCTGTCAAGTAGTAACTGAATGTAAAAATAAAATAAAAAAAAAATAAATTGAAAGAGCTGGGTCTGCCCTGCTGAAGCCGTTCTGTGCCCCACCACAGGAGCAGATGCCAGCAGCGGGTGAGATGTCCCTCCTCCACCAGATCCATATGTATCATGCTGGGAGACCCCCACTGGGGAAAGCTGTCTGCTCTGAAGGAGCACTCCCCCTTGGAGCCAAGGGTCCCTTTCCTCTCCCTGGGTAACAACACACTCACTAATAGCAAGCAGGTATTTTAATCCACAGTCACACCAAATGCCACGTTCACCCTGACCTACAGTCTTCACATACCAAACAAAATTGTGAAAAAGGTCTTAGCTCCTCAGTTAGCCAGGGAATTAATGAGGGGAGAAAGATCTCACCCTTTGTCCAAAAGCCCTGAAAATACAATACAACCTTAATGAAAACACAACAGCACCAACAAGCAATCAAAACATCAAATTCTATTTTGCTCTCTGCCTTTTGCAGTACACTTTTTGGGTGCTTAAAGAGGAAAAGTGCAAATCGACAGTTGAGTCACCTTGTATTAGTGTTTTGTTTAGCTTTAATGGTTCTTTTGGGTTTTGAAAAAAATCTGGCTCTGCAAAGGGAGGTTTATACTTCAAGCATCTCTAAGATGCAACCCTGCAAGTGTCATTGAGACAGACAAATGACAAAGCATACAAGAAAGTCGGGCATAGAATCCCCCTTTATTCTTAGCACAGCTACTTTTTGTATCTTTTCTAAGTGTACATACATTAACATTATTGGTGCTTATTACATATAAACAATCATTCATTGGCCACAGTTATAACCTTTTGTCTCTGTACAAA
>JAWWEU010000158.1:19683210-19706596 GCA_035583155.1 Acropternis orthonyx | reverse complement strand
GGACACAGGTGGTGTTTTCCACTGCCTTCCCAGGCCTGCAGCAGCATCCTCTTAAAGCCAAAGCTGTCCATATTCCAGCAATCCCCAATAATGACACTTGTCCAAAGCCATTTTATAACAAAATCTAGCCATTAAGGTAAACCCTGGAGTACAAGTTCATTAAGTATTTGTCTGCAGTTCAGAGAAAAACAAATAAATTAAACACAAAACAGCAGTAAACCTTCACATGACAGTTAAATGTTCATAGTCAGAAAACTGAGGGTGAAAACACGACTTAATACTAAGCATATTAGAAGCCTTCTTTCTGGGGCTTTTTTTGATTGGCAGGCTTAATTAGAGTTTAATGCAATGTTCAGATAGGCATTAACAAATGTACTGCCCTTAGATCAAGGAGAATGAAAGGCAACAGCAAGCAAGCGAACGCTCAAACAAGCAATCATTTCTGTAACTTACTTTTGGGTCTGTGAACTTGAACTTTAGCCTTTCCACCATCTCCAGCCTGAACAGTTTCCACACAACAGGCTCTGTTCTGTAATGATGGGGAGCAGAGGGCACGAGACAGCACTCATTTCAACTCTACAAAGCACAACAAAGATTCTCAGTAAACAATGCGAGGCAGCAATTTTTCAGCTTATTCTATCAGCCACGTTGCAGCAAAACTATGAATACATTATCCTGCCCCTGTGGGACTGCTTTTGTTCAGTCAAAAGGACCAAGAAAGAATGGGGAAAAAATGAAAGCAAGCATGAATTGGCAAAAGGGAAGAAGAAGCAGAAGAAGCAGAAGAAGAAGCAGAAGAAGAAGCAGAAGAAGAAGCAGAAGCAGAAGAAGAAGAAGCAGAAGCAGAAGAAGCAGAAGCAGAAGAAGAAGAAGCAGAAGAAGAAGAAGCAGAAGAAGAAGCAGAAGAAGAAGCAGAAGAAGAAGCAGAAGAAGAAGCAGAAGAAGCAGAAGCAGAAGAAGAAGAAGAAGAAGAAGAAGAAGAAGAAGAAGAAGAAGAAGAAGAAGAAGAAGAAAGAACAGCTGCCGAGTGAACTGGGAAACCTTCTAGAAAGAAAATTAAATGTAATTGCACAGGCAATTCATTTTTCTCATGGCTTTTTTGCATCCTTGTTAATGAAGTCAGGCTAGGAGAGACATTTCTGGATGCTCCACTGCCACCGCCAAAGTCAGTGGCTCAGGAGTTTGTGGGGGGCACTCATTCTTTCACATGCAGGTGTTAAATTTGCCTGATACATTAATACTCTGAGTATCTATTTTGATTTATTTATAAATGGGAATAAGAGAAATTTTAAAAGTACTAATTAAGGAAGCAATCAAGGATTCATGCTTCAGGAGAGAAAATGTGAGGTGTGAAGCACTTAAGGAATACCTGAAATATTAGTTTACTTTGCTTTAACAACTCCCTGCAAAAAATTATTGCTCTTATTTGAGATGGAGCAGCTTGTTGACAAATTAAAAAGTTGAGGCAAAGTCTAATGAAGACTTATCCATGAGCATTTTGTGATTTCATCCACAACACTCAACAGAATTCAAAACCTGTCCTGACACCTTGTTAGATGGAGGCTTAGATAATTAAACCTTGATAAAAATGCTACCATCTAATCGTAAAGACACTTTAGTGCCTACCAATAAAATACTCTAGATATTCTTTTTCCCTCCTCTAGCAAGGAGACCGCCTAGGTCTCAGAGAGCAAACAACCTGGCAGCAACCTTGCACACTGTTTTCCATCTAATTCACCCACTCTTTTGCCTTTGCCACAGACAGGCCACATGTAAAACAAGATGAAGCAATGTTTTCATCATCCCCTTGTCTTGCACAGCCAGCACCCTTCCAACAAAGTTCAGGCTCAGATGCTCTCTACTTGACAGACCCAAAGCCAGGTCCTCTCAAGAGAAGCAATCCAGGTGTCCTGGCCCTTCTGGGACAGGACTCAGTATCTCAGTATCTCCTCCTTTCTGCATAAATAAGTACTCAGAATACAGAAAAAGGAGAAGATTCATTGCTGTATACTCCAAGATGGATCAGGTGTTTTCCTTGGCATGGAAGACAAGGGAAAAATTTTAAACTACATATTTTCCCTAAGCATCTGTCAACCTCTTGGATCCACATTCGGGGTTTCCTAAATCATTTTCTGAGGCAGGAACTCTCACATATAACAGGGGAAGCCTAGGCCCTAAATAAGACGAGCATGTGGTATTACAGTAGTTGCCTGATGACTTACAAAGCTGGAAGATATGATACTCAGACTAAGGCTCTTTGCCAAATTCTAGGCCTTCACAAACACCAGCCTTGACAAACTCCCTTTCGCAGGAAGAATGCTGGAGGTCCTCTTTGTGTTTCAGCCCAGTAATCCAGACCACATATTAACAAGACTACTGTATTTTTACATCAAGTTGCTGTTATTTTTGCTTTATCCTGATACCACCTTCCACCATGGCTCACCAGGAACAACGGATTGCTACACCAGACAGGCATCATCTGCTATCAGGCACTTTGGCTCTTACCTCTACTCCCAGTGGGAAAAAGTGGTATAGGTATACTACCTAACCATGGTTTCAACCTTCCAGGACATGTGACAGTACTAATGAGGGTGGTCAATGATAGTACAGAAGCCTTCTAAAGTGAGTGTGGGAAAAAGACTGGGCTAAACTAACTGTATCACTGGAGAAAATGAGAGGTGGGAAAGGGCACTAATGGCTTCCAACAATGGAACCAATAATGTGGGGGGGTTTGGATGCACCTTGATTGACCCCAACAGAATTCCTTCTGCTGCAGGTGAATGCTCCCTTGCCATACCACCAATTACCACTGTCTCAAGACTTTTTGACATCTGATACTCATCCCACTACTGAAGAGTCCTTCTAAACTTCACTTACCAGATAGTCACAAAACAAAATCAAATCCTATTTCACATGGATTTGGATATTGGTGCATGGAAATGAATTAATTTCCCCTGTTTCTTGTCCGCCTTTCTCACTCTAAGTCTCATGATGCTTCTGCTTCTGGAGTGCCAATGACTAGACTTTCCAGGTACTGCATCCTCCACTTTGGACAGCATAATTATCTCTTGAGCAATCAGCTTGTGACATAAGAAGCATAAACAGCATTAGGAGATAAAAATCAAAAGCCACAATGTTTTCACACAGGTGCCCCAAGTTGCCAAGCAAAGGAAACCATAAACATAAAAGATACTATGCTAGCAGGATTGCTTCCAGAAAGATACCTTTTTTCCCAAGCAGCATCAGTGTCAAAGACCTGAGGGACTGGTAATACTCAAGATGGAAGGTAGAATGATTTAAACAAGTCAAGAAGCATCACAACAGTCCATTAACATCCCCCTGAAGTGACTGATACAGGTAGAAAACAAGAACATTTTTCCTTTTCTCAAGAGACACTGCAGACACTGAACATGAAATCGATATGTATATGTATGTGTGTGTGTGTGTGTGTGTGTGTGTGTGTTTATGTACAAGTTTCACCTGACTTCAGCTTCACCCACGACCTGGCTCCACTTCAGCAGTTCCACAGCTCTGACCACTGAACAGAGTGGGGGCAACCACCTGCACTATTGGTTTCCCTTGTTATATATATGGCTCTTCTGCATCTCTTCTGAGATACTGTTCCAGATGGGTTGCATTACTGTTCTCTCTAAGGGAAGCATTCATAAACTAGTAAGTGAGCACAATGGCAACACACAGGGGCACTTCTCTACGTGGGCAGGAGGCGAGTTCTTTAGGCTTAAACACACATTATTAGACAATATATTTATCCCAGTGCTAAAAAATCTTAGCCATTAAAGCCTTTCCAGCCTGGACAAAGCCAAAGATTTGAAGTATGCACAAATACTAATCCATCTTATTTGGCCTCCACCTCGCCCACCCTCACTCCATACAGCAGGATGCCTACCAATGCACAGATGTGGATGCTGTCCTGTGGAGCACTTCTAACTTATAACCATATTACCTGTGTGTTGTCAGCCACAGTCCATCTCACACAGATGGTACAGCCATGCATAAAGTGCCTGGGAGGGTGTCAGCAGGACACAAAATGAACACAGGCTTTTTAGCTTATTTCCAGAAAAATAGTTTTCCAAGGAAATAAAAGCTTTAGGTAGTACATATTAATCTTCTCAGTAATTGAGATGGGAGCATAATGATTAGATTTGGGTATATATAAATCAGTAGCATTCAATTAATTTTACCCGTGTACATTATGATATAAATAAGAGTCAACATGGACCAAAGACAGGTTATGCACAACTTCCCAGGGAGCAGGGAGGCAGGGGCAGGACACACAGTGACAGAAAGGATTGTCAGTAATCTCACTGCAACACCAAGACAGCCAGAGATCACTTTGCTCCAAACCAGACTCCAGAAAAGACCTTAAGGCAGTGAGGTTGTCTCAAGGGCTTAAGCACAAGGATATTCTCTTAGTAGCAGTTTGAACAAAAGCACACAATAAAACTAGAGATCCTTGCCTCCTCTAAAGGAAAAAAAAACCAAAAACTCATGTTTCTCCCTGATTTTCTGTAGTTCTTGGTTTGCTTAATGTCTAAAGAAAGACATGGACAAAGAAAACTCACAGCTATTTAGTAACCTTGCTTGTGTGAGAAATGCTCACACTTACCAGGAAAACTTAGGAGGGACAAAGTCTTCGAAGCAAAAAAACCCCACTTTATTAAGCCAATTCAGCTGAACTGAGTGTGTCTCTCTCTGGCCTGAGAGACAGACACCCAGCAATTAGAACATTTTATACCCTGTGCCGGCCGGGGGGTCCCTGCCTCCGTTCCCATTGGCTGGTACTAGGAAGCTCACAATCTAGCCCGATCCACCTATCTGTCCCAGGCACGCACTCTCCACCCCCAAAGGCGCGAAACCTAAGTCAGAACCACCTTTTTAAATCCAACCGCTAGAACTTAACTACCCTTCCCCCTCAATGCAATTCTTTTGGCTTCAGCAAAACTCCAGTTTTATTTCTCACACTTGTGTGAAGGGGTTTGTGGTGTGACAATTCCTTTAGCACAAAAAAAAAAAAAAAAAAAGCCTTGATCTTCAGGAACAACCTGAACCATTTAAGAAAGACCACAGCCTACTCCCTAGATGAAGACTTCAAGTTGCATTCCTTCCATTCCCCTAGATAATGGCCCTTATTTATCAGAAAAAACTTTCATATGTCTAATTTCTGTCAGTGTGACAACAGACACTGGGCACAACACAGGAGCTGTTTTTATAAACCCTGAAGACTGAAATCCCAACTTCATGTACAAAATATGCTAAGTCATATGTTTTTCCCACCATGCTTTAATCTAGCACTTGGAAAAAAACCCTTACTATTAGTCTTTGTGCTAACACTGCCAGCTTAGACAATACTTACGCTATATGCACTAGCCATAGTAGTCATCACAGGGCAACAGCCTTCCATAATGGTTGGTAGCAAGCTGAAGCCTAGAGGATCAGTAATTTGCTAACAGACCCCCCTGAACCACCCCATTCCCCTCCCTCACTAGCACTGCAGCAGGGGAGGAACTTCCCAAGGCAGCCAGCAGTGAAGGAATATGGGGGAACACAGGGAGTGCTTGCTTATTCCACTGATCATTTTGTCTGACAAGGAACAATGTGGCTGTCAAGTGAGTAATAAACTTCCAATCCCCAGTGCTTCTTCTAAGTATTCTCCCTATCCATGTCTAGTTTCATAGTTTAAAAGCCTCTCACTGCTTTGCCCGTTTATTGGACTTTCAGGAAAGCAACCATCAAGCAACTTCTTGGGTCATATACGATGAAACCTACCAGGGTTAGGAGATCATCTTTCCAGACCAGCAGGTTGCTGGAACAGCCCTTAAGCTGCCACCCGACAGGGCAGGACTGAAGGCTCAGCCACCCTTGGAGTGGCAAGGCAGGAGGCTGGAGCTGTTCAGGAGAGGCCAGCTGGGTGGCAGAGACGTCAAGAAAGCCCGCACTTCGATGATTATCAAGAACCACGTGCACAATTATAACTTAGGCCAGGAGCTCCTAGCTGTTTCCCTCACGGAAAGCACCCGCTGCCCTTGACTGGTGATATCTACCCCTCACTCACACGCCGATGCTTCGCCTTACACCACCCTGACCTTCATGCCGTCCCCCTCCGTTCTTTCCCCCACACGGCACCTGACTGCCACACACACCACAGCAAGCGCTCCTCGGCTTTAGGAGCCAAAGCAGCGGCACTCCGACGGCTCCCCGGAGTTGGCCCGGGCTTGCCCAGCCTGTTTCCCGGCTATCCCGGGAGGACGACGAGAGCCCTGCCCGGGTCCCCTCGGCATGGCCCCCCTGCCGCCCCCTCCGGGGCTCCCCCACCCTGCGCTCCCCGCCCCGTCCCGGACACTCCGCAGCCTTAACCCGGCGATACCGCACCTGGGCTCTGCCGGGGTGGGGGTGGATTGTTGATCCGTATTCTGGCAGAGGCAAACACCCCCAAAATGTGCTCTCCGGGGCATCAAACTCTTGGCGTCCTGCACTGCCTTCACGAACACCCAGCCACGCCCACACAGATCCCTCAGAGGCAGCGAGTCCGCTCTGCATCACCGGGGACTCGCTGTTGCTTCGGAACAAGCGATTATCGTTAATCTTGTTGTTAATTATCATTGCAACTGGCATGGTTTTCATCAGCCTGAACATCAGGCAATGTAGCAACATGCACTCTAAGTCCTTTATTATTAAGTTCTTGCTGCAGCACCGCTAACCACTTTGCTTCAGTTTGCTTCTTACCCCTGATCCTTGTAGCCTCTAGTTTTGCCCTTGCACAGCATCCTCTGATGGCAAAATCCATCAAGCAAGACTAGGGGGAAAATAGTCCTTGGTGGTGCCCACTTTTATTGCACTAAATGAAGGCTACAGTGATGCTATTAGCTGTGCCACTGCTTTTCTGGGGAGTTGCTTGTTTCCTGACACCTGAGCTCAGACATTTAATTCAGTCAGGTCCAGCTGGCTAGAAGCAGCTCACCTTTTGCCTGCAGATAGTGCGCAAGCTCCTTGCACAGAGCTGAAACAGCAGTGTCTCCCATGTGATTAACCTCCTTGTCTTACACAGGTGAATGTGGCCAGACCTCACTCTCCAACAAGCAATCACAGCCAGAGCCAATCTCACACCCAACAATACTGACAAAGGATGCAGAGGCACATTCCAACCCATGTGAGAGGAGTGCTCAGGACAGGAACTGTGCTGTGGCTCTGGAAGGATAGATGGTGATTGCAAATGGTGGTGATAAAGTGTTTGAAGTGATCCATGGACATGGAGGTGGCCCTGAGCTTTCTCCAGTCCCAAGTACAATGCTGCAGTTTCATGGGAGTGGGCCTTGACATTTGAATCCAGAGCTGCTGTGGTGCGAACCTTACGCCTGTAAGCAATTATCAACTTGCTTTCATACAAAATTGCATTTGCAGTCAAAATGCCATCCAGACCCCAGTTTTAGCAGCATCACACCCTGATGTAGGTGTCCTGTGGAGGGATGGCTGTGGGACATTTAAGGACTTGAGCATTGTCTCTGTTCCTCTCTATTTTGTAATGTAATGGACTCCTCGGCACAGCACTTAGGGGCTTTAGAAATGAGGCTCGTCAAGAAAGAAGTCGGAGGCCCTAAAGAGCTGCCTGATGAGGAACAAATGAGTTTTTATGTGCTCTAAACCCTCCCACCCAATTTCTCTGCTGCTGCCAGGCAGTCCAACCCTTTCAGCACACATTAGCGAACATCACAAGCCTATTGGAAAAAGTGCTGGAAATGAAAAATTAAATGTACTCTATTTAGTCTTCAATTAAGGAAGAAGAGTTTACTCCATCTCTCTAGGGCAACAAAAACTGGACCAGAGTGTTAGGTTCACTGAACATTAATGATCTTTTTCTATTACACTAAATTATTGTTTCCTTAACCAGTGATCAAATACAATAGCTTTATTAAAGCCCATTTCAGTTAGAAAAAAAAAAAGGGCCCTTCTGTTGCAGTAGCTCTTATGAATGACAATGGAGCAAGAGCCCTACAACGGGGTGATTGTTGGAAACCAGGGAAACAGTGGTCCCTGCTGCTCTTGCAGATGTCCTCACCTTTCCCCTGCCCCAGGAACAGAGACACTGAGCTGCTTGAATGAGAAGCTAATTTCAGCTCTGTGCTCACTCAACCACAGACTCCTCTGGCCCTCTCCACTGTGAACCATGCACTGCTGAGCAGGGCTCTGCTGGTGCCCTGCCCACAAGTATGCATGCAGAGCTCGCCCCACAGTAAAAAATATAAAACCCCCTAAAAAGGCGTTTAACACACACACAGGCTGGATTAAAGCATGTGCTTACAGCAACAGGAAACAAGTGCAGGCTGTAATAATGCAATCCTATGGGAGGGGGGGAAATAATCTGAAGCAAAACAAGTCAATTTTGATGCAAGTCTATAGAGGCAATGCTACACTTTTTAGACAAAAATAAATAAAACAGTTTTAATGGAGTTCTATGGAGGTCACAGTCCAACATACCTACAATGGAAAAATTGATGTTCTGTTAAGCATGCTGCTGCTGAAGGGAAAGAGTATAAAGCCATGGCAAAGACAATAGGTATAAAAAAATAAAGTTGAAATTGAATTAGAGAAACACTGTAAACCACTTTGGAAATGTATTTATTTATACCACATCCAGATTCTGTCACTCTCTGGCACTATGTCATTCTTATGATACAATTGCCTTTTCCAGTGGCTCAACACTACCCCATGTGCTCCTCATGCAAACCAAGTGCATGGTCTCAACTGCTGCAAGTGAAAAACACAGTGACAGAGGTGTCATCTCCGTAAGTCCCTGAGCTGTGAGTGCAGGTGTGTTACACTCTCCCTACCTGCCTGCCCTAGATGGATGGGCAGCTTGACCCTGCTGGGTTATTCAGCAGTTGGGCATCCTCTGGCAGCACTCACAGACATTCATCTTCACAGCCCTCTACTATGGCATTTGAAATGCCATTGTTCCATAATCTGTGGCATACACAAGAAATTTCTTATCTGAGACACAGCTGAAATCTGAGTGGGTTTGGGTGGTGAATGGGAATGAACCATGTCATTTGCATGGTGGGAAGCACGTGGAAGAGAGGAGTCAGTGGTGGGAAGCACGTGGAAGAGAGGAGTCAGTGCTGGCAGAGGAATGTTGCTGAGAACAAGTAGAACAAGTTCAGCAATTTCCCCAGGGGGCACAAGAGTTGCTTTATTTCAATGAGACTTGAGTTATGGGAACTTCAATTTTAAAGTAGTTTCTCCCTGCCCCAATCTGTCTCTGTCTTGGCATCCATGCTGTAGTACCCTCTGATATTAAATATTCTACTTGAAATCTACCTGGAGAAGGGGAGGATCAATAGGCTCTCAGTTTTGCATCCATGGCAACACATACTTTACATATCATTTTATCCTGAACAAAGGAAAATTAGAGACTTGGGGTTTCAGGGAAGGAGGAGAGGGAAGGGAACAGGCTTTGCCTCCAGGTGCAAACCTGTCATAGTGAATCCTTAATGCAGTGAACTTAAGAAAGTGTTGATAGAGCAAAACTTGAGGCTCTGTGAGGAGATTATGAATGCCAGATTTATTTCTTCTGACAGTATTCACAGTCTAATGCAAACTAACAGAGCTATCACCAGCTCTCAACAGACAAACATGCAAACAAGTTGTTCTCAAAAGGTAATTACAGGAAAAAACCACCCAATACCTCACTCCAACAAAACCCACAAAACCCCCCCCCCGAAACAAAATGAAAATCCACAAACAAACAAAATCACACAAAACAATAGCATAAAAAACCACCAAGCATGATCAAACATTTACATTTTAGACTAATCATATTCTAAACCTGACTCTGATCGGACTTCTACTGGCAGAAAGATAGAAAATCAGTTGTAGCAATTTAAATAAAGTCGTTCCTGTGCTCCTGAACCCTGGACAGCATTGCGAATACTAGGTGACATTTGTGATAACATTGGATTTGATATCTGATGACCTACAGAAACCTCACTGATATCTAATTATTTAAGTTCATTACTTTGTCATAATAAAATTGTTTTGGTTTTGGGGTTTTTTTCCTAAACCCTGTTATTCTGAAGTTGGGTTGAACGATGATTAAATTAGGTAGTCAACAGCATAAAATGGCCTGATTTTCTTCTGCTGTGTCCCTAGAGTTTTATTTACAAGTCACAGGATGAGTAAAATGCATAAAATTGTACAGTTCTTGTATGGTTTAATTTTACAAACACTTAGATCCACACTTTGAAAACTGCAACTTCCTACACCAACAGCAAGGCAGTGGAAAAACCATTTCCTAGTTGTGTCTATTCATATCCACATGAAAAACCAGCACTGGAATCCCAAATCTTTCCAAGTCCTTACTGTGCTCTCTGTAAGTGTACATGCCTGTGCTAATACATAGTGTTGCACTGACTCCTCCAATCACAAATTTTCAAATTTCTATTTTAAAGCTCTGCTCTGCCAGGGACAACTTGGAACCAGGTGTGCTGTGAGGCTGAGTGTGCTCCTGGTAAGGCAGGGGGAACCCAAGTGTTGGGAACCCAATAGCTGGCAGGTGGGAGTGGGCACCACTGGCTAGGAGCAAGTCTAGAGACAACCCCAGAGGATTCAATGCATCACATCAGACTAAGCACTGTGTAAACTCCTACCTGCACTTTGCAAGCCTGGCACTCCTCAGTGAACAGTACCTAAGGAGGAAGAGCTTGATCTGAAAGGCTTCACCAGCATGGAACTTGTTCCTCGTCTCTGGTTAATGCTGTAGCTAAAGATGCTCTATCTGACTGCTAGCAAATGCAGGCACAAAGACCATAGTTTCTACAGAAAATGTGCGGAGTTAATACAGCACTGTTGGGTAAAACCTTATAGATTTTACAGCATACTTTAAGGCTGTGTATTAAGTCATCTCTCTGGGGTCAGTATCCCAGAAGACAACAGATGTAGGCATGTGAGCCATTGATGTCACGTTTGTGCTCATTAAGAACAGAAAGATCTGGTCTAAATATGGGAGAAGAGAAATAATTCATCTGGATACTGAGGCGTGCCTGCAGTTGGGTTATTCCATTGAACCCACATCACTGCCCTTCAAGGCATACAAGGACTCTGGGAAAAATATGAGACAGACAAAGATGTCACAGCGTTCTTTTACTTGCAGTTATAACCCTGAAGCTTTTATCTATAGTCCCAGGACTGTGTTACCTTTTCTTTACTTCGCAGTTTGCCTGGCCTTGTTGGAAAACAAGGTGAGCTCTGCAATGTGGCCGTGCTGCTCCTGCAAGTGCAGCAACACGGCACTGAGCAGAGGCGTGGGGAAAGCCAAGCAGCAGGAATGACCTTTCTGCCAGCTCCCAGCAGCAGCATGGGCAACCTGAGCTGCCAGCTGCCAGCTTGGGGGAAGTGGGTCCCTGAGAGGCCACAAACAAGTGCCCCTCCTGCCCATGGCAGATGGTGAAGGCTCCTACCAGCCAGCAGCATGAAGAGCACCTATGAAGAGAGAGTGCTGCTACCAGCACAGCATGGATAGTAGAAAAAACCTGTGCCCAAATCTTGGTGGCTTCAGGGCAAGGTTTGCCTTAGCTTACTTCCACCTCCAGTGCAGTATTTACTAGAGCTCACCCATCACTGGCCTTGTTTTCCTGCTAAGTTTGGTGCTCTGGCTCTGCCAGTGCCGTTCAACACTCTTGGTTTCTCTGTGCCTGTTTTCCTCTCTGTAACAGGAGGGCAATGACACACACCACAAGAGCATTGTGATGCCTAACTCACCTTAGTAAAATGCTTTGAATCCATCATGAAATGCTCTGCAGAAGTTCAAAGCACATCACCAATATTACCACAGTAGTTATTGTGAATGGTCCATGTCATTATCATTAAGAATGAATATTATTCTTTATTATGCACCTATGCTCTATCTTAGTTTCTTGGCAGTTGTTCAGAGATGCTGTAAATGCTTTTCTTGTATTTGCCCTTTCCCAACAATTTCAGGAAGATATACTCACATCTGAAATGTTAGAAGTCAAAATTCTGTAATTTCTAATTCATAAAAGACTCCATCTGGCACACCTATATTTTCCAGCTATTATGCAAACTGAGAACTGAAATATTAACGAGCTTTGTGAATAATTCATATCAGGCAGGATAATTTTAAAAGTTTTTCAGCAAGTATACTTTTCTTTCTGAGAAGAAATTCTCTTGATGACTGTGAACATACTGATAGTTGCTGGAATTGAAAGAAATGGACGGGTATCATTACAATGACAGCAGATTGAAAAATTACAATGAAGAAAACACTTATTTGCATTTCAACATAAAAAAAACATGCCATGTGTTCCTTACTACCCTAGCTGGTGTTTCTGGGGCACTATGTGTTAAGTAGGGGTAGGTTCTCCTAACGAAGAGTAGCAAAGTGGAGGGAGCATGCCCCATGGGCACGCAGATTTGTCTGTGTATGGTATAAAATATACCAGCATGTGTGATTATCAGTGATGTCTGAGAACTTGCAAAGCAAAGTGTGGACAGGAGCAAAAAGTATCTAGATGGTAAAGAAAATGAGTTGAGTATTTCGAACAAGGCAAGGGGTCAGTACACTCAAATTCTCTTTCCAGATAATAAGGATTTAAGCATTTTAAATGCCATCAGAACAGTTGAGTTCACTGGAGTATATTCCTTCCTGCTGGTTGGACTCTGTGGAGTCTCTTGCAGAAGCAGCCATCCTACCTCTATGTTTTGGCAGTGCCCCTATTGCCGTTTTTCCACTGGCAAGGACCGTTAACCTCACCTGAGCAGCTTATAGCTGCAGCCTCATCTTGTAGGACATGACCTCATGCTTCCTAATAGCTCCTTCTGCTTTTGCTTTGCAGCAATGAGGTCAAACTCTGTCTCTCAAGAGCAGCCTTAGCTGCTGAAGTGCTGAGGGTGATCCAAACAGGGAGAAGCAAGACAATACCTTGCATTAGCCAACATACAGAAATATCCATGTTTTTGCCACTTGATACCTGCTAGAAGTCGGGTTTCCCACTTGTGTTGGACAAGAGCTGTGCCTGTCCCTGTTCCTGGCCCCAAGCACAGCTGGCGACACAGCCAGGTGGAGCACAGAGCTGTGACATGGTGCTCATGGCAGACAGGTTGGCTGCCCCTGGAGGAGCCCAACCCCATCCTCTGTGCCAGCTGCCACCCTGCCGATGTCAGATTACACTGGGGTTAGCACAGATCTTGCAGCTTCACGGATCACCTGTTTTGATCCTGTCTGAGTATGCTCGGGTTGCTCAGTGGCTTAAACATCTATTTTCAACTGAAGGGGGCAGGAGGCGAAGGAGGAGGAAGGGAGACGGTTGCTCTAGGGCTGAATATGAGGCTTTTCTTCTCCCAGGGCAAAACAAAGTCTTTCTAACACTTGAATTCACTAGTGTCATGATTCATATTCAATTTCTGACACTGCATATGCATCTCTGATCTACATACTAATCCAAACTGTCCATACATTTACAAAGCATCACTACATCACCCATGAAGCAACCAAGTCAGTAAATTACTTGCCTGTCTTATGCCTCTTTGATGAGACAACTTTCCTGATGTCACCAAAAGCAGTGTTAAGACAGACGGGATTGCTGAGCTGTTTAAGAGGAAATAGATGTTGTCACTTGAAGCAGTTGTCTACTTTCCCTTTAGCATAAAGGAGATAAACCTGACAGTTTTAAAGAGGAAAAAATTGTAGCCTAGTTGTTAATATTCAAAAGGGAAAAAATCCTAAATATCCTCTTTTATAAAATACATGAATAGTTTTATTATTTTTATGGAAATAGCTTCATGTCAAGGAATACTAATTGTAGAGTCTAGAGTACAGTTACTGTACTGTCCTGATTGTGTAGGAGAGGCCTAGAAAATGAAACTGCCTGGAGACTCATTATTGACAAAAAATGCCTTGTTTATGTGCCTTGACTAGGAGGAGCAACATACAAGTAAAATAACTATCTGGACTATTCACTGATAAGTGAATTACATTTCTAATTCAGTTTTAATCATCCAATGCACTAGTAGAAACCTAAAGAGGGGAAATTATTTAGGATTTTTTCTTAAAGAAGAATGTCTTCTTATCTGAAGATATTCAAAAGGTGTCTGGACATAATCCTGAGTAATGTGCTCTAGGGGAGACTACTTGAGCAGGGAGGTTGGACTAGATGACCGCCAGTGGTCCCTTCCTATCTTAGTCATTCTGCAATTCAGTGATTAAACAAAAACAGAAGACAACCCAGGAGCATCTGTTTAACCGTATCAGCTCCAACAACTCATCTTTAGAAAGCCAAATATTCATCAGTTCCATAATAAATGACAAACTGGTAAGAGAACGGTCAGTCATCAATTGCAGTCTGTTGTTCTACAGCTGACAGGCACCTGAAGAGCCTGGTTAGAAGCTTTCTTTGTGTTGGCTTGAACAGATGGATAAATGACTGCACTGGGCTCTGTCATCTGTGATTTCGGAGCCTCAGACTCTGTCTTTGGGCAACATCCCATTAATATGTTGTGCTGGTACCTAAGCTATTCCTGTCCCACTCTGCTCTGTGCCACGTTTCCTGGCAAGGGAATAACTCAATGCTATCTACTACCCACTTTAATGAGCCCTAAGAATAGTATAGCTGGACTCAGTGTACTTTTTTTTTTCTTCTTTCCTGCTTTTTTGATAAATTTCTGCACAGGGAATTGTTTTTATGAGCCAGAAGATGACAGCCTCATTTCTGGCACAACCTGAAATATTTCTTGCTCAGAAAACCTTGTCATCCTGATACTCACAGCAGGCTCTGGTTAGCTGGGCTCACAGCAATCTGCTGGGTTAGTCAGCAAAGGAGGGAGCAAGAAGCACCACTGTCAGTGCCCCTTTTCATTTCTAAAAGAGGGATGACGCATATCTCAAATAATAGTCATTGTGGATATACTCATGACCAGTTTTTGCATCCAAATTGCAGGGAAATTCATGCTCTTACCCTTCCAGGGCAGTAATTCAGAAAACGTTTTATCTTATTACTTGCATTTGACAAATCACAAACATAGTTTTTGATCTCTGGTATATATTAAACCAGGAATAACTCCACTGGGCAGTTGCCTTGCTGGGTAGCTGGTATGAAAGGAAATAATAGCATTAATAGCCTCCAGATCCTTGCATCCAGGTTCATACATAACCTATGTCATCTTACTTTGCACTGCACTGTTAAAAAACAAAAAATAGCTCTTTTTCTGATGAGCAAATCCTGTATGTTTTTAACGAGGAGGGGAAAAAAAAAAAAAAAAGGGAAGCATTTACCCTTCCTTAGTTTGAATATACTAAAGGGCATTGATGATGAAGGTGACCCAGCTAAATTAAAGCAAATTCACTAACTGCAATCACTTAAACAAATAAATTCTGCAAGCAGACTCTTAGCTCATCTACAACAAATCATGTAAGGCTAAAAAATATTCATAATGGCAGCTTTAAACCACAGTTTATTAATGCTCTTACCCCCACAGCAGGACACAAAAATGAAACTGGCAAGACTGGCACATTAAAAAATGATGATTCCTCTGACTGAATGTGATACACAGAAATACATCTCATTTCTTTTGTGCTGGGGTTGGAGATACTTATAAAAAACTTGTTTGTTCCTTACCTCACTACTGGGTTGCAATACTGTGTTGGTATCACTTGAGGTAAATGCCTGTCTGTCTTCACTGCAAGGCATTTTTTAAAATCCCAGCTGTGAGAGGAGGAGGCTTTTGGCAGAAGAGGGAGTTTAAGGGAGTGATAGTTGGTGGGGTGTGGGACATGATGGACACAGACACTTAAAACAGTTGCCTTTCACTTTCCTCGGAGGTACTATTGGGATCAAAGCCATTCAACTACATTTTAGATAAAAGAGGAAAATCAGCTTCAACTCAGCCCATACAGACCAACAGTAATTTTAAATCCTGCACATGGTGTTTGGGAACATAGGGAGCAGTAAGTGGCAGCAGCAAGGGGCCCCTCTCAGCCTTGTGCCTTACCCAAGCCCACACAGATCCCAAACCTCTGTGAATCCTCACCATCACACAGCTTCAGATGGAAGCTCTGAGGATGCCTCAAGATTGACAGCATGCCCTAGTCCAAATAATTTGAGAAAATCTGAACTGTCACATACTTGGATATTAAGTTATGTAATGGATTTTATGGCACTAAAAGGGAGCTTTTTAGTGAACTGCTCACAACAGGGCAAGTATTTAATGAGTTTAAATAATATTGAATAGGATGAACTAAATATGGAGGGCAGTAAAAATTATTGAGGATACATAATGTTACACAGGCTGAAATCCACCAGGTAACAATACCATTTAGTGACAGGTTTTGAAAATGAGCCTATTCTGTTAAAATCACTAATTGCCGATAGTCTACACAAGGGAAGGGCAGGTTCCCTGTGCTCAAGGACTGAAAACCTCCTGGTACGCACATTTTTCTCCTTGTTCTGTGACACAGACTGCCTAGAAAAGACCAATTCTAGAGGTTGTTGCAGGAAACTGTCACAGAAGGTAGAGAGAGGGGCTGTGGGGGACTCACTGTCTCTGCATCTGTGCAATTTCATGAAAGGATACTTGCCATTTGCCATTGGCCCCAGCATCTGGGAAAGAATTTGCCTGCTTTAAAGTGCCTCAAGATCTTTTTGCGGGTTTTTTGTTGGTGTTTTTTTTTTTTAATTTTCATGTCTTTGACTGCTTATTAAAAACCACTTTCTGCTGGATTGACACTGAAGACTGGCTTGACACCATGTGACATTTAAAAAAGCCCAGGTGACACAGGGTAGACAAGCGTGGTGAAATCCTGGCACTACAATTTACATCTGCCTGTATTAATTGTGTAAGAATATGCTGTAACTTACTCTTGCCCAGTTTGTATTCCACCTGAAATTCCCTTACCTGCACATCCCTCCTTGGGACAGGAACTGCAGAGGCCTGGGTCTTCAGAATGTCTGCTCAGTTTTACCCTGCCTCAGCAATTGCTGCATCTCGCAGTCAGTTTTCCCTAGTTTTCTTGCAGAAATTATCCAAGTACCACACACACAGACCCCCACAACCCGAAGCCCACAAGAACTGGTTGAATAGCAGAATCACAGAGACAATCCATTTGCAGTGTCAGGCCCTCTTTGTTGTGCTATTATTGTTCATCCTCCAGTAATCCGGCCAGAGCTCTTTCCCTTGAGTACAGCCCTGGTTTGCTTTCAGATGGGATCAGTCTCCTTCATGTGCACAGTTCCTTTCACACCTGCACACAGCAGCACTCCCAATTCATGCAGGCTTATGTGTGTCCTTCTTTCCCATAAACTCATCCTGCACTGGAGCAGGCAATAGAAAGTCACAGCACAAGAGGGTGTTAAGACATTACAGGTATAACACCTTATTCCTGCCCCCTGTGCAAAGTACCCTCAGATTAAATAGTCCCTGGGGGTGGGACTGATACTGTTTGTTAAAACACCAGTTGATTCACAATAAAATACTCTTTGCACACACAAGTCACACTGTTGAGAAATAACTTCTCCTCAGATGAGAGTGGTTTGCTTCAGAAGGGAGAGCTACATTAGCACCCAAGACTGCAAGGTAAAAGGTTTTCTAGGTCATGGAGAATCTCAGGAGCTGTGTGGGTGCCTGGCAGGCACTGCTTACTGTGCAGCCCAGGCCATTCTCCTGGGAGCTTTGCCAGGGAGCAGAGCTCTGACGGAGTGATTAAATTTCATGCTGTGGTTGCAAAGTAGGAATAACATGCAAAATGGGATTAAGTCTTAATATAATCTCATATCTCATAGTCCTGGACCACCTAGTAATGTCAGTGAGAAAACTCTAAGTCTTATTAAATTAAAAAAATGCATCAAACGTCAAAGGGAAAGCAAACCACAAAAAACCCCCAAACATGCTGATGATTTCAAGAGCATGCTCTATGACTAGTAAATCAAAGTGTAACCAACTATATTTTCACTGTCTTCCACTGGCCCTGAGTTATTTCCCCAATCTTTGAATGGGCTGACACAGCCTTAGCAGGGCAGAAAAGTGTGGCACCAGAGGTGAGCACGTCTCCATCCCCAGGGCAGCTGCTTTTGTGTGAGAGGTAAGGGGACTCTGCACCTGGGATGAGCTTTCCAAGTTGTGAAGGAATTCTCAAAGCAAAACCCACAATGCAAAAAAATCCAGACTGGAAATTACTTCAGATGCAAGCAAACAGAAGCAAAGATTTGTGCTGCAAATGCCAATCTTGTTTTTTTCACTAAGTGAGAATCCCACTGAATTCACGGACTCCCTGTCTGGTGCTCCCTGGGGGTGCAGTAGTCACTTCAAGCACAATTTTGATACCTCTTAGTTCTCAGAATGTGAACTCAGTTCTCCCTTCACACTAGTAGGGTCTGGATGTAGTGTATCAGTGACTATGAACTCAAGCTGGGAGTAGCAACAACCACCTACACTACAAGACTCCTCAGATTCCAGTGAAAGAAAAAGTCTGGGGAGGCATTCTGAATTTTATCAGAAACACGGGAGTGAATGCAGTGCATTTAAATTAAAATATCCTCTCTACATTTTTTCTTGTTTTTTTTCTGATTCTAGTGTTATTGGTTAAGCACCTAGGTCTCCTCAGAGCTGAAAACCAGACCACCCGTCTCACATCTGGGACAGACAGCAGGCTGAGACCCCCACCCAGCCTCTTCAGATCTCTGCAACAGTCCACATCTGACCAAGGCACCAGTGCAGCCAACACGGTTAAGCACATACTTCACTGAAAGCCTGTGAAAAGCAGTGGGAAGTGCATCCTTAAGTGTTCTGCTGGGTGAGGTCTAAAGCCCTACAGCCCCATTCTGATACAGCTGCACAGACGATTCCTTGAGCCTCAGGTAAAGTGCTGCTGAGCTGCAGGCAATGCACAGCCAGAACCAGCTGATCCTACTACTGACAACAACCTTCTACTCACAACTTTCAGGTCCTGAAGTCTTCCTGTTCTCAAGTAAGAAATGGTCTTCCTTACCTGTTTGATTACTGTCACTCAAAAGAAACTACTGGAAGTAGCAGAGTCAGACAAGTGCCATTGAAATTATACTACAGCACATTTACAGTTTCATCCCTTGGCTCTGCAAGAAGATAGGCAAACATAAGACAGCATATACAGCTAAAATGGCAAGCAAAAAGTGTACCAGACCACTAATTCACAAAGCACTATTTGCCTTTTTAAAAAAAAAAATCACACAGAAGAAAGTAAGTTTGCCTTAATACAATGATAATTCAAAGCTTTTTCTGGCACAGAAACAGATGATCTGCACCAGAAGAATAAAGGACAGCAACAAAGTGAAGTATCCCCCCTCCCCATGCTAGTTTTCTCTGTCCTTTTTGAATGAGCACATTTCCTAGGGCCCTACTTCTCCGGCGCAGCATCTCTAGTTTCACACCAACCTACAACTACACCATTTTTGAACAAGTTACTTATGTATAAGTCGAGGAAGTTACCAGTCACCAACTTGGAAATCATGTTTCTTCTTCACAGGGCAATTATCTAGGCTCTGGCTGTAAAGATACTGCAAATGAGATTTACTTCCCATTAGCCATCAAAGCCACAGTTGTGCCATAATTATAAAAGTACTTAAAAAAAAAAAAACAAAAAACTTAGATGCTTGTGGCAGAGCAGCTTGCTCTTCATGTCAGTTTAAAATGTATGCCAGCAGTTATTATTTAAATGTATTTTCATGAGGTGAATGCGACAGAACTGCTGCATTCCAGTTACAAAGCAATGCTAAAAAATTAAGAATTACAGTTAAGTTGTGTATTATTATGTAAATGGAAAAGGAATGTCACATGGGATGCTGTGTATTGTTCCTAGAGATAAATGCAGTGAACTATAAATACAAGTTCAATTGAAAGCCTTGACAGTTAAGCAGTTGAATGAAAGCTAGTCCTGGAGGCTGCTGATGCATTTTGAAATAAATACTTATACACACACAGATGCAATATCTAACATATCTAATTAATCAACCAATTATTTTGTTTGCAAAACTGTTTTCTTGTCCTATTAAAATAACCCACAAACACATCCCTCCACCGTAATGGCCAAAGATAATTGTCTTTATGTGAAGTTCAATCTAAATAATGAATATTAATAGAGTGAAGACCTTCTGCAGGTATGAATACACAGCCCTCCCTGCATTTAGGGGAGGGGTAGCACTTGACACTGAAGACAGTGCCGACTTGCACAGCAGCCACTGAGAATGTTGCTGCCTTCATCAAAAGTGGTGCCTGTCCAGATGTAGATGAGATTATGCTGCTGTTTGATTACAGCAGGATATATACTGGCATTTAGGGTCTAAAAAGGATTAGTTTATCCTTTGTCCTTATTCTGACTGTTATTTTGAGCCATACAGTGGCCTCTTTTGTCAATACTGGTACATGTAAAAAAGCAAACAAGAAGTGCAAATATTTTATTTTGTATGCCCACTGTTACTGCTTCACCCTACCTAGAATAGAACTTCTGTAGGAAAAAACCCCCCACCATTTCAGCAAGATTGAAAAGGTTTCCTGTTCTTCAGTTCTGCCTCAACCCCCATCACAAAGATAGCCAAAATGGGACGAGAAGACTGAGAACCAGTATAAACATCCACTGAAGGCAAACACCATCTCTGGAGATGCTTCTGGTGCAGTAAGAGCTGACATCACCTGTAATGAGAGGTTGGTATCCAGTCCCCGCACCCAAAAAAGCTGATGGCAGCTGGCCCACACCAGCTATATCAGTTTGCTGAAACTAACAGCTTCAGTTACCTCAGTGCTAGTCAAGGCAGTTCATTTGAGGCTTTAAAAAGGAGACAAATGTCTGTTCAGCTGAAGTACTCACATTACTTTAGGCACTTTTTTAGGCACTTTTAGCTTTTGCCCTTATAGTGACACAATAGCTAGGAAGGAGAGAGAGAGAGAAGAGTAGTGTTTGAAAGCTTAACTCTACCCCTCCTTGCCTCAGAGGGAATGAGTAAAAGCTCATTCAGTTCGGTGGAGCAAGAAGCTGGAAAGTGGTGGCCTTCATCACCCACTGGGGAAGACTGAGGAGACACATGCTTGCCTGGTCAAAGCTCAGGCAAACATTCAGACCAAAGAAGGCAAAACATTAACACACTTTACTGAAATATCAGTTTCTTTAGTATGTTACAGAAAAACTTATTAACATACGTAATGTACACAAAAGGCAAACTTTGTAAAATAAAAAGGTCTTCTTCTATTAAAAAAAAAATATTAAAAAGTCAAAGTAAAGTGCATGAAACAGTTTTTCCTCCACTTTAACTATTGTGTCAAAGTCTTAGCACATAGCAGTATTTTTAAACAATGGGAGATCTTCCTGTGCCACCCATTAGTCAGTTAGTTTACTGGTCAGATGAAACGATTTTGGTGATGATTACAAACAAATGCTTAAGAATGAAAGCAGGTTAACCCGATGCATCCACAACAAAAACTAAGAACTAAGGGAATATGGGCTTCCTATACACTTCTCATTGACAAGATTTAACAATCAGTGGAAAGGTTCACTCTCGTTAAAGAAAACTGGTAGGAAACAAGTGTCATAAATAGGGCAGATTTACTAATTAGGGGCTCCCCTATTCTGCAATCAGTTATTGGTCTGTGAATATCAACATTGATACTGAAATATGCCATTGCAAAGGAAAGAATATATAAAAAAATGTTTCCACCTGTGTCCTTTGGAAGAGGTACTGGACCCCAAACCAAAGACGACAGTTTTCCTACGGGGTCTTATGAGGTCGACTGCACCAAGAGAGTTAAGCAAAGTACTAAAGATGCTGAACCCTCTCATTTCTTCGAACTCTGGGGGCAGAATCCTGGAATGAAACTCTCTCGACAGCCCCGGCAGGCAGGTATCCCGTTATTCCCTCCGCTCCCGGCGGCCGTTCCCGTCCCCCGCACCTCCCCATCCATCCCCGCCAGTCGCAGCGATTACGGGGCACCGAGCACCGGGACGGTACGCTGGGTCGGCTCCTGCCTTCGGCAGGTGCCGGTGCAAGCAAGTCCCGCCGCCTCGGAGGGGAGGGAAGCCGGAGCGCCGCCAGCCTCAGAGCCATCAGAGCACGGCGGCCTGTGCGCGGCAGTGGGCGATGTGGCGGTGCACGAAATCGACGCGGGCCTGCAGCAGCTCTGCCTGGCGCTCCGAGAGGAATCCGAGGTGAGCCCAGAGCGGCTCCCGCGCCCGGTAGCGGCGGCTCAGCTCGGCGGCGGCGCTGCGGCGGCGGTGCAGCTCGGCCACCCGGCGGGCCGTGCCCTCGCGGAACACGCACACGGAGCGGAGCAGCGGCTCGTTGTAAGGGTCCCACATGGCGACGAGGCGGTAGCCGTGCACCAGCCCCGCCTCGTTGTCCATGAAGACGAGCCCGCCGTCGGGGGCGCGGAGCAGGTTGCTAGTGGCGCGGCGCATCACCCGCGGATCCCACTGCAAGCTGAAGAGGTTGTTGACCAGGCGGTCGAAGTTTGCCGTCAGGTAGTCGAAGAGGATCAGGTCGCTCCACTGCACCAGCTCCACGAGCTGCGACGGCGGCAGCCCGCCCAGCTCTCCCGCCGACAGCGGCTGCAGCCGCCGGCCGGAGCCCGCCTCGGCTCCCCAGGGCGCGGGTGCTACCACGGCCGTGAGATTGTCCACCCAGCGGGTCAGGCTGACCACGGAGCCCTCGGCCCAGTGCGAGCCGCGCAGCTCCTCCCGCACCGGCTCCCACTGCTGCCCGCTGGTCTCCACCAGGGCGAGGACCATGGGCGGCAGCCGCTCCTGCATGCCCAGCACCCCGGCCAGGTGGTACGAGAGCGCCTCGCCCTGGATCTGCTCCGGGTTGATGCCGTAGCGGATGCAGGCGCGGCTCCCGTCCGACAGCCGCGCCAGCCGGTTGGAGCTGCGGCCGCAGCCGCCCCGCTCCAGCGCGGACACGCGGGCGGCGCGGGCGGCCGAGAGCCACGCCGCAGCCTCCTCCGCCGCGAAACCCGGAGGCACCTGCTGCTCCAGCTCTCGGCTCCAGAAGATGCCACGCTCCACCGGGGAGGCGGCGGCGGCGGCCGGCAGCTGCGAGCCGGTCACAGCGAGCCGCTCCTCGCCGCCCCGCTCCTCCCGGCCCGCCGCCGGCACCGCCAGCAGCATCCGGAAAGTTTTCTGCCCTTCACCACCGGGCTGGCCCCGCGCCGCCCGGGAGCGCCCCCAGCCCCACCGCCCCGGGGACGGCTCCGCGGGGGGGCGCGGCTCGGGCTGCGCCGCCGCCTCCCGCCGCAGCAGCACCGTCCAGAGCCCCGGCAGGACGCCCAGCAGCAGCAGTCCCAGCACGGGCAGGGGCCCCTGCGCGGCCCGCCTCACCCGCTTCATCCTCACGCCGCGTCACGC
>JAWWEU010000158.1:19659184-19676390 GCA_035583155.1 Acropternis orthonyx | reverse complement strand
GAGGCGTGGCCCACCCGGCCCGCCCCGTCTCCCGGCGTGGCCCTCCGCTTAAAGCAGCGATGACGGGGGCGGTGGTCCCATCCGCGGCGGGGCGCCCCGTCGAGGGGCCGGGGGCGGCGTGGGGGTCGCTCCGGCCGCGGGCCCGCGGAAAGGGAAAGCACTGCGGCGGGGGAGCGCGGTCCGCCGGTCCTGCTTCGAGCTGCAGGCAGCACAAAGGAGCCTGCACTCCGAGGGAGGAAAGCGGGGAGGGGGAAGGCGAAGGAGAAGGCGGTGCCTCTCAGCAGCGGCGCCGCCCCCCGCGCACGTGCACGGGCTCCGGCGGAGCCTCCGGGCGCGACCGCGCAGCCCCTCGCCCACGGCAGCACGGAGAGGTTGCGCCGCGGTCAGCGGTACAGCGGCATCCCCCTCCCCTCCGCCACCCCCTCAGCCCCCACCCCTGCCCCTGAGGGCCGGGAGCGGGGCCGGGAACCGGCAAGTGGTTGTACAAAGGGATCGCTCACAACTGTGTGCATAGACGGACGGACCTAAGGGTGCACACATGGACGGACACCTGTCCCCTGTGTACGTACGGGTGCACACACGGACAGGAGCCTGCCCGCCTGGCAGCGTGATGCCCGGTGCCAAGGCGGGACACCGCGGAGTGATGCCGGAATTCCCTGCTGGGCAGGGCCGCCGCTCACCGCGGGCGAGGGGCGGCGGTGAGACCCCACGGAGATCACCTCGTCCTCCGCCTCCCCCGCTTGGGCGGCGGCAGGTGGCAGCTGTGCGGGGCCCATCTACACGAAGGGGAACGCCGTCCGCGTCTTTACACACCGGGGTGTGCGGCATGATCGCGTACCACGTGTGCCACAAATTGTGCGGGCCAGCTTTTCCTGGCATTTTAACTTTCTCACGAGGAAATTTCAAGGTTGCGGAGCCGGCGGTAGGGCATGGTCCCAACCCCACAGGATACCTTGCCGGAGGAAACGACAGCCAGCCCTTCTCTTCAAGTTTTGCTCCTTTGAGGTCTTTGGAAGAGTATCTATTTCTCTGTCCCCCATTTCCATTTTTCTGCCTCCCCAAGGCAAAGAAGCTTAGCTCTGCTCTCTCTGTATTTTTCTGGGGACCTCTCTTGGAAAGAACACATTTGTGAGGTGAGTTAGATTAAACGCCTCTCCATTCTGCTATCAGTGCCGTGGCTATCCTCCAAAGTAGTTATTGGAGTTGGATCAGTGTAGTAAAACCACCACACGCAGAATCTTAAAATACTGTAAAAGAAAAAGATCCCTTTATCATTTCCCCAACAGTTGCTGCTCTGTTAAGATATCACAACACCACCTAGTTTTTCAGCCATGCCACACTCCTCCAGGTTAGATGTAATACAAATTGTTTTCTTTTCATACGAGAAATAGGGAATTCTTTCCTTTCCAGGATTTTGTTAAAAACATTCAAACTCTCCTAGTCCACCTTAACAACTTACATACACACACTCCAAAAAAAAAAAAAAAAAAAAGAAAAAGTCTCAAAAAGCAGAAGGTGAATTCCCTGTCTTTTTTACCTGTCTTTTGCCTCAAATTCCCTACAGAGTGCAGCGGGCGCCTCCCCTCCCCTGCAGGCGGCCGTGTTGCATCAGCGCCTCCTGCCGCTCACGATGCCGCGCTGCAGCCACCGCCGGCACCGACGATAATAGTCATGAGAAAGTCACAGTCCTGGCTTCTCTCAAATGGGATACCAGCTGTAAAACATTCTTTTTGTTGCCCAGCAATTCAGGTCTCATGCTATCGCGACCCTGGAGCCTTATTGCCAGATGATGCTTTACACTTTCACCCTTTGAAGCCACACGAGTTGTGCAGGGAACACCAGGTGTGTGATTTGGAGCTGGTGAATGCTACACTTCACAGTGGTCGATAAGAACAGTACTGTTACTCTAAGCAGGAGACGTTGATTCAACAGTACACTGATATTTTACTAAAGAAATGACACAGAATTGCCTCTGTTCTCTGTCACTTTCCAGCTTGAAACAGGTTTAAGAAAACTCCTAGCTTGTTGAAAAAGGATTGAAAGCAGAACACTAATTTTATTCTATATGTAGGTTGGACATGTATTTTGATTTAAGTGAATTATTTATGTCTCTTTCAGGGTGAGTTATGCTTCTAGTGAGCATCCAGCTGCCAGTGTCTGCACTGGGAATTCCCTCTGGAGAAGTACCATTGCCATGGATAAGGACACTACATTTCCTGTTATTAAGGTAAATAAAAGCTCCAAGTTATGCATGACATTAATTTCAATTACGGTTTGTCTCTTGTAAGCTAAGCAGTTAATCAACAGGCTATACTGTGACTACACCCTTAAATCAATAGCTGGGAAAGCATCTCCTCCCCCAAATATTCCGCCTCCTAACTACACTGTTTGGAAAGAGTACAAGCCAGAGTTTATCTGAGCCATCCCACCAGCTAACAGTCCTGCTTACAAGCTGCAATATTTTTAAAACCAGACAATTAGTGAAGGGTTAAACATCAGCCAAGCTATTCAATTTACATCATGTTAAGCATTCCTGAAACTGTGAGTGCTGATATATTTGGGTCAATCAGATGTCTTGTTACTGCTTTGCAGACATTGCAATGAGCAGCTCAGAGATAACAGAGAACAATCTCCAGGCTTCACAGCCCTTTACTGGGGAAGGGAGAGCTGGCCGCTGTCCAGACCCAGAATTCTATCAAGTAAAAAAATAACAAAATGATTTCTGGCTTCCCTATGTTGTTTCTTATATTAACTTGATTTTAGCTGCCTGGAAAAGCTAGGCTCATAGAATACCCAACTGTTGGTGTTTCACACTGTTTTTAGCTTAGTGAAGGTTTTGTTCTCCTCATTCCCCTCCTGACCCCCCAGTACCCAGCTTGTCAGTGGTGTGGGCTAGCTGTCATTACACTCAGCATTTCCTCCCATCAAAGGCAAAAGAAACAGGAACTGAACAGAGACTTGAAGATTTCTCCCCTGCAGGGAAAGTTATTTTGTATTCGAGACAAATGTTGAACTCTAATGGGCTTTGATAAGGTTAGAATCATGGGGAAGCAGATGGGGACTTTACTTTTCTGGACATTTTATCCATGCTGAAATTGAGTGGCCCTGCCTTTACTAAGTCTCTGCTGGGCAAGAAAGACTGGCAAGCCAGGCACAGAGCAAGTCTCCATTGCACCAGACCCTAAAACTATTAACAGCTCCAAAGTACCCAGAGGTCTACCAGTGCTCTCCAGAGCAGGATGGAGCCTCCTCCCCTGGCTGGAGCTGCAGCTGGCAGGGCTTGGGAGGACTGTCCCAGCCATGAGTAGGAACCCTCTGTCTCAGGCAAGTTCTGGCCTGTGGTAACATTGCATATCTTCATCTGATACTCTCCCACAGCTCAAGGCTTCAGTTACAGCTCCGCCCCCACCTTTCAGAGGCATTCCTATGGAAGTTATTTGCCAGCACAGGCTTTTTTGGACTACTAAAATTAGCCCACTCCAATCCTTCCCAAGCTAATGAAACTTACGAAATTTTCTCTGTCGTCACTGAATACTGACAGACACTTTCCATTCAACACTGGGTTTAGAGTATACCCAAAGCCACATCTAATACACCTCAATGCCAAGCTACTGAGTCTGGTGGCTGCCACATTAACCTCATCAGGGCTGTGAGCTCCTTTCCTGGAGACTGCAGGGGGTGAGCCTGAGCTATTGCTTCATGGTGACCTTTCTCACTAGCACAACACAGGAAGTCCTTAATTTACTCTGAACTGGGATTCAAGAGCCCACAGTGGGATGGGAATAGGTCCTTTTGCTCCAGTCCAGCATATTTTTTTCTCCATTTCATCCTTCTAAGACTTTATACACCTTGTTACCACCTTGAGTACTTCTCCAGCTCTGTCTACACTCTTTCTTCTTTATCTGTCAGGTTACCAAACACCCCTATTTCTATCCAGCATTTCTTTAACTGTCCATGAGCAGGTTGTTCCCACCCCTCTTAGTATCTTTGATTCCTGGCAGTGAGCTGGTGCCAGTGATCTCCCAAACTGGTGACAGCCATTTTTAAAGGGACCTCCTGGGATTGCTATCAGGAGAGGAGCATTGAGTATGTAGTACAGTGTGCCTGCATCTGTGGAACTGGAGCCTGCCCTGGTGATGTGGAAGCTGCTGCAGACAGGCTGTAGCAAAATTACGCCCCTGCTTCCTCAGTGCTCTACATTCCAGTCCCTCCACATTTCTTCTCTTTGGATTTTGAGTCACTGGATCAGGGAAAATGTTGGTATCAGAAGCCTTCCAGCAGAGCAGTATCAGTTGTCCACAGATCCCAGTGATCTACACTGGATGATTTACAGGGCTCCTTTTCTGCTGGTGACAGGTTCCTCCTGGTGCCATCTTACTTGCTGGTGAGAGCACCTTATGTTGCCCTTCTGTGCTGGAGGAAGGGCACCTTGTGCTCAGAACCCCTTGTTCATACAGCCTGTGTGTTTCAATTCTTCCCTTTGTGAGGAAGTCACTTAGGCTAGCTGGCTAGGGGGGAAGAGATGTGCCTGCAAAGCTATCCAGTATGGATGCAGGGTTACCATCAGTACGGTGCTACTGTCAATACAGCTTGTTTCTCTTGCAGAAGGGTGGGTATTTTGGAATAAACTCTACTGGCAACAATTTAGTATGCAAAAATGTTATGTGCTTAGTGTCATTAGAAGTTATTTCCACACTAGGAGTGCTTGGTACAAATTTATCAGCAGCACAGGCCGTGTATATATGCCTGACTGGCTCTGCCAAGGTGGATTTGTATTTCTAAACCTGGAAATTGCATCTCTTATGATGAGATATTCCAACAACTGAAGGGCACAATTTATAACTGGTTGTGACTGGGGAAGGGCTGAAGAAGTTAAGGTGCTCTGCATTTCAGAGCAGGGAGGTGAACATTAGAGATCCTAGCCTGTAGGCATGTTGGCAATTTCTGGAAGTATTTACAAACTTGTCTCTGCCTGGAATAGAGAAATCTGGAAGCTTTTCTATTGTCTTGACTCTATAGTTGATTTCACAGGAAAGCTCTCAGACCTATGGGACTCGATAAGGTATACATTTGGGGATTTTTTTAATTTTGCTTTGGTTTTTTGGGTTGTGTTGTTGGGGTTTTTTTCAATCTGAACCACCATATGCAGAATATGAAGCTAGGCAACTCAGTTTCTGTATATGGAATGGATCCTATCTGCCCTGTGCTCTGTGAGTATCTATTTTTAATATCAAAGCAATAAATGTGTAAGTGCTTGAGCTCTTGTGCCTGGCTCTTGAAAGTGTTCATAAGACTTATCACGTGCCTGATGATGCTCAGTCTTTTTGGGGATTTGTTCTCATACCCATTAAATGTGAACAGAAAAGATGGAAAGACATCTGTGTTATGTTCAAACTGATGTTCTCAGAGTCTCCAACAAGCAGACTCTGCAGAACTGTCCTGAAAGAAGTATATTGAAATGATATGTCAGCAGCATCTATTATACACATATATCCCAGCCTCTCCAGACAGCAAATGATTAAGCTGGAAAGATTTTTCATATAAGCAACATCAGGCATGATGCTTTTCATGGCTTGGGGGGATATCCTGACAAAGCTGCACGGTGGTGAGCTGCTCACTGAAACTTGCAGCATGCACATTAGAACAGTTCTGGGAGGTCACTGTTCCCTGCTCTCTAAAATACAGTCCATTCTAGAGGGAAACACAGTAGCCATTTGTGTCCATCACAAAAAATATATTTTGGTTTTTTGGTTTTTCTAGATCAGGAAGTAAAGAGGTTCAAGACTTCTTTGAATGAAACTGCTGAGGTAATTTAGGGAGAGAAACAGTAATTACCACATGAAAGGGTAAATTAATACATTAGGTACTAATTTCTGCTTTCAGGTTGGGTCTCCTTAAAAGTCAGACCCCATGGCCTACAGTATTCATGTCATATATATCAATAACTTTTCTTCTCTCTTTCTTCTGTCTGCCAAAATATGTGAGTGATGAACATTGTTCTATACAGTCCACAGTAATTCTAGGCACCTGCTCTGGTGTAGCAGAACAGACTGGAGAGAAGAACTCCAAATTTGATGTCTTTCCAGAAGAGAAGGTAAAACCACCTTGAGAACAGCCCACAGACCTCCTTTCCTCCTGACCTCTCTTGCAAACCCATGAAATTTTACTTGAAAAATTAGATATTATTTGGAAAGATATTGCCTTTAGACAAAGAGTCTCCATCACCTTCCGTTAAACTGTGCCAGGGGTTAAATACCCTCATTATTAAAAATAGCATCACTTTAATGTGTTCTCCAGGCACTGTGATGGGCCCAGTTAAAAACTGAGATGGACCAGACTTGACTAGAAAAGTAAGGCTAGACTAAAGGTAGTGTTACCACTGTGATAGGAAGGGAAAAAAATAGTCATAAAATTTAGCTTCTAATGCAAAACTACACCAAGAACACACCTTAAACTTTTCAGCAAGTCCTAAAAAACTGCAGCTTTTGCACTGCCAGTGAACCTGTTCTAATTAGTCTTAAGGTAAAAATCCCAGCTGTGCCAGTGGAAAGCCAGCTGTTCAGTTCTTTCTAATTGAAGCAGAGGAAAGGACCAGCTTAAATAGCAAAACTAGTTTCCAGGCCTCTAATGTCTTCTCTCTGATGTGTTGACTGGAGAGGCTGCTGGATTCTTTCCAAGGACAGAGGAGCCCCTTTGGCTACCAAATGTGCTGAAGGGGGAAGACACAGAAGAAAGAATGTATAAATCCCCTGGACATTTGGTTTTCTTCCCCAAGCCTCTCCCCTTCTTGAGGGTGTCCTTTGCCCTTGCATGAAGCTATCAGGTGAGGCAGTAAGAAATGGGGAGCAGTGTCCCATTCCCTCTCCTTTGGCTCATCAATCCTGCCAGAGGATGTCCTCTCTACACTGTTTCTCAGGTCTGTGTCTCTTACCTGTGATGGATGATGCTTTGTGTTTGTTCATTAAACGGAAAGACTAAGAAACTATGAGAACTGGGCAAGGTACATTTTGTTAAGCAACTGAATAACAAGGGAGGACGGGTTGAGTAATGATGTTCAAGAGTCATTTACAGGGTACACGAGGAAGACTTATGGCCTTCATCCCAGCGACCACCAGGAGGCAGAAAAAGACCCCCCAGCAACACATCGCAGATGCGCAGACGAGCACGGAAATATACGTGTCACAATGCAAGGCGAAGCTATATGGATGCTGAGAAGCTATATAACCGCAAGGACTGAGAGGGGGGACTGAGAACCGTTAGAGGAGCATGAGACTCCCCCGGTCACCCAGTGCTGCAATGCTTGCTGCTGCTTGCTAAATTTGTAATAAATTTTCTTTTATTCCAAACTGGTCTTCATAATTTATAACATTACCCACACCAGTCATTCCAGGGAGGCTGTAGCTTGTGCATAGGGGCATCCCTGGCCTGACACTCAGGCACTTAGGGCTGTACAATACCATGCAGTGTACACATCAACATATGCAGCTTCCTGTAGGCTACAGGATGCGACCTCCAGCCACATATGGGGAGCAACTTTACCACTGAGGACAAGTATGATGGCCTGTCAGGTGACAGTGTAGTCTTTTGTATCAGGCCAACACTGAGGCTCTCTCCTCACTTGTGAGTGCTCTTCCTTCTCCATGTTCTTTAAGATTTTGTTTTATCCATTTTTAAGTCACTCAGATGGGATTTTCACTCCTCCTTGCTCTATCCAGCAGAGACATCTGTGGCTGCAATACCTATTGTAATAGTTTTTCTACACAGTCCAGCTGTTGTGATCAAGTTTTTGACTGACACTCTCAGACTTCAAACAAGAATAGTGTCTACCTATTACTGGTCTTCCATGTAGTAGGGGGATTGAGAGCAGCCCTGCTGAGAAAGGCTTGGGAGTGCTGGTGGATGGAGGTGGATAAGCCAGCATTTTCAGCCCAGATAGCCAACTGTGTAGTGGGCTGCATCAAAAGCAGTGTGGCCAGCAGTTCAAGGGAGGGGATTCTGCCCCTTTACTCTGCTCTTGTAAGACCCGACCTGGAGTGCTGTGTCCAGATCTGGGGTCCTCAGCACAGGAAACACATGGACCTGCTGGATTGAGTCCAGAGGAGGGACATGAAGTTTTCCTCTTATGAAGACAGGCTGAGAGAATTTGGATTGTTTGACCTGGAGAAGAGAAGGCTCTGGAGTGACCTTATTGTGGCCCTTCAGTAGCTGCAAGGGGTCTACAAGAAAGCTGGAGAGGGACTTCTTACAAGGGCATATAGTGATAGGACAAGGGGGAATGGCTTTAAACTGAAAGAGGGTAAGTTTAGATTGGATATAAAGAAGAAATTCTTTACTATGAGAGTGGTGAGGCACTGGAACAGGCTGCCCAGAGAAGTGGTGGATATTTCATCCCTGGGAGTGTTCAAGGACAGGTTGCATGGGTCTTTGAGTAACCTGGTCCAGTGGAAAGTGACCTTGCCTATGGCGGGGGTTGGAATGAGATGGCTTTTAAGGTCGCTTCCAACCCCAACCATTCTGTAATCCTGTGATTCCATGATACCTCCATGTACATAAGGACAGCCAAACTGTCTGAAAGTAAGCCAGCTGAGCCTGGATGTGGTCTGTCTGCATTAACCATGCTCCCTGTCTGAGGTCAGAAGCCCAGGTTCAGGTTTTTAGCACGCTTGCTTGATTAGCCTAAATTAAGGCTCAAGTGGACTTACAAGTTTGTGTTTCTGAAGTTTCAGTGATCCACACACCACAGTCCATTGTGCAGTGGAGATGTTCCCTGTCAGAACTCTCACCTCTGACTGGGTACAGAGGAGGAATCAAGACACACACACACACACACACGCACATTTGAGTCATGAAAGTGTCCCAGTTTTGAAGATCCCAGCACACGATTTTTCTGTTCTTGGGGTTGGTGACTCAGTCAGGGAAAAGAGAGAATTTTCCCTGTTGTGCTCTCTACACCTTAAGGTATTCCATTTAAAATTCTAAGCTTTATTAAATGCAACATTAACATTCAATAAAGTCTTACTGATTACATATTTATTTAACTGGTATTTAAGTAGCATTCCCTTACAGAATGAATAAAGAGCCAGAAGCAAGCATGTGATTTAAAAGGAACTGGGAAAGTATCCTTCTAATTTCAAGGACTTCAGTCAGGAACTGAATCTGTCCTATATCCAAGTGCCATGAATGTTTTTGTATTCAATAAACTTCATTCAAAATACCACTATGCTTTTTTTGAATCAAAATGTATTTTAATTCTAAATGAAATCCAGTTTATCTACAAACAGGAAAGCATCCCAGTTACTGCATATCTTAACTGGCCCAAAGCAATACTTGGTTCCTCTGCTTGCATAGCCTATGGCTGCCACTAAACAGCATATTAGTAACACTGGTGAGTGACTGGAGCCAAAGCTGTAAAACTGCAAAGTGAAGATGATTTACAATTGCACTGTATCTTGGCTGTACACCTTGCATGTGCTCTGGTAGGTGCTCCAGCAGCCAGGAGGGCCAACCGTGTCCTGGTGGGCATCAGGCAGAAGCATCACCAGCTGCGCAAGGGAGGGGGTTGTCCTGCTCTGCTCTGCACTGGGGTGCCTCACTTCAAGTCCTGTGTGCAGTTTTGGGCACCACAATGTAAGACATTCAGCCATTACAGAGTGTCCAAAGGACAGCTACAAAGATGGTGAAGAGCCTGGAGGGAAAGCTAAATGAGGATTGACTGAGGTCACTTGGTCTGTTCAGCCTGGAGAAGAGGAGACTGAGGGGACGTCTCATTGCAGTTACACCTTCCTTGTGAGGGGAAGAGGAGGGGCAGGCACTGATCTCTTCTCTGTGGTGACCAATGACAGGACCTGAGGGACTGGCCTGAAGTTGTGTCAGTTGTGGGTCCCTTCCAACTTGGCATATTCTGTGATACACCTCCTCCGCCTTGCTAGGGAAAGAGGTGCTGCTCATATTCCTCCAGAAGCCTGAGACAGGTTTAGGAGTCCTGGCAATCAGTTTAACAGCAGTGTAAGAAGCTCCATATTGTGCATACCATGTGCTGCACAAAGTGTGTCTTTCATCAGGAACAATGAAATACAAAAGCATAAGAGTGAGTATCTCCCTTAGCCTTACTTACATCCAATAATTTGACAAGACAGGGAATGTAGGTGTTTATTTCTACAACTGACCCTACTGCATTTCCCCTCTGTGACATTGGATGAGACATTTAGCTAGCCAGTGCCTTGGTTTCTCCACTTGCAGAATGGGATGCTGTGAAGGTAAGTTATTTGATAACATCTAAATAGGTCTTTGAGTTCTCCCTGATTGCTAAGAAGAGTTAATGGACACTCAAGAAAGTCAACACAGTAAAATTTCATGTAACTTCTGATTTATGTAGGCCTGTGTCCTTCTTACTTATGTCAAACTGAAGGCTGGGGAAAAAAGTTTCGAAGGATAAATGAGCTTCAGTATCTTCCAGACCAGCTACAATTAACTGAGTTTTCATCCCTGCTCAGTTGTCCATTTTATCACGTTTGAACTTCTCCAGTATGTGGGTGGAGAGGAAGCGCAGCACAGACATTACAGAGAAAAAGCTTTTTCCTCTGGGAAGCTGACCAACATTTTCGTTTTAATTTAGTCCAGTTTCCTTCCAAATGACTTTCTGCCTAGCTGTCGAACTTTCTGTAAACAGTTTAGTGAGAGTCATAAAACAAATCCCTCAAAGATGAGAAAAATAAACATAGTCATGAGTTACTGAAGTGAGCTCTCACTTCCTCCTGCTCTTTGTTAGGCATTACAGGAGCTGATTTTTCACAGAGTCACAAGAAAACAGTTCAAGGAGATAACAGGAGACAGCAAAAATGAAAAAAAAAAAGCATCATGGGGAAAGTGTATATATATATATATATATAAGAAATTTTTTCAAGCTTTCAGATGGATTTCAAGAGACATCTGAACTTCCTCAAATATGGAGTGACTGTAGAGATGTGGCTTAATCTAATCTGCCCCACAAGAAATGGCAAGTTGGTGGTACGAATGAACTGAGTGTTGCTGGGCTGGAAAAGTAACTGCATGGGCATGTGTGCCATGTCAGCCCCTCTGTTCACATCACCCAGACCCACCAGTACCCCCCTCTAGTTTCCTGTCCTTACCTTAAAGATTGTCTTTAAGTACTGCATTAGGATTTTGAAATCACTGAGTCAGAAACAGGCATTAGAGGTCCCTTCACAAACTCTATACCAAATGCTCTATTATTCTGGAACAGAACTAAATGTAAGAAATTCATTGCATTTCTTTGATTGCCAATTTACACAATTTCTCAAATTAAGCCTCAAAAAGGAGCAATTCAGCTTTGTAGGGTCTGCATCACCGTGAACCTCCTCAGCACTCTGTACTGCAGTGTTATGCCACTGTATGGAGGGCAACATGAAGCAATAATCTAAAATTACTTTTGGTGCTCTCTCCTCTGCCTGCTAGGACAAAGGCCAAGGATAAAGCCTGCATGAAGACCTTGGACCTTCCTTCTGTATATCCTCTCACCAGGAGCTGTAGCACTCAGGAGCCCACACAAGGACTTTGAGAACTTCCTGTCTTTTGCTGCCAAAACCAAAGAAAGCACAGTATTTACCAGGTTAAATATGCAATGTGAGAATGATGCTCAAGCTCTGATTTAGACTGCAGCTGCAACATGCTCAGATGGGGTCACGTTATGAATTCTGCTCAGGAAACAAAATAATATTTAATGTGCAGTACCCATCTTCACCACTTTATTATCTTCAGACATCAAGGTTGAATCTGCTCATGGTCAAATGCTCTGAAATGTCCAAAGCTGTTAAGACGCTGACAGTGTATCACTAAGAGTCTCTACTTAAATGCAAGTTATTCCATGGTTTATTGGTTTCAGTAGGGCTCGATGGTCAGAATACCAACACAGAAGTGAACAGCTCAGCTCTCTCAAAACTTGTCTATATGAGACTTTTTTCCCCACCCTGATGAAGAGGTTAACAATGCAAAAGGCACATGAAAACAAAGTGTTTTGATCTAAAGGGAGTCACAAAATAGATGGAGGTCAGATTCTTTTGCGAATACGTAGAACAATTTGGATCCTACTTCCACCATGTGCAGCTTGCACAGAATTTGGATTCATTGAATCATAGAATATGCTGAATTGAAAGGGACCCACAAAGATCATCAAAGTCCCACTCCTGTCCCTGCACAGGACCATCCCAAGAATCTCACCAGCTGCCTGAGAGCATTGTCTAAACATGCTGTTCCAGTGCCCAAACACCCCCTGGGTGAAGAACCTTTTTCTGATATCTAACCTAAACCTCCCCTGACACAATTTCAGGCCATTCCCTCTGGTCCTGTCACTGGTCACCACAGAGCAGAGATCAGTGCCTGCCCCTCCTCTTCCCCTCACAAGGAAGTTGTAACTGCAGTCAGGTCTCCCCTCAGTCTCCTCTTCTCCAGGCTGAACAGACTAAATGGCCTCAGCTGCTCCTCATGCGGCTTCCCCTCAAGGCCTTCACCATCTTCATTGCCCTCCTTTGGACACTCTCTAATAGCTTTATGTTCTATGAGGAGAGTCTGAGGGAGCTGGGATTGTTTAGTCTGGAGAAGAGGAGGCTTAGAGCTGACCTCATCACTCTCTATAACTACCTGAAGGGAAGTTATAGCCAGGTGGGGGTTAGTCTCCTCTCCCAGGCAGTCAGCAATAGGACGAGGGGGCACGGGCTTAAGCTCAGCCAGGGGTGGTTCAGATTGGATATTAGAAAGAAATTCTTTACAGAGAGAGTAATCCAGCACTGGAATGGCCTGCCCAAAGAGGTGGTGGATTCACCATCCCTGCAGGTTTTTAAACTGAGATTGGACATGGCATTGAGTGCCATGATCTAGTAAACAGATGGGAGTTGGATGAAGGATTGGATTTGATGATCTCTGAGGTCTTTTCCAACCCAATCGATTCTATGATTCTATGTCTCTTTTTGGTATTGTGATGCCCAAAACTACCCACAATATTCATGGTGAGGCCACCCCAGTGCAGAGCAGAGTGAGTCAATCCCCTCCCTCGACCACTGGTGATGCTTTGCCTGATGCTCCCCAGGACACAGTTGGCCCTCCTGCCTGCCAGGGCACTGCTGACTCATATTCAACTTGCTGTTGACCAGGATCGCCAGGTCCGTTTCCACAGTGCCACCCTCCAGTGTCTTGTTCCCAAGTCTGTCCATACATTCAGGGTTGCCCTGTCCCAGGTATAGAATTCAGCACTTGACCTTATGAAACTTCATGTGGTTTGTGATTGCCCAGCCCTCTGATTTGTTGAGGTCTCTCTGCAGGGCCTCCCTGCCTTTGAGGGAGTCAACATCTCTTCATGATTTTAAGTTGTCAGCAAATTTACTTAGTATACATTCAAGTCTTTTGTCCAAGTTGTTCATGAAGACACTGAAAAGCACTGGCCCTGGAATGGAGCCCTGCAGAACTCCATTGGTGGCCAGTTGCCAGCCTGATGTAACCCCATTTGCTATAACCCTTTGTGCCCAACACGTGGACCAGTTGCTCACACATCACATGATGTAATGATCTAGTTGTGTGCTGGACATTTGTGTTTGTGACTGCCACTGTGGGTGGGAAAATCAAAACCACACATCAAAATCAATCCTCACCATGAGAGCTCTAGAAATGGAGATGTCAGATTTGATATGAAATAGCTAATGCCTTCTGTGCACATGTGCACAGTGTCCAGAAGCCAAGGGGAGTCCGGTGCCAGCTGACACATTTCTTGGGGCTCAGAGGCTTTGACATGCTGTATTCTTGGATGTAGTTGACTGCGCTGTCAGAAGTGTAATTGGCAAAAACATGACATTATCTGGGATGGGAATCTTTAAAATAGAACAATAGAAGATGGAATCAATCTTTGCTCCAGGAAAGTTAATATGAGTTTCCTGCAGGCAGCCTTAGTAGAACAGCTGTGCTATTAAATTTCAAAGATGTTTCTACTGGTGGAAATTCAAACACAGAATTTAGCTTGTGTGTTAACTTGGCTGGTGAGGGGGCAATTAGCTGGGCAGTTGGGCTGGCTAGTGAGTAGGTAGGAACAAAAAATCTTCTGTAGTCTGTCATGTACAGAAGGGAGCTCAGGGTACAGATGTATCCGGGGTTGCCCCTTCAACTGACTTACACAAGGGGTAAATCAGGAGCCCTGCACTAATAAGAAGCTTGAACTGAAGATTTCCAATGTACAGTTTTCATACATGATTGTATGTCTCTAATCTCTAATGTGAAACTCTGCCTGTCATGAATCTTTATTTAGGATGCTCTTTGTGATCCTCTGTAATATCCTTTAAAATCCTCTTTAGAATTTTAGATGCAGCTTGAGTTTTTCCCCTCTCAAGCCATGATTTGATTTTCACGAATTTTGCAGTTCTGCTGTGCAACATCAGACAACATTCCTTGAACGCACATCCCCCTTGGTATTTACTGCAGGTTCTAATTTGACTTGTCTAGAAATGTGCACATTCACTAACAGCTAGAGAACCTGGAAAAGGAGACGATCCAGATCACCTTATCTAGCTCTCAGTCTTGTTGGTAGCTGAATAGGCTTCATTGTGGATTCTGGTAAAGCTAGAGATATACATTGATGTGAACTGTTCAGATAACAGAAATCCTAGCTAGAGACAAGTTGTCCACCCCTCATTTGTCTGGGATGCGCCATGAACGAACCTGTAATTCTTACTCTGCTGCAGACCTGCTTTGTGCTATGTCAGAGCTTATCAACCTCTATGAAGAGTCTCTGTAGGGAAGGCAGAACACTTGGCTGTGTTTTTTCAAAGAAGAGTCTCTCCACTGCTACTGCAACAAGTTTCTACCTTGTTGCACAGTGCTCTGGTAGGAGGCTTGGGGATTCCCACAGCTGATCAACACTTTTTGCTTCCAAAACCCTGATTTACCCAGATTCTTACCCCTGCTGCTATTGTTAGCCCTGTTTTCTCCTGGGCTCTCAAGAATATCTAAATGAGAGAGTTTCAACTTTCACCCTGAGGATTTTACTAGTTTCCCCTTTGCCAGAAACATTCTTTCCTTTTATGTGCAAAGTTTAAAAAAAAAAAAAAAAGTGAGAAGTAATAAAAATAAATGACCATGGTATGGCCTACAAGCTCTTTATTGAAATTCCTTTCTTTCAGGGGTTTTCGCTGTACAACAACACAACCCATGAGTATTAAACAGGAAGTATTCATCCCAAATCACAAGAAAACACAAGTGGGAAGAAACCAGGAAAACAGAGTTTGGCATCACACTTCTCATTTTAGTCTCATGAAAAGTTCCAGGATTCATCTTGGATTTTCTTATCCTTGAAATCCATGAGGGTCAAGAATAGAATTTGGATTAAAAAAGTGTTCAAAATTTAAAAAGCACTGTATAAATGTGCTTGCATAAACATTTTGCTTCAAATTTAATTTAATTTTTTCCATTTTTAAAATTATCTGCATTTTTAATGTAATTTCTTGATACCTGGCTAGCATGCACTACTGCTTCTGATACATTACATATGACATAATACAGTAGCTGAAATATTTTATTATTTTGATGTAATTTAGTGAAATGTATAATGTTAATAATTAGCAGTAGCTGTTACTTAGAGCTAGTTAAAACATGCTATATTCCCAAGAGTGTTTTATCTTATTTTTTTCAATGTGTAGTGCACTGTAACAGATTGACACTTTGTGCGGCATAAATAATTTGAGTGCCAGAGTGAGTCAAGAGCAATGATGTGCAGAAAGCAGTGTTAACAATGCAGTAAGAAATAGTTTAATATTAGTGATACTTTGTACTTAGCTCATATTTTCCATCCCTATACCAGCATACACTTTACTAAGACAATTAAATATCCATTTGTTACTTCTGTTTTCCAGATAGGAACCAGAAGCTCAGAGCAGTGCAGTGATTTGGGGGCAGCATTAATATCTGGGATCTGTGTTTTGTGATTCCTGCCATATCTTGTTTCACATTGTTGTTTTCTAGGGTTTTGTGGGTGCTGCAGGAGTCCAGCACAAGATGCAACACAGCACTCAAACTATACCCAGCCAAAATTTTGCCCTGGACTTTCTGGTGTTCAGGAGAAGACAGTTCACTTCAGGTGGCTCAGCTTATTTCTCTTACACTGGCCACTTCTGCTGTCTTGAGTAACCCTTATTCTTGCTCATCCCTGAGTACGCGGAGCACACTCGACTCCAGTTCTGTGCAGGATGCAAAGGTGGGATGTAGCAAATGAGGGGCCTCTGGTGGCACACTTTGCTCTGTGTTCACTGCCTGCCAGCAACGATCTCACTGACGACCAGGCACCAGCACCTCTTAAAGGGCTGAGTTTCTGCTATCTTGGACTTTGGATCAGACTGCAACCAAGCAAATTATTTTGTCTTTGAGCCATTGTATTCTTGAGTAGGTGACACCATCTCTCAGCTATGGCTCAGACCAGACCCTTATATAAAGGTCAGCATTTCAGGTGGGGCAGGCTGGACTTGCAGGTACTCTTGCAGGTACAACCTAGAGGCAAACATCTTCCACACGAAAAAAACACTGTATCAGAGGTCTGTTCCGTTCCTTGCCCTTGAAAGGACTCAGAGAAATGAGATGAGATACACAGAGATCTGTTCGTTTCTTCCTCTCCTCTCTTATTCACCCTCAACTGTGCTGCTATTCCTAGACACAAGGACCTAAATCTCAGCCACAGGTATTTACACGGCTTGATATTTTTATAGCAACAAAAATTAGTTACCCTTTAGCCAAAAGTGGCGGGAATCCCAGGTCTGGGATTGTGCTAATGGGGTAATGTCTGAAAGGAAAAAAAGTAGGAAATCTCCAACATGAAAACACTAAACGCTATGGCAACAAGAGGAGCAACAAACAGGACTTAAAGACACAGGCTCAGCATTAACTTAAGCAATGGGAACTAGAGAGAGGGAAATCGCAGCAGTTTATATTGCTGTGTTTTATCTGTGGTGAGAAGATGGGATCCTACATCAGACAGAAAGGTATATGGGCTAGAGGAAGACAGACAGGCAGCACCCTGCTGCAGGCTGCTGGCTTTCATCAGAATCCCTTCTGGGCACTCAGCTGATATTACATGTGAGTTCTTCTCACATTATCCCTTTTCCCTGAGCCTTCTTTCCAGTCATGTGCTGTAAATACAAAGAGGGGAGCATATCTCTGTAATTTGTTAATCCAGTGATAG
>JAWWEU010000158.1:19583943-19658987 GCA_035583155.1 Acropternis orthonyx | reverse complement strand
CACAGGTCTACCTTCAATCCCTAAATCCCTGGCAAACAGATAATTTCCATACATAAACCTCCTGAGTTCTATCCAGAATAGCCCAAAGGAGGTTTCACTTGTTTCTTTTATTTCCTTTGTGGATATGAATCTCTAACCATCATGCCACAGTAGTTTCCAGTAGTCATCTTGAGAGGAGAGGAGGGAAAAAGTAGCCTCAAATTGCTCAGTGAAAGGCTGGGCTTTTGAAGTTGGAATAGAGGCTTTAGCTCAGCAGATCTGAATTTATTGTATTTGTATTTATTTGTATTTATATTGTATTTATCTGAATTTATTGCACTTCTGCAAATTCCCTTGAGGTCCTTGACAAGGCATCCCCTTTCATTATGCCTTCAAGCTCTGAAGTGTCTGTGGTAGAGAGACTGTAACCCACCTGGGTAAGGAATCTCTCCTATACATGCACAGTATCTGCTATAATAAGGCTTCAACCTCAGCTGAGACCTGGTGACACTCCTTCCATATAATGACTGGGTGAACTTGTGTAAAGTATTGACAGGCTGTTCCCTTGCAGTACATTGCATTGCAAAGCTTAGTGCCTGGATGTCCAGGCTCCTACAGCTGCTAGCTCCTAACGAAGTATATATTGTAAGTTGGAAGCCATTTTTGTTGTCTTTGTGAAACAGATAAAAATGGAGCAAGTGTAACTGTTTTTTAGTTTAGAAAATGACACCACAAGACTCTGCTTCTCAGCATCCAATGGCAATGACACCTGTACCTCAGGCAAGTGACTCTATCTCTTATTCAGCTGCTCTGAGCATCTCTTTCCCAGACCGGCAAATTTTCTCCTCCGGTATTGTATTTCCTCACTGTCCTTGCCCTTATTGAAGGCCCTTGCTGTGAGCCTGTCCCAGGCTGTGAGGATTCATAAGGAGGAGACATATGGCCTGAACATCTGCTGCTCTGAGGACAGGACAGGCTACTCCCACACACCAAGAGTGCTGTGGGCCACAGTGTGCATGATGTGAGCTGCCTGTGTGTGTGTGTGGTACACGATGTTTGTGACTGCAGTGCAGCAAAGCAAGGAGAGTCACAGCAAACCTGCCCTCTTTAGTGATGTTGGTGTGTCCAGACTGCCCAGGGCTTGAAGAAAGCGTGGCAAGAGGGGATGAAGAGTAACAGCAGTAGCACCAGTGTGAATTTCTTCCTCTGAAGATCAGACCAAGGAAGCAACTCTCACCTTCAGCATGTTTCACGGGGCAGGGTAAACATGTGGGACAGGAACAGGACAGTGGTTATTTCTCTCCCACTATCTACCATTTGATCTTCGAATAGTTCCTTCATTTCTTCCTGTATAAGTACCTTTTTTCTGCAATGATACAATAAGAATACTCTCCTTTGTGAAGTCCTTTGATATCCAAGGAGGAAAAACATCATATAGAAGGTACAGGTTAGTAGTTTTATCATCCTCTTGGCTAAAGTCTCTCATTTATACAAAGAACATCATTGTTGAATATCTCTCCCCGGTGTCACACTGAAATATATCTGCTTTCATTGTACAGGAAGAAAGAGAGTTGTGTTCCTTCATTCAAGGACTTGTTAAACTTCTCAATGTGTGTCCTGGCAAGGCATCAGGAGAAGAGAGTAAGAGAGTAAATGAGAATAATGACAACCTTTTTCTTTGGCTTCTGTCTCAGTGGATTTCTGTTCCCTAAGTTTCAGCAATTTCCAAGTTTAAAAAAAAAAAAAAAGGCAGTTCATGGTTTTCATTATTTCATCCAAATTTCCTCAGAACTGGTGCCAGGTACATTCCACACAAAGGGATCCTTTTTGACGAAACTTCTTGATTTCAAGTGTGTAACATTCATTTCATACAATCTTGTGTTTCAGCTGAGCACGCTTCACACAGCTAAATTCAGGACGAGGACTCTTGTATTACACCAGCTTTTAGAAGACAACATAGTGCAGTGCTTTCATCCTCACCCACCTGCCTGTTTGTACAGACATGAACAGCTTCTGTCTGGGTTAAATTTGGGTAGAGCCCTGTTCAGGGTGCAGTGGGAATCCCTGGCACATATTGCATGGAGGTAGATCCAAACATTTTTGAAATAACAGTGGGATCAGAGGTATTGTTGTTCAGTTGAACATCTTAGGAAGACTGAAAGACTTTTGGTTTTCACTACATCAGCTGTGTGCCTCTTGTATCTGGAAAGCAGTCTACAGACCCAGAGCAGGAGAAATTAGTAATCTCTTAGAATCATGGAATCATTTAGGTGGGAAATAACCCTTAAGATCATTGAGTCCAACCATAAACCTACCACTGACAGCTGCACTACTAAACCAGGTCCCTAAGCATCATGTCTACACACTTTTTAAATACCTCCATGGTGACCTAACCACTTCCCTGAGCAGCCTGTTCCAGTGCCTTTTGGTGAAGAAATTATTCCTGAGATCCAATCTAGACCTTCCTTGGTGCAAAATGAGGCCATTTCCTCTAGTCCTGCTGCTGAGAAGAGAACAACCCCCACTTTACTACAACCTCAGGTAGTTGTAGAGAACAATGAAGTCTTCCCTGAAACTCCTTTTCTCCAGGCAAAACAACCCCAGTTCCATCATCTGTTTCTCATCAGACTTGAACTCCAGGACACTGACCAGCTTCACTGCCCTTCTCTGGACATGCTCCAGCACGTCAATGCCCTTCTTGTAGGGAGGGACCCAAAACTGAACACAGGACTTGAGGTGCAGCCTCACCAGTGTCAAGTATAGGAGGACAATCACTTCCCTGGCCCTCCTGGCCACACTGTTTCTGGCACAAGCCAGGATGCCATTGGCCTTCTTGGCCACCTGGGCACACTGCTGGGTCATGTTCAGCAGCTGTTGACCAGCACCCCCATGTCCTTTTCTACAGGGCAGCTTTCCAGCCACTCTCCCCCAGCCTGTAGCCCTGCAGGGAGTTGTTGTGAGCCAACTGCAGGACCCTGCACTTCATCTTGTTGGCTCTTGAAGTGCAATGAGTGGGCTGTCACTGGTGTCAGAGCTCAAAACTGGTGGCATGGACTGTCAGGCCAGCTTGATCCATGACATCCTGGTAAGAGTTAAGCTTATTTGATCTCAATTCAGCTTCTGTCTTCACTTTTGGAGATAATACCAAGGGAGGAACAAATAGGTCCATGTCTTTGCTTTCCTTTGCTTTCCTCTTCTATCTGTAAAGAAAGCCTGAAAGTGTTTATATTTTACAGATATTCTGAGAGAACTTTTCAGCAGATACTGCCCCACGAAAAATTCAGATCTTGTCTCCACTCTTTTTCCTGATAAACCCTCTGGACAGCTTGAGAATTAATAGGATTATGATATCTATGATAGAGATAGCTGTCAGGAAAAAAAATAAGTTTAACCTAGGCTGTTTAAAATTCTGGGTTTTGTTAGTACACGTTTCATGCAATCCCACTATAGGCAGCTGGAGAACAAAATATCAATTTTTTGAAGATTCATCTCAGCTGATCTATATAGCCAATACCACAGATATCCATGCAGTCTCACAGGAAGAAGCCGTTAAGGTAAGCCTTGACCTTTCTGATGCTTGAAAGGTTAAAAACGAGAAGAGAATTGATGTTTCCCAAGAGGGAGAAAATGTCCCACTTTTCAGGCCTTTTTTTTATTTGTCTCAAAAAGGAACAAGAAGAGCAGAGACTCACCTTGCACTTCCTTTTGTCATTTCGCCTTTCTGCTTCTCCTTATAGCTCAGGGAATGTCAGAAAGGAGCTGCAGTCAAGGCAGAAGTTTCTGTCTGGAGACTCACCAAGTCACAAGCAGCCCAGGTGTGCATCTCACCATCACTCTTAAGAAGCTGACCTTGCAGTTGATTCTGGGCTTGAAACATCCCAGAATATTTAAAACACTGGGAAAAAACCAAAACAGTGATTGCTCAGACAGCAGGGTTTCCTGGGAGCAGTGAAAGTCCTGAACAAAGACATACCATCCAAACAACCATTTCTACCAATTGCTTTCTGTATCTTGTACAAAATGACACAAAGGGACAGCTTTGTCAGATGTTGCCTTACATTTTTATAACAAAAGTAGGAAGTGGAAATTTGCAGTATCGTGGAGAATTAAATCAGGGAATACAAGGAAGAGAAGGTGCCTTCTGCTCAAAGAGGCAGAATGCAGCAGATTTTATCCACAGTTCCATTATAGAGTGGTACAGAAGACCCAAACACCTCAGGTGGTATTCTTAACCCAAGCTTTCAACATTTGCATTTGATTTTTCCAGGCTGCTCACTTGCCATCCAGAGATTTGACCACCAGGACTGTGGGCACTGATAGCAGTAACAGAAGACAATGGGAGTCTCCTCTGGTACTGTTAGAAGAAACAACAGAATTTAAAAGAAAACAAAAAAAAAAAGAAATTCCCTCTGTGTTTTCCTTCAGTCAAAATCCAGTCAGGAGTTGTACAGAGTTATCTCACAGAGATGCTAATATCAAGCACTCTTGTTAAGGCACAGATTACAATGACGTATGGGGTTCAGTGTAAGGTCACAAATGCTGAGTGTGGCAGTGGGAGGATGTGGAAGGAAGCACAACGCATGGGCAAGTGGTCAGAAAGGAATGGAAAACAATAGCTGATCCATTGCAGAGAAAGTGAAGCAACTCGTATTTTAATGAAAAATGATCAGGATCCTGCCTGGAGAGAAAAGAAAGAAATTAATTTCAGGGAGAGGGATCAAACCTGCCTGCATTCTCTGGAAGGCTTCAAGAGAAAATCAGGCTTGGTTTCCTGTCTGGATCTGCCCAGCTGAGCCCTCCTGTGGCTTAAGTCTGAGGTGGAAGGCATACAGACAGAACCACCCCTGCCATGTGAGCAGACCATGAAGAAAGGCTGAAGTGCACTGCTGGGAGAAAGGCAGAGAGAAAGATACATAAGAGAGAGTACCTCTCTAATGAATCTTAAATTATTTTTTCTTTCCAGTTTCACCTTTACCTTTCATAAATTTTGAGACAATATTATCTATTTTGGATCTCATTAATAAATAATTTTATTGGTAATTGATCTTATTGTGGTTTGAATTAAGAGCAATCCCAAGGCAACAAGTCACTTTTTACACAAGGCTAGGCCAACCTATAAAGGGGGATGCTAGAGACGCTTCAGTGGGCTCCCTTGCTCCCAACACATTCTCCACACTGTGTCCCTAGAGGATCTGTACAAACCAGTTTATAGAGAGAGGAAATACCTCTTCTTATACCAAATGATGTAGTTGGGGAAAGCTGACAGCTTTCTGGGCTCACTTATGCTCATGTGCCTGAAAGGTTGTCTGTTTTTCCCAGCTATACCACCTGGCCTGATCAATAATTTTCCTCCTCCTGTGAACTCTGTTGTATTATGAGCCATGCAATTTTGATCATGACTTTTCCCTCTATTACACCAGGCGAAAGTGTTTTAGAGGCTGACTTAGGACAGAAAAGGCAAAGGATAATAAAACCCCAAACAAAAACCAAACCCAACTAATCCCTTGTGCCAGAAGTAATTACATATCTAGAGACATCTGAGAACTTTTTAAACCTCACACTTGATAGGTCAATGTAAACCAGATTATGATCTTGATATGACAGTTATTCATTTTAGAGCAGTGAAACAACTGTGGCTGGTGAACATGTTCCAGTCCATCAGCATTCAAGAAAGCATTTAGGACTCATTCAATTGTAAACATCATCCTTATGAAGGTAAGCATCTCTCTGGGAGGTTTTTTTGACTGTCTATGCTCCACCATAGGATGAGACTGCCTGTTTCTGGTGCAGTTGCCCATATCAGCCAGCCACCAGGTCACCACTGGGCCTCCCCATAAGGTGCCCTCTCTTCCTGGCTGTCTGAGGCCACTGTTTGTAGAGATGATGGGTTATCCTGTCAATCCGACCACCACTGTGCCCAAAGTGCCCTTATGGAAGTGTCACTGTGGCATCTTGACCACTGCCATCCTGTGGGGTACAGGAATAGGAACATCTCTTTATGGCATTTCTGCCTGGAGGGTGTTTGAGATAATATTCTAACTCCCATGACAGGGAAAGTAAACACTCTGGATGTAAAAGCTTGCAAAATAGTATGATTTACTTAAATAAAAGCAAACATACAAAAAAAGGAGTGAACAAAGTGGAAAAAAATGTGTCTTAGTTTTCTCCAACAGTCATTTGAATTGAACGACAGATGAAATTTACTTTTTTCTTCAGTCATTGTGTTTCTCTCTCTCTCTTTTCTTCCTTGCTGCAGAACAGCTTGCTTGACTACCTATTCCCACTTCACTAACATCTGGTCCTTTCATTTTGATGTTAGGCATCTTTCACTTAGGACTTCTCAAGGGTAAAAAAATGCTAAACTGGTCTCTTGGTGGCAAGTAAAAAAACTGGGGGCACTGTCTTACCAAAAAATAGTAACCTATGGAATCAAGAAAATGTTAGAGAAGTATGGTTTAACTGTCTGTCTTGGTTTGTAGGAACCAAACAGTAATTTAATGAAATAGAAGGTAGCCCGTTCAAACCTGAAATAATTCATGGTGCAAAATGTAGTTAGATAATTGATCACTTCCACCACATAGTTCTGGGAGCAAAATCTTACCAAGTTTAAAAAGGGTATTAAACAGATATATAGATAGATAGCAAGAGGTAAAGAGTATAATTACTAAACCATGAGCACTTCAGGAGCTGAGTTGGTCTTTATTAGTGGAGAACAAGATAAAACTGTGAGCTAGAAAGGTTATCCCAATGAGTTTAGTGTTTTTATCTATTGAAGTAATAAAGTCCTGGTCATTTCTGGAGGCAGAATGCTATACAAAGAGGATACTTAATCTTGTCTGGCCTGACTGTGTTTATGTGACAATATTCCAGCAGATCTATGAACGCTGGGCCTGAAAGAAAAGGAAGGAATGAGGACTGAGGTTTTTTGGCAAAGCAGTTTGTGGTCCGATAATGAAATAGCAGGGGATACTTCAGGTCAGTCCTGAAGTGCACTGCTAGAGCCATCCAGTAATAGAAGTCATCCATTATCTCTCAGGCACAAATATTTTGAAAGGAAAATTTATGCACAGGCTTGGAAAAGATGGCTGGATCATCATTCTGACGAGATTTCCATAGAGAAGTTACAGTATTTGCAATGTTGCCAAGTTTTAAGCAATCTCTCAGCCAGTTTCTTTCTTTCCCTCCCTGCACTACCAAACATGATTAGATCATATTATGAATGTATTGCCTGCCAAATTTCATATCTAGTTAATCATGCTGAGCACTGTGACCTTATAAAAGAATCTTAAACTGATTAAACTCTTTACTCTGTGCCTACATACAGGAAAAAAAAAAGTCTCACCAACGTATTTTTGAGTACTGTTTATTAAGGCATCTTGATTTATGTTTTCTTCCTCTTTTTTCAGTTGATATGTCACACTTCAAAGAGAAGGACTGTGAAAGAAAGCAGAGTTCCAGCCTACTTGTGATTACATAGAGGAAGAGGATGATACAATATCAAATACACTTAGGAGAGACAGGGATATGCACATCTCTGTCCATATGCATCTTATTGTTCCCATTTATTTGTTTACAGTGAGGTCCATGTGGCTCATTTTGGTTGATAAAATCATAAAACATTTAAAACAATTCATCTGTGCTGACTGGTAAGACTTCACTCTGCTAGAACAGCAGAGCAGGGCTGGCTGAAGGTCAGATCCTGCCACCCTTCTGGCATGTGTGCTTTGCAGAAGCAGACAACATTTTTCTCCATGATGAATGGCAAGCCAAACCGGTGCAATCTGTCTGGCTTTGGGTCAAGGTGGTTTTGAATTAAAAATGTATTAGGATAAATCTAAATCAAATGTCAATGACCAAGAGATTCTTTACACAGAAAACAATGACTGAATATAAACAATGATATTATGGACAGAACTAAATATATGGGGGGCCCCAGAAATCCCAAAACAGCCAATGCTCTTTCAGCACAAACTAAAAATTCTCTAATGGATCCAAGACCAGCTCTTCTGAGGTCCTTCCTGAAGCAGGTTAAACTACTCAAAGCAGACTTTTCTGTGTAGACTCTTCTTCCCTTTTATGATTTTGCATGTTACAGTGCAATGGGAGTTCAGGAAGGTCTCAAGGAGCATGGATAGACACAAGAAGTTTAAATCTATGCTGTCATGAGGCACATGCTTTCATTATAGTTTCAAGTTAGAGAAATAATAACAAAGACAGAGAAATACAGAATTTCTAGCAGGACAGAGTGCAATGGAATAGACCATTCATTTCTTTTACTGCTCAAACTTATAAGATCAAAGCCCTGCTGGAGAAAACAAGAATTGCTATTATTTATTTTCTACTCCTTTTAATTGCTTCTTTTCTACAGAGAAATGTTCAAAGTAGTAAAAATCAATACCCTCTCTGTCAGCTTGCACACCACTGAATACTAAAAGCCAAGGGGAGCAATAATGGTGTAGAAAAATCTTTTACTTTGTTTCAACCAGGTTTTTTTCAATCTTTAAAGCAAAGCAGCAGTGTTGATTTCTAACCCTGGCGGCTGCTACATAAATATTTGCTAAAAACTCTGATAGGTCTATTAACAATATATGTTGAAGACTGTCTCGTTTAGAAACTCCTATCACTCCCCCAGTGTCTCTGTAGTGTTCTGGGGCTAGTCTGCTGGCAATCCCAGAGGGAAATCTGGTCTGATGGAATCTGTTTCTTTTTATTTGTACAAAGCAGGTAATATACTGCAAAATGAGGGCCTCATTCCTCTTTGCTGCCAAGGGCAGCAACTGCAGTACTGAGAGCAGTGCTTCACATCTCTGGAGGTGAGGAACATCCAGCCATCCCAGGACTTGGACAGAAAGCTTTCCATGTGACCCCTGACATTGTCACATCTCCGAGTTTCAGTTATGGCTATCCACTGCGATCTTTAGGCTTCAAAAGCTTTAGTGCCATTTAGAGCCACTGAATTCAGTGGGACTGCTGATGTAACCAAAGTCAAGCACATGCTTAATTCTTTATGAGGTCAGAGCTTAAAACACTGTTGCAGTCAGTACTGTATAGTATCATCATGGATATTTTAAACAGAGGTCTTATGAGCTATACAAAGTCTTCTATTAACTTGAATAAACCTTTTAGTTCACTTTTTTTGTATATGTAGTATTTTTACTTGAGTGACAGCTCATGAATCTTCTAAATCTCCTCAGTTTATATAGCTATAAGTAACAGCACTAAACCAAGATGCATTTTTTTGTGGCACTAAATATACAGAGGGAGATTTCTTGATACAAACATATCCTACTACTAGCTGAGCATGAACTCCTGAAAAGTGCAACAGTTGGTGATTCCACAGATGCAAATCAAATTCTCCCATAGGAATCATGTATGGGCAGGGGTGGGATTTGTGCTTCAGAATTACACAGGGTTTAAATATTGAGGGACAGTATTTAATAACATACGATCTTTCTGTTTCATATCCCGATATCACTACCTAAAAAATAATTTAAGTAAAGTATGAGGAAACTTTTTTTCTAGGTTATTAAGTGAAACATCTGTAGTGGTCTGGCACACCAGAGTGTGAAGATGACAACGATGACATAGAGAGTAAATATGTTAAAGCAGAATCATTGAGAGTCTCACCTGCCACATCAGTGTTTGACAGGGACAGAAAAGGTGGACAAAATACTGCTTTTCAGCAAATCACTTTTTAGCATTTGGTTTTGCAGCTGCTGAAGATGGTGATTATTTTTTCTTTTTAGTGAAAATTGATTACATGACTGCACATTGGCCTGAGATTTTGAGCAGTATATATTTTTATAACATGAGATCAAATTTTGCAATCCCCCGGTGACCTTGTCCAGCTGTTCTCAGAACGGACTACTGGTCTGAAAGATCTCAGCCATCAAACTTCACCTATTAGTTTGAGCAATCTTGCTCTCTCTTTCTGAATCATTATATTTTTATTGTCTTTGTCATCTTATTTGGTTCTCTCCCTTTTTGTCAAGTTCAGTCAAGTCAATCAAGGGAGAAGTACAAAAAATCTGAGAACTGATTAGCGTAAGACGGCCTTAAATGATGAACATCAGAACTCCCAAAAACTGCACTGGGAAGATACATGGCATGTTACTGTACATTTCCTGATTATTTACTTGTATGACACGTAAAACAAGTGTATAAAAGGTGAATGATCTTGTTACTCTTTGTTATTAGAATTCCACTCTTGTTCCCAGATAGACATTGTCACGGAACATTCCTAAGGACATGATCTACAGGGACAGAGAAAGTGAGCCTTAATTTCAGTTTTTATGGGGATCAATGAAAGGGGAAAAGGAGATCACAAAAAAATTGTACTTCAAACTAAGCGTTTAATCTGTTAAACAGCACTGCTCAAGTCTTACATCACTCCATTATCTAACTGCAATTCAGTTACAGCTTGTGGGAATCATATTTCCAGAACTGCTATACTTTTTCATTTCCAGTTTGAAAAATCAGGCATTCACCACCTCTGAAAAGCTGACCTTCCACCAATTACTTCCCACAGACCTTTTTCTGGTCTTTATTTCATGCACACATTCATCTGACTGGACTTCACACTGCAGTGTTAGGCTGGCCTTCTAGGTGGAACATGGTTAGGTTTCTGTCCCAAAACCTTATTGCCTTTTTGGCTTCCATGCTGATTCACATGTACCCAAGACCATAAAACATAAGCCCAACTTAAACAAAATTAAAACAGTTCCTCATTTTCTGTGTGTCTGTTGTTTTGGTGATCAGATTGCTATACAGATTAAAGTTTTACTCACCAACCTAAAAAACTTTATTTGTTAACCTATAAAGCAAAAATGTGTATCACAGGAATGACTAAATCTATAGGTTGTTCATTTCCAAATAGGGAAATAAATAATTGCACCCCTTTTTTATTATCCCCTTAGACAGTAATATCGGTGTCTGATTTTTAAGCAGGATTGACTCCTGGCTAGTTTTAATTCCAAACCAAACCTTCCATCTCTTTCTTTTCTTACACATTGCTATGGTGAAGATCATCATAAACTGTATACAAAAGTGAAACACAGAAGGATCACTTTAAAAAACATAGAGACAAAGACATGCAACAACAACTGAACAGAAGCATATTTGCTTGCTAGGTGCCATTAAGCAGTCATATTTTTCTGACCATGTTCTGCTGCTTACCTCTCCAGAAATATATTTGGAATCATAGACTTTAAACTGCCTCAATTTTCAGGACAAAATCTTTCTAGCAAATAATCATTATGATGGTCATTACATGTCCCATTAGGTCAAGGGCTGTAACATATGCTGGCACTGCAGCTCCTAGCTCTTCTGGCTTCTTATACACTCATTTAGTCTTCTGGACAGTCACTGAGGATTAACATCCTGCTGAGAGATGGAAACAGTTTGCAGAACTCAGGCCAGAAAAAGCTGCATGAAGTGCCCTTGTCTGCAGGTGCCTGTATAGGTAGGCTGCTGCAATCCTCATGTGAGTCACGAATGCTGGATATTGCATTGCACACATTTGGCAGAACTGGAAGCCCAAAGGGCAAACCAAACTCTTGATAATCCTAGGAACTTATAAAGTGTTCCTCAGAGGTTATAGTAAGGTCGGGGATTTACTTTAAAAGCTGTATTTTCCAGGCAAACACTGTAAAATCTCTCATTTAAAAGGATCCCACTCCCCCCCGTTAGACAATAATGCTTTGAAGGGAGAAGCAAAATATTAGCACGATTCTTTCATTAGCTGCTTTTGCTTGTTACTCCTGAAGTGCCAGGTCTGAGTTTCATTTGAACTTCATTTTCCTCTAAGATACAAGCCCTTTACAACATCTCAATAGGTCCATTCTCCTTTACGATGTCTTTCCAATGCTTTCTTGATACATTGTTTGAGTGGGATGGGTATTATTGGGCAGTCACTACAGATCAAAGTCTAATTCTAACAACCCTGTTGGGAGCATGTTTGAGTCCAGATGATTCAAACTCTCCCTGGCAGAAGATTCCTCTAGTTCAGTGGGAATCTTGCCTGTAAGAGGAGAGAGAAATGGACTACAAATGTCCTTGTAAGAAGGATGTCCTGTGAAGGCATCCAATCTGTAGTAGCAGAAATGAATAACATTGAAAATCACAGATTTCCTTCTAGCAGAACCTCTGGAGCTTTGGAAGATCACCAAGGCCATCTGGGATAGAATCATCTGAGCTGAAGTCACAAAAGCAGAAATTTTTCTGGCAATGTTCCAGTAGCAGAAATAAGAGATTTCAGTAGTTTGGGGAGAAATAAAAAGTTCACTAAAATTTTAAAGACTGAAAAAAGCTGATTTTTATTTCAAGTCCAAATAGATTTTATTCAGAACTATATATCCATCACTAATTATTCTTCACTGAGTCCTCTCAGTCCTCTCAATCAGGACAGTCCAGAGTTTCAAGCAGTGAATAGGGATGAAGCTGAAGCTACTGCATTCCACTCTGGACCTGCTACTGTTTCAGGATATGCACCTCAGCTCATATCCCTGCATGTCAGTTTCCCCCAGTATAACACAGTGCAACTTTTCTGTTTTTGCAGGTTAGACCACACAGTGTTTTCACATTTCATGGTGGATTATTAGAAACATGAGCTAGTGACATTAATTACATGTTAATTATTCACTCAGTGGTCAGTTATGAATTATCAAAGGTCTTGTTTTACTCTAGGTTGAAATGGATTGCTAAGTACTTGGCAATTACTATTAAAATATTATAACTCTATCAATTTTTGCAGCATTCTGTTTTAAAACTCAATTTCAGTGGAATGGACTTTTCAAACCTGGGGGTTCAACAATAAGAGAGATAGAAACATTGAATCCAAATGCTACAGTGAGATTCCTCAGCCAGCACAGACACATGGTTAAGAGCTTTTAGCTTTCTTTCATGGGGGATTACATACAACCTGAAATATTTGGCTGGTGCAATGTGCCTGGCGTAGTCCCTGCCTCTTAATAGGAATGCAAGAAGTGCATTCAGGAGCATTGTCCAAGTTGCCCAGAGTCATTCCTGGGACTAAAGCTACATCCCAACAGACAATCCATGTAAATAGGCCATGTGCAAACTTGTGGGATCATGACTGAATTCTCTTGTTTGGCAGCTGAGCCATTCCCTAAGGAGGCAATGGATCCACCAACTAAACTGATTTGCTAAGTGCCAAGCTAAGTTAAGCACTGTAGAGAAATGCTGTGTGATTATATTTTCTAGTGGCATAACTACCCTTCATCAGAAACAAGAAAGAAAAGAAGATGTCATAAATCTACCAATTTTACCCTTTAGCTCACAGCTCCATGAAACACAAAGACCACTTTTCCACCCTAAAAAAGGTGCCCCTGCAGAGCTGATCCTTGCACATGACAAAGACAGAACTTCAGCAACTCCTTTTCTACCATATTGAATGTCTCACCACAGGAACTGACTCAAATAAATAGTTGTGGCCCTTGTGGGTATATTTTCCCCAGTGGTTCTGGCCTTTATGAAACCTAAGTATTAGGTCCTTTATGTCTGGCCTTAACACTCAGTTTCCCTCTGTCCAGCCTCATTAGGTGCTCTGGGGTTTCCATTAATTTTATACACCAAACCCAGATTTTGGCTTACATCCATTCTCATAAGACTCCTCCTCAGAGATATCTAAGCCTCAGATTTCTGTAAGCCAACTTTCAGTCCAAAAAGGACTTACTAGGTTAAATAATTTAATTTCTTACTAGAAACAAGGCTAGGAAATAAACTCTTCATGATTCCCCAGGCTTTAAAATAGCTTTATGTTTCTTTGTGAAGATGTTAAGGGCTCCCCGTTTTCACTGGTTTTATCTGCTTTTGGAGGATTCATATTTTCCCTGTTTTTTCCTCTTGCCACTGACCAGAAATGGCTTGTTAGAGGAACCCAAAGTTGGAAATTTTCAGCATATATATGAATGATCAGAAAGGAGAATGGGACCAGTAAAGCAAGGTTTCAGGACCCTGGGGCAAGAGATGCCCATCAAGGGCTCAAGGGGAACATAGTCACTGAACCATAATAAGGTCCAGTGGGACTTGCAGAGCTTTGATGGCCTCCTCCTGAGCTGCCAAGCACCCAGGGCAGCAGGCAGGGACTATGTCCCATAATGGTTAAAAGCTTGGCATCTATCGCAGGTCTTCTTATATTGGTATTCTCAATGGTGGGTTTGTTTCTGTGTCAAGAGACTTAGAGGATAAAAAATATTATCGTGAATACTTTGGTATTGTTTTATATGGAAGGTGCACAAACCCTACAAAGGCTGTTCACAGTGTAAAGTCAATCGGTTGGCCGACAGACAAGCCTAACCTAGAGAGATGTCTGGATAAAGGAATTCAACTCATGAAAGACCACCTGAAGGTGTAATGGAGTTTGCACTGCAGTAAACTACTCCAGGTTTCCATTGGCGACCACTCTCAGATTTCTGAGGTTGCTCAACATGCCTGAGTTTTATAAACTGCTGTAAGTGTTTGTTAAAGCTTTTTGAGACACTTGAGTTTCTACTTCAAACCAAATGCCAATATTGCAATTTCCCCCCCTCACAATATATGCAAATTTTGAAATCTTGCTACAGAAATTAAATTGAGAAAGTCTGACTTAGAGATATAAGATATGTCTTTCAGAAAGTATTAAAAAATTCTGCAAGCAAAATATTGGAAAAAATATACAGCTATGAAATACAGGTTGAAGACCAGGAAAAAATCAGTAGCATGTGCTAATAGAAAAGGCAAAACAAAATACGACACAAAGATAGAATCTCAATTAAATGGCCTCTTTTGTTTGGATTAAACATTTCCTCAATATCAACACATTTTGACAAAACATTTAAATTTTGCCAAAATTGTGTTTCCTGGCAGAAATCTACTCTGTAAAAAGGTTTTGACTAGCACAAACACATGTATGCCAAGTGATTCCTTTTGTGTTTTGTGGTTTTCATACACTGTGGAGTGAACTTTTAGTGAGCCTCATTCATTCATCTGTCCATCGTAAAAATGCACAGCTATTTTAAGCACATTGTAAAGTGGATCATGTCACTTGGCCAGGCTGCCCAGTCGTGGGAGCATGGGCCAGGAATCCCTCTCTTCACCCACCCCACACCCAGCCTTGCAGCACCCCGGGATGCACCAGCCCCTGCAAGCCCAAAGGGAGCGAGTACAAAATGCCTCCTTCTGGGGATGTCTGTAACTTCAGCTCACCCGCAGCAACTGGGATGGCTCATTTAAATAGATACTTGCATTTCTTTTTCTCCTCCCTTAACAGTATCTTTCTTCGCAGAAGGAAAATTGCTATCTCAGAGCTGAACACTTAGCCAATAAACCCATCACAAAAGGGATCGGCTGCCAGAGTCCAGAAAGGGTTAAGGCAGCAGTTGGAGAGGTTTGGGGTGACGTGTGCTTCTGGATGCCTGAGAAGTCTCTTGAAGGTAGTTCCCCTCTGGTGAGGATGGGAGCGTGCTGAGGTCTGAAATCTGAGATCCTTCGCAGCCTGGAGCTGGTGAGGTCCCAGTAAAAGCTGTTTGCCTGCTTTCCCTTCCCGAGCAGTCACACAGCTGCACTGGCCTGGGCAGTATGGAGCGAGCACCCTGGACACATGTAGGACTCACTCTTCTCCAGCTCCTGCTCATCTCCTGCTTGCCAAGAGGTACTGTAAGTGAGTGTGTGTGTTCCTGGCATGGCTGAATGAGTCCCTTTCCTTCAGTGCAGTCAGAGGGGTTTGATCTCATGTGCTGTCATGGGAAGTAGCGAGATCTGCAGGGATGGTAATAACAGAAAGAAGGGGCTCTGTTTTATGTTTTTTGGTTTTTTGCTGTTGTCGGCATGGAGTGTGTGTGTGGGGGAGGTTTACCCAGGAATGATTTTTGGACAAACTTAATAGCCTTAAAGAGAAACAACTGACTGAATTTGTTTGCCCGTGGCCATCAAGAAAAGGGTATGCAAACACTTAGCTTATTACTCCTTTTATTTTTGCAACACTCAGTGCTAAGGAAATGATGATAAAAAGAGTTATTTAAGACTTGAATTGTAAAGTGTAATTTGTTTAGTTTGGCAAGACAGAGATTTTTCTCTCCAGCCTCAACACCAAGAATGAAGGCAAGGGAGAAAAAAAGTGAAGGAAAAAAAGAAAACAAAACCCACACATTGTTTCCAATCTGGGATTTAGTTCTGCCAATAATATTCTTTCGAAGGGGAAGCCTTGTTAAAGCAGAATGATCTTTTTTCTATTCAAGCCTCACTCCATTTTCTGCTGAACGAGCATGTGTGGTTTATCTTGATAATGTTGAGCAAAGAGCATTTACTGTTGAGTGCGAATTTGCTGTAGTTACGGCCAGGAGCATGGGCTGTTTACACCTGGAGGTGTCTGGACCTGCTTGCAGCAGCTAGCTGTCAGCATCACAGGCTGCTTTCTTGGGAGCTGCAGCCCTAAGGACTGGGAGGTGAGCTGCCCTCAAATCACCCACCCTTCAAGCTGCTGCAGATTTCGGCACTCCTGGCAAGGTAAGTGCCTCTTACCAGGGGAGCTGTCAGATAAGCAGGCACTTGGATCTCGATGACTGTAAATAATTGGTGTCAAGGATGGTGCTTCAGAGCCTGCCTCACCAGGGGCCATGGCAGAGGGTCTGCATCCACAGTGCCCTTCCCTGCTGACTGCTCAGGACACAGGGGACAGGTGGTGACCAGGGTCATCTGCACACCAGGCTGGCCATCAGCACCTCAGCTGTCCTGGGAGACTGATCTGCTGCCAGAATTTCCCCCTGGGTCACAAGCACAGAGAGCTTCTCCCCACTTCTGTCCCATGTGCACTGTCTTATCTCTGTGATGGCCTGTCCCTCAGCTGTGTGCCACCTTGCACACTGCCCAAGGGAGGTGGCTCCATCGCATGTGCTGGATGGGCACAAAAGCAGGCCTGCCAGGGACAGAGCAGCCCTAAGCATCCCTCCTGCTGCAGAGGCAACACGTCTCTCTCATGGTGAGAACCTGGTCCATAGAGTACTTGGGCACCGGGTCCCCTCAGCAGCAGTGACCGGGGAAGGCAGGAGGAAGAACAACAATGGGGCACAAGGGCTGTGGGGCTGAGAACTCTGGAGCTAGGGTGATGGTTCTGCTGACACCCACTCCTCACACTCCAGGAGCAGTGAGAGAAGAGCCTGGGGGACACAGGGAGGTGAGCCGTCTCCCTGGCCCCCTCCCCTTTCTTGCCATGCCTCCCCTGCACTGTGGCTGGTGGAGCAGCTGGTGGGCATTTGCCCAACACACAGCTGGCAGCATAAGGGGACCGAGAGCTCCCCTCAGCCACAGCAGGAGGGGCTCCCAGAGACAGGGAAGCGATCCAGAAGTGCAGTGGCCTTAACATGTCAGGGCAGGTTGGAAAATAGCATTTTTCCTCCTCCCCACAGATGTATCCAATTTTTATCCACATTTATCACAGCCAGTTGCACAGGGCCTGCCTCAAGATTTGGGGGCAGGAGTCAGGGCGGTCTGGGAATTTATTTTTTGGAATAAACTTGGAGTGCTTGTGACTCATGTTGCCTTAAAAATATATGTGTGTTTTTGTGTGTTTCTGCCTATCTAAACCCTTCCTAGTCTCTCTTCCCCTCCCCCTCCAGCCTCTGTCTAGAGAAGGGAAGGCCAGATGCACTCAGACGCATCCAGATGCATTCAATCTTAGCAAATGGGTTACTTCAGTTCACATGTTTAGGTTCCTAGCATGGACAAAGGGAAAGAGACTTGCTTTTTGTTTTGGAAAAAAGGTGCAGTTACTCACTCTTGACCCTGAGGCCACCTCAAGTGGCTCCCAGGAGTCCCTGCAAGCCTGCCAATGCCCAGGGTTTGTCTCTCCACCAGCCCAGAGGGACCCCTCACCACCACAGGTCTGTGCAGTTGCGGTCACGAGGTCCCTTGGGGATGTGGATAACCCTTTCCCTCCTGCAAGACCAGGGATGTGGTGTAGGGGCAAATGGGGAGGAAGGCCATAGGGCAGGGAAGCAAGCTATCAGCAGGGACAGAGGGTTGCCAGACTGAGGGCATCTTTGGTCCTTGAGTAGGGCTGGACTACACACCTCAGGGGAGCTGTAAGGAGTAAAATTTGAAACAGAGGCTCAGAGGGCTTGCTACTGTCTGTGAGGACTGTTCCTATCTGGGCAACGTTAACTGTAAGTAAACTGTCAACATGTTCCAGGTCTCACACCATTAAAACAGGCAAGCCCTCCAGACAGGTCCAGCATCACTCCTCTACGTTTAGGACACGAGCACATTCTCATGTTATGTGGTAATGAATTTCAATATAGCAGCTGCTGCTTCTCTGCAGATTTCCAAATATTCTCCCCTATTGCAGAAGTCTAACCTCATCAATGCTGTCACTGACTCAAAAGTTCTGCATTCATTACCTGTTCCTTTTCCTTGTCTTGCAGCACAGAGAAAACAAATTCTCTTCCTGATCAGACTAATTTTTCTGGCCAGAATAAGCTACTCTATACTAGAAAGAAACAAAGCCTGAAGGGTAATGTGGCAATCTCTGGGTTTCACCCTTACTCTGGCTATTTTTCCCTGACACAGCTTTTCTTGGATGAAGACACAAGGCCACAGTGCCGATAATAAGATCACAAATGCCAGCTCCAAAATACAGAGGAGAAACTGAGAGAGGGGGATGTTTAAAAAAGACAGTAAAATTGATGCACATTTATTAAATGGATAAATTCAGCTTAGTATCATAGATTTCCTCCTGTGTTCTCCCACTGACTTTGATTTTTTTTAATAGAAATCCTTTCCTTCCCCCTCTTCCCTCCTTACCACAGTGTAAAGCATGCACGGGCAGAAAAGGATGCTAACTAACTCTGTAGAAGCAGCAGTCTAATTATTCAGCAAAGGTCTGTGATCCATAAGTAAGTACACTGAGTAAAACTAAAACAAGGATGTATTTTAGTTCCTCTTTTAATTAGCCCAGATGATGAAAAGAGTATTAGGCACATAATTTCTAAAGAGAAGCAAGTGGTTTCAGAGACAGCATTATCCCTATAACCCTCTTAACACATCTAACGGGCAAATAGACATGATTTGCACAATAGTTTATCTGAGGCAAAAAGGTTAACAATAAAGACTTACACTTTCCTTTATTATTAATGGTTTGGAGCACATCATTTTCCAAGAGCCCCAGTAAAAGTCTCTTAATGGGAGCATCTCTTTTCTGTTTCAAGGTTTATTCCTCTCGGCCTTACTGAAATAAAATGGAGAATTTTGCTATTCATCACAATAGAGCCACAGTTTCACCCAACATTGTGCTCAAATCATATCCTGTTGTTAATGTTAACATCCACACACATGATACCTGTGGGGTGAGGCCCAGTTTGCAATCTGTGCAATGACAGTAGATCTGAGTAAGAAAAGAAGAGAAAAATGAGACAGACCTAAAGAAAATGTAAGCTGCTGCAAGGTTTCACCTCTGTTGAAGCTGTTTTTTCTTGAATGAGAAAGCTTCCTTTCAGAATTATTACATGGCCAAACATTTCCTAATAACAGCCTTAAGAAAATGCTCCTTCAAATTCAAATGTTCCTTTCTTTTTCAGAAGGCAATAGTTGTTGTTGAGCAGCATGCTGAAAAATTAAGATGAAATCAAACACAAAGGGGCATGTTCTCATCTGTGAAACATGAATTGATTAAATAATCACTTTGAAAAAGTCACCCTCTATGGACTCTAATTTATTTGAGCTTAAGTATTTTACCAATGTGCTGATGGATAAATTGAGGCATGGGAGGATAACCCACCTTTGCAGGAAAACAGAAAGGACTTGTAGTATGGGAAGCTGCATCATTTCAGACCAAGATGTTGATGTCCATATAAAGTATTTTCTTCCACCTTTCAGGACTTCTGAAAAATACATGTACATCTCTTTCCTCCCCACCACACCTCTCTCTCTCTCTGTCTCTCTCATATGCAGCTCTCTCTTTTGGGGGACTCCAGAGCACATTTAGGTGGCAAAATTTTCTTTTTGTTACCCCCAAGGATGGACAGAGATGGCAAGCTGGTTTTCTGCTCAATCAGTCATCTGATCCGTCCATATAGCAGCTAATGTCAGCACAAAGATAGAAAGTGCTAATAGAAAGTCAAGGAGAGAAGGGGAAAAAGTGTTCCATCTCAGCAGAAGCATGGGCTTTTATCAGCTTAAAATGGCTGTACCCTATAAAAGCCCCCATTTTTCCAAAGAAGTGGAAGATACAAGACATGATTAGTGTAATTAGGCTTGATTCAATTCATCTTAGTTCTTAGCTACACAGTTTTTCTAGCTCTCAGACCTATGGAACAGAAATCCCTTTCTATCTAGAAAGGTATCTACGATTGAAAAATTCACTATGGCAAAAGATTAGTGTGCTGTAGCTGACATTTTACCGTGATGAGTTGCCTGACCCACTCCTGAGTCACAATGTGCTTGTGAATCTATTCCTGAATCACCAAAGCTTTAAGCTTGATCTCAGCCCTGGGGACTGGGGGAGGCAGCAGCATCTCTGTGGTGAATTGCCATTGCAGTAACTCAGCCCTTGCACTGACACTCACAAGGAGGACATTGACTGGGTGCATTGCCTCGTACTGCTGTCTTACAAAATCCATCACTGACAGCCTTTAGGATCTGGCATATACTGTAGGGATTAGGATGTCTTGCTAGTTGCAGATGTCAGTGAAAACATGAATGTGTTGCCATCCGAACCTGAAAACGTTCATCTCTCACCTCACGGTTCTCCTCAGGCCGGACTCAAAGCATCAGGTGAAATGTTGCATTGTGCTCTGCCAGGCTCCTGAGCCAAGCCAGTCTTCCCTCTGGCACCTGCCCTGGAGGCTTGCATGCTTCCCCATCACAGCCATTTCTTGCTTAGTCTCCATGGTCTTGAGCTGCTTCCATGTGTGCTGTTTATGCCTGGATTTAATGGGCTTTTCTTCCATCATTAAAATCTCATAAATTAATCCACTGTTTATTTGCCTGTCCAGAGTCTTGTTTGTTCTTTTCAGCTAAATATTTTGCATGGGTTGTCAAGCAGCTTCTTCCTGCTTGTCCCAAATCAGAGACACAGTCACTGCCTGGAAGCCAGACTGCCTCTTTTGGAAGATTATCAAAGTAAAGCTCACAAAGCACCCCACAATTATCTCTGCCACAGCTGTCCAAGGCCTTGCTTTCAGTGTTTTATTCAGTCAATAAATCTTTTCCCACTTTTCTCTGGCTCCTTCTCTTCTGTTTTGGGGTAATAATGGCCAAGTGTGGGTGTGGGAGCTGCCAGTGGTTACCCGTCCCCAAATACATAACGGGCAGTGGGGTTATGCCTCTGCCTCCCTGGAGCACAGGCTGAGCTCAGCCACACAAACAAACACTGATTACACACACAAGTGGCTCTGTGCATCTCCCTCTTAAGGTTTTATATGCCTTTTGTTCAGTAGCCTAGATATATTTCAGCAAAACAAAAGGGATTCCACCATTATTAAAGGGGTACATAAAGTCTTCTCACAAATTTCTTTAGAGAATGGTTTTGACAAACTTGCAAATAATAGATTTCATGATTTCCATGAAGAAAATCCCATAAAGGGCCCCTTAAAAAAAAGAATCTCAAATCCACTTATTTCCTTGTCAAGGCTAGATATGTTGCACAAACTTCAGTACCTGAGAACATGAAAGGGAATTAAATTGTCAGTAAATCAAAAGACAGTCTATTTTCATTGTCTCAGCTGAGACAAAGGCAAGAAGTGAGCAAGCAGCAATTTTAATTTTACAACTCTTTAAGGGCCAACATCTGCTCCCATCTTAGCACTAAATATTACCTCAAGGTCAACTCATGCTACAAATACACATGCAATCCATGAAGAATAAGTGTGGCATCTGCTTTTTGGCCCTGTTGTGTACACAAGCTCTACATATAAATATAAATATACTTATGCACACATTCACACTTTCTACCCATATACAAATACTTGTGTAATATTTTAGGGGGAAATAGAGTAATTTAGGTGGAAAGGGACCTCTGGAGGTCATTTGGTCCATCCCTTTTCCTGGTGTTAACTTGAAAGTTAAGTTGTGTTGCTCGCAGCCTTATCTTGGCAGGTTTTGAGTTCCTGCAAGGATAGAGACATACCTTTGCCACTCCAGTGTAACTTTTTCTATGAACATCTGGATCATTCTATAGACAGTAATTTCTCTTGGATAATTCTCAGCTACAACCCAAATGGATATAGTCATTTTATTAATAGGCTTTAGCAATCTTGAGAGAAATTAGATTTCTAGCTTGAGTTAGGAAAGATGAGAATTTGAAGGAAGGTTTACAAAAGCTCTGAGTGTTGGGTACGCATTTATCAGTCAGACTTTGGAGAGTACTGCTTAAGCAAGGAGTGAGACCCCCACTTTCATACACCAGAGAAAGAGCAATTTTCTGTCTTGTATAGTGAGATCTATCAACCTGAGTGTCAGTTCTAATAAGATAATTAGATGCATGTAATCAATCTGCTCTGCAATCTGAATCTGATACAATTTGTAGATAGAAGGCTTAATTAAAAGATAATAATAGCCATAGGTTAAGAAGTCCCAGCTTGGCCAGCTTGATTGACTGCTGTTTTGGGAATTAGAATGTATCAGTTTAATTCCTGACTCTGCTATTGTTTTTCTCTGGGACTTTGAGCAAAGTAACTTCACCTCCCTTGTGCTTTATTTTCCCACCTGGAAAGACTACTTTGTAAAACATGTCAAGATCTACAGGCAAAAGGCTGAACACTAAGGTTATTTAGATGCAAGATTTCACTATTAGAATAAAAAACTACAGCACCTTATTGAAACAGAAGAAGCTGTTTCTTTTTGAAATGATTATGAATGATTATAGGGGCAGAGAAGAGGAAGGAAAGATTCCAGCACAAACAGCAGCCTCATTCCTAAACTCAGAGCAGCAGCAGACTCTCCCTGGTTGGTACAGCAGGCACAAGGGAAAGGCTCCATTCCAAGGAGCACAAAGGGCTGAATTTCATTTCCCAGCCAAAAGGGGGAAAAAATGAAGAAACAGTAACTTTTAACAGAGCCAGTAAAAATCATTAGGAGAAAACATAAGCTTCCAGGAACCAGGCTTCAGGAGGTCATAGAGAATCAAGTGAGACAGAGCAGCTAGGCTCAGTGGTAGGGAGCTCCAACAGGCACAGTAATTAGGTTATCAGGGACAGTGAAGGAAAAAACAGTGGTGCAAGAAGGGAGCCAGGTACAGGCATGCATGGGAGTGCTCCGCCTTAGAGATGTATTGCTTGTAGCAATGACAAGACAACCCTGTTACTCAGAGTTTAATACACAAGGAAAGAGGTTGTTACCCAACCACAATTTTTAAAAAAAGAGGAGGATAGAGGGGAAAAAAGAGCTGGTCTAATTAAGTTTCCTTCAAGTCTCATCTTTCTGGTCTGCTCTCTCTCTTTTAACCATCAAACTACATGAAAGCAGTCATCAGGCCTGTCAGCTGGTTATGAGGCATGCTGACAGCACCGTGCACTCGTTAGATCCCACTTTGTAGAATTTAGACAGCACACTGGTGGGGAAAGACAGGATCTGCATTTATTGTGGCAATCCAGAGTCACAGTCTGAGGTTGTTTTTTAAAAGGGTACTTCCAGCATAGCTTAAATATCATATGAGGTTATATTAAATAATAGAAAGATGTTGCCATATTAGAAATGGTATCTGACAAAATGAACCTTCAAAAAATAAAAAAATCTTGTTTCCTTTAGCAAAGAAGCCAAAGGTAACAACATGTGCTTCTGGGTGAAAACAAGGAGCGAAACCATCTAAAACTCAGCCTTAAAAGTGGCCTTTCCTGGTGGATACCATAGTCTTCAAAGGCAGCAAATTCACAAGTAGAAATACAACCAAAATATGCTGTCATAGTTTAAATAACCTATACTATATATGATGTTGTAAATCAGTCCTGCAATCTGAAGAAACTTTCCCATGTGATGTAATCCTCTATGGTTTTTTAAAACTATTTTTCTCACCACAGAAGTGGGCAGGACTTGCAGAGAAAGTGCACACATTCCTTCCCTCCGGTCTTTCTGCCTCCTCTGGATGGCACTGTGAAACTGCCTGAATGTTGTTTAGACACCCAGTATTTCGCTGACATTTCGACTGTGTGTTTCCACGCAGTTTGGATTTTTGGGGGGCTGAAGACTTCGGCCAGACTCATGCCATACTTGATTTGACAAATCACTGAATAATAGATCCTGCCAATCCTTGTCAGATAATGGATTATTTCCATGTATCCCCCTCTCTGTTCTCCACTTGCAGAGTACACAGTGATCAATGAAAACTGCCCAGGTGCCGAGTGGAATATCATGTGTCGGGAGTGCTGCGAATACGACCAAATTGAGTGTATCTGCCCAGGACAGAAAGAAAGAGTGGGCTACACCATTCCCTGCTGCCGGAATGAGGACAATGAGTGTGACTCCTGTTTAATCCACCCAGGTATGTTTATGGCCATACTGCATTCACACCAAATCTTTGGCCAAGGCAAAAAGAAAGGTGCTGGGCAGGGGAGTGGCAAGGGCAGGCACATCTCACTGAGGCATGGGATTGCCTCACATCTCCTCAGGAACTCCCTCTGCCACTCTGCTGACAGCAGCAAGATACTTGGCAAGGTTTCCCCACAGCAGGTAACCTTGCTGCCAGAAAAAGAAAACACTTACCACAAGCAGTGTTGTCCTGAGGATGTCTTGGACAGGCATGGGAGCTGCCAAAGGGTGACATGGTAACTGGCTTCACACCAAGGGTGTTTTGTTGCTGCTCTGGGATTATTTTTATCCCCAAAGCAAGAAGAAAGAGACAATTTGGAAGTCCTGCTAGCAAGGAGGAAAGAGAAAAGTGAAAGCTGAAAGCAGGAGGAGATAGGGCCACATTAGAAGACATCAGAATCATTTGGACTGGGCCTAAGTGGCACCAGCATCCACATTCAGATTTCTGAGAGAGGTGTTTACAGTCAGAGCAATGAGATTTAGAGGTTTGGGCAAGTAAGACTGGGCAGTTTGAACTGCCTAAGTTTTGGGGGTGGAGGTTGGGTATGGTTCACAGTGGGGAAGCTGTCAGCACCACAGCACTTACTTAATGTCATTGGCATTTTCGGTGGAAAAGAGAGGAAGGCTGCTCCTCTTCCTGCTGGACAATCCACCTTGGCTTTTATCTAACACAGTGGGCTTTCCTTCCAGGCTGCACCATTTTTGAGAACTGCAAGTCCTGTCGCAATGGCTCCTGGGGAGGGACACTTGATGACTTCTATATCAAGGGAATCTACTGTGCAGAGTGCAGAACTGGCTGGTACGGAGGGGACTGCATGAGTAAGTGTCCTGCATGGGCAGGGAAACATGTAAGGGGCAGGGAGTAGTGGGACAGAGCCAGAGCCATGCTGTTTCCAGCTATTCCTCTACAGTGACTCTTGCACAGGGCACAAGCAGGAGTGGGCAAACAAACCAGACAGCAAGCAGATCTACAGTGAGGAAAACTTTTCTCCCAGTGCTTGTCTGCTAGGAATAGGCCTGGACCCCATGTCATGCCAGGCTATGACACTACTAAACTTCTGGTTTGTTTTGGTTTATTTTAAAATATTAACCACTGTGACTCCAGAAATCTTCTCTTCTCTGCATTCCTTGGACATTACTTCAGCATAACTGATTTCCCAGAGCCTAGAGAATAAATATTCACAAGGGCAACAGCTATATCAGAGAGCTTCTCCTCTGTCCTCCTTCAACCCTGGACTGCAGAACCAGCCCCAAGGAAGTCCCAGTGTTTCCTCCCTCTCTTGCACAGCTCCAGTCCACTCCAAGGCAGCTCCAGAAAACAGTGTCTTGAAACTGCTGACAGTGTCATGATGCACCAGGAGCGTTTCGGGCCCTGGTAGCAATATCTAAAGGTTTTGTTCCTGACAGCGTGCTACAGCTCCTGGTCCTTAGATTTTGCTAAACTGTTGGTCCCAAAGCTGTCTTTCAATAACAAATTCCATCAGCTAATTGGATACAGTTTAAGACTGGGTTTTCCTTTACCACCAGTGAAGGTAGAGCTCTCTTGTTAAATTTTTATTGACTGTCTCTTCATTCACATTTCACTGGAAGGGTTGAAAGCAGGATCTCCTTTCCCTGTTCTGTTCTGTCCATTGTTCTACTTACCTCAGGCTTGTCTCACTTTACTCACTGATTTTGAAGCAACAATTTAACTTGCTTTCCCAACACAGCCCATGACCATTCAGGAGATGAAAGCATGCCAAATAAAATCATTGCTTCAAACAGCAGAATGTGGGAAATCAACATGTTTTGGCAACAGAGCTAACTCAACCTTGGTACTTTGGAAGTGGATCAACTGAGTCCCTTCTGCCATTTATGGTGCCACATCCATTTATGTTGTGGTTTCTGATAGCACTGTAATGTCCCGTTTGCTCTGGGTCAATGCTAGAGCTCCCCTGGCACTTTTTATAAAAGCAAAGCCAAGAAAGAATCATTAACGCATCTAATATTTCCTCTGTCTGACTGAGTATATTGGTTGCCTACATTATATTTCAAGCCTGCTTTCCCTACTTGCTTTAAAGCAAACACACCCTCACAAGAGGTCTATTTGGACATTTTTGCAATACTGACATTTTGGAGAGCTTTGTCTCTTAGTGTTTTTCCTACTGCTTGCTCTTTTGAGGGAACCAGTGCAATGCCAAGGATGTGGTCACTTTGGTGTGGTTCTGTGGTAATTGAGAGGCAGGGTAAGAAGGTGCTGTTGTCTGATCCACTCTTAAAGACGAGACACAGAGGACAGTCGTGATTCCAGCACACTCGTGAGCTCCCCTGTTCTGGGTCTCATGGCTAGCTCACTTTTGGCCTTGGCTCAGGCATGCAGAGACTGCATGTCCGGAAAGCAGCCCATAACCATGGTGGGTGCCGGACTGCAGGCTCACAGCGATGTGGCTTCGGGTCTGGAGGGTGTCCAGCAAGTCGCCTTCGAACACCAGCACGCACTGCTGGTGGGGCAGTGGATGTGCTAATACATCCCACTTCAGAGAGCGAAGGAGGAGGCAGCTCTCTTTGGTACCTGCACACAGCATCACAGCTGGAATTGTGCAGGCAGGCCCGGGTGCCTTCCCAGCGACAGAGGGACCGCAGAAACACAGGGAAGCGCGGCCACAGCAGCGGGGAATGCAATCCCTGAGGGAGGGTGTGAGGGCGAGCGCGGCAGGCTCTGTCTCCCTCTCGCGGTGCCGCGGGGCTCCCGCTCCGCATCCATCCCTTCCCTGGCTGCCCCACACAGCGCCCCGGCACGGCCCGACTGCTCACAAGGGCACGGTGAGCCCGGGAGCGACTTCTGCGAAATGCCAGCGAAAGCAGTAATGTGCCTGGAGGGCCACGGCAAGGAAGGAGTACCATGGGACTGCCCATGGATCTGTCCGGTTTGTACTATCTGCTGGCATAGATGGATGCACGGACGCGGCTGAAAAGCTGCCAAAGGACACCAGATCATTTGGTAAAATGATAAATGGTATAGGGTCAGCCAAAGCAGTGTTATTAGGAAAAAACCACACTGACTAGAGTTAATTGAATACTGGGACGTTTTCTAATGGGACTTGTATTGCGTTGAATTATCATGCCCTTAAAGGCACATCAGACTCTAAAACCAGAAGAAAACTAACCCTGCAGAACTCTTTCCTCTGTACCCTGCACTCCAACAGCCTTTGCCAACCCTATTTGTAATGTCACTTGAGGGCACGTGCTCCATCAAAGCAGAGGACAAAGCAGAGTTTTCTAACAGCTGTCCTCAGCCCTGCTGTCCAAATGTGATGAACAACAGTACTTGTAGATTTTGTGACTGTGTGAGCATTAATGTTTCACATAATACTGGTGACCAACAAACAACAGGTAACAACAAGTTGTGGCAAGTGACAGCCACCTTCCCATATAGGCCTGTTACTGAATACCAATAACGTTTCTACTCTCATTCTCCTCTGCTCAGCCTTCTTGACCTTTGAAGGATCCTCACATTGAAGATGTAGCACTCAAACAGCAGATAATGAGTTCTTACCAGAGGTCACCTCAGGACCTCTCCCTCCATCAACCCACAGCTCTCTGTGGGCTACAACTCAGAGGTCTCCTGAATTTTTTTATTCTCTGTTAGTAACAAGCTTTAGAGGAAATCTTACTGTGGCCCTGAAAGCTGCCTTTATGCAGCAACAGGAACGGAACAAGGATGTTGATACTCTGCCAAAGTGGTTTATTTTTTTGTAAATGAGGCAGAATTTGCCAGCATTTGTGTTTATGATGTAAATTATTTTTGAGAGCTTTCCAGGTCTCCCACAGATTTAGACTGGGAAGGGAAAACACTCCTTTTGATCAACACGTGATTAACTGTTGGTCTGAGGAGTGAGCCTAACTTCTGCTACAAGGGCTGGAGGTACAAGAGCACAGAGTTGGTGTGATTCCAAAGGTGCTTCATGCAGAGACAGGTGGTAGCAAACCTGAGAACCTTCTTTTGGAGAGGGTCGTTCAATGGTTCCTCTTTAGTCTCTGGACCACCTGCTTTGCTGGCCAAACCTACTTCCTTGGCGCCAGTGTTCAGGGAGTTCAGGCTGTACCACAGCAAACAGAGACGTGTATTTAGTATGCCATGCATACAAGTATCCCTTTGCAGCAGTTCTATGGCTTTCTTTTGTTAAAGGCATTGAAAACTCAAAAGCCCTTCAGGACGAAAGGGGAAACTTTCTTTGAGGTGGTCCAAGCCCCCTGTCAGGCTCTCTGAAGATTTCTAGCAGCTTTGTCCCAGGTTGTTTTTGAGGCAGGAGCCAATGGCAGCACAAGGACCTGTTTCTTGCTGTGGGAAGGAGCATTATCATTTTCACCACAGCAGATCCTGCTGTACTTGTTTAATTCTAATGTGGTTGCCGGGCACAGTCATTAATCCTTGCCTTTTACAGAGGGAACTAAGCGAGCCACAGAGGAGGATGAAACACTTTTGAGGAACTCTTCTGAGCAGGATTTCTATTTCCTTGGGTCCTGCTTAATTAAGGGTAACTGAGGGTAAATGAACAAAGGGTATTTCGTTTGAACAACACTTTCTTAAGAAGAAAGAAGAGTAATTAACCTGCAGTTTTCATGTTTCCCCATAGACCAGATGCAGCAGTATTGATTTCCAGACACTATGATCGATGGGAACTGCAGATACTTGGTACTTCACCATGTCAGGTCACTGTCACCCTTTTTTCCCTAAGGAAGGAAGGGCCCACAGGCAAGCATTAAAACCCACCATTTCAGTAGGAAACACTCATCCTGTGTTACTAGTTGAAAGTTTAGGGTTCCTCTTGGGATACAGATGGAAGCAGCAGGGACTGTTGGACTAAGGAGGTAAAAAGAAATGTGAGAATTGTTGTGGAGCTATTTTTACTTATTCTGATCTGTGGTATGCAGCCTGATTGGTGTTGCTGTTAGACTGAATTGCAATTTTTGGCTTCGAGACATAGCCCCATACCTCAGCAAAGCAACAGAAGGCTTACCAGGGGATGTAGTCATGTGCATGACTCCACTTGGAAAGATGGAGTCAGGAAAGTAGAAACTGAGAAATTAGCTCTGTTTGGTCTGTAACAATTTGATTGTGCACTTTGCTAGCACTTGCATGTGCAGATCACAGCAAGCTGTGCAAAAATCACTGAACAACATTTCTTCTTCCAGAAAGGAAAATACCATTAGCCATATTTTATATTTAATAGAAAGGGAGAGGTTACTGAAGGTGAGAGAACATTCTTAGTCTAAAAATGTTCAGCATTCAAGATGAGGAATTAGGACATCAATCCCTGGACAGCTGCCTAGGGACAGCTGCAGGATAGCCATGAAAAGATATTGCTTCCTCGGTGTGTGACCTTGTATGCTGTTCGTTCAGCTCATTGTCTTCTGATGGTTTTCATAGACTGGGCACAAACGACTGGAGTACTTCATCTTACTCTGTTGATGCTGGGCACTGAAGTACATTTCACAGTGTGGTGTGAAGCTGAGAGCAACACAGGCAGAGTGGGCCAGGAGTAGAGGAAGGGTAGGAATGAACCTGAGAGAAGGGATAAGGGCTGTATATTCTATATGTGTTACACAGAGTCATCAGTGTAACACTGATGATGGAGGGAGCTGTGATGCTTATATGTCTTTATTGGCACGGTGACATTAACACATAAGGGTGATGTAGTGAATCCTCAGGGTAAACATGTCTCGTCTAGGAATACACCAGCTGTTTTCCCCCCTCCTTGTGAAGGACTAGAAACTATGATGTTAGGTGCAACAGCTCCTTCTCTCATTCTTTTGCTCACTTGAGCTAATTGAAGTGTTCATTGTAGTTTTGACACCCTCCCACCATCTTTCTCAGCATCAGTGATTACAGAGGTCAGCATGGGTTCCATCAAAACTGTTCTGAGCTGGAGTGTCAACCAGGTGGATGGGTGGGCTAATTAACCGTGACGCAAAAGCTGGAAGAAATAGTTTCATGCGGCTACATTGCAAGCCAGGGAGAAGCAATCAACTAAAACTTTTCTAGGAGTGCTCCAGTATAATCAAAACTCTTTACAGCCATAGTGTTACTATCCTATTACTTTATATACTGCCTTGCAAGAAAGTGTATCTTCCTAAGCCATCCTTGTCCTCTCATTCTGGTGTTTCTATGTGTATTTTCTTCAAATATCTCTTGCAGGTCCCTCACACAGATTTTTTTTTTCTTCTTTTGCTCCCCAGGGTGTGGGCAGGTTCTTCGGGCTTCTAGAGGTCAGATTTTGCTGGAGGGTTACCCACTAAATGCGCGATGTGAATGGACTATCCATGTTCAAGCTGGATTTAACATTGAATTAAGGTGGGTCATATTGACTTTTAGCCAACACTGATTTCAGATGGACATTGGGGCATGTGAATAACCAAGAGTCAATGAGGATCAACAGTTGTGAGCTCTGGAGCAGTGAAGGTATAGCTGCCACTTTGCATTTGGTGCCTCAGTTCTTTCCTCTGGTCTGCCTTGTGATGGACAAATCATCAGTGCTGTGTTTTCCATTTCCATTTAGGACAGCTGAATGCTAAGGAGAGTTTCTCAGACATTGAGCTCAATGTATCTCCTTAGAGATCTTTTCAATACCTTTACACCAAAGCACCCAACATTTTCTGGAAACTTTACTGGGCTAAACTAAGACATTCTTTGAAGAAAAGCTGTAGGAACATTTTAGTATGATGTCTCATGCAAGGAGAGAGTTGCCCATGGGATCTGCCTTGCATTTAGCCTACATTTTCCCTTATTTTTCTTTCACTCATTTTATCAAGCCTTATATTCTGCCAGCTTCACTTATTCCTCTTACCATTCCTGTGTCTGGAGGATGTGATTGGTTCTACTGCAAGTCATCACTCTTCTGAACTGTGTATGCTTAGACTTACTAACCCATCCTTACTGACTCAAACTCACAGTTTTTGATTGCATATCCTGCCTAGTGCAGGAGAACCTCCTGTTGGACTGTTTTCATGTGGGTGTTAGCAGAGTGATCAAACATGCAGCAGGAAGTATGGCAGGATATTCAAAACCCACTAGTTAATATGATGATAGGAGTAGCTAAACCCTTCACAACAACCCCTTCACCAGTTTTGGAGTCCAGGCAAAAAACTGTGATAGATAGACGAACAGTTTAAATACGTTTAAATATTTTTAATATGTTCCTGTATGTTTGAAGAGAGACTTAATAAGAGAAAGACAAATCAGTTGAAGAGATTGTGGCTTTCCCACACTAATGCGTTTTTTTCAAACTTGAAAATGCAAGCCTATTGTGAAGGTATTAGCAGCTGCAATTAAAGCCTGGAATAGTATTGTAACCCTTTGACTTTGTAGAAATATGTAGGAGAGACAGGAGCAATGCTGTGAGGAGTTTTGTGCCCTCATGACACCACTTCATATCAGTCTCAGCACACATGAGTTGTATCTACCTTGTTTTTAAAAGAAATTGTTGGTGAGGTACATCGTTTGCACCTGCAGCACAAGCTCAGGGGGCTGATTTTTTAAATTTCTGAACAGGTCTTTGTCATTTGGAAGGCTTAAAAAGTGCTTCAGGAGCTACAGGTGTTACACTGTCTTCACTGTTACAGGGGTGGGTATGAGTGGAAACACATCCTGTGCATCCACCACTAGTGAATGCACCCATCTCTGGCTAAAATGTTGACAGCCAGGTGGCATCAGGCACAAGGTACAAGAAAGGGAGAAAAGGCAATTTTAAGAAAGGACACTAGATCAAGGAGCAGAACTTGCTGTGGCTGCTCTAAGGAGGCTCTCATCCGTTTTCAAGGCAGAGGAATGGGGATTGTTGTAAAGTTAACAGAGGTACTAACTCTTTAGAGAAATCAGACCTCCACTGCAGACCCTGAGGGCCACCTACATGCATACTAGGAAGATGTAAATGTCACATGAGACCTGTACAGTTCACGCTGTTTATCTTTGCTATTGCCAGAAAACGCAAAACATGAGTGGCATCCTGCAGAGAGTGCCTTTTTCTTTCTCCTCATGTCCAACCTTCCTGCAACCAAGCAAATACATTACTAGGTATCTCCTTGATGTAACACAATTGTTATATTCCAGCTATGAAAGTCTCCAAGAGGGAAGCCTGAGTTTCCAAACTTCTGTTGTCAGCACCTACATTTATCTGAGCTGGGTAGTGTTGGAGAAGCTCAATACCCTTGGGCCTAGCTTGATGATGAGCTTAATGTCTGAGTGCCTGAAAATCCCAGCATATGACACGGCATTTCTGGGGAAAGATCAGAAACAGTTCACACTTCACTCTGCCACCCTGTTAGTCCTGCAGGAGGCATAAAGGAAACCTTCAGGGCAAACACAGAACAGGAGGACCTCACATAACATAACCCTGCAGTGTGTTCTGAGTCAGCTGAGGTTTTCAAGGTGGACCACCTCAAAGCTGGCCATTGAGGTACTTCAGCAATTAGATACTGTGGAAAGCTAGTACATTTAGTAAACCTTCTCTTTTAGGCCATTCCTACACAGAAGAGCAGGTAGAACTAACCTGGCCACCAGCACTTTACTCTTGAGTCTGCCATCCATGTTTCCTTCACTGCATTTTCATACAAACATGCTGATCCCCTCTGTGGGTGATAACTCCTTAGAGCTGTAAGGCACGGTCAGCACTGTGTTGAATCAGCACAGCTGCTAACAAAAGAACTCCTCTCTTCATTCTCTCTGTGCACAAATCCTGTTTGCTACCACCCTGATGACTTGCCAGGGCAGGGATGGGGATAGTGATACAGAAGGTGAACAAAGTGGTTGTCTTTGCTTACTTGCTTACATAGGGCAGGGAAAGTAAAACTTTCAGGAGCACAGATAAATCTTCCCTTCCTTTAAGCTGTGCCACACAGTCCTTTAAGGGCTGGCTTAGAAGAACTGTTTTGATAAATAGTGCCCATATTTTGGTGGTAGCTTTTTTTCTCTGCCTTTTTTTTCCAACCTTGTTTCCCTTCGGATTGTGATCTATAAGTTCCTTCAGCCTGACCCATGTCAGGGATGTCATACCACAGTAGAAGTAGTTCATAACTTTCCATCTTTTTCTTTAGTGTCTCAGCAGAGAGTTTTAACTATTTCCTTTGGCTAGAAGTTTTCCTTAGAGGGGTTGGTGAATGTATTCACACTGCACACACTGATGAAGTCAAGACAATACTTTGCATTCCATTTTTTATCTGATGACCTATTGCATGAAATTAGCATGCTTATTTTTATAATATTCAAGAGACTTATGATATAGTTACAGTTTCACTGGTGAGGGAACTGAGATTCATTACATTGCCTGCACCTGTGATTTAAACAGCAACAGACTTCATGGTCTGTAAAGAGTCCTGTCAACTGGGCCATAGCCAAGAGGTTTCTAAAAGCTTTGGCAGGTTTCCTGATCTGCCAATTCTGAGTCTTAATAATGGGATTCCATGTCACCAGTACAGTGTATCTACTTCTATGCCAAGTTAAATAAAATGTAAATCAGAACCCCTATGCCTTTCACATTTTCCACTCTGTTTTCATCACTTTTTAGAGCAGAGAAAGCAAACAATTAAAAAAAGAAAATTATTCTGTGTATGGTTCTTTCATATTGTGCTTTCATTCTGTATGAGTATGTCTTAATATTCTTTGTTCAGGGACACACTTGCTAGACACAGTTTACCTTTACATCTATAAATAATACCTCTGCCAGTACTTGGTGGGCATTCCAGAAACTTTCCTTCTGTACTAAGACACATACTTAATTTTTATCAAAAATGCACCAGTTCAGAAAAGCAATAAATATTTTTAGGATTGGGTCGGGATATACTGTAGCCTCATAAGTGTGACAAGGATGAATGGGTTCATTTGTATTGCTCTATCACTTCCAAAAGAGTAGATCCCTAGGGTATTTTTCACCAGGGAAAGAATGTTTTGAAGGTGTAGCGTATAACCTGATACCTGTGAGGATGTCTATGATAAACCTGACAGGACTAGAATTCAACTCATGTATTTTATGCAAAGTTAAGTTGAATTATTGCTCTGTAATGCATATTTAAAGCAGATGTATTTTTTTCTTATTCTACATTCCGTCAGATGGTTTAAAAAATGCAGGGCTCTGATCCATTTATGTATTTTCCTACAATTTCTCAGTCATTTCTCTGTACATAGTGTACTCCTGATTATCTAAAACTAACCACATGACCTGAACAAAAGTCACTGAGTGAAGTCAGGTCATGACTTGTCAAAGAAAGGTCATTTAACATAACATGGGGGCCTGAGTCCCAAGAAGAGAAGAGCAGAAAATAGGTTCCAGAACTCTCTTTCCTTCAGACTGTGAGGTCCAGCAGCAGATCCAAAATTTTGTCTCACTTATTTAGTGTGAAAGTGCAGTCTGCAAATCACTAGGCCCACACTTGAACAGGCAGTGTGGGAGATACAGCTGAATCCTAAATACACATGTTTACAGTGGTCAGGGTTCTCAGGAAGACTGAGCACACAAGTTTCATTTATAAGATATGCTACTGAACAGTAGTAACATGGCCCCTCCCAGGGCCGGATCTTCTCGTTTTTCTCCTGCACCAAGGCTGAGCCCAGCCCCCCGGCCTTTGTGCATTCTCCAGAGGAACTGGGTGTATCTCACTCTGTTTCTCATTCATATTCTGGTGGGATGCTTTGGCTCTGTACCCAAGTGGATTCAAATAGCAGTATATAGCATGGCTGTTAATGAACAAAAGCCTTGCACAGTGCCTGGATTGAAGCTAGGAAAGACAGACATTATGGGAAAAGGCTTTAAATATTTCCCTTCTGCACTAACCCCTGCCCCTTATTTCTGGTCTCAAAAGAAGGGCAAGTGCCAGACACTGGGGATTTACTACCATTTGCTTTCTAATGCAAAATGTGATGTAATATTTTGATTCCATTTCTCTGGCTATTTCTGCTTTTGTCACCTCCCCAAGCTTTCCTTGTATCCCTAATTGGTGACTTCTGAACATCACGATGTAAATAGCTTTTGAACCTTGTTATTTGATGCTATTACTTTCAGTACTTAGAAACTTATTTAGGGGAAATGGAGCAATTTTTAGTAAACAGCTACAATAGAAATAGACCCCCGATATTGTCTACCCTCTATGAAAGTTCTGACATTGTATAATGGTTAGACACCTGATGCATGTGAACAAATCATATTACTTTCATTTAGACTTCGCTGTTCTGACACTTAAATATTCTCCTGGAGCAACTGAATAGAGTTGAGCTGGCTTCCAAAGATCATGATGCAAAAATTGAGATGAAGTGAGAGGACTTCATGTGATTAGGGACTTGTTGATTCACTGAAGGGGGGTAGGCACTAACATAGCCAAACATCCAAGTAAACTATATTCAGGGTGCACAGATATGCAGTCTGACTGTGTGTTCTTGTTCCCCGAGATTTTCCATGCTGAGCCTGGAGTTTGATTATATGTGCCAGTATGACTATGTGGAGGTCCGTGACGGGGACAATTTGGACAGTCAAATAATAAAGAAATTCTGTGGAAATGAGAGGCCACCTCCAATCCAAAGCACTGGGTCTTCACTCCATGTCCTCTTCCAGTCTGATGGATCCAAGAACTTTGATGGATTTCATGCTGTCTTTGAAGAAATTACAGGTAAAATATTCCAAAAGTGGAACATGCCACTCATTCTCATTAATTCAATTTCACTAATCTCTTTCACTGTTTTGCTTCATTAAAAACTTTCATGCTGTGTTGCCAACAGCAACTTACATAAAGTCAGTGTGGAGAAGATTCAAAAGCTGTCAGATGGCATGTGAATGTGAGGCTCTTCTAAAAAAGACTGAATTCCTTCTACTTGTGTGAAGAACAAGCACATCAGCCAGCAGAGAAAAGCTGCTGTTTTGTTTGACTGTTCTGTTTGAATCAAGAATTAAGAGCACAGAAGGAAGTAGAGGAAGGGGCATATGTATCTGCAATGGCAGAATTGCTCAATGTTGTATGCAGGACCAGAGTCACTGTCTCGACTGGCAAAAACTGGTGCAAAGCCTCATAGTTTGCTCATTAAAAATGCTCTGACAGAACTTTTCTGTTGGCTCATGTACCATTAGGGCTTAAAAAAAAAAAAAGTTTGTACAAAGGACAGATTATTTTCTTTAAGAAAAAAATAAAAGAAGAGGCATTTCCCATTCTGTGGTGATGTGTTATGAATGACAGAAGCAAGACTCTAGAATTACTGGTTTTGTTACTACTCAGTACTTGAGTCCCCTACATTGCTTTCCATAGTCTCTTTCTGACCACAAAAGAGCATTGAAAGTGTATCTGGCTCCTCATTTTGTCATTACATTTGCAGCAGCCTCTGTGCTTTTTCTGGATCTTCCTTGTTTAGCTATGTAAGGAATTTTGGTCAAATATATCCACAGTACTCCTGGCACAGAAGGTTAATCAGACTGTGCTGTTTTGCCACAGATAAACCCTGCAGGATCTATGACTCATCATAACTTGCCTTCTGCACACCCTGGTGACCCATATTTCATAAGGTCATCCTGGGTATATCTGGCTCAGGAAATTTAGTTGGTTTATATAACCCCTTTTATAAATACACAAACCTACAGCGGATTAAATCTGAACAAGAGCAGAGGTGTAACTAGCAATCTGAAATGTACATACTAATGGATGCAGTACCTATGCCATTTCTTCGCCTGCCCAGTTCTTGAAATGTCACCTTTCGTACCTGTTAGTACCATAGCAGGAGCAGTTTGCTATTGATAGTTTGCCTGGGCTTACAGCAGGAGAGGTGATATAGAACAAATGCGCATGGCGTGGGCTATCTTGCATAAGGGCTGCCTACACTCAGGGAACTAACATTTTCCATATGGTGCAAGCTGAATTGATTCTGCTTTCTCTGCCCAGCAGGGAACACTTGGTATTCAAATATGGTTGAGCACTTTATTTCCGCCCCATTTTTACTGGTAATTATTCTGAGCCTGTGAGGCTGCAAGTGTAGTAATCCACACGGAGCACGTTGTAAAGGGCTTCTTAGAGTTTGTGAGGAGGTCTTATTGTGCACTTTATTATGAGGCTGTTCTGGTCTAATGTGTAGCTGCAGTCAAAGGCTTTTCAAACACTCTCAGTGTCTTTTTATGTGAAGCATTAACCTGGCCAGCAGGACCATTTAAGGGAAGAATACAGTGTTCATGGGGCAGCATAGAATTGAAAGCAGGGGCAGCACAGGATCGAAAGCTTTGGCAGCACATTGAAAACTGAAGCATTTCCCCTGAAATTTCCCTCTGTGCACAGCACTGTGAAAGAGCCAAGGTCCCCAGAACAGATTTCACAGGACTAGAGCAATTCCCAATGCAGCAGGTGAGAGCAGCAGCAGCATAGGTGCTTACAGGATGTGGATCAGACTATGGAGGTGATCTGATGTCCCCAGCACCTTAGTGGAGTAGTGGAGAGGACTGAAGAAGCATTTTATGCTGTCAAAAGTGAATTCCTTGAATTTCTTCTCTTTCTGGCTTCCCTTCCTGTGAGCTCTGTACAGGCTTAGATGTCATAGCATGCTGAAACAGGGACAGTGACTGCACAGAGGTCACTGGTTCAACTGCCAGAAAAGTTTTGATTGATACTAAATAAGCTGCAAAGCCTGTATCTCCTTTAGGAAAGTTCACTGCATGTGTAGTTATTAAAGGACGAAAGCACACAACCTGCTGTGCTGCCTAGTTTAGAGGCAGGTGCTAGGTCCCATCACAAGCCAAGTGTGAAATGGGAACCAGTAATTGGCATGAGTGACTAGAAGTCACTTAACAGAATTCACATGAGAAGCATAGAGGGCCAGATGGGGAACCATCAGGGTTTCTTAAGGATTAGACATATGCTGGATCCAGTTAGATGAAAACCTGTTGCAATAACACTTTACTTTCTGTACCCCCAAGCTCGTGATCTTTGACACAACATAGTGGCTTCAGCCTTTTGTAATGTTGTCCTTTGTCGTTTGACATAATCCAGGAAATCAAGACTCCTTAAAAAAGAAAAATTATTTAGTGCTCTTGAATGTCAGGCATTTTCAAGGACAGTACCTGAAAGTACCTGAACTTATCCTCATCCACTTTTCCAGAGTCATGAGACAAAGCTGGAACAAAGACAAAGCTGAAAGTTCACTAGCTTCAAACCAGTGACTACAAAATAGCCTGTACAGAGTCTTTTCCTTCTTCTTCCCTTTCTCAGTGATATTTTACATTAGTTGGATACAGTAAAATTGCCAGATATGTATTTCCCTTTAATGAATTAATTGCTGTCTTTAGTCTGGCCTTAGTCTTCAGCTAGACCTGGAAGATATTCATTGTCCAGCATGTATGAATTGCTCTTACATCATCACATGAAACCTCCAGAGAAATATATATGTGGCATCTATATATTTCTTGTCTCATGCCATCTGGATATAAGAAACTTGTCCAAGAGAATCTGTTCTGAGGTTGGTTCATATGGTGGCAGAGTGACAGATCCTGGCACATGGGGGCTTTTCCTGAGGTGAAAGACGCCTGAGCAGCTCTCGTGGGAGGTGCTGAGGAGACCTGCAAGTTGTCAGAACAACCACCCCTCTATACCCCACCATGCCTATGCAGAGCAGCCTGGGGGGCGTGAGCAGCCAGGCCGTGTGTGCCCGGTCATGCGGCACTTGGGCGTGCAGGGAGGGCGAGGTCCTGCTGTAGCTGCAGAGCTGAGCCCGGCTGGTGGTCAGCACCCTCTCAGGGGGTTGCCCAGCCATGGTACCGACTCAGCAGGGAGCTATGTCCTCTGGACACACCAGAAAGCAGCTGGTGACCCAGGCAGAGCTTCCACAAAAACATGAAGCAATCTAGGTCTGGCTGTAGGGAGGGTCAGAGCCTTTTTTCACTCAGTCATCACTGGCAGCCTCTTTTCCTATGCTTCTCAAGCAGATGGACCACAAGACAGGGACTGGGGGAGCAAAGTCCCTCCCACTCCAAGAGAAGAGCAGGGATGTGACCTCATAAGAAACCTGAACATACCATAAGTCTATGGGACCTGATGACAACTATTGTATGATTCTATGATTCTGTGATGCTATGATTCTATGATTCTGCTTCAAGTGAAGTCTCTGCAAGAAAAAGTGCTGATTTGATATTAAATGCACAGTTACACATTCTGATATTGATTTGTGCCAGGATGTACAATTTGATGTGTATCACTGCTAGATTTGTTGTACACAAGAGCTTCCCCAGAAGATTTAGGATCATCATGACCATTCACAGCTTCCTGAACCCAAAACCCAAGAAGTACTCCTCAGGGACAAAGCAACTCCCAAAGTCTAGAATGACAAGATCCAAGACCCAAAAAATTCACCAGAACCATGGATCCAGAACTTATTCCTAAACTCTAGAATGAACAGCAGTAGAAATGTAGGTTGCTACCAAACTTCTTTAATTTAGGCTTTAAATTAGACTACACTCTAAACATTATTTGAGCTTGGCGTAAATTATTTTTCTTCCACAAACCTTTCTTACCACCTGACTACAGCTAAAGGAAAATGGGAAAATGAATGAATGCTGGGAAAATTACTGCTCTTCCCTATTAGATCTCTTCTCTAGAATGAAAGAGCAGAAAACTTTTTGACATGCATCAGGCCATTTACTGTGTCTTTCTAACTTTTAACCAGAATATATAATTTACCCCAAGACACAACCACCATGAGGAAAACCAGATAGGTCCCCCATGCTATGAGAGACCATGAATGTTCTTTTTTTCCTTTTATAGCTTGTTCTTCATCTCCATGTCTTCATGATGGAACATGCATTCTAGACAAAAGCAGTACCTACAAATGTGCCTGCCTGGCTGGCTATACGGGGAATCACTGTGAAAACTGTGAGTACAGTCACTGTGTGTATGAGCAGCCTCCAGGGTTGTCACTGATACAGGTCATTAATTGCTAGGAGTGTCATTGATATATAGGTTATGTCAGCCATAGTGCCAGAGAGTGCACTGAGCTTCCTGTGGCATTTTTTAAGACATTGTGCTTGCAGTTCATGAAGATTTCCACTGAATCATTTTGGAGCTTTATGTCTATGTGTAAAAAGGTAAAACAGAATTGGAGCTGGCAAACAGTACACAAGAAATCTTGTAATGGATTAGACTTACTAGACAGATATATACCTGCCTGCTGTTTGCCACTGTGTGCATCAGCTGCTCTCTACTAAAAACACATACCCCAGCTGAGCCTTGTGCTTGATGCTCTAGCCAGAGTCAGTCATGAGAAATTTGTCTGCCTTCACAACCACCTGAAAGGTAGAATTCTGGCACCATGAATGACAGAGTTTTGGTATCCACACAAATGAAAAAGGAGAGGTTCTGTCCATATCTGTGTTGATACTCCTCACTGTACCTATAGTCATACACCTGTTTTTGTCCTGCCAAGTGAATTGTAAAATAAATGGGTTTAAATCAATTGTCTGTTCCAGTAAGTTACTTCATGCATGAGAAAATGTCTTCATCTAACAGGAAAGAGCAAGGAGGAGTAAGAATTGTGCAATATATGCCCAGAAAAGGCTATATCATTTGTACTAGCTGGAAGGAGCATTCTGCAATATTGAAAGTCCCTGAGCTAGAGCTCTAGCTGACCCTGGAGGATTTCAGTGACAGTGGTGAAATCCACTTGAGATCATATTTGGCCCAAGACAGAAGGTGTGGCTTACTGTGTCCTGCTGTGGCATTACTTTGGCCACACGGCACACAATGCCTCGCCTGCTAGCAGAGTTCTCAATTCTATGGTAGAGGAGCCAATATACACCAAAACTCATTACTTCAATATCTTTTGCCCACATATGCCATTGTCAGGAGGGGATTTATCTCCTGGAATTTCTTTTATTTCATCACAGGAGTTAAATCATAGTGACATGATACCTCCTTTCATGGATCATTTTGAGATAAAACACCTTTTGATTTCTACAGATCCAGAATTAGCTCATAAGGCTTGACTTCTCTCCCAGCAGTTCAGAAAAGAGGTAGTTTTATATTTTCTGTAAGTCTGAAAAAATTTTGTTTCTGAACAGCATGCCTCATTTTGCCAGATTGCACAGATTCCTGGTATGTGTTCCACAGGGAAGAGGTTACTGAAAATGGAAGGTTCCTGACCTCAGGACTCAGAGTGGATGGGTCTTCTGCTAACAGCTTCTTTTCTGAGAGTAGTTGTTTAGCAGGTCATTTAGGGACTGAAAACTCCCGAGCTCTTTGCAACTGCTCAGTGAGATTAGTTCTGTTCCTGTCTTTAGAACAGAGTTTAAAAAAAAAAAAAAAAAAGGGAAAGATTCCTGACTGGTTCAGAACGAACCTATATTTGAGATTATTTACATTTCCAGCAAACCTCTACCCTAGTTTTGGCAGATTGTACACTGCAGTCAAGGCAAGGAATGAAGCTCATATTCTTTTACTGATTTTCTTTTGTAATTCCAGTATAGAAATGTCACCTGTGTAACACACACAGCAAACAAGGGAGATAGTAAAAAAACAATAGGATGAGACTTCTGTCATTGTAAACAATGAAGGGTACAAGTAGTAACAGGATGAAAGGGAGGAGACTTAAAAATATATATATTAAGATTTTGAACTCAATAGGAATCCTATGGTTTAATTAGTGAAAGAACAATTTATGTGGATCAAATTCTTGCCTGTTGCTTATGCTAGGAAATATTGTTTGCCAGCAGCTATATTGCTGCTTTCCATAACACAAATAAAGGTTGAGTTTTTGTCTTGGATGTGAATAGAAAACCTCACAGTAGGAAAACATCATGGCAACTCTCTCTTTTCTCCATCTTTGAATAATTTTTTTCATAAGATAATTCCTTCAGTTTTGCCAAAAGGTATCTTAAGTATTTTCCACTGTATGGGGGAGAAAAGTCAGAAAATTAAAGTTTGATTTATTTTTTTAAGGACAAAAGGAAGAACTGGGGGAAAGTATCTATGGTTGTAATTCTTTAAAAATTAGTCATGTAGTTTCCTGAACAGCATTTCAGTCCAAATGTTAAAGAGAGATTGTGTCACGCTCAGAATCTTTCTGTCTTTCAGCAATAGTGCTGTCTTGTGACGTGGAGCCAAGGGAAATAAGTTTATTTCTGCAGAAAACAGTCATAAAATAATCACTTTTGGAACACTGAATGTGGTTTTGGATACTATAAGACTGATTTTTTCAGTGTGGTATTCTTGGAACAAGTCTGGTGCAATCCCATTAAAGTTAATGGATGAAAAATAGGTATAAGAGAGAAGAAAATTAGAGTCCTTTAATGCTAAGTGCATGTAGAAGCTTTGAGATGGTGCAACAGAAGGTACCCAGAGTGATACGAGGGTTTTAAAGAAATCCAAGGGACATAATTCAGATGGAGACTGGGGGATTATCTCATTGAGGAATAAGTTAAGGCCAAATTAAACAAATTCAGCCATGGATATTTCATTACAAAAATTTTTTAGGTCTCTTACCATCCAAATGCAGCTGTGTCTTTTTGTCTGTTATTAAGTTTAGTTTTAAAGATGTGGGAATCACTATTGGAATTATTACTGAAATTACCTTAATGAGATAAACCACAAGGAACCTGTTTTTTCGTCTGTTAAACTAAATTCCATCTAATTAACAGGATGGTCAACACTGGTCGAGATGCTTTCCTGGGGTAATATTTAATCCTAATTGTTCTGTCACTTACAATTTGCAATATTAATACAATAATCCAAGGCACAGGTTATTTATAACTAGCAATTTCTTTCCTCTTCTACTACAGCAGCCAGGAAATTTGATGGGCTAATACAATGATTTAAAGGTTTCAACAGCATGAAGTGAAATATAGGCACGTATCTTTCGAACAGCTGCTAATATATTTCCATCAGTCCTGTTTCAGGGCAAGAAATATGTCTGATATAAATATCACTGAATTCAGTCCAGATACTGTTAAAAAACAACAAACAATATGAAATTGTAAAACAAATGCTTTCTTTCTTCTGACCTAAAACACAATAAAGACAAGACTGAAGGATAGCAAAAAATACTTTCTTACCGATAAGCATGCTTTGCTATCATGATACAGTAAATAAAGCAAACTAATTCCTATTTTAAATACTTGGGCTTCTTTCTGGCCTTAAACTGAATTTGCAGTATACCTGCATACCTCTCCCAGTGACCCCTTAGCCATGGTGACAAGACTGAGGTTGCACTCAGGCTTTTCTGTTTGATCTCTGTTGATTTTAGTGCAGTCAGAGGCATTAAAAACCCCACAAAGTCAGATAATCTTGTTCTCTTAGCCTGCAATACCCTGGGACAGAGTAGCAACTTCCTCAAAAGATGCAGGGGAAAAGTAACAAGCTGACTAGTGCACATTCTGCATGCTAAAACCCATCCACTCTAGTATCAGACTGTCAATGACTCTGACAGCTACTTGTTCAACTCAGACTAAGAAAGGTCTTTTCCGAAGTCTCCATGTTGAATTTTCCTGCTGAAGATGCAGCTGTAGAGAGATGGTATTGCTGGTACCCCGTAGCAAATGCTCTTGCCCTCTGCTTGTCCTCCTCCTAGGACGGGGTGTTCTGACTCGAGTCCTCCCAGGGCTTGCTGGCCCCAAAGCAAGAGACCTTGACCTCATCCTGCCCAGAAATTTCCTGTTACCTTTATTTCAAACAAAGCCAGGCGAACTGGAGTTCCTACGCACATAAGAAGAGCTTTGCTGAATGGGGAATTCAGGGCTGAGATCTGATTTCCATTTTTATTCTGTTTCTTGCTTCTGTCTGCCAAGTAGAAGAGGTTTGTTCTGCATCCTAATGAAGAGTCTAATCCAATTGACTGAACTGTATAAACTAACTCCTTGCTGTAGCCTTTGATGTTGCTAGGGCTGGCCTTAGTATGTTCCAACAGGCCTCTGAATATAGCTTTCAGGCCCTTCCCCAATGCTTATATAATCCATTTCTATCCTTCCTGGCTCCATACAACTGTGACTTTGGGCTGGTTCTTAGGGATGTGCTCTTGCTTAACAGAGTGACTGATATTTAAGACAGGGAGAAGGCATTAACATCCCACCACCACATCTCACCCCCTGTTCTGCTATGGGAGAAATGAACCCAGCTGTCAGTGCTTGGCATAAGCTAGACAGAGTTTTAAACCCAGAAGAACCTAGGATGAGGCACTGGGGAAAGGTTCTAGACATGAAACCTTGTTTTCTTGCCTAACCATGAACATGTAATGCAGAGTCTTCTAAAGGAATGCTTGCATGGGTTTGTTTGTTTTTTTTTTTAATTTTGCCAGAAAGATTCTCAGTAATAGATTTCAAGGAGTGTCATAATCACTGGTATATATTGGGCCAATTGCAGCCCACATGTGTTAGACCAGCCTATGCTGCATGATCTTCAGGTGTAGCCAAATACCCAAGTCCTTTCTTGCCATGCTGGCCTGGAAATCAGTCTTATTATAGTTAAGGAAAATGTTCCAAATAGGGACATGACTCTGAATTTCCCCTCTCCTGGGGCTGCTTTGTTTGGTTTTGGAGTTGTTGTTTTATTTACATTTTAATTTTTGTTTTGTTTTGTTTTGTTGTTGTTGTTGTTGTTTGGGCTTTGCTTAGTCTTTCCAGTGGAAAACAGCTTTTTACGCCTTTTTTTTAAAGGGATGAAGTACTTCCTCACTTGTGTCAAGGTGGCTTTTTGGGTGGCTGTGTCAGAGATGAGATTAATGTCACTCCCCATCACATTTTTATTGTCCTCCCTATTGGCATATGTGTATAGGGTGGGAAATAAGAACCCAACTCCTTCTGCTGTCAAAGCACATATATACCTGGAGCTGCTAAGGAGTAAAGGCTAGTGGCTTTTTTTCACTATTGCAATCCCAGGGTTCACCTGCCTTGAGACCTACAGGCTAGCAAAAGCCTTTAACTGCAACAGGGCAGTTCTCAGGTTTTGCAGACCCTTTAGGGGTTACAAGCTAAGCTTAAAATAGCACCACCCTTTAGCCTGTCAGTCAGCAACCCTGTAGTGTGAACACAGGCAGAATGCTCTCAGAGGTGGCTGCAGTCCAGAACCTTGCTGGGATTCTCTCTGAGAGGACATGTAATATCGCTCCCTGTGCCTTGAGCACTGTTACTTGGTTAAACTGCTCTTGATGGGCAAGACTGTTCAGAAGGACTGGTAGTGGAAACAGGGCGAGATAGTCCTACAGTGATGACATGGCCAGTGCAGTCATACAGAAAGCTTCATTGACCCACATGTCTCTCCAAAGCCAGATACTGCAGTCCTCACAGAGGTTTTTAATAAGTCACCTTCAGAGTTCAGTTCTGGTGGCATAACACCTGGGCTTTGTTCTACTCATCAAAAGAACATTGTGATGTTGCCTTGAACTTTTGCTAGAGTGTTATCATTACTTCACCATACTGCCCCACAGTACACTCCTTTCCAGGAGAATCATGTGTTTACAAGGTAATGTATTGTTTAGTGCCTAATGCATGACTTTGAAGGGCTTGGGTTGATACGGAGGTAGAGATTTCTGCTCCCAGTTTTCACTTCAGTATATTTCCTGGAGATTTCTTCTTTGGTTAGAAGGGTGCTGGAATTGTTCACGCAGAAACTGCCAAGCCACCAAGCATTATGTCTATTGCTTTAAGATAACCTAACATCAGCTTCAGTTTGTCTTAATTTACTGAGCAATAAACAAAAGCTATTTGGTTCCTACTCTACAAACAGCCAAGATGCCTCATAGGACAGAAACACCTAAGAGAAAAATTATGTAGATGGCTGAGGATGGAAATTGCTACAAACATCTGAAGCAATCACTAAACAACAGCTGCTAGCAGAAAACTAGTCCCTGGGACTGGTCTTTCCTTCAGTTCTGTCAGTATGACTGGATTGGATAAGTCATGCAGTCTCTGGGAGGAAGGTGCTCGTACCATGTAACAGTACGTGATCTCATAATACTTTCATTGTGCTTTGAAACTCCAGTGTCACTGACAGCAAGGCTGAAAGAGACAAGACATCTGCTTTACTGACAACTCCTCTTGTCCCTTTGTTATTTTCTAAGTGTCAATTAACTAGTCTTTTTTTTTTTAATTAGTTTTTCAGAAAGTGAAACATATCTGGTAAAACCCTATGATATTCTGCCCACAACATAGCCTCATTGCTATCATCTAAATAATCAGAAATTGTCTCTTTGTTAATGTAACCTAGCCAAGGACAGGCCTGCCATAGGAAAAGAAGTACATTTCTAAACTACATTAAATAAATTCACAATGAATCTCTACTTGCCCCACCCGAAAACAATACTGAACTTTTTCCTCACTCTGCTAAGATGCCTTAGAGACAAAACTATCCATAGGGTTCTCCCTGGTATGACTTGCCATGGAAGGATGAATCAGTGTCAGGAGGACAGGTTAGACCAAGCTGCATTCCAGGTATTGTGACCACACTGGATGGGACAAAGATACTTTTCCCTGTCATTTCATCACTGAGTCACTTAGAAGAATAAGTCTTTCTGGCACGCCTGCTCTAATGTATGGCATAAATCAGCTCTTCGGTGCAGAATAGCTGCATACAGACCAAAAAACAGTTTGCATCACTGGCACTCTCTGAGCTCTGCCCCACCTTTTGTAAAGGTCAAAGACCACAGGGGGCTGATGCACAGTTACAGATTATTTTGAGTTGGAAGGGGACCACAAGGATCATAGAGTCCAACCCCTATGTGAATGGCCTCGAAGGGATCAAATCTGTGACCCTGGCATTATTAGCACCATGCTCTAACCAACTTCTAAGTTGCTGATGGTGATGCTTTCTGCCTCCTAGCTGAGAAGGAGGAAGAGATATAACTTTTGTTTCTTTGGAGTTAGAAGAAATGAGAGAAAGGCCTGGAGTAGATTATAGATTTGGGATTTCTACCTCTATCACCCATTCATCATTATTGGCCAGCTAATCTCCCTTGCCTGCTTCATCACCCCCCTAATCCTCTTCCCCCTTATCAGAGCCATCATCATCATCATCATCATGGCTAGGCTTCTCAAACGAAGATTTGGGAAGGGCTCTACCCACGCTTGCTGCAAGCGCGCTGATGGCTAAAACGGCCAATGCGAGATAGGCAAGTCTGGTTGCAAAAAGCACAGCAGAAAGTCTCCGTAGGCGGTATTATATATATATAAATGAACCATAAACAACACCGATGACACGAAGGAGATCCCCAAACTCAACAACCACCCACACGCTGCAACAGACACCAACACCAAACCCACCATTCCATAATACCGTGAAGGGTTGGACGCAACTGCTAATCCTCCTTAAACAAAGCACAGCCCTAAGAAAAGTACTAAATAGGTCATAATAGTTCCTGCTTGGCCTCTCTCCGAGGTCTGTGGCGTGAAAACGCATCATTGTAAGCAGCAGCTACAGGAACCCTCCCCAAATACAACTTTTCTTTTTTTCTTCCCCCTTCTGCCCTTCTGTTCGGTCCTCTCTGAAGGCTGTTGATACACTATTGGCAGCTTCTGCGGTGCCAGCATACACACCTCATTGAGTCTTGCAGATCATCTTTCAACTGCTTTGAAAGCTTGCTCAAATAATCAGCATACTTAAATGCTGACAGTCTCTTCTTCTCTCACCTTCCCCACCTCCAAGTTCATTAAAAGGCTTTGTTCCTCCTGGAGGACTTTACATGCAAACATCTCTGAGGCAAGCTACCTTACACACTTCCCTTTGTTGTGCTCATGGGAATGGATTTCATTGTCTTGCATACTGTTTTCAGGTGATACAAAACACTGCCAAGGCAGAATGGCTCCAGGCTGTAGAAATGCTGACAAAAACGACCAGGCAGAATTCCACTTGTTCTTTCTTATGGCTCCCACTCTCCTATTTGGTTTCTTCACGAGCTCAGGAACTGCATTTCACAGCCAATCAAATTGCCCTGCTACTTCCTTAGTACTCTCCTGCATTTTGGTTCCTTTAATTTCCTTTTCCCTATACTCTCATCCCAACGTTTGCTAATTTCCGTCTCTTTCTTCCTATATGAAATGCAGCTCAGATTCCTGCAAAAGACTGAAAGAGCTATTCTGTTAGCTATGCTAGGGTGAATCCGTGTCATTAAATACTGTTTTCCTGTTACACTTAATTAATGCAGATTCACAAACATTGTTTCAAAGCAATATTGCATTTCTTTAGAGTGTCTTTCTCATCCAGCATTGTCTGGGCTTGTCCCTGTCTATCTGGAAAGCTGTAATCTCCAAAATGAAACCGCTCAGACTTATTTATTCTCTCATTTGTAATTTGATATAATAATAAGGATATCCGCTTCTCTCTTGCCCTAGAATCTTCCCCTGAGCAGACAGTGCTCTCCTCTGCAGCGTGATATTGTGATGTTTTCCAAGGGACACATTAGGGAACTTACGATAAATATTAGTTCTTGCTGCTGATAGAGAAAGTGAATGTTGGGGATTGTCAGGATCCAGCATCTCATGCACAAACAGGTCCAGTTGTATAATTAAATAGGCCATCCAAGTACCCAGAAAGGTTGTATCCAGAGACACAGCTTTCTAAGGGCTAAGAACAATGCTGATAAAGATCAAGTGGCTAATTGTAAGCAACAACCTCCAAATTGCCTCCGGATGAATAAATCACAGTGAGTGATCCAAGCATATTTTCACATGGATACGGTCTCATTCACAGAGGCAGGGAGCTGGAAAACATCAGGGGCGAACTCCAATTGGCTGGAAGGGAATGAAAAGATCTGGATTTCAGTAGGAATTACATCATAGTTTTGTGTAATTATTCCTAGCTGGTGGAACCACTGCAAAAGCAAAGAGGTTCAGAGAGCAGGACTGGAAACCTACTGTCTCTGGTTTTTTGGGGCTGGTTGATCAACTGCCGTTGTTATGATTTCCTTCAACATTTCCAGGATTAATGTGAGGACTGGCAAAATGCAACTAGAGGAGATTTGAACTTCCAGGATTCTTCCATGGGAGATAAATTAAGGCCAAAGATCATTCTGCATGAACTGTGGCTGGAGCTGGGCATGGAGCTGGGACAATGTGTTGTGGGACACCACAAGAGGCAGGAAGGAGGGTAGAGTTTCTTCTCTTTTGAAACACAAGTGAGTGAGGGCAGAGATCAAAAATCCTCCTTTGCTAGTAACCTAAATGGAAGGTACTGCAATGCAGGGAAGCACTTTTGGGGAATAATCTTCGTTACCCCTTAAGGACTTGTAGTCAATACTGAAGGCCAAGTTCCTGAGCAAGATTTGCTCTTTTATCCATTGCAATCACCATGACATGAGCATTTTTGTGGAGTTGGCTGTTAGTATTTTAGCCCCGGCTAAGTGCAGTGCCTGTGATAACACAGAGGTTTGAGGTACCCCCCGAGGTCCCTGCCTAAAGCCTCACCCAGTCATTGCTGAGTCTGTGGTGATAGGCCTGGCCAAGCAAAGCAGTGCTGCTTTTGATGTGTGGCTGGAGCTGTTCAGAAAATGCTACTATCACTGCAAACACCTTTTTATCTCAGTAGTTTCCATGCCCTTTCCTGTACAGGATCTACTGTAGTGTTTGCAAGGATTTGTTCTCTGCTACAGAGTCTTGCTTTTAAAAAAAATATTTTTCCATCCAAACCTCAGCACTCTTGGCTTTCCTTATTCACCCTCTTCTAATTTCTGGTTGTAAAAGCTGCAGTCACATTGTTTTTTCACCTAAAGTGCAGAGCCTGTCAGCTCCAAAAAGTTAAAGTTCTGAGTGGCAACAAAGAAGACAAGCAAGCATTTTAGACAACACCAGCCCCCTCAGACATGGCCCATGTGAACATGCACCACCCCCGGAAAGCATTTTCTTGAGAGTCCTGACCAAGACCACCTGTCCTTCAAAGCTGTTCAGCTCCTAGCAGCCTGTTCCTGCTGTGGGGAAGAATGATGATCACATTGCAAAGCTAATGCCATTGAACTGCTCTGGCTCTCATTCACATCCAGCTCTTGCCAGGGTCTGGAGGAGAACAGCTGCGCTGCTTGTCAGTGTGTGGCTTCTTAGTCATCAGTGCTCTCCAGAGTAGGAGAGGTGGGAGATTCAGGGAGGTGGTGGCAAAAGTGTTAGTTTCCTTATGCTGGATCCTGCAGTGTTTGCTACCATTTATTCAGGAGATCTTCAGCTGAGAATGGATCTTGAGAGCATCATCAGAAGATGCCAGGCTCTTTCCTGAGTGTAAGTACCATTACTGTGAATTGAGCTCCATGTAGGAACAAAGCCTGTGCTGAAAGAATTCTAGGCTTCAGCACTGTCAGCAGTGTCACAGAGAGGACATTTCCACCACAATTTACACAGCTTGCTCTATGAGGCACTACAGGACGTCATGCATCCAGTGTTGCCGTTAGCAGACCTGTGATGTGCCCATGATCCCAGCATACTGAGAACCTTGAAGGCAGACAGGAGCCAGACAAGAACACTGGGACTCCTAAAGCATAAGTCGGGAGTCAGGGTTCCTGCTTCATAGTGTGTGTGACCTAACACATGAAGGTTTGTCAGGCCTGAGCAGAGAAGAGTGCAAAGCCACACTGCCTCAGGATGGCAGGATGGCCTGATGCCTCCAAATGCAGACTATTTTATCAAATCCATTGCCAAACTCATATGCTTGTGTGAAAGCCCTGCACATTGCTTTACGAGAAGTGATGGAAAAGCAGTTCTAAGCACTTTGAGCCATGACCTCCAGGAATCCCTCACCTCATTCACTCCTAGAGGATACAGCTATTCTAAAGATATTTTGACAGCCAGTGTCCTTATGCTTTTGGCTAAAGTTAGTCTCTGTGGGCTTACGTGTTAGGCATTAACCGTCTCTGGACTGCTATGCCAAGCTGCAGAAGGAGGATATCTCAGGAGAACCATCTGAGTCCTCCCCCATGTCAGTTATTTTCTGCCAGTAAAACCCTGTGAGAACCTTTCGTGTCCTCACCTAGTGGATGCATGCTGGGAAGAGAAGGGATAAGCATAGGGATAAATGGTATCAGAGATTTACATGGACTGACAGAACTCATGGGCCAAGATTAGGAAATAAGCTCTGTTATGAGTGAAGACAACAAATTCTGTAAGTCTGAATTCAGAAGAGCTCTTTACACATGGGGCTTCTCAAAGGGTATCATGATACCCAGCAGTAGCTGCTAAGCTGCTCATGGCTGGGTCCCTCCTTAACTCATGTGTTTTGTGTCCAGACATACTGAACTATCTGCTCCCATGTGGTTCCATCACCTTTGGACAAAACACTGCTGCTGAGAATAATATGTAGATTACTAAATGGTGTAATTATCTAATGCTGATTTCTGCACAAAGTTGGGTCAGTTTAAATATAAACATAGGAAGAATATCAGAGGCTGACAGGACTGTTCCTAGTTCTGCCACTTACTCACTGTTTGCCTTCAGATACATCACTTGATATCTCCATGCTACATAGCTTCCCCAGCAGTAAAATGCAGACAGATGCTAATTTTATAAAAAACTTCAGAAAAATAGAGATTACTGTTATATAATGATACTCAGGTAGGCATATCATCAGACTTGCCCTCTAAACAAACTAACAAGAAGAATTTGATCAAATCAGACTTGCAGTCCAAAAATCAAACATGATGGGATTTATCACTATTGACTTCAGCAGGCTTGGCTGCAGGCAGCCTTTATAAATATCAGTGAGCTGTATGAAGTGTATGTAGGTGGAGCTGGCTAGGAGTTTTCTGTTAGAATAGTCTTCAAAGAAATTTGTATTTTCTGCTGTATTTTTCTGTAATTTTTATTTCCTTAATCTGAGAGAAAAAACCCAAAACCACATCACTTCCACATACTCTGTATGTTGTGCTACCTCCAGCAACCGCATCTTGGAGCCATGTTTCTAGGGCTTTCAGGTCCTCTGGCTCCAGAGTACTTGTTGGCCACTTCTGTGAGCCAAGAAACCCCAAAGCTCAGATCCAAAATCCTGATGCTCAGGATCCCTGTCAGGTGTTTTCCTCGCTCAGGGGCTACTGCGACTTTTAGCAACATGCAGGGTCATGATAGCATTTACTGGAGAACAGAGTGTAATTTTGGCTTCCTCCAGACAAAATGCCCTCTCTCTGAGAATAGTTATTTAAATTTCTTCAGTTTCAATCTCTATCAGGCTTTCTCTGACAGCCATTAGACTGGTTTAGCTAGGATGGTGGCTCCCGGGGTTCCAAAGTAAGTCAGTAGCTCTCCCTTTTTCTGCAGAAGAAATACAGTAAGACTTGTAAAACAGCAGAAGCTGCTCTATTCCCCCAGTTGTCACCAAATGCTGTTTCTGTGACCATTTTCCGTGTTTGGCCTTCACTGAGCACACCAGCACATCTTATGCAAAAGCGATATTACAAGCACCTGGAAAAGTTCTGAGACCTCCAACACAAGAAGGATGAGTCCAGAGGACAGCCCTGAAGATTATCAGAGGGGTGGAGCACGTCTTCTCTGAAGACAGGCTGAGAGAGCTGGGGTTTCCAGTCCAGAGAAGAGAAGGCTCCAGGGAGACCTTAGAGCAGACCTCCAGTACCTAAAGGCGAGGCTACAAGAGAGCCAGAGAGGGACTTCTCACATGGGCATGTAGTGATAGGACCAGGGAAAGTAGCTTTAAGTGGAAGGAAGGTGGACTTAGATTAGATACCAGGAAGAAATTATTTACTGTAAGGGTGGTGAGACACTAGAACAGGTTGCCCAGAGAAGTTGCAGTCGCCTCATCCCTGGAAGTGTTCAAGGCCAGACTGGATGGGGTTTTGAGCAGTCTGGTCTAGTGGAAGGTTCCCTGTCCATGACAAGGAACTGGATAATCTTTAAGGTCTCTTCTAACCCAAACCATGTATGATTTGTATGATTATATAAAAAAGGCTCAACAGAGCTATACTACATAGGCGAAATGTGCTATATGCATCATCACAAGTGAGCCTGAAAGCCAAACTCTGACTTGGGAATATGAACAAGATAAATTTCTTTAGCAGTAACAGTATTAAAAAGTTTTGTAAGCATATTAAAAACAAAACTCATACAATTAAAAACCCTTCCACCTAATATTTAAGGGGAGACAAAAAGGGAAATATAAACCTTTTATTAGTAACAGCAATAAGAAATGAGATTTATTTCAGGCATGCAATATATTATTGAAAGGTTGTGCAGAATTTAGAGATAATAAATTATATGTATGAGTGGGTATATATATTATTTAACAAAGTGGGTGAGAGGAAGGCAGCACTAAAAAATAGTGTTCATTTAATGAAGCAAAATGATAATTCCATCAGGCAAGATTTGAAGGACATTGAAGAGAGAAAAGTGTAACTCAAGAGATCATCTAATTTATCTCATCAGTGATAAAATGAGTCTGAAAACTTTTTCTAAATGGCAGATAATTCAGATCTGAGGAATGTCTCTTACATATAATTTAAAAGGAAGAAGTATTTGCACTGTTATTATTAATAATGGAATATTTTACTTAAAAATTCAGGAACTTACTGTTCCTCTAGCCAAGTTTTCCTGAGATTGAAGAAAGTTTTCTGAGAAATGCGGAGCCATTTTAACGTTTTATATGGGACAGAAACTGTTTTCTTTTTCCCCAGGCACCAAAGTAAGAGGTAAGAAGCATAATTATAAGTTTTATCAGGAATGTGTGAGTTTATGATATAAACACTTGAGGCAGCTCTAGTTTTTATTTTTTAACAACTGGGATGCCACAACCGAGCATTTCTGCCAGAGGTGCCTGTAACCACCTTATCATATACCTTCCTACTTTGCTCTCTTATGAACTGTACAGAGCTGCATCAAGCCAAAACTCACTTCAAACCCTAAAGTGACAGGGGTTACCTATATGTCTGTATAGTTTAATTGTGGAACTTCCCAGGAACAACACTGTGTACCAAAATATGGAAAAATTAAACAAACAAAAACATCTCTGCTCATAATGCATTTTCTAGTGTCACCCTGTTCTCTTCAAAGTTTGTTCTATTTATTTTTAGCCAGAGTTTCAATTTTCAAATGATGAGACATATCATTTCCACTTACATCCTACTATGCCTTTCCAAGTTTTGTCAAGGAGAGTTTTATAAAGTTTTTCTTGAGTAAGAATTATCCTGTTCTTCATTTTATCCTGCCTGAATATACCTCTTTGTCTTCCTTTAAACATTTTAATGCATCCTCTCTGCTTTTAGCTTTTTGATTATTGCGGGTTTTAACTTTTCCATGACCAGGGTGGTCATTCTTAGCTCTTAGTCACTCTTAAGATTATATTTCCCTAACATTAGTTTCACCTTTCCCTGAAACCTCTTTCATTTTCCTATTGCTTTCAAGTTATAAATTCACAAGAATCTTTATAGGTCTGATGACATCCTGGCAGGAAGAATGGGATCAGCCTGACCCTCATGGAGTCTCTGGGTTGCTCAGATATTTTTTGGCAGACGTGAAATCAATGTCTGGCATATTTGGCTGTCCGTTGCCACCTCATTAGTAGAATTTTGTAGACACCTATTCAATTTTCTGGGTTCCTGGTGGCTTTTCTCTGACAGGAAGGTGCAGAAATTGAGCACTGCAACCTGAAATCTTTATGCTTTTAGTTCAGTTTTGGTAGGGCTGTCTCAAACTTACAGTTTGGAGTAAGTATTGCTAATTCATGGCACATTTCATGCGTAATTCTGTCTGAAGCTCTCTACCTTGTGTTTTGCTTCTTCCTCTGTCTGCTTTGCAAAGCACATGGAAAAGTTAGGCAGTGACTGTTATTCCGGGGGCATGGCACTAACACTGGGGAAATGTTGATCAGGCCTTTAGGTAGGATAAGACTTATGGATGCCAGTTCTGTCTTTAAACAGTCCTGTGTTTTAGAGAAAGCCCTCCCATGGGTTATCAAGACAGATTTTCCTCCTCCTTCTCTCATTTTGCTATGGACAAGTAATACTATAGCCAAACACAGCACAAACAACACATGTCTAAATTGCCTCAAAGGTAGGAAGCCGGAGTGACAGGGCAGTAGGAATGTTTTTGGGGTTTTTTGCCATGTGGAGCAGAGCAGTCTAACTAGTGGCCTAGGAACAGTTCAAGCTCATGGAGTGCTCCTAGCCAGCTCACCACCTGCTTCCCAAGGAAGTCCTGTCCAAGCAGCTCACAGCCCTGTCTATGCTGTAGCAGTCAGGCTAGACCAGGCACAGGTAAAGTGGGGGGTGGATACGAGCTGAGATGGGGATAGTTGTGAGTGAGTGAGGGCTGAGAGAGGAATGCAGCTCTCTCTGCTGGAACACGCAGAGAAGGAGGACTGACATTCAGAAATACTCCGTAGATAGCAGGATCAGACCCATCCTGCTTAGGCAAGAGAATCTAAAATCATATCAAATACCTTAGAAAGCTTAGAAACTGAAGAGAAGTGGGTCATCTCAGGTGGTTAGATTTTATGGCTAATGTGTATCCTGAGAGTAAGGGCTGAGCTAGGTATGAATGGCATTTACAAAATGTTCTTTCCTTTCTTTTTGACTTCTGAGAAATGTCTGTTGGAGAGTTGGATGTAAGTCTTACGCCAGGAGAGAATGTTGAAAGACATCATTGAAATATCTCAAACAAAGGAGGCTTTCCTAAAATTCAATGGAATGCACTGCACATTCTGAAAGATATAAGAACCAGTCAAATTCACAGTCTTGATGGGAAGCTAACCACAAAAAGATAAGATGAACTTGGATGAAGCATGCAAGGACTAGGATTCCCTTCATAATAACTGTTCAAAAGTCCGTTGCCTGAAGTGTTCACAAGTAAAGGGGAAAGGTGCAGAAGAGCTGCCTGAAACATATTAGGTGAAAGGGATAAAAGGCAAGTCAAACTGAAGAGAAGAAAAACATATAGAGCTCAAACCAAAGCAGTAGAAGCAAGTACTGGAGTAACTGTATGAAACTTTCAGGCTAGATAATACCACTGAAAACAGGGAACTCAGCTGTGATACTGAGAGGCACCGAACACCTCCAGATTCAAACCCACATTTAATTGGCAGAGAGAATGAATGAACTTACAAAATAATCAGCAGAAAAAAATAAATGGAGTGGCTGTGCCCCTAGTGGCAAATTTTAAAGAATAGGACATAAGATGAGGGAAGATCCTGTGTTACAAGAGAACAGACAAGCAGTAGCTAAAGGCACAAGTAACAAAAGGGACACATCTATTAATAATACTAAGCTATTTTGCCATCAGAGAAACCCTGTAGCGGCTCTGTGACACAAGTGGATATGAGCTAATGCTTGTAACATCTTTATGATGAAAGGGGTACTCTCATTTGTCAGATACAGCAGATGAAGCAACCTACCTATGACCACAATTTTTTAGCTATGATTAGATCTCATGACCTTCTGCTTCCATATCCTCTGCTCTAGGCCATAGCTCAGTACTAAATGAACCTCTATATGAAACACTGAATTTACATAATAAATAAAATCAGAGTTGTTCCAGCTGGCTCACACATGCACAGAGAATCTAAAGAAAGTCTGGCAGCATACTAGAAAATCAAAAGGGACTAGAAACTAAATAGCTTAATCAGTTTGGAGACTGAACAAGCACAGATGCTTACAGTCAATAAGTAAGTATAGCTCGGTGATATCTTTTCCAGGATGGATCAACAGAAAAGCACCAAAAAATATTTGTTCTGCAGAGTCTAACTGGACCACAAGCTAAACACAAAACCTGTATTTATGAGCATTGAGTCCAGGCCCTTCTCCAATGCTTAACTGTTATACAGTTTTTCTTGCCAAGACCTGTGCTCACTAGTGCACAAATGATTCTTCCAACTCGTTGTTTGATGTCTTCCTTATGTGAATAATTGTATGGTTCGGAATCCATATAAATAGATACATTTGTGTGTGCTCTGTGTAAGGATTGCAGGGCAGAGGCCTTAGAAAAGTTTTTTCTCTGAAGTGTAAGGATCAAAATTTGGCTGCAGGTTAGCAGGGAACTAGCTATGAGGCAAAACAGAACAAAACCAAATTCTAGAAGCATAAAGTAGGGATAATCTCTTCAGCATTCATCTGTCTATCTTCAGTGGAGTACCATAGGTCCCAGGTAAAAAACCCGTATGCATATCTAAGTCTTCTACTGAATCCTTTCTCATGCAGTTTTTTACAATGAATAGCCCAGGCAGAGCCGGAGACCAAGAGATGGATAACTGTGTAGGTAATAAACCATATGTTTTCTACATTGCTGTAAATTCTACCTACAGAAATACACACATGTAATTTCTGCATACAGGAAATTGGTGTTTAAAAGTGACTTGGAGAAAGTTAATAGGGCATGGACATTCTCTGTCTCTCATAACAAAGAAAGTACAGCACCAAATCAAATTACCAGGTGGCAGGCTAGCAACAAAACTAAAGAAAGCAGTGTGTTTTTCACACAGCCCTTAGTCTGCAGAACTCATTGCTATGGGATATTGTGAACACCAAGTATGTGGTTGAGTTTAGAAAATAGTAAGACAAGTGAATGTTAAAAAGAGTCACCAGGGTATGCTATATCAAAAATAACATTTTAGTTCATGCAGACCTTGAGCTTCAGGCTTCTGAATGCTCACAGAATATGCCATGAAAATATTCTATATGCTTGTTCTGTTTTTATATCCCTTCCTTCAAATCTACTGTTTACCACAATTGGACAGGTTTCTGTGCTGGGTGATCGTTGTTCTGATTTGGTATGGTTGGTTTGATGCTGCCAGAGAAATCTTGCTTATGATGTATAATCTAATATTTACTATTTACAGTAGTTATATAGACCATCATCCTTATTTTCCCAATAGAGCAAACCCTGTGGAAAGGGTAAATATCCCAGTTTATTAAATATAAAGGTTCCTTTTTAATGTAATTATGCTAATGTTTGATCTATGCAAATAATGATGCTTTAATATTTCAGTGACATCTGAAAATCTATATAAAAATGTAAAGAATTTGAAAGAATTTCAGTATAAGGCTTTTAAGGATCTAAATTTTTTCTTGACCAAGCACAGTAGTTCATTCAAAACCCCTTTTTAAGATGAAAAGTGCTTCAAGTACTAATATTTTGAGCAAATGGTCCCTAATGATTCAAACACTTATGCACATGATTACATAACACTTCTGAGCAATCCCATTGAAACTAATGGATCTATATAGTCCTTGAAAAGTGGCATATATGTAAGTGTGTAGAATGAACCTCTAAATAGATCAGCGTATACCAGTCTTTTAATTTTGGCTCTGTGTCCATTTTATTTGGTTTTGCTATGTTCTAAGTAAAGAATCATCCTAACACAGTCCTGTTTTTGTAATAAAGTGGATTTTTTTGAAATATCTGAACTGTCAGTGGTGATGTGTAGGACTCCAGGTGCTCCCGCTCATGGTACTGTGGAAGGAGATGACTTTAAATACGGGGCCCAAGTTTACTTCAAGTGCAATGCAGGTTACAGCTTAAAAGGCAGCAATGTTGCCTACTGTCAGCTTGATGGGATTTGGTCAACACATCATCCTGAATGTGGTAAGGTCACTTTAAGTTTTAATTCTTATCAAATATTTTGGGCTATGTACTCCTATGAAACTAGACTATTTAGATCTCACTTGAAATTTGGTAGATCTGTGACTTAACATGTTCTTTTGTCTTCACATCTTTAAGACGCAGTAGGAATTCTTATTTTATTCTGCTGGAACCCAAGCCTGCAAGACTTTCTTATATAAAGGTCTGACGGGAACATCAATTCACTGAAAACTAATATCCTCAAAGACTTTAGGCAAATATCCCTTTTGTACACAGACTGAAAATGTCTAGGACCAAAGACAAGTGAGGGACATTGTGCAACAATGACTAGTTACTTCCATTATTATGTAGCTCTGACACCTTCTCTGCAGAAGTCTGGTACACTCTGTGGAGGTGAATAGGGGCTTACTGTGTGAAGACTAGACTATTATTTCAACAGAATTCCCATCCTAGAGAAAAATGGATAAAAAAGAAACTTGATTCATTCTGACTGTGCAAGATGGCATGCCTACCATTCACATTGATTCAACTGTGAAATTCCAAGCCCCTTCGTCTCATCCAAAGAGACTTTTAATTATTCTTCAGTTGATTTGTAGGGCACAATTTAATTTCCATATTCCAGAATAATTTGTATCAATTGAAAAAGTGCCTTTACAAGTGTGTTATGTAAAACAATGCAAACTGGGGGGGCAGGGGGAGTGTTGCAAAAGAGCTGTATGTAAGTTCATCTGAAAGAGCAAGCAGTAGGCATTCTCCCATCTAGAGAGAATGTCTCCAGTTGCAGTGAATGTAATGTCAGGATTACGCTAAGTCCCTGCTGTGTGATGTCCCTGGCTAAAGATCTATAGACAGATCTGTCTCTGGACTTGCCTGTTAATGAGCGCTAGGTGATGTAATTTGGGTTTTTCCTTCCCAGATGTTTTCTCCTTGTTTTTAATCTATCAAAAAGGTCATAACCCTGATTTTAGGGAAGAAGAAAATTACTCTCCAAATTACTGAAATAAGAGAGTTTTCATTTACTTCTTTGGTAAAGCTTTTTGTACATTTGGAAACATGCACTCCACTCATCAGATGATTGTGGAGGATTACCTGTGGTCTTTAGCTGCTATCAAGTTACCAGTCACTTGTGGTTCACAAGTGAGAGAGCCTGTGAGGTACGAAGAAGGAAAACGGAGCCAAATTACAGGGAGACAGGGCTCTGCTTTTGTCTTTCTCCTGGTTGAGAGAAGTTCACGCATCCTCATTGTTTACTAAATATGATTCATGGAAAAGTATTTAAGTACACACGTAGCCTTCAGCATGTGCTAAATGCCAGTGTTGATAAAGAAAACACTGAAATATATGCTTAGCTTGAATTGTATACTCTATGCTAAAAGCATATGCTCTTCATTGAACCTGCATTGTTACGGTTACCTGTGTGTTTATATGCTTTGCTGAGCTGGGGTTTGTCTGGTGGCACGAGGGTATGGGGACAGGAAGGGCCATACATTTGCACCCTAATGGTGCTGATTTAACAGAGATTTAAGTGCTTTGTTATATGTTGATGATTCTGTGAAGTGAGGCTCAGCAGGCAACCAAGCCTGAAACAGTGATATGAAGAGGTCCTTTCGGGTCAGTTGATATGTCTCAGTCTTCTAAGGCTTCTGTATGCAGAGCAGCACTAACACCAGCTGTCTAAACTAGATGTGCACTGGTTATCATGCAATGAGACATCAGGCAGAGGAATTAAACAGGATTGCATGTTACTGTGGGGCGGTCCGTGGTGTAATGGGAAGGACTCTGGACTCTGAATCCCAAGGGCCCGAGTTTCGAGTCTCAGTGGGACCGTCCCCTGGGCAGTTAAATGCCTCCCTGCCATTCGATCCCGTCAGATCTCGGAGGCTCAGCAGGGCCAGCCCCAGTTAGTACCGGGTGCTGTTAGACAGTCCCGAGGATTTCACTGTCACTGTCCGAGCTCGCTCGGCCGTGGCAAATGGACCTTAGCAGTCCAACAGTGGGGCCAGTTCTGCACACGCTGTGCCTCACCTAAAAAATCCCCTGCGCAGGCTGGGAGGGCACACCCACGGGGGGAGAGCCCTTCCCGAGGTCTTCGTTCGCGAAGTCTGGCCATACATACCTATACATACATGTTACTGTCATCCTGACAAGAAAACTGAGATGAAATCCGAAGGGAGAAAAAATACCTTGTCAACTGCTAAACAGAAAGAGCAGAGTTAAAAATACAGGGAAAAACATGTATTAGCATCACATAAACAATACTGTCATCCAGGTTTAGGCAAAGAAATTAAGTTCATTGAGAGAAAAAACCCCAACAAAATGTCAATTAAAAAGAAGGGGAAAATACTGGGAAGGAGGAAATAAAAGAGGTTTTATAGGTAGAACATAGCATGAGCAGGCTTTCTATATTAAATTTTTAGTATCAGTAAATACATATATATGTTCTCTTTCAATTCCCTTATTTCCATGGATTATTGAGATCTCTCTCCCAAGGCTAAGAAAAAAACCCACAACCAAGCATAAAAGTAAATTTAAGTAATCTAGTTTTATTATCCAAGTCCAGTGATGTATTGAAAGTACAGAAGTGGGAAACAAATGCCAAGGACCTATTTCCTGCCAATAGTTTAAGTACAGTCTTTTATGCTATTGAAGTAGCCTTGTTAATGTTAATGGGACATTAGCATCATGTAAAGGCAAGGTACTTTTTCAGGATTGTCAGTTATTTCTTAAGGTTTTAACAATTTGAGAATTTTGAACAATTTAAGAATCTTATCCTTTCTATGGAGAATAAAGTGTGTATTATAAACAGACACCTCTGTATTATAATTTCTTTTTTAATATTTGATATTTTCAAAAACAGGGATCCCAGAAGGGTCTTGGAAAGGCCTCTTTAATAAAGTGTAGGATTGTTTAGTAACATGTGAATGAAATGCCAAGCAATTTAATGGGTGAACCTGACAAAATGGTTACTTTTCCCCCTATCATTAGTTCTAGATGACAAAAACTGCTCAGATCCCGGTGGCCCACACAATGGCTACAGAAGAGTAGTAGAAGACACTGGGTTCTTGAATGGACGCTATGCAAAAATTGGCACAGTCATTGCTTTCTTTTGTAACAACTCGTACGTTCTTAGTGGGAATGAACAGAGGACCTGCCAAGACGATGGAGAATGGTCAGGGAAGCAACCAATCTGCATAAAAGGTAGCTTACACACTTTTTAACCACAATTTACACAAGCTGCTATAGTTTTACTGGATTTTGTTTAATATAATTTGCACTCACCAAACAATCATTTTTGCTAAGAACAAGCCGTCTGACTGACATCTGATGGTGAGATTGGTAGTTTGCGAGCTCTACTGGCTGCTATACTCAGACAGAGAAGTTGCCAGTGATTCCAGAAGATTCCATATTTAAACAGGGAAAGGAATGTTCCCTAAGACCCTTATTACCCTCATTCTAGGACTGAACCTGCATAAGATCAAAATCAAAGAAGATCAGGAGGAAATTGAAAGGGAATTAGTTGCCTCATGAGACAGTTGACAACTATCAGTTGCTGTCATAGGGAACAGCTCTCCTCTCACAATTCTTTAAAGACAATGGGACCAGTCATGAGTGTAAAGGGCAAAGCCTGTAGATTGCAGCCTTGAAGGCTTAGTTCAGAAAACCACTTGAGGACCTGCTTAAACTATCTGTATTCATAAAAACACTGATTCACATCTTGAAATCCTTTGCTAGAAAGGAAATTATGCTACTGACCTGGAGCTATTGTAACTGTGTATAAAAACCATGAATGACTGAATGACTCAATGAATTAATTAATGACTTTGGGCTGTAGAACCCCCAAATTCATTTCCTCAAAGCAATTGTTTGACATATATTTTAATGGCTGTTTTGAAAACTGAAGAAATTATAAGGAAATGCATCTGTCCCCTGGGGAATTTGCTTTATTCTGTTATTTTAGATGGAAATATTCTCTCCCCGAAGAGTATAATCATGTGTAGAAAGCATCTTTATTGATGCTTACTGTGATAGTGACATAAAGGTTAACATATATAGTAATCACAAAGAACTAGATACTGTTAAATCACAGAGAATGCAAGTGCTCAGGCATACAGAGAAAATCCATCCTGCAAGATTCCTTTTCTTACACTCTTGTAGCAGGAGGGAGACCTTGGCAGAGTTATTTGAACTGATAAACCTGAACATTCTATTCTAAAAGTAAATAAATGCAAAACTAGAAATCCTGGTTCTCCCTTCTGTTATTTGATGCATATTCACATAACTCTGAGGTGTTCCTTGGAATCAGAGTCCCCAGTTCCTTCCATGAGTTCACAAACAGACTCTTAGACGTTTGTAACATCCTGCTGCCTTTCTCTGTACGCTGAGTCAGTGGGATTAGCTGTGTGGAGCTACAGAGATAGAAATTAAGTATTTTTATATATAATTCTGTTATTGCATAAGTTCACTCAGATACAAAACCATTCAGCTGCAGTAGTGTAAATCTGGCATTCAGACACACTGATGGAAAAATCTTCCTCCATGCCTGAAAGTGCCAGTGCAGAAGATACTCAGTAGGTTCCATTGTTGCAAATGGGATAGATCTTGAGAACTGTGGAGAAGTATTTTTCCAATGCTTTAGATTTTAGGGTCTGTCTTTATTTTAATGCACGTAACTTAACTGCCTCTTTTCTTAATCCAGTCCATTATATAGCTAGTGAGAGGAGAGGTTGGAAATGTGCATGAACCATAGTACTTGAGCTGTGAATGTGAAAAAGTACTGTACAACGTTATATTTTTTCTAGCCTGCAGAGAGCCAAAGATCTCTGACCTGGTGAGACAGAAAGTGCTTCCAATGCAGGTTCAGTCAAGGTGAGAATGCAATATCTCAACTATAGTTTAAAGAAAAAATGTTATTGCTTTCCCCCTCCTCTCCTTTTCACTCTGTGTGTTTAGCTTGCCTGAGCAGCTATTCCTACAAATCCACTGATAACCAAGCAACGAGAGCTGCTGGGAGGGGAGGTCTGATTAAGCACAGGTGGAAGATGCTGGTGGCAGCCAGGAAGAAATGCACAGACAGAGATGTGCAAACTACAGGACGATTCTTAAGTTCTGCTTGCAAGCTTGTGACAGACTATGAGAACAGTTTGAGAACAGTTCCTTGAGGCTAATGATGTGTGTTAAAATAGAAATATGTGCCATCTTAGTGAAAAAATGTGTGGGGAGAGCACAAGGAGAGAAGGGAGCAATGGAATGTAATCTGCTCCCAGAAAGTTTCACCATCCAAAGCAATATAGCACAATCTATAGAAGGCTGGGTTGAGGGTGGGTGTGAGGGAGAGGAGGAAGTAGAGTAGGAAGGGAGGAAGACATGAAAGATAAGACCCTGCCTGGGCTTACCCTTCTGATGATTTCCTGAAATAAACCCCTTCTGAATTAGTTATGCTGCAATGTTCAGGTTCATTTTTGTCCAAGTAGTAATTTCTCATTTCAGAGTTATTTTCGCATGACTCATTTAATCTTAGATGCAGTGCAAGAGCTGTCCTCATCTTTGGTCTAAAGAACAGTCATATCAGGTCAGAATAAAGGTACAGCTCAAGCTGTATCCCGTCTCTGGTAATGGCCAGTAGTAGATGCCTAGAGAAGATTTTAGGAACAAGACAAACATGTACTCCCAAACACTCTCCCAGTCTCCAGGTCTGTGATGTATCACTGGAGAGATGGCACCAAGAAGCCAACATGAGGCGATAGTAGCCATTAGGGGATTGTTCTTGCTTAAATTTCTCAATTCATTTTGAATGCAGGTCTTTTTGTGCTAAATGTTTCAGGTGTTAACACCAGCTGTATGAGGGTGTACATACATGCCCCCACATGCACAAAATGCCATGAGATGATGGCATCTTGTGGTTTTGGACTGTTTGTAATCCCATGAAGTAGAATCTCAATTTCATAGGTCAATAATGAGGCAAAGTCTGGATTGTGTAATATTGTAAGTCACATGTGAGTTTGGAATGGGACCCTGGCAGTCTAAGCATGACCACAGCAGCTCTCATCCTTCTTCCAAAACACAAGAAACTTGTCATTGCTCTTGCTCTTAGTAATTTTACTTTCCTGTTATGTTTTGCCTCACAAATTGGATATGATGGAGGTATCTGTGTCTCTCTGTGATAAAAAATGGAATGGCCATGAGAAAAAGAAAAATTATATTTTTTCTGGATGCAGGCAGCACCAGAGATCTCAAGGGAAACTAATTTCCTTCTGACTCTTTCAGATGTAAATAGCTTTTTTTGAGCATTAGAGCAAAGGACACATTCTAAGTTATAAGAATTTAAATATGACTATAGTCAAGTTTATGGCCCATATCTAGTCTGGTGCATATATTTATTTTTAATTACATGCCATGTTTCAGCTAATCAGTACAATTTCTAAATGGAAACTTAGCAATTACAAAATTATGAAATCTCTATGGTGAGGCAATTATCTCTGTTAATTGCTAAACCAAGCAACTTTAGCAACATGATTTAATCTGAATCAGTTCCTAATACTGCCTATTAAAATGTTCACTTGAGAAAAGATGTGCCTAACTCCTCTTTAGTGAGAATTCATTATGGTAATGCCCACTTCAGGTGTAATTTCTTTATTTAAAAAATAATATCTCAGTCCTTTTGTGCATGGCAAAAACTGTTCCACATTCAGATGCAACTGATTGCAATTCAGAACATGTAAAACGAAAAAAAAAGAGACACAAATAGAAAATGTATAAACATGTGTATCTATATATGTGTGTATATATATATATATATATGTAAATGGGAGTATTGCTAAACTATGCTGGAATTACATTTTTGCCTTATTCTTTCACAAGCAAACTTCATATGCTTTTAAAGCATACTTAAGGCAACTGCTAATAAAGTTACAGTAATGACTGCTTTTATAATATTGTAATTATTGTGTTTGTGGCTTGAAACAGAGAAACACCTTTGCATCAACTTTACTCTTCTGCATTCAGCAAGCAAAAGCTTCAAATCTATCCAACTAAGAAGCCAGCACTGCCATTTGGAGAACTACCCTCAGGGTACCAGCACCTGCACACTCAGCTCCAGTACGAGTGTGTTTCTCCTTTCTACCGCCGCCTGGGCAGCAGCAGGAGGACTTGTCTGAAGACTGGAAAATGGAGTGGGAGAGCCCCTGTGTGTATTCCAAGTGAGTCTCCAAGGGAAAAAAAAATTGCATGTATCTCTTGGGTGGATGAAGGAACAGGATGCGTATTCATCTTAGATATTTAGGGAGTCCCAGCAGTGTAGGCTGCCTATGCTTCCAGCTGGGAGAAAGCAGCAATAAAGCTTGAGGGATATATGTGTCTTTTTACCCATCAGTAGAACTTGTGCAATTGATGGTAATGTGATCAAGCTTTCAGCACTGTAATTTGCCTTTAATTTCTCTACTCTTTTATTGAGCAAAAAGTGTACTGAATTTTTCTCCTGATTTGAGAAGGCTTTCCTACTACCACTTCATGTTTCCCTGTATTATTTACAACAAAGGTAATTTTTTTCTTTTTGTATACTTCGGCACAGAGCTTACAACACCATCAAAGTTTAAGCAATAGAATGGGAAGTCTGCAATTTTAAAGAGGCTCTTCCTTTAATAAACCCTGCTAAGGAAGGGTTCATATTGCAAACCGTAAGTCCAAATAAAATCTTATCCAGAGCTAGTGAAAAAAGGAAGTTAGGGTAGGATCATCACAAAATTTGGTAAAACCCACTCGTGATATAATGAAAACTGTGAAAAGTAGATCTTAACAACAAACAAATTTTTATTGTTCTTGTTTGTGCTTTTGCTTCAAGATCATATCATGTATTTTGAAAAGTATTGCATTCCATTCTTTTCACTATGGGCATGCACACCATACATCCCAGGAAAAAAAGTGTCCTAAAGGAAACTAAAAAATGTGACCATATGATGTAACTCTTTCAACTGCAGTAGACCTTCCCTAATACAGGGGATTTTACCCCAGGTCTGAGCCTGGGTAACATAGAACAAGGCAGAGCTTTTTTTTTTCCCCCAGGATGACTGTTGATTTATATGCATTTCCTTCAACATTCTTGTTGCAAGACAAGTTTGCTCTGATAGGCATGAATTCACCTGTGCAAAGATAAGTGCCAGGAGATGCCTCACAGTTATTCTGTGACCGCCTAGGGTGAGCTTTAGTACAATGCTGGCTTTATGGTGTTTTATAATAAACAAGAAGCAGGGATGTTCTTTCCATTTCTTTATGCAGTCATCTCATTATAATGTAGCTCAATAAGGTTATTGTGAAAATTCACTTGCTCAAGTGCTAAATCCATCTTCCTACTTTACCTAGGAATTCAGATAATAATGGAAAATTTGATTTTTTTTTTAAAGCTATATAAAATACTCCTATAATTTTGCAGGTCAGATACAGAAGTTAATTGGAAAACTGTCTCTTATGCTAATTGTTGCAGTTTAGTTTCTTTTGGCACATCCTAAGAAGGAATCAAGAGTAACATTCAGATTCTTTGGTGGGGAAAAGGTGTTACCTAATTTTTGCTTCATGTTTCCTCAGTCTGTGGTAAGGCAGAAAACGTCACCCTTCAGAAGGCAATGACCTCTACCAGGTGGCCATGGCAAGCAGCAATCTATCGCACAGCCAACGGGGTGAAGGAGAACAGCCTTCGGAAAGGGGCCTGGATCCTTATCTGCAGCGGGGCCCTGGTGAATGAGCGCACCGTGGTGGTGGCAGCTCACTGTGTCACTGACCTGGGCAAGACCACTGTGCTCAAGACAGTAGAGCTCAAGGTGGTTCTGGGGAAATTCTACAGAGACGATGACAGAGATGAAAAGACCATCCAGAACCTGCGGGTGAGTAAGTCTGATGGGAGTGGACAATGATGAGCACAGATAGATACTGATCCCACCTGTCTTGTATGGGGAGAAAAAAGTTACCCTTTGAGCAGTATAACTCTTTTACTATTTTGCTATTCTTTGAAATGCATATCTAGAAAGTCAGCTGACAGAACTGTCATAGCACGAGAAGGGCGCATACTGTAGTTCATTAAATTCCTCAACGCCATCCAACTCATACATTCACTCCCTAACACAGAGCATTAAGCAAATAGCTCCGGTTCTGTGGACCATAATGTCTTGAGTGATATTGCTACAAAAAAAAAAAAAAAAAAAAAAAAAAAAAAAAAAAAAAAAAAAAAAAAAAAAAAGAGAAGAGATGCCAGCTACTGTCAAAATTGATTAGCATAATTTATGAGGGAAATATTTGTGCTCCACATCCTGATTTGATGCCATGAGCACATTTCACTTCTCAGCCCCAGGGCTGTATAACTCTAAATTCAAAAGAAATTTATGTTTGATTCCTGCTCCAAAAATAGCACCTGGGGCTCACCAAAGTGGTTTACTTTTTTTTTTTTTCCCCCCCTAGAACTAGAAAGGCTGAAGTCAAAATGAAATGAAATACAGAATTTTGAGTATGTTCATATGTTGTATGTGTATGTGAGTTAATTAATGGATTCTTTCCAAAAAATCATAATTCACTTGATTCTCCCCTGCCCTCCATTTTAGTTTTTGTTTCTGTCTCTAATCCTAGCTTTTTCATACTTTTCCTGTAGGAAAATACATATATATTTTTTTTTACAGTATTTCCTTATAGGAAATCCTATCTTCTCTTGTACCATTTCATTAAGGAAATGAGCAGTAAAGGTTTGGCCCCAATATTATGCAATGTATTGGTGGGAAGATGATTGAGTGTCAGTAAGAAGGTAGTAAAGCCCCTCCCCCAGCCAAAATCTACAGGTTGAAGGTGACAAGGCAGGTAAAACCTCTTCAGTAAAGAGTGTAAAAAACTTGAACTGCATATTAACTCCCCATGTTGCTGAAAATGTCCTTGACTGCTTTTGATTAGGAAGTGTCTCATGCAATAAAAACTGTCCTGAAATCCAAGCCAAAAAAAGAAGACAATTCAGAAGATGCTTGATCTCTGCATGTTTCTCATCTGAGCGAACAACATGGTGAAAACCCACCATAAGCGGAGGTAGAGGAGAAGTGGGGTTAGAGGAAAAGTGTGCAAAATAAACATATATGTATTTTAGTAGTATGGAAAGAGTGCTGCTGACTTGCCATTGCTGTTCACTCTACAATTCTTCCTACTCTGTTTCCTCCCCAGATTTCTGCCATCATAGTGCATCCCAATTATGATCCTATATTACTTGATTCTGATATAGCTATCATAAAACTCTTGGACAAAGCCAGAATCAGCAGTCGTGTTCAACCCATTTGCTTGTCATCTTCTCATGACTTGACTACATCTACAGAGGATTTAAAGATAATGGTGACTGGCTGGAAGGTATTGGCTGACACTAAAGATCCTGGATATAAGAATGACACAATCCGCATGGGAGCTGTTCAGATGGTGGATTCACTGTTGTGTGAGCAACAGTATGAGGACAATGGGATACAAGTTAGCATCACTGACAGTATGTTCTGTGCCAAACAAGATCACACAGCCTTTTCCAATATCTGCCCTGCTGAGACCGGTGGGATTGCAGCCATAACTTTGCCAGGAAAAGCATCTCCTGAGCTAAGGTGGCATCTGATGGGATTAGTGAGCTGGGGCTATGATAAAACCTGCCACCTAGGACTCTACAGTGGCTACACCAAAGCTCTTCCCTTCAAAGACTGGATTGAGAGGAACATGAAATAAAAATATGTGTCTGGAAAACAGCATTTTATAGTATAATATCTCTCTCAGTCTCTGCTGCTTTAGGCTTCTCATCCCAGTGATGAGACACATTTGGGATAAGGTTAAGGTACACAGCCTGGTATTTGTCCTAGGATCAGATATTTCATCAGGCTACTTTTACTTAACCCATGACAGAGGGTCTTAGTGCATGAGAAGTTTTGCTATATTTTGTCTGTCTCCCCTGGTGGGAAGATGATGCTCCTGAGTCTGACATACAGAAACAGGACAGTAAACTCTGTCTGAAACTAACCTGTAGTTTGGAGTCCCCTAGAGAAATTGATGGCAAGCCTCTCCCAAATATCTGTGTGACTGAGTGGATTAAGAGTCTAGAAGGAGTAGCCTGAATTCATTACGATGGATGAGCTTGTTACGGCATGTGCTGTTTGTATTGCCATAGTACAATGTAATCTTTTTCCCTGCCGAGTACTTTACACGTTTAAATAAACCACGGTTTGTTTTTTTTAACCTACATACTCATGTCTGACATTATTTAGATTCATTGTTGCTTTATCTGTGTCACACACTAGGGACTCTCTACTGCCCTTGTCTGTTTGCACGTGACTCTCACTTCAGGTACATAAAAGGCAGAATTAGCAAAAAATTCAATGACTATATAAGTAACAAGATTTTTTTTTTCTTAATACATCCAGTGTTGCTATTGTACATGAACCACTACAATGAAATGCACAGCAGAGTTCTCTTCCTCCTTGTATTCTACATAGATGAAAACATATTCTAAATATATTTTGTCCAAGTGGATTTCAAAGAACTATGAAAGCCTCAGGAAACCTCTGGTTTCCATCAGTTTCCATACCTTCGTGGCAAAACTACTCCTCTGTATCTCTTCAGGGGGAAAAGTAATGTCCAGGTCTCACACTTAGCAGACTTTTTTCTTGAACTGAGACTGAACTGTTTGACATCAAAGGGTAAAATTCTCCCATTGGACATGTTGTCCAGGGGAGACATTTGGGTGTCCTCATTGTCCTTAGTCACTGCTCTTTCACCAAATCATTCTCTATTCTCTATTCAGTCATGACTAAAGACTAGGGATTAATCCTACAAAACCTGGGGAGGAGAGATGGTAATGACTGTCTCCCATCAATAAGGACTCCTTGATAAGTCATATATGACACTCTGTAATTTGTAGGACCTTCAAATTATTGCAGTGCCCAAACCAGCTCACAGCAATAGTTGGGTGGGAAGGCTGGGAATCTGACGAAAGGATTTTGTACTTTTACCACGAAGAACTCAGATCCTGAAGTCATGTTCTGCCTAGCCTATTGCATGGTTATGGCAATTACAAGCTAAAAAGTCTGATTTCAGCTCTGATACTCTGATGCTGTAAAATCCTGTTAAGAGTTTCTTAGAATCAGTAGTGTCTACCCACTTTTGAATCTGAAAATTCCTGCTAAAAGGACAATTACTATTGGACATCATTCCAAGTAATAAATTTTTTACTTTCCCAGGCAGAAATACTTAATGTGTTAAGGTTTTGCACTTGTCTTGTTTTCACTGACAACAGGACCAGGTGATGTTGCTTATATCAAATAGTTTAAGAGCTACAACCAAAGTATATTGCTTCTCTTTATCTTGATTGTCTTTTTCCTCCTGCCAGGAGATTATGCTTGGCCAACAAAATGCATGGCAACAACAGCAACAAAAATTCTGAGTTAAATGTGAAAAATATGATGTGTGTCATTCCTCTGCTGGGAGGAACATGTGCCAGTGAATGTGTGGTACTCCCCCACTGACAGAATGGGTTAGAGGAAATTAGGTGTCAGTTTTGGAGAAGCACAAACTTGCAGAAACTCAACATGTGTTTCTTCCTAGCACTATTGAAAAAGAATGAAATGAGAAAGCTCTTCCATGATTACATTGAATGATAGCCTCTACACTCTAATTAATGAATTATTGAATGATAAATAGAAATTAGAAAGATCTGTGAGCCAGTTATTTTCTCAGTTATGACACCATGACTGCATTGCTCTCCATAGCATTATCATTCTCCACTGCTACAATTAAGAGAGAAGTCTTAAAATTTTTTTTCTCCCTTTAGGATTTGTCCAGTTCATACAGATCTGCAAATGTCTGTTTTAATTACAGTTTTAGCCCTTAGCCCTCACTCTTCTCCTTTTACTAAAGATTAGGCTAGTATTTACTGATCCTCTAACTCCTCCCCAGTGTTGAATCCCATTCCCATTTGGCTTCAAATCACTCACAGATCTGGCAATGAATAGCTGAAAGTTTCTGGACTTGGACAGCAATAATATAGCTGTTCACTGACTGTATATTACACAAAAGTACATTCTTGAAGAGAAACTTGTAGGAATCCATGGAGTTAAAATCTCAGGAGGTTGCTACAGCTGTGCACACACAGCCCAATTCAAGCTCCCTTCTTTTTACAGTCATGAAGCTCTTCAAAGAAAACAGAAGCAAGAAAATGGCCAGACATCTCTGAACTCCAGGATTCAGATTTTAGCGTAGTCCTTTATAGAAAGAGGACTTGGTTGCAGCATTTGATTCTATTTCAGGACCTCAGTGATGTTTGAATCCTAGATCCAAATTTGGCTGCCTCTAAATGCAGATATAATGTTTTATTTCTTTGTGACATATGTATTCACACGCACAAGTGAGCAGTCATATCAACATATCCAAGCACCAGTACCCATGTCTAATATTCACAGGAATTAAAAGTCAGCTTGTCCATCCTTTCTGTCGGGCTTACTCACAGTATTTTCATGTTTACAGCCTGAGCAGAACTATTCAGGGATTAGCACCTAATAACAATAATGAGGAAAATAGGGGTGAATGTTTGAAAAAAGCAACCTGTGAGCTGAAATGACTTACCCTTTTGATTGCTAGGCTCTATTTTTAAGATGTAAAACAATTTCAAACATTTCTTTCGAAACAGGTGAGGATCTGTGCCATCTGTTGGGGAAAGGGTGTGAAATAGCGCAACATGGATAGCAACTCATTTTCCCTCTAAGGAAAAAGAGCTGTGCATTCTGGAAAGGCCATAGCCATAAAGATATTGCTATGGCAAAAGGAGAGCAAACTGCTCTCTGCATTCTTTTTTGCTCCAATGGATTTATACTTCTTCCTTTGTATGTTTTTTGAGCTGCAATAAATTCCTTTCAAAATCCCAGGTGCTTAGCTGAAAAATAGCACTGAAAGGAAATGGACATATGGAAGTACAAGCTCGTTTCAGGCACCTTCAGTGACTCCTGTAGAATTACCCTTGTAAATTGTTTCCATTGAAAACCTGTTTCCACGGTAAGAGTACAAGAGAAAAAAAGTGTACTTGATTAGGATTTGGGATTGCGTGTAGGCTGCATCCTGCCATTTTTCAGGGCAAGTACTGGAATTGGCTTGTTTGCAGGAAAGGCATCCTCGGGGAGTGGGAGTGGTGAGGGTCAGGCAGGCTTCGCTCAGCTGTGCGATCCCTGCAGCCTCACAGCTCCTTATCGCGTCAGAGAGCTTCCCGTATGGCCTCCGGCGTTCTGTGCCACCCTCTCGGTGCAGAGGGAACAGGCCGTGGCAGAAATGTTTGTTCCCCGTGAAACGGGACATCAGGTTGGTCAGGCTTGGATAGACAGACACCACTGAGGTCGGCAGGCAGAGCGAAGGTGTCGCAGCGGGAGCGAAAGCGTGTGGCAGACTCTTGGCGCGACACCGGCGGCCCGTGCCGCAGCACAGGAGTGCGGGGCACGGAACGGGGCGAGAGCATCCCCCCTCCACACGCCGCAAAACCGGACCGGGTGAGCCCAGTGCGGGGCGGGGCGGCGGCGGGCGGTGCAGGTAGGGCGGCGGGGCGGGCCCGGGCGGGGGGCTGCGGCAGCAGGCGGGATGGCGGCGGCTCCCGGGGCCGGGCAGGGAGCGGGGAAGGGAGAGGGCAGGGACAGGGAAGAAGGGTCCGGGCAGGAGCGGGCGCGGCCGGCGGCAGGTGTGGCGGGGGGCGCGCACCGGGCGCCCCTCCCCGGCAGGGGGCAGCACCGCCCCGCGCGGCCCGGCCGGACCCGGCCCGGCGGCGCTGGGGGGGCTCTCGGTGCGGCCACGGCCGGCCCGGGGCGGCAGAGCCGCGGTACGAAGGGCTGAGCGGGCCCGGCCCCTGGCAGGCGGCTGGTGCGGCTGGTGCGGCTGGTGCTGCCGCTGCCCCGGCAGGTGCCGCGGCTGCGGGGGCGCCCCCCGGCTCCGCTCCCGCCCGGGCGCCGTCCCGCTCCCCGGGCCCCGCGTGGGTGCGAGGCGACCGCGGGACACCCCGGGCCGGTGTGTGCCCGTGGGATCGGCGGCTCCCGGCCGGCTCCCGCGGCCCCGGCGGGCCCAGCCTGCCCCGGGGAGGCGGTGGCGGCCGCGGCGAGCGGGGCAGGTCGCGGTCGGCGCCGCCCGGCCCTCCCCCTGCGAGGGGCTCGCCGCCCCCCCGCCCCGCCGCGGCCAAGGAGCGGCGGGGGCGGGGGGGGGGGGGATTTATAGGAGTAACAACGGCTCGTGATGTCAGCCCGCGCCTAAAATAGAGAGGGATTGACTGCAAATCCACGGCTCGAGGGCTAAAGCCTCCCAATCCCGCCTCAGCCAGCGCCGCGCCGCTGTGCAGCCGCCCCCCGCCGCCGCCGCCGCACTCGCCCCGCTCCCCGCGGCGAGGGGAGGGCGCAGCCCCAGGTGCCAGCACCGCCTCGCCCCGCCGGCCACTGCTGGGCGGCCGCGGGGTGGGGGACAGCCGGGGCTCCGGGCTGCCGGATCCTCGCCCTGCGGAGCCCCCGGGATTACAAGGAATTGCGCGCTCCTTCCCAGACGTGCGCGAGGGTTATACCAAAGAGCCAGCCTCCTTCTCGCCCCGCTGTCCAAATTAATCCCTTGGACTCTTGAGAAGACAAGGGGGTTTTCGGAACCATGGCATCGACAGAAGGGTGAGGGCGACCGTCTTCTTGGGTGGGAGGAACGGGAGCGATGGGGGAGATGCCCGGCATTGTTCTTTTGGTAACAGTTTCCTGTCATCTGCTTCATTGTTAATCCTTGCCCCTCTCCATTCCCTAACAGAATAATTAGAGAGCGAGAGGAAACGAGAAGCAGACGAGCCACATATAGAAAGGGAGAGGGGAAAAAATTTCAAATATGAGCCACTGAAAAGGTCTTGGTTTTCCTCCCATCACTTCTTTATTTAACCCCTGGAAGGCAGATCGAGCTTAAACCACCTGCGTGAAAGAAGAGTTCAAGTGAATGGTTAACTCAAGAGGAAGGGGGAAGACTCTTTCTAAATATAATAGTAATAATAGTGGTAGTAGTAATAATTACTAATAATAATAACAATCATTTCAAAGAGAATCGAAGACCTGT
>JAWWEU010000158.1:19439594-19583843 GCA_035583155.1 Acropternis orthonyx | reverse complement strand
CACATCCCCCCCCCCCCCCCCCCGCAACCCCTTAAACAGGCAACAACCAAATCCAACTTCTCAACTTGAGTAGTTGTGCAATTTCATAGTTCTGTGCCAAATGCGTTACCGTGTTAGCAAGAGAAATGCTGGGAAGGGCAAAGGGTTCTACAAGAGGCTTAAAATTAAAGCAAACACAGTTCAGCTCTGGTAGTGTCCCTTGGAAGGAAACTGTTCTCCCTACCCTTGATTGCAAGAATCAGCCACTTTGTTGCTCACTGATGGGGCTGGAGGCTTCTTCAGTTTGTTGAGTAACTGGTAGGAGGAAAGAAAAGAAAAGGTTTCTTTGATCTCTGCTTGCCCTCTTATAACACTAGCTAGTATTAGACTTCGTTTAGCGTGAGCCTTCCCTTTATCCCTGGACGTTGTCATGTTGTATCAGCATGATCTGCTCTGGATCTGCTCTTTGAGGACAGAGTGCAAAAAGGAGCTCAGTTTATATTGCCTTTGTGTCTCTCAGGTTGAAAGACTTGCTGAGCTGATTTAAATAACCCAACACATGTCTGGGCGGGTGTGCATACAAGTGTCCCGTTACCTGGTCAGAAGAAGGAGCTGACTCTCTGTGCAGTGGCACCCGAGCAGTTGGCTTGAGAGGAGTGGAAGGTTAGAAAGTATTAGTTTTGGTTGCTTTAGAAAAAGGAAAATGCCCCAGTCTGATAGAGGGCAAATCTGTAAGGCTCTTCTGGCTTTTCACAGGACTATGACAGAAGTAATTAACTTTTCATTTGCTATTGCATTGCCTTTGCAGGGAATTTCTGCGCTGAATTGGTATGTTTTTGTTTTGGTGGCAGCCCAGCAGTTTAATCTGCCCTATATAGCATTTCCTCTGACAACAAAATCACTTAACAAGATACTGTCAACAAATGATCAGAGCCATGAGGAAGATGCTCAGAGATGGAAGAACCAGCCTACATCTGTAGGGTTGCTGCTCTGTCCTTTCTGTATCCTTGGACTACCACAGCTATCGCTCTCCTCTGGGTGCTGCGGTCACCTGCTGTTTGTATTCCCACATAAAGTGACTGTGGAGGTCTGTGCTTGTTTTGGATTAGTGGGGTAATGTGGGATCTATTGTGCAGGGGTTTAATAAGAGGAGACGTGACAAGAGGTAGCTGTGTCAGAGAGATCTGTCAACTTTGGATGAAAAGAGGTTTTAAATGTGTGTAGAAAGAGAGGTACTTCTAAAAGAAGTTGGCTGAACAAGTGGGCTAAAAAAAAATGAGAGTACCAGAAACGGAAAGGCTTACGGAACAGAGCTAAATTGTCAGGGCGAGAAAAGAAAAAGTTTAGGCCTTGCTTTCCAAATTTTTAGGAAATTTACCTACACTAAGCCAAGCTGATACTGTTATTTGATATGATTCAACTAGTGGTCGGTGATAGCTGAAGGAGGTGTGGAAAACAAGTTGCGTGGGAAGCATTTCACTTGTCAGTCTCTTTTTACCAGTGAGAACCTCTTCCAAAACCGAACTGTCATCTTTCTCCCCCCTCAAGTAAAAAGCTGAGGATAGAGATTAGCTTTCACTCCAGCCTAAAGGTCAGCAAACTGAGGCATCATAAGGATCATCAGGGAAAGTGAATATCGATGGACCTTGTTCAAGAAAGTCTTTCCATCAGCACTGGCACAATGTGGGAGCGGTAGCAGAGAGTGCCCATTGCCATAAGCAGAGCAGTATATCTCAGGCACACATGGGTACATTGGAGAAAGATCTACTGGAGGTGGGGACAAAGGTATTATGTCTGGTGGCTCTCAGCATGTTCAGCTACGTATGTTAGTCAAGATAAATACATAAATGCTTTATTTTGTGGTAATAAAACTACTCCAACCACAGTCATTTTTGCAGTGAGTTATTTCTCCTCTAACAGGGGAGCTTACATAAAATCTCCAAAGTGGGGATGTAAGGGATATGACAGGATATTTGACGGGCCACAAAAAGCCCCGATACTTACACAGATGAAGGTAATTCTGTATTCCATTGTTAAGAAGTAGTGGTCACTTAAAGCCAGGATTTGCTGGGAAAGATTTCCTTGTCTGTGCCTTTCCAGCCATTGCTTCTTTTCCTTTCAAAGTCTTATGTGGTTAAGTTTGTCCATACTTGTTTAGTATGGAAATTTGCCGCACAAATATTTCTGTTATGAGAGGATGGTGGGCAATGGGAAATTTCAATTGGTAGAAAGGGGAAAAGGAAGTATGCATCAACATGGCAAAATCAGACCCATGTGTCCTCTGGGTCTGTCTTACTGTAGTTTTAGCTAGTGGGGTTTTGGCTTAGTGTTGAATATGCTGTTTCTATCTTGATGGTTAAGTCTTTCTTTCACAAAATACAGATCTCATTAAGAAGATGGATTTTTGGTGTTTAGCTTGTGCTGAAAATGGAAAATAGCTAGTTCAAGAAGGAACTGCTAGCACCAAGTATTGATACTGTTGAGGGTTTTTTGTTTTTATGGTCTCTGTTTAAACGTCCTCTGCTGCATGTCCATGACTGCAGGCAGGGTGCTGCTGGGAGATGTGGCCTTATCTGTGCTGACATTGCCTTTCAGGAGTGCTTAGTGTGGTTCAGAGATCCCATTACATTAGTTCATACTCACAAACAGTGGTGTCTGACACGGGATTCATGATGTGGTAGGTTGATCTATGGAGATTTGCCATCACAGAGCATTTCGGCATTTCCATTGCTTTTACGGGGTCTTGGTAGGACCTTAAGGTTAAATGAGATTGACTGTGATCCCGCTGATGCCCATGCTTGCCTTCAGACCTTTGAGCAAAGTTCTGAACACCTTGCTTCACATGGTTTTATTATGGGTCTCATCTGTCTCTTTAGTGTTGCTGTTCAAAAGGGAGAGAATACAGTACCTTGCTACTGTTTTGTTTTGTTGAGTTTTGTTGTTTGTTTGTTTTTTTAAACCCACGCATTTGTGTAACCTAGAGATAGGTTTTAGATGTCGAATCAGCTTTGTAACTCAGATATTAAACCCTGAGCATTACTTATTTTGCTTATTTGATACTGATTTAAATACTTTGAAAATCTAGAGATGTGTTTGTATTTTGTATGACTCTAAAGAGTGGGAGTGTCAGGTGTGAAGTTTGGATTTGGTTCTGTTCCTTCAAGAATATAGCCACTAGGAGACACTATCACTACATCTGTTGTAGCAAATTAAATAGAGGCAGAGCAGGTGTCTGAGCTGGGAGCTCAACCCTCTGTGTGCAGGTCAGCCTCAGAGCAACCCACCAAGGCCCTGGCCAGGCAGCCCTCTCCCAGTCCAGAGGTATGGTTAGGGGTGGGGCCAGTGGCCCAGCTTGGTCCAATGGCCATTCCCAGTGGGCAGTTTGGGTGTGATCACCCTATTTTGGAGAGCTTAACAGTATTGATACGGGCTCTTTCATTTCTGTTGGTCTCAGTTCTAGAGAACGGTGTCAGGGAAGGTCTGTGGAAAGCACAGAGATGTTACCTGTATAGATATGTGGTACACAGTTAACAGGCAAGTATGTGTGTGCATGTGTTGCACTGTTCTACAAAATATATCTAGTGAAGTAGGATTGTGTGAAGCATTATTAGGTTTGAATAGGCAAAAGTCTGGGTAACTGCTTAGCATCACGGTTTGACTAGTGAAATAATTTTAAGTGCTTCTCAGTTTTATGTAAACAATATAAATGGTGTTTTTGGAACATGAAATTGCACAAATGCAGAGCTCCTATTCTATTCAAAGTAGTAGATAAACCGCATGGAAACTACAGAGATCCCTGCCATTTGACTTTATCAATATCTCACTTAACAGGAGAAAAAACAAAATAAAACAAAAAGTGCTAATCTGTGCTCCGTTCCTCCTCTCCAAACTTGGTCCTACAGTCTTCTTCTCTAGATACTCATCTTCATCTCAAGTTGCAATGTCTCTGAAGCTACAATTCTAGGGGTCATAAGTACTGTTTGTCTGTGCTACCGGATCACCAAACAATAAAAGTCTGGTCCGGATCAGGAAGCATATGAAGCCACAGCATATACTATGGTACTAACATAGATTTTATATTAGCTGTAGAAAGATGGTTATTAGCCAATTCAATGTAAGTTAATACAGGAGGCACAAATAATAAATACCTTACCTGGCATGAAGCCCTGCTACACAGGATTATATTTTTAGTCATGCAACTGTGGTGGTTTTGGATTTTGGAGTAGGAATCATAAACCATTTGCTGCATTGTCAAGACAAAGCCTGAAAGGGAGATTGCCAGCATGTATTATGCACCTAGCCTGCAGACAACAGGACACACTTAGGTGAGTCTGAAAAACTAGCTTTGCATTTCATCATAGGGTTCAGGCACCTACACAGGAGAGTGGGGTTTCAGGATCTGACACAATGCATATAGGTACACCCACAGATTTCTTGCCATCTGAGTTCTTATTTTGTAATTTATCCACAAAATTCCTCTACATGGAAGCTTGATGAATTATTCTGGCACAAATGTTTAGATATTTCAGAGGATGAAATCTTCGAAGTGCTCTCACTGTTATTTTTATATAGTATTTGACCAGCACCAACACAGGATGGAGATGTTTCACCCTACACTCTTAGATATTTTGTGGGACAGATGGAGTGGATGTAGCCTGTTAATTAGACATATCATCTCTGGCTCTGACCTCATTTCACTGTAATCAATTGCAAATCTCTCATCAATTTCAATAAAAGAGAATTAGGCTTTTCAGAAGAAAACTCATATTCCTTAAAACGAACCTAATGACATGATAGTTCTGACAGCCCAAGCCTTCAGTCTGGCCTTGAGATACACTTTCAAAAAGAAGTCACCTAGATGTTAGCTCCATTTTTATACACATTCAGATCCTTCTATAGACACACAAGCATTAATATAATTCTTATAAAGTCTACAGGGTCTTACTTATTCTAAAAGTTTTGGAAAAAGTGCGTTATAGTATTGGATTAGATATACAAAGGCTAAAGGGGGATCGTGTTTCCTTAAAAAATTACTGAAGTTTTCAAAAACCTTGTCTTACCATAGGTTTCTGTGAGATAAACACATATGAACACCCTTTTCCAAGAACATGAATGCAGATGTTTGGGTTGTTCTAGTGCCCTAAGAACTCAGCATACAAAGCAGTGCTGTATTGCTATACTAGCAAATTACTGCATTTGATTTTCTCTTCTTCATTTTCCTGTTGATCTTCATTTTCCCTTGATCTGTTCAGCCAAGATCCCTAATAACTGTAAATTTGTGAGCAGTGTTCAAAGGGTCACAGTTTTTCAGTTAAGGAAGGCTGTCATTAAAGCTCTATCCTCTCACCTGTGTGGCATTGTGGTTGGCCTGTGGGTTCCTTCTTGGTGTAGATGGCAGTGGGAATGCTGGTACCCTGTATGCAGCAGGTTGCAGAGCCCACACTATCACTGGCCCCACACTATCACTGGCCTGTGGTTTAGGCTATCTCTGCAGAGTTGGCTTCATACAGAAACAATCTATGTGCTTGGGAGGGGTGTGGGGCGAAGGCACAGCGCTACAAGTGGGCCTTCATTTGCGCTACCTTCTCATGTAATATTCTTTCATCTTCTGTGTGATTTACATTCCTTCCCCAGCAGAATGTGTTGCAATATTTGCTATTTAGAACAATTAATTGTATGAGTTCTTGAAAACACTGGCTGGATCTGTCAAATCCATCATCTCTGTTATTGTCCATCTGCTAATGAAACTCCTCTCTCACCAACTCAGTACAGTAGTTCACACAATTTTAGCCTCCAGCTCATTAGTTTAAAATGGTATTTCCAGAGGTAACAAGCAGTAAGTGTGCTTTTATATATTTAATCCTATTTCTGTATTAATTTAAAGCCTGTCAATGTGCTTAAAATTTTAAGACAGTTAACTACAATAAATGTTTCAGTGCATACAAAAGAACATGGCCTAAGTTCAAAGATCATCATAATTTCTAACTTTTATCTTCAACATATTTGGTCCTGCATAAGCAATTCCAAATTGAGAATTCTTAAATGGAAGAACAACAAAGAACAAAGGCATAAAAGAATTAAGGAATACTCGTCCTAATCACAGGCATCTTTAGGAGAACAGCACAGAATTAAAAAAAAAAAGCGGTATTTCAGGTTCACTGATGTGATTTGAGAAATCAAGTTCATTGAAGCATTTTAAATAACAGAAGATAGAATGAGATTTTTAAAATGAAAAACATTTGATTTTTACTTTTCAAAAACAAATACTTAGTTTCATCTTCAGTTTAGAAGACTAAAATGGTGGGGCCTCCAATAGAGAGGAAGAAACTTTTCTATGTATTAAGGAATGTTTTGTGTAGACTAAAACAGTATTTGTCTTTTTTTGTGTTTTGCTTTTTTTTAGATTTTTTATTTTGCTGACAAACTCAAAACATATTTTTCTAGTGTGACTGCGACTGATCAATTTCCTGACATTTTAAAAATATAAACACCAAGTTAAAAACCAGTACTTTATCCAGGCTGCTCTCAGTTCTGGTTTTTTTTATTATTTGTCAACATGAGTTAAACCCTGGGCTGTTCCTGTAGGCATTTAAATTTATAGAGAATCATAGAATCAAATATGATTTTGGTTTGGAAGGAATCTGTAAGGTTCATCTAGTCCAACCCCCCTGCCACAAGTAGGGACAACTTCAACTAGATCAGGTTGCTCAGAGCTGAGTCCAACTTGAACTTCAGTGTTTCCAGGAAAGTGGCATCCACCACACCCCTGGACAACCTGTTCCTGTATTTTACCACACTCACTGTAAAAAAACTTCTTTCTTATATCTAATCTAAATTTCTCCTCTTTCAGTTTAAATCTGTTATGCCTTGTTCTATCACAACAGGCCCCGCTGAAAACTCTGTCTTTCTTAGAAGCCCACTTTAAGTACTGAAAGGCTGCAATAAGGTCTCCCTGGAAATTTATTTTCTGCCTGCTGAAGAACCCCAACTCTCTCAGCCTTTCCTCATAGGAAAAGTGTTACAACTCTCTCATAATTTTTGTGGCCCTCCTCTGGACCTACTCTAGCATGTCCATGCCTTTCCTGTGCTTAGGTCACCACAGCTGGACAGATTATCCCATATGGATTCTCAGGAGGGGAGAGTTGATGGGGAGAATCACCTCCCTCGACCTGCTGACCACATGTCTTTTGATGCAGCTCAGGACGGCTTTCTGGGCTGCGAGTGCACAGTGTTGCCCCATGTCTAGCTTTTCATCCACCAGAACTCCCAAGTTCTTGTTGGCACAGCTGCTCTCAGGGAGTTCTTCTCCCAGTCTGTACTCATGTCTGGGTTTGCCCTGATCCAGGTGCAGCACCTTGCGCTTGGACTTGTTGAATCTCATGATCAGCTTTAAGATCATTGAGTCCAGACATAAACCTACCACTGCCAGGTCCATCACTAAACCATGTCCCTAAGTGCCACATCTGCACATCCTTTAAGTACCTCCAGGGATGGTGACTCAATCACTTCCCTGGGCAGCCCATTCTGATACTTGACAACCCTTTCCATGAAGAAATTTTTCCTAATATCCAATATAAACCTCCCCTGGTGCAACGTGAGGCATTTCCTCTTGTTCCATCACTTGCTACGTAGAAGTGACTGACTCCCACCCATCTACAACCTCCTTTCAGGGAGTTGTAGAGAGCAATAAAGTCCTCCATGAGCCTTCTTTTCTCCAGGCTAAACAGTCCTGTTTTCCCCTACTGCTCCTCACAAGTCTTACATTCCAGCCTCTTCCCCAGCTCCGTTGCCCTTCTTTGGACATGCTTCATTGCCTCACTATCCTTGTTGCAGTGAGGGGCCCAAAACTCAGTACAGTAGTCAAGGTGTCATCTCTGTCATCCACCTTTCATTTTTAGTCCTTCATAATTTCTGTTTTGCCTTTTTTAATAATAACTATATTTCCTGGTCACTTGGTACTGGTGATTCATCCAGGGTTTCTGAAAGCAGCCAGTTGAGATGAAGTTATGCCAAGTCTCTGTGCTTCAGTACTGTTCTGTTTAGTTTGGAGTAAAATGTTTCTTCTTCTCTGGCTGCATACAGAGGCATTTCTGATTCTATCTTCAGCTGGTTCATGGTGTTGCTTCCAAAATTTCGAAGAAGTTTTGAGCCTTTTTTTTCAGTCAATCTTACAGCCTGTTAGTATATTATGTGGTGTTGGTTTTCACAACTGTGGTTTTGCAGTGTTGGTTTTTAATACTGGTAACCATATCTAGGCATAGAGGCTGCCTGCCTGACTCTGTTCTATGAGCAGCATGCAACTGCTACCACCATGTCAAGGTCCTTAAGGCCCATCCATGAATGCAACTTTTTCTTATTCTGTAATAGCTCATTCCTGACTGCATCCCTAATAAGAAGGTAATGGACAGAACCTCTGAAGTAGGTATTTTGGGGCAAGTTTAAATTTAATCAGTCATCTCTTTGGCATCTTGAGAACAATCAGTGGTGTATCCAAGTGTAAAATGTGTGTGAGGGAGATGGTCAGTTTGGTAATAGAACACTTAGGAAGATTAAAAGTAAAACCTGCATTCAAACTGATACTTATCAAAAGTGTAAAGGCATTAATTTATTCCTTTACATTTATCCCAGGGAAGACAGGTAAATAGGTCTAAGGGGAGTTACATCACCTGCTAGTTAACATTTCTGTGTGAATCATGTTAGTCTCGCTTAGCCCTACTGCCAAATTTGAGCTTCACATCTGGGAGTGACCGTACTTCTCATTTACTTGTGGTCTCCTCAAGCCATACCATGTGCTTTCCAGATGGCAGACTTCATCTCCCTTGAGGCAGGAACCCCTGGTGTTTGCTTTTCCAACTGTTCATTTTACTTTCTGTACTGTCATTTACCCAGAAGATGAATGAAGTTTGGATCTTGGAAATTTGCTCTCTTTCAGGAACAATGACAGAGATCATTGGTAAACAAGTCACTTGCACTTGTAAACTTCTGACGCGCTGCACATCATTCACAAAGGCTGTCTGGCAGGTGCTGTGAGCAAACCTGTTTGTTTCTATTCATTTGGACAAGTGTGTCTGATGCAGCACCCTCTTAGAGTAGTTGACCAGCACTTCTGGTACATGTTTCCAATCTGGAGGAGCAATATGATCAGGGACCAGTTTAGATCCTGAAGGTGGTGTAACTGTATTAGCCCAGCATTGTATCCAAGCTAATGAGTGCCTCTTAGTTCAGTTAATTGTCTTGAGTGCATGAAAGCACTAGTATGGATGTGTCAGCCACGCACAGAGGCAGACACAGATACCCTTTATATACCAGGTTCAACCCACAGAGTCTTAAAGCCTGTTTCTCAGTCCAAGGAAATAAATACCAATGTTATTTCGGAGTATGAAAATTAGGGCCAGCATTTGTGGGTTTTACAAGACTCCAACCATCTAGGACCAGCGCTTCCTTAATTAAAAAAATGCCAACACATGCATGTGTTCTTGTAACTGGGGATATGAGAGTGGATTATAGGCTCTTCAGAGTTTGCTTCCAACTTCAACTGTTCTGAGATTCTGTGCACCACAAATACATGATATACAGACATCTTCATGCAGGATCTTCATATCCTAGTTCTTGGCTATGGCTGTGATGCCATGTACTGCTGGCCCACCATCCCGTAATGTACTCATCCATGTTACTGATTTTCATGAGACTGGCTTCAGGCTATATGCACATGAATAATAGTCCAGCCCAGCCCAACAGAAATAGTTGGTCCTGGTAAGTCCACACTCTGCTGGTTACTATGTGAAGAGCCTTAGGTGTGCTCCTAGAGTGCATTTCCTGGTGTAGCTTAATCCAAAAGTAATTCAGTGCATCTATCCCAGTACAGCTCCAGTGAGAACCATAGCACAGCAGGTGGGCATCTTCAGGAAGTTCACTCCAAAAGCTCACTTCAGACTAAATTGCTAATATAAGTTTAGCCTCAGTTGGCTACTGCTACGCCTCAGGTAAGTGCTCCCCTCTGGGCAGTTTCCTGGTAGGCTCTTGTCATCTTCTGGCTACTCGTGTGTGCCAGCAGCACGGTTCCTTCTGTGGCCACAAGCTGAGGTGCTGCCATGTCCTGTTGAGTCATTTGCCTGTGTAAGTTGTTTGTGAACAGTTCTTGGCCTACTCGAGACGATGAGCACAGACTGGGGCGAAGCACGGCTGGAGGTAAACCACAGTCTTCGGTTACAATGAATGTGGAGGCTTCTGTTGCAAATTCATGCCAAGCGTGCAGGGAGTTCTTGGCCTCATACAGCGGCAGAAGCAGCATCCCAAGTGTGTATGGTTTAGTACACTTCCTTTGAGGCAGAAAGATATCTCATTAATTAAGCATCTGGTCTTTATCTGTGTAAGACCTACTTTTGCTATAGTAACTGGGAAAAGACTTGTCCCTAAAAGCGTACATGTATATAAACACGTCATCCACATACACGCATGCATATGGGAATTAATTAACACCTGGCTGCTATTTATATCAAAGCAATTTAGGTCAGGAAGTGAAAAACAGATCAGAATCCTTCACCTGACATTTTAGGAGGACAGAACAGGCAGATTATAATGTCCCATGCTGGAAAGTGCCAGGAAATGCTATTCCTTTTGACATAAAAGTGCCAGAGGAACCTTCACAGCAATGTAGGGCAAAAGCGTACAAAACCTGTCTCACTGTAGCACCAAAGGGCTTAGTAGGAGGCTGCCTGCTTCCAGGATTAGCTGTTGCCTTTCTTCTTGCTTTCTTTCCTGTCCCGACTGGAGGTCTATGTTCCCTGGTGGTCTGCTGAAAGAGGTTCACAACAACATTTTCCAAGGGAAACCTGGGGAGGACCTTCTGAAAGATACAATAAATGGGCTCAAAGTTAAGGGCAGAAGAGCCTTGCAGCAGTCACTGTCTCTTCAAGTGAGTTGCTGGAGTGCCTTGAGGAGGACATTCCTGTCTCCCTTTTTCTGGAAGCAGTTTTGTGTCACACGGTGGCACCCTTGCAAACCAAATAAAGCTTGAACTCCTGCTGCAGCCTCTCTCAGGGAGGTCTAGGGGGTCTTCAGTCTCACTCAGTAACTGAGGCTTCAGTGTCTTTTGGATGTTGACACCTGATTATGTCTGGCTTGAAATCAGTGAATAGGTGGAAAGACTGACTGGGCATCAGGAAATAGGTAAAACCCACAAGGACAGTGTGATTGTGCAAGCCCTTTTTTTTTAGGTAGCCTGACAGTAGACATAAAATCATAGCACAAAGGGTAAAATCCCCAATATGTTGGTTACTATTTATCATGATTATTTTTACCAAGACACTTCTTTTTTTTTTCTCAGTATTTAACAATGAGATGTTAGTAGCAGGTAAGGATTTTGTGAAACATAAACCAAGAATATGTGTAGCTAAATTCACACTGAAGGAATCCTGTTCTGGTCACCTGGACTCTCGACAGTTTCCTGGCTTAGATGGTGGTATTATGTTACCAAGTGCTCTTAAGCAGTTAGGTTATTTTGCCTTTCTGCAAATGAGGTACGCTGCTGAGTTTAGGTACTTCAGTTTTGTAGGCCTGTGCCTCTTAAGAGGTCAATCCACTTGAGATCTTGATTTTTGTCACTGTGCTGTCCAAAAGCCTGGCCTGGGGATCAGAGCCCAGCTATGTGTTAACTCTTACATATATTTACAGTAGAAAGACAGGGTCTGCTTTGGATAACTTACACTCTGTTAGAGAGCTTCAGCAAGCTGCTGCAGTGAAGGTGTGTCAGTGTTTATTATCAGAACATCTTTCTGTGCTGCATTTTTCTAACTAAAAAAAGACACTGTCAGTTGTTACAGTGCTTTGATGTAGGGGCCTGGTGATGGCAGGAGTAAGGTGGAGTCCAAAACCAACTCAGTTTATAGGTGTTATTTATTCACTAACCTACAGATAATTCAAGATATCAAAATGGTTAGTTAATCTGTATGTATTATCCAAACCAGGAGAAAAGAATGCATTTTTCTGTCTTGAGGGAGTAGTAAAGATGTAGAAAGGCTCGAATGGCTTTGTCTTTATTCCTGTCCATTTTAAACTTGCTCCCAAAATACCCTGTAGAGCCAACATATAGCCCTTAACAATAAAAACATGAAGATCAATAGTATTTCATTTGTGAAATTTCCCCTTGTGTCTGGATCCCTCAATGTAGGTTTGCCATTTGCTTTGATAAATGATTTTCTGCTGTATGTCATGCTGTTCAACCTGCATATGAAACTTTTTCATTACTTAGACTCCTTGACAAATTGATGGAACAACAGTGTGGGATTGATACAATGAACTTGAAAAAATGTTAAGTGACAGTTGAATTCCACTGGGTGGTAACAGTTCATAATATTTTCTGTTCAGGCTCTGCAATGAAGGTACAAACAAAATCACTGTGATACCTGAATCATTATCACAGCCGTCATATCCCTCCTCCTTGTGCAAGTACAGGAGGATTTAAGCAGTCAGACGTCTGAGATTGCTAGGCTGCTCCTGACATTGCCTGCTGAGTGCTGGAGATGATGGGAAGAGAGGGCTATAGCTCTCACAGGAAAGCCACTGGCTTTATCTCTGCAAAGGGAGCACTGAACATTGTCACTTGGAAGTTGGTCAGTGCTGATGAAAGGACCTGCCAGAATGGGACATGGGTTGGACAGCGACATTGAACTGCAGAAACAGCAGTTGGTGCCTGGAGGTCAGGCTTGGCCTCAAGGCTGAATACTGAAGAGGAGGGCATGTATTAATTACCATCTTGTACCTATGTGTTAATGCCTGGTAATTACCCTGAGTTATGCAGTGAACATACATCATCCTCTAAGTGAAGTATTTCCATAATTTTGTCCACCATGAGGACATGACAGGGGCTGCCATATACTGTTTCTTTGTATTTCCAAGGAAGAGAGAAAGTAAAGAAAAGGAGGTTTTCGACATCCAGCCCATTACCCTCTATTTATCCTGCCTTTGCCATCAAGAAAGACGACAGTTTTGTCAGCCTCTGTTCTCATCCATGATACATCAAGAGTGGCTACATCAAGGTGTTATTTTTCAGTCTGTTTATTAGTAATGCTGTGATACCAGTATGCCTAACATGTGCTTTTTTGGGGATAAAATGGTATGTACAAGAAGACTAATTTATCTTCTTGTGTAAACAAAGAAATCAGAGACAGTTTAGGAGCAGTAATGTACTCTCTTCTTTATAGATGGAGAGTTAAGGTGGGCAGTTTGCTCCCTGTCACATGGGAATCTGCAGCTGTGGATAGGAAAATTGTTCTGTTACCATGGCCAGTCAGATAATGCAAAACTATCTGTTTCTCATATTTTTCATCACAGGTGATATTGGTTGGTTACACTTTTGCTGCCTGACTAGAGCAGAGAGAGGCCAGATGATGGGCTCTGCTTGCTTCTTTGTGTGGACCTGCAGTGGCTTCCCTCCTCTTGTGAAAATACCATGTTGTCTTCAGATTTGTTGAATTGTTCGGGAAAGCTTAGGTTCTCCTTTTGCTTTCTCTCTGTTTTTGGTGGGTTTTTTGTTTGTTTGTTTTGTTTGGGTTTTTTGGGTTTTGTTTGTTTTTTTTGTTGTGGGTTTTTTGTTTGTTTGGTTTGGTTTAGTTTTTGGTTTTGGTGTTGTTTTTTGGGTTTTTTTTTGACCTGAAGCTTAAAGTATACAAAAACCTGACAAATGCAATTTATTTTTAGAAGCAGACTGCTGTTTCTAAGCACTGTTGTGCACTGGTGTGTTTATTAGCAGTGACTGATTTGTAAACCTAGGCTTTTAGACATCAAAAGTACATATCTGAAGGCTGGAGAGGACATTTTCCAGTGATGGGAAATACACTAATGCCAAATGTACATCAAAATCTGGAATGGAAAGATGTTTATTGGCAGCTGACCAGCTTATTGCATTTCTCAAATCTTCTATCACTGTTTGTTTTGCTGATTATTACGAAAAAGTACTCGGGAACAGGAAGTTCAAAACCTATATGAATCTGGTTGTGTCTTTAACAGTTTCCTGGAATAACATGTCATGTTTCAACAGGGAATTTCTTCCTCATAGCTTATGCTCATAACATAACTTCAGACTTTGCATAGCAGGACAGAGTAGCAGGAAACAGAGAAATTACTATATCAGTTGATTAAGCAAGATAACACCCTAGAAAAAATATTTGCTACATGTAAAAGAACAGAAGAGTGTGTTTTCTTGAAATTGGCCATAAGCAATTATTGTGAATGGTCTTTCTTGTTTAAAGAAGATACTCACACATCTACTGAGGCATGGAAGATGTTTTTACATACAGACTTGTACTAAAAGAAACACATTCAAGCATGCACTCACTATTATGTCCCAAGTGGTAATCTGCCCCTAAATTGTCAGGGGTCTGTAGGACATAACTGACAAACATGGCGTAGGGGTATATTGGTCCATTTGATGTACTGCAAAATTTGCATTAAAGTGAAGAGCTCATAGCTGTCATTCGGGGGGTGTGTCCAGGTATTACTGACTTCAAAACATTTCTTAATTTCTTAAAGTTTTGTTGAGAAATTCTGTTCACCATGTGCCAAGTTCAGCGTAAAAGTAGTGTTTGGGCTCTGTAGAAGTGATCTTCACAGTCCCCTCTCAGTATAAATTAGAGTATTCTAGCACATGCTTCAATGTTCAAACCATCACAATAATTTAGACAGGTTAGTGAGCGTACTAGACATCTTTACTGTGTTATTTCCTCCTCAAGGTTTCCTTTGTTCAGAGCCTCTGGAGAAGGTGGTATAGAATTGGCTAAGCCGTATCTGTATCTTTCAGTATCTTCTCGGATGAGTATCCTTCTGTCCAAGAATTGCACTCTCAATTCCTTTTGAAATACTCAAATTATGTATGTGAAACAGAAAAGACTCCAGATTTTAGCCTTAAATCTAGTCCTCTTCTAAAATCCTTTAGTGTAGCTAACAGTCATCCCTGACAAGTTGTTCCACTGTTAGTGTTTCCAAACCATGAGCATTAACTTGATGTAGTGATTCATGTTTGTTTTTTTCAAGGCCTATGATGCACAGCTAGAAAAATTACAGTAAATACCCACTGTAAAAGAAAATATGTGGAGTTAACTTATCTGTTTTGTGGACAATACTGAATCTGATTTCATTTTAAAAAGCCCACTCACGAGTCAGCAAAGGGTAAGAATCAGTGTCTCTCCCAGACGGGAGAGAGACCACCTTTGTCTTACTGTTCAACATTGCTAACAACAGCTAGTATTCTCTCACTTTATCTATGGCTTCCATATCAGTGACACCACTCAAGTACATTTCAGTAGGTTACAAATCATGCACAGAAGTCCATTCTATATGAAGATCTCATATTTTTTAAGTTTTGTTTAAAATGCATCCTTCCAGATCAGTGGGATTATTCATTATGAGTCTTTCTGTGCAAAAATGAAAAATGATAAATTAAATTTCACCATCTTGTTATTACTTGTCCATAACAGTTTTGTTATGTTTAGGGGTTTTTTTCCTATTCACTCAATCTACATACAAAGTGGAAGTTTCCTACAGCTTTAGGGCCTGTGTGGATAGAGCTTATATTGAAGACCTGACATGCACTGCACTCCTTGACGGTTCTTGGCAGACTCAGTAAATACTCTCTTGTGTGAGTGTGTGTTCTCAGTGCCTGTGAGTGCAAATATCCACACTCACATAGATGTCAGTGTTCACATGCAGAGTCCCAAAAGTTTACCCAGACCTTCTAGCATGCCTTAGACGTGAAAATTTTTTGCTCTCAATTTTTTGAACAGATTAAGTAGTGATCCCTGACAAAAACTATATTAGGTTTTAACAGTTCTGGCTACTTGGTCTCTTCTGTTTACACTGTAAGCCTCTATATCGTATTTTTTCTTCAGACTATTGGCAGTAGTTGGTCACCTGGACTAATCAGACTTGACAGGTGCTGGAACTAATTCATGATAAAAATGTCAGGTTTTGGAAGTGATGAAAAAAGTACATTCTAGGATTTTCACAGTGCTAAACAAATACTTCTTTTAATGGGTGAAAGGGAGGTATTCAGCCTGTTTATTACATTTTAAATCTTTACTCATTGGAAGAACAAATAAAAATTAATTACAAAGGATTTTAATTGCAGCTCTCTTGGCCAGCTTTGCATCCTTTATTTGGGTTTGCCAGTACAGATTGCTCTATTTGCCCAGGTGCTGGCAATCACTTCTCATCTTTTATAATAGTGGAAAATTTCATTTCAGGTTTACTCTTCCTTCAGTGAGATTATTGCCAGTGTGACTGGCAGGAAAAAAGCAGTGTCAGTGGAACATGCTGGTCTTTTTGCTGAAGCCCAGGCTTTCACAGAATACGTGATACATGTCACATGTAAATTCTAATGCTTTTCTGGATTACCTATTATCTGACAGCCTTTCTTTAGGAGTCCTTCACAGCTGCTCACAAACATGCTGGCACTCTGTCTGGAAATGTATGGGCTTGCCTACTGTGCAGCAAGCAATTTGGCTGATGGGCTGTGCTCTAGCTACCCTGCACTATATACTCACACAGGTATGATTACCCCAAAGAAAAGGGAAAGTAACTGACTATACCTAGAAAATGTAGGAGAGCCAGTGTGGTACCTTTGCCTGCACCTCAGTGGATTACTTAGTACAGGCAAACCTTTAGAATTGTAAAGGCTTTTCTTTCCTCCCAGAAAACACATCTTCTTTCAATTCACTGTGATTTTCAGCAGCTTTGTTTTCTTTGGCTGGATTCTGAAAGAGACTGCCCAGATGAGGCCAGGAGATGGGGTTAAAGAATTGATTCTGACTCTGCTCGTTTCTGACTACCAGCTAGCAGTACAGACAAAACTGCAAGTTTGAGCCTGGCAGCTAATAAAACCACTGGATGTTATGCACAAAATGAACTTGACTCATACTTTTCTTTAAAATACCATGTCAGAGCCACAGGCTTTTGCACGTTGCAGACTTTGTCTGGTTCCCTCTGTGGGGCAGTTCCCTGGTGCTGTGGGTGTAAAAGGAGCAGAACACTTGAGAAAACAAGTAGTGCAAGATTGCTTGTGATTCTTGTGGAGAAAAAAAAACCAAAACAGGTAGAGTTCTGTAACATTTATGTGATATGCAGAAATGCAGTTCTCCTTTCACAGGGCATTTTGTTAACAGTAAATGCCGCCTTACAGTAATACATAACCACAAGGACACAGCAAAGCTGTGTAGGAGTGTATAATTAACACTAAAAAGAGGTGACTTAAGAAAACCAAAACAAGCCAAGTAGATGTTTCCCTAACAAGTCTGTGATTAAAGTGCTCACATCTGGTAAGTGGACTTTTTAAAAAATGAAATACCATAAATAGGCTAATGAAACTCCATTTGGGAATACACTGGCAATACAACTTCCAAACTGCAGTTGCGGAGTGGCATTTTTTCCTGCCTTAGAAAAATACAAACCTGGAATTCAATTTTACCAACAGATGGAGAGCCAAGATTCATTGTATTAAAAAAAAAAGTAGATTCCTAATACTCAGATCTGCTTTATAGTACAAAAAATTATGTATTTTGAAACTTATATCTGTGATTTTTTTCGTTTGCTCCCCAAAGCAGAATGGAAAGGGATTGGTGGTTCATATCATCAAACCCAGATAATCACATGTTTTTGAAGAAGCAGAGAAGGACCAATCTCTGCTCCTCCCTATTTGCTTAATGCTGCTGTATCTGCATTTAGGGTAACATGCTGATAAAACACAGATTGGAATGTGCAGGTGGATGCTTGAAGTACAGAAAGAGTTAGGCTTGGTCAGAAATGGATTTAAAGAGCTGAAACTTTGCTATTGCCTCTTCATACAGTTAACCTCAGGGTGCATATCTTTAAAACCCTTGCTGTGCAGAGATTGCTCTACCTGTGCTCTGGCCTGGAGGAATGTAGGGCAGCACCAGTCGAGGAGAGTTGTGCTGCTGCATTAGTCTAGTGCTGCAGCTGGACTACTGTACCTTGTCTGTCAAATTAGCCTGTGTCTGGTATTGTGGTAGCCTTTCTGGTCAGCCTGAGCAGGGGGAGTCTGTTTCTGCCTGTCTTATGATGCCTGATCCCTGGAAGTCAGGGTTGTGACTTCTGCAGGCTGACCCCAGAGCACCTTGCCTGGTGGAACAGGAAGGACGTGGTTGTTGCAAAGCTGAGATTGTTCTCTGTCAGGTCTTCAGACAAGAACCTGAACCCAAGGCCAACCTGCCAAACTAAAATCCTGTCTAGACAATTAGATAGCATTCTTAGTGCATTTAATACAAGACTTTTAATGTGCATAGTCATATTCTAGTGCAACATAAGAGATTATGAATCAACTTTCTCTTCTGTTACTCTCTTCTTCCTACTACCTTATTTACAGCTCATCCCAAATATGTGCATGCTGAGCTTTTCTTTGATCTTCATTTGCCTTTTAGATCTTAGTCATATGCAGTTTCTCTGAGTTTTGTTTCTCTCCTAGCCTTAGATTTTAATCTGAATCGTAGTTACCTGATGGCTTTACTTCATATAAGCATGCTTGCTGTGACCTCTAGGTCAGAGTGAATTCAGTGCTTCTGAATTATGCTAAATGTGCGACCGAGAAGAACAGTTTTGAGTTGGTGTTTGTCCATGGGTAGGAAGGTCTCAGTGCTGCTTCAGTACAGTCGTTCACGGAGGCCTCCAAATGTACAAAATTTGATTTGTGTATGTTTGAAAAATCTCATCCTGCCTCTTACAGGGAGTGAATCCAGACCCAACAGACAGTTTATCCTTTGGCTTCTCCCAGCTGCGTCTACCACAAGTAATGCTTTTGTGGTTTGTGGGACTGCTCCCTAGGAACTGAAATCAGTCTTTTTACATATATCACAAAACTGCCATTAGTGGTTGCGTGTTTTGGCCATGGCCGAGCCAGGCTGGATGGGGTCCAAGGATGATCCCAACTCCCTTCCCTTAGGCATCCAGTTCCACTCAGTTGCAACACCAACACCCTCCACTATGTAAAATTAACTCTGCCTCTCCCAAAATAAAAGACCTTATGATATTACACTGTGGTGTTGCTCCATCCATCACAGCGGAGTGGCCCTATTAGAGAAGCATGGCTGACTACATGTGCACAACCCATGCAGTAGTGAATGTGTTGTTAATAAAAGTGATTACTTCAAGCTGATAAAAATGACCTAAGCTACAAGACCCCCCTTTTGAAATCATGGTCAGCACCACAAAGCAAACCATTTATCTGTCACCATTCCTCCTGACCTGCTTTTATGCTCCAGAGAATTGAAGGAACTGCACAAAAATGTGACACAGGCTGTTCTGACCAAGGGACAGGCTGAAGCTGTTCTAACTCCACACTGGGGGTGGTTGTATGAGTGCATGTATGCTTATATGCTACTGGTGCTCCATTAGGAGGAAGAGATCCTATTACAATGTGAACATGAAACCCAGCAACTCTTTTACAGGGAGTACAGTGAGACAGAAAATGGAAGCAAAGAGTATTTATTGTTACTTTCTCTTAGCCAGGTGACTTTGAAGACAGTGAGATGTATTTTCTGCTTGTGCTCACTGGTCATCACTCTACTGACTTCAGTGCAGTTCTGTCAGTTTATGTCAGCAGAGATGTGACCTTCTGCTTGCCTGAAATTCATACAGACAATCCATCACTCAGGCAGTTGCAGGCTGTGTTTTGTGGGGCAGCCTCAGCTTTAGTGTGTATGCATCTGTCTACCTTTTGTCAAGACATACACTGTTCATGTTCAAAGCAGCCCAAATATGTTTTTATGAATAGAGATCCCAGACATCACTATGGCAACATAATACTGTCACTGAGGAGTAAATTATTAATGATTTTCAGCAGCAGAAAATGCAAAATCCTGTTCCTGATCACTGTGCACTGTGGTGTTATGTGTTTTAATGAGAAAATAGTGCAAGACTTCTGTAGTATTGGGATTTCACAGTGCATTATATAAGCTATATTTTTCTTTATATATTTTTCCTGGGGTTTGTCTTCTACTCTCAAGCTTTTTAAGCAGCTCTAGCAGTTTATCTAATCATTAACAGACAGAATGGGTTATTTTTAAAAGGGAATTTCTTCCTCTGAGTTTCAGAATTCCAATGTAAAACTCACTTGTCGTATAGAAGTTGCCTCCTGACATTTAAAAAATTGCTATTTTAAATTAGAATCTAGATGTTTTTTTGACCAATACATATGTAGGGAAAGACTGTGGTGGTCTCATTTTCTGTGAAAATGGAAGCCAAATTGATGACCCTTAAAAAACTGGTTTTGAACTATTAGGAATTTTCATAATGGATTTTTCTTGCTCAGATCTGCCCTCCCCCAAACATACTTCAAACATTTTCTTGTATAAAATTTTCTGGAAATTGTTTTTAGGATTTAGCATGAAAATGATAATGAAGATAAGAAGACAATTCACTTGGAAATGAAACATGCCAGTGGCATGATTTAGGGGCAGAATATTTTCCATCTTTAAGATCAAGGTATACTTCTGGTATTGGCAGAGACAGCAGCTGTTCTCTGAATGGTCAGACAACTACTTTAAGCTAACAAAACTTGTTGACACAATGCGTACTTTTTCAAAAGGCTCTTGATAACTTCTGTTGTAGGACTTCACTGCTTTAAGACTACTTATAGATGTGATCCTGCTTACCAATTTTTCTCGTGTATGTACCACCAAGTTTTTTTAGTTATTTAGATTTGTTTCTGTTCTTAGTCTTTACTCACTAAGGGATTTGATTGGTGACTTGCAGATAAGAATGAAATTTCGGGTAGTGTTGAATATTTGTTACAAAAATGACAGAAAGTTTTTAAATTGTGATTTAAGAAACACATAGGTATTAACCTCTGTGAATAGGCTCTAGGAAAATATAGACATTTAACAGATATGCTAAGGAGGAAATTCACTAGATGCAGTTATGCTTAAAAATACTGGGAATGTGATCCTAAATATATTTGTTGAAACAGGTAGATAATTGAGTAAATGTCTATCACATAATACATTTTTTCCACCTAGGACTAATAGGCTTCCCAAATAGTCTGTGCCATGTAGGTGAATTTTCATGTTAGTCCTGAAAGGGTTGTATGTTGATTTTTCTCTAGGCTGCTGCTTCTGGCTGGGGAGAGACCTTACTTTCCCAAATGGGTAGCTGAGGTAGGGTGCTGTGCATAGCTCCACTCTTACCCCTTGTGAACAGGGACTTGTGTCTTTGGGTCAATTCAGAGCTTGCTGTAGGGCTGTGCAACTTAGTCAAAGTCTTCTCCTTCCAACCCCAATTATTCCCATTGTGATGTCTGGTATACGCAGACATCACTGTAGGCTGATAATTATTGTTGTCATCCTTACTAGTGCAGATTTTTCCACAGCTCTTCTTGTCCTCTCTTGACACTCCAGCTAGGCTTTGATAGCAGGAATGAGACCAAAGACAGCTTTTACGTGCAGGATTTGAAATCCAAAGCTGATGGTCTAGGACAGATACTATAACCTCATCAGCCAAACAGACAAGAGCTGTATCTGCTTGGCTGTCCATCACAAGCCCTTAATAAGTCCTTTGAAAAAAAAGATAAAACCAAGAAATCAGTGGTGTAGAATGCCTCACCTTGCTGACACCTGGCAGGTGGCATCAATCATTTCTAGCAGTAGCAATAAACTGAAGAGTAGGCAGCTTTCTTGCCAACTGTTCAAGCCAGATTATGCTTCACAGCAACTTCATAGAGGTAAATCTGTGATCCCATTTCAGAGGGGAGACCTCAGCTGTTCAGCAAAGCTGGGAGCAGATCAGGCCAACCAGCTGACCTCAAATGAGTGGTAGCATAGCTGGCTTCTTGGAAAAACTTGTATTTCAAAGCACAGACTCCTACTCTTGTCAGGTTTTTGTTAAAAGTAAGTTTTCTATACTAGGCTGACAAAATTAGAGGGACAAGCAAAGCTAGCCTTTAACTGTTATTGCCATGGCAAGGAGAAATAGTGATTTTAATGTTTTAAGTAAGTTGCCTGTGCTTATCTGAGGACATTCTTCTTCTGGGCCCTGAGCTGAAATGTAGTGCTGAGACACATATTTGTGCCATCAAGAAAGCAAGGAAATTAATTTGCTTGGTCCTTGTGTGAAATCATTAGGAATATTCAGATGGGGGGAAAACAAGGGGAAAATGAACTTGAATTTACTGAAAAAAATCCAAATGTATGCATGTGTTTATGTAGTAATGACAAGTAATGACATTAGACAGTTCTGGAGATTCTCAGGGGAAGCAGTGGAAGATAAATGCCTTAAAATTTTAATGAGCAGACTGGACAAATGACTCTAACATATCACAAGGCATTGAATTGCACAGGAATTGCCTAGATATGACCCACTAGATATCAGATTTGGAGTTTTAGTTGAGAGGAGAAAGGTCAAAAAGCCCTATTGGAAATTTTGAAATATCTAGCCCTTGTCTTTTTTTCTACAGTGGAATCCTGTTGTCCCTTAAGGTTTTGAGACCTTCCACCACACTCTTTCTGGACATACTCAGTGTGCACGATAGGAAAGAGAGCATTTGCTTATCTCTGCCATCTGCACCACTGTCCAAAAGCTGTCTTTTAGTAGGAAAGAAAATATTCCTTCTCTATGTAGGGTGCAGTGTGTGCTATGGAATGATCTATTTACTAAGGCCAAGAAGTGGTCCTGAAATATAATCCACTGAAAACTGGACAGTAGGGAGGAAAAGAGATGGCCCTTTGGGAATGTGTGGGGCTATAACATTAGCAGTGGAGTTGTCCTTAGCAGATACTTTAGCTATTTAGTAAACCCAGATAAAATAATGATTTAGGAATATTCAAGGCAACTCCCTCTTGCTTGTGATTAAAAAAGGAAACATTACAAATCAGGTTGCAAAAAGCAAAGAAAAGAAGAAAAAGAAAAAAAGGAAAAGAAAAAGATAAAATAGAAGAAAAAATGAAAATAAAAATAAAATAAACTTCCATGAAAATCCACAAGACTTGGGGACAATATGTGGGTTTTGCCTGTTTTTACCATTCAGCCTGTGGGGGCTGGCTGTAATAGACACGTACTCCTTTGGACATAGTCATTGCTTCATGACTAAGTTAAAAATAGAGAATTACTAGAAACCCCAGAAGTCTGGATTGTGACATGAGCAATGCTGCTTTTTCCTATTCTCCACCAATCCCTAACACTTGTGCATTTCCCTCCATCCTGCAGCCGGTTTAGCCATCCTTTGCAGACAGCTGATGGCCACCGGGCTCTCTCAAGGGCAGCCCTACCCCATTCATCTGATTTCCCTGTAGAAGTGTTAGGGGGATTGGCCAGGGGATTTAGGAGCTGAAATTCATGCCCCCAGAAAGGCAAAATGCTACAGCTAGAGTCTCATTTATAAGATTTAGTCAAATATTTGTAGAGACATTTGCTTGCTTTTTCAAGGCATTGCACTGCTCAGAGTTCAATAAACATCTGAAACAGAATAGTACATCTAGGTGTCATTTCTCCAAAAACTGTGAATTATCCAGTGTTTTCTTGTACTTGTATCTTCTTAGTTCCCTCTGTGAAATGGAAAGGAAATTACTTAAGCGTGGGGCAGGAGAGTTCAAGCCTGGTTTTGCAATGCCTCCTCTTATAAGCAGTCCCTGTGAGATTACTTGGAAAAATAAAGGCTGAATTTTCCTGTCTGTAGAGCACATCAGGAAGCTGAAGCCAAGGGTTTTTCCTTACTGAAGTAAATCAGACTATGGTCTGTTCCCTGAAACATGGTGAAATGAGGAGGTGCCTGGCAAGCTCCCCAGTTTTCCACATGGCCATTACTCCAGCACAGATTAAGAAAGCATACTTGGTTTTCTACCTCTACCCAGTTGGGAGTGATCCAAGGTCTGAGTTGTCAGTTCCAGGACAGATGGAGTCGGCTATTTGTCCTCCTCACAACCCTTTTGTGTGTGGAATAGTTTTTCTTGTACCCATAAATACATACCTACATGTGCTGTGCACATGGCTGTGTATTTCTGCCTCTGGGAATTCCCTCACACTGAAGAAATCTCTCCTAATTTTTATTGCATGATGGCCAAGTGACCCTTACCTTTATGCCACCTGCAATAATCATATCACAGAGTTTCCCAGTGCAAGGGAAGGCAGCATTCAGAATTAGCAGCTACAAGGCTGTGAACACAAAAAAGGGCTCTGTGTGTCTGTCTGTCTCTTTCTTTCTCACAGGTTCACGCTGTGGAATTGCCAAGCACAAACTACAGGTGAAAGGTTTCTAAGACTGTTGGTGGCTTTTGGCACTGTTTTTATTATATAACAAAATGTAACAATAGTATGTATCTAAAAATGCACCCTTCCGTAAATTGAAACGTGTTTCTCCCTCAGCCCTCAGCTAACAAAATCGTGCATGGTGGAGCTGCTGAAAAGATCATGCTAAGAAACAGAAGACAGTTAAATGCATGTGGCTCTCTCACCTTTTCCAGACCACACTAACATCCCAGGGAAGTGTTGTATGTCACGTGGTTCTTTTCTGTGCCTTCCTTACCCTCCTCTAAAGGTAGATATAAAAGAGGATTAATTGGAAAAGTACTTGGTGTCGCCTTGCTCACCACCAATGTAAGCTAAGATTTGTCAAGAGATCAACCTAGTCTGTGGTGCAGCAAAGGTTAGTCAGGCTTTAAAATAAAACTCTTTGGAAAAAAATGTTCACTAAAAATAAACTGTCGTGCTTTTATCCAAGAATAGGTACAAGGATTACAAATAGGCACTAGTGCTTAAAACAATATGGAACCACAATCATAGAATGAAGAAACACCTGTCTTGTTTTGAGATGTGTTAAATATGAATTTTAATACCCCTGCACTGGATGGGGTGTGCTATCCTGGGTTTTTGAAGAAATCAGAAATTCTGCATTATTTTAAATTATTAAATGGCATCATGTTATTAAAGAAGAATGCATACAGACCTGTCAGTTGGAATCTTCCCATTAATGAACATCACTGAAATTTCTGGTGCTTAAAAATGCCTTGTTATTAGAAAAGTGACAGGGTACTTTACATCCCAAACAACCACTGTGAAGTACTTGGCACATCAAACCTGGTTCACAGAGAGCACCGTGACTCTTCCCAACACAAACTGTAGAACATGTTCACTGTCTGAGGCAGACTGATAATTAGTAAAAGATTAAATGCAATCAAGCAACCAAGGCCCTTTGATCACAGAATCACAGACTGGTTTGTATTGGAAGGGACCTTGAAGATCATCTAGTTCCAACCCTTCTGCCGTGGGAAGGGAAGCCGTTCACTAGGCCAGGTTGCTCAGGACCCCATCCAACCGGGCCTTGAACACTTCCAGGGATGGGGCATCCACAACTTCTCTGGGCAACCTGTTCAGTGCCTCAGCACCCTCACAGTAAGGCCTGTCACATCACTATCTACCTGTGTATAAAGTCACTCTCCATCTTGGACTGGCTTTTGTTTTAACTAGAGGATTAGTGAAGGACATCCCCAGCCTCTGCAGGTTACTCCCGCTGAGTAGAAGAGTTTTCGTAACACCTAACCTGAGAATGTTTTTCTAATCCCCATTTGGTGTTATATCTTAATTTAAATGCTTAATTTTTTACTGGAAAAGAGATGTTTGTTATATTAAAACTTGCAGGAGATGCAGTTCAGGACTCAGTTCCCACTGTACAATGACAGAATAGGATTCCATTTGTGTTCTGATCATAATGAAGCTATCAGTCACTTGGGTTTATAATATGGTATTTTCTTGATGGTTTGCTATATTCTGCAAAACCTGTTTCCATTTCACCAGCAGGGAAGATTTAGTGCCTCTCTTGTGGGACCTTTCAAAAAGAACACTTGTTTTGTGACAACTACCTTTTTACATCTCTTCAGAGAGCCTATTCCAACTCCCAGATCATAACTGGAAATTATTTTGCATCTTACTGAAAAATGTCAAGGTATCTGGCAACTGGCCTCATTGTGTTGTGATGTTTATGTGTCTGGCACTGTGGACCAAATGAGGTGGCAGTGGGTTCTCTGCACCTCAGTGTGTGCTTTCAGAGCCACCGACTGGCCTTCAGATAGAGGAAAATGAAAAGTGGACTTTGCAAGGTGGAATCAATCACGCTGTTCAGTGAGTCAAGAAGTGTTGTACATGTTCACGTAAGGGAGTGTTGTCATTAGGACAGTGATGTTTTCTTTTTAGAAGATCGTACTTTATTTGCCTGTCTACATTATAGTGCTGGCTAAATTTTTAGAAAAGTCTTGAGTTGAAGCCTGCTGATTTTCATTGTGAATGAGGGTGACAATGTAAGCTTTTGCAAATTCAGGTGGCATATTCTGCTTTTCTAAGAATTTCATTTTTGTTATTCTGCTTAGCCACAAATGGGATTTAATTTGCAAGGCAATCTAGTTTCCTCTTCGTTTTCCCTCTGTAAAGACACCATTTTGGGAAGTGTAATTAGAACAAAGTAAGAATTTAGGACATTGTCTGGATTAAAGCACCCTGCTTTTTGATTAAATTTGTCCTAGAATCCTACAATAAAAGGACAGTGATTTGTTAAGTCTGTGGTAAAGTATGAGAAGAAAATGTTTAGGTGGTTATTCATTGGCAGCTAAGTAATCTAACTGAGCAAACAGCAAAATTCTGCTGATGATCCATGTTCTCACTGCACCTCTCACTTGACTCCAGTATGAGTCTCTGATGCCAGCCTAAGGAGAATTAGACTTAGCAAAACCAGATTTCTCTAAGACTAGTGCTATAAACCCAAGGGTTAGGCAATTTATATACTTTCTCTAAGCACAGTATTTTTAAATGTCATTGCATGAGTGAAATTTAGATGTCTGTTCTATGGAAAATGCCCAAGTATTGTTATTGTTGTAACATAGTTCCTGCGAATTGTTTCTCAGTTTTACTGGAGTGACTGTGATCACACAGCTTGAAATAGGAAACACCAGATGAGTTGTTATGAAATAAAGTTACTAAGAAATACAATCAATGTTTGCACTAGGTTCTCACTGTTTTGTCTAGGACTCTGCTTTGGAAGAGAGCACTTAAGATACTTAAGGAATGTGAGTCCTAATATTAACTTTGTAAAATTAATCTTACCTAGAACTGATGTGAATGTCAAATCCAGGGGAGTAGATTGATACCGAAGTAGGTCATAAACAGGGAAAATTGTTCTTAAGAAACATTAGAAGTTCTCGACAAGATACAATGATGCCTTAGCATTTTCTGTACAGGTCTTTAATATCTATTTTCCCTCTCAAGGCAGAAGCTGGATAGCATAAAAATAATTTGGATACTAATTTGCAGAGATCATATATGTGCCGTTCCAAGGCAGTTATTTGTGTCATTTGCAGGCTCAGGAGATTGTTTATGGGAAGAAAGTGGCAGAAGCCTGGAGGCTGTGCCGTGAGTCCCACAGCGTTCGGTGTGGTATTAGCCGGTTTGAGTCATTGCATTGATGGAACTCTGGCGGTGCTCCCCACCACGTGAGCTGCTGGCCTCCTCTGCCAGGAAACTGCTTCTCCTGTGCCCCTTCAATTGGATTTGCTTATCAAAGCTAAAATAAAACACAAATGAAACCGCTGTATTTCTGTAGTGGCCTTCAAACACGTTTCAGCATGTTAATAACGCTGTTGTGGGCAGCATTCCATTCATTTACTGTGCTGGGAGGTGAATGGAGGTACAGGGAAGTTTGGCAAATTACCAAAGTAACAGGGAACCCATGACAGAGTCAAGGACAAGTCTAAAGGAGTTATAACTCTTAAAAATGCCAGTGAAGCAATTAATTATTAACTAGCTTATCTCCACTGTTGCCAGTAAAGTTGAGATGGCTTATTCCACTGTAAGTTTTCCCTTAGAACTACCAAATTGTCCTAATAGTTGCCAATAGCATTTTTATCCTGATTTAAATTCATAGTAGAAGCAACACTGATAAAAAACCTGAGTGTATATCTTTGTCTATTAGCAGCTGCCTTGTCTCCTGTAAAGCAGTTGGTGATGCCTACAATGAGCTGGCTTCAGTTAGGCCTTTGAAAGAGTTGCCAGGTATCATAAAATTCCTGCATGTGTTTCTGGTCCAAGATCAGCCTTCCTATCAAGTGTGCCGCACAATCTCTTTCTGGATGGCTGACAGTTTTTCACAGGGTTCATCAGTTGTGAACTTTTGTTGTGGGTTTTTTTTTTCTTTTGGCTAGATTTAAAAAGGCTAAGCCGATGGGCAAAACTGCCACTAACCTTCAAGGAAATGGATATGATCAGCAATGTAACTCCCCTGCTTTTTTCCTATAGCCATTGTAGTTGTGCCTTTAAAGCACGTCTGTCTAGAACATGGAACTTAGCTTTGTCTTGGACTGATTGTTTTTATGTTTCTTTCAAACTGACGACTCTACATATTGTCAATAATAAGCTTTTTCAGGTTCTCATGAACTTTGTATTTTTAATGAAAAATAAATTAAAAAATTGCAAAAATCTTGTTTGTTTTTCAAACCCAGACTAAGTCTAGAAAGAAAGAACATATCAGCAAAAAACTATGATGAAAAACATTTCTAAAGGCAAATGTTTTGAATAACTGCACACTGCATGTGTAAAACTAAATAGGATCTTTTCAGTGTATGTGGCCTCCTCTTGTTCTGTTCACAGGAGTGCTCCCTAAATAATGGGACTATTCTTCTGAGTTCATTTCAGTTCATCCTAATAATGCATGCTTTAAAAATAAATCTGTTCCTTCATTTGGAGTTAGGCTATACATTTGCAACATGTCAGAGGGTATTCTGCTTAAGGAAATACTTGAGTTATTTGTTTGACAGTATAGTATATAACCTTTCCCCCCCCAAGACATTGCACATCTATTTCCAGTATCCCCAAAAGGAATATGCATAGCAAATTATTTCCATGCTCCAGTGACAAAAGTTTGGAGATGGGAATATTCTTTGATGACATTGCAGACCCTAATTGCTGGAGAAAAAAAAAATAAAAAAAGGTTTGAGGCTCCCCTGTACAGTGTATCAATACAAAATGATTCTTTTTTTTATTATATGAAAATTTCATAACTGAGAGAAAACTGAGCTAGGGAGTGTAGTCTAAGTCTTTGAAAGAGGTGTCAGAGGAAGGGAAAGAATGGATTAGTACCTGTGAGATTGCAGGGAATACCTTCCATAGTAGACAGAAACAGAATTGCTGCTCTTAACAATTTAGCTAGTCTGCCTTTTTGGACAGAGCTTTATGTAATTAGGACAAAAATGTGTGAAGGGGATGAAGAAATTGGATTTTTTTACACATTCTTATTCTTTGTTGTGTGTAAGAGTGCTAGGACACAGATGTACAATAAATGCAATCACTACATAATATTTAAGATGAGTGCAAGAAATGAGGTGGAGGCTTCTCTGTTCTGTGTACTCTCAGCTTTCAGTGTTGTGATTTACAAAAATGTCAGATATTACAGTTGCTGTCCTATGTCACTTCCTGGGAAAGAACCCAAAATTTTGGGTGACAAAATGTACTATGGGGCACAGCCAAAGCCCTGAGCAGTCCTCTCACCATCACTGTAAGAGAGAATGGCGCGCTCTCCAGATGTGCTTGCATCTGTTTTGTTTTGTTGCTTTTTTTCCTACAAGATATAAACCAAGATCTATTGCCAGCTGCATTGTTCTGCTTGAACAACTGAGGAGAGATTGTGCATAAAACCAGAAATAAGTGAACGAGATTTATGTCTACAAAAGCAGAAATAGGAGAGACTGTGTATAAAACCAGCAATAAGTGAGCAAGATTTATATCTACAAAAGCAGCAATGGGATAACTCCTTCCCACTCAGGTAAATCTCTTTCCTGGCATACATCTCAATATTTGCAGAGCAAGGAGCCCACATCTTCCTATCAGGCAGCCCTGAGCTTTTAGTCCTTTCTCTGAAAATTGCAAAGAGAAATAGAAATTCCCCATTAACTTTAGTATGGTTTGGTTCAGGTTCAAAATCATGGAGTCTTAGAAGAACAGAGGAGCTCTGAGTTCTGTCTCAACTTGTCTGACCTTCAGTGAGACCCTCATGTTAGAGCCCTGCTGCTCTAGGTGATTGTGTGGTTCTGGAGAACTGTATCCAAGGGAAACGTGCTCTGCTCACACCGGTAGGAGGATGCACGGTGTGCTGCCTTCTGCACCTTGTCATCTCAGTTGGTTGGCATAGAAGAATGGGAGGCCTTCATTCAAGTCCCTTTCTGCTTCCTTTGAAGAAGCTATTGCTGACAAAGAGGACACCTTGTGTAACTAGATTTTTCATTAAAAGATAATACAATCATTGTCATGCCGCTGGTTCAGAAGGCAAATCAACCACTGTGGGGGTCATGCAGCACCATGGTGTGCCTTGGAGGGTAGGACCATAATATAGCCCTGGATGGCATAATCTGAATCTATTATACTTCTGAAACTGTGAGACGAGCATGAGCAGAAGTGTATAGACCACAGAGCAAAAGCATCCTTGTAAAAATCATCTATTTTGTCATCTCTTCATCCTTTGAATGAGCCCACAGAAGTCTGTAAGAGCAAAGTATGACAGTCCTAGAGCTCACCAGCTTTGGACTAGGGCAGACTCAAACTTGAGGTAGTTTGCATCAACTCAGAGGTTTCAGAGGCTCTAGCAAATTACTTTGAACCAGCAGTTGTTTTTCTCCTCATGTTTGTTTTTCCTGTTGCTAGTTTTGAAGTGTGAAACCAGGTTGTACCTATTGCTCCATCTGTAACTAATCAGGAGAAGAATCTGCAAAACCCAGGCGCTAAGCGCAGGGAGTGACCACAGTGAGGGCCTGTTGTTTGCTGACTGCTAACCTTTGTCCTGAGTGCCAGTCATAGATGCACCTTCTGAGACATTATTAAAACAGTAGCTAAACCAAAGCTGCTCCATCATAAGGAACATTTTGTTCACTCCAGCACTTTTAATTGCACAATAGTGCGTACTTTGTGCCCCTCAAAGATTTGAGGTTTGAGTGTATCCATGGCAAGTTTGCTTTTGGGGAGTTTTTTTCCCTTGTGTATTAAAATTAAGTAAGAGAAAGTGTCTTTCTTCATGAGATCTTGTCCTTATCTTTAGGAGTTAACAGTTCCCATTAAAATTTCCCTCTTTCTCTTTTCCTTGTGAACATTCCTTTTATGTCAGAATGTGAAGTTATGAAACTGGAGTTAGGACATTCGCATGCATGTACAAAGAACAAAGGTGGTATTCATTCAAGTTGTTTGTGTTGTTTGCTTTCTTAGTGTCTTACTTCTCTATTAGTAAACCCTCATTTTGAGTCTGTATTCCACGTTTCATACTTGACTTTGGTTACAGGTTGCTTGGCATACGTACAGCAGATTCAGCTGTTAAAAACCAAATAATTCACCACATTTTTTTGACTGGCTGCAGTTAAAACTAGAATGTCAAGTCAGACTGCAGAGACATTAGTGTAGAAAATCTCAAGCAAGGAGCAGGAAGAATTAAATACATGAGCACTGTGAGACTTCCAGGCAGCACAAGACCAAACCAGACTCCCATCTTACTTCAGAATGATGCAAATGCTGAAGCCCTTGCTAGCCCGACATGTCACTTTTACTGCTTGAAACACCAGCACAGATTCTAAAACTACTCTGGTGAATGTGTCTCATTCGTCATTAGTTTCGGTATCATGCCTCAGGAAAAAGGTTAATTTTAAAAGCCCCATTGTGTCTGCTTCTAGGTGAATGGAAAGGGAAGAGGAGGCACAGGTGGGCTGCTGCTGCTGCTGCTGTTCTCTTGTGTAGCACAATGGGTGTCTCACAGCCCACACCGAAGAGACAAAAGGGAGAAAGGTGGCTGCAGGGGAATAGCCTATGTATGACTCCAGGGCATTACAGTTGCATTGCTTCTGTAAGACCTTTCTCATCACTGCAGTGCCCTACATTCTCTTCTAGCAAAGGATTTTAGCAATAAACTCTCCTGCCCCAGTAGTGCCTCAGCTGGGCTGATGTGAAAAGACTGCATATTTTCTTATTGAAAATGGCAACAAACAAGAAATGTCTGGTTATTAATTCTCTTTCCTTCACATGCACGTTTTCTTCAAAGCACTGGGTGGGAGCCATGCTGAGGTCTTGGACAACTGGCAAATGAGAGATAAGAGGGCAGGTGAAGTTCTGGCTTAATTCCACTTTAAGCTTTATGCTTCAGTTCATTTTCACAGCACCATTCACACTGTGTTGAGAAGTGCAGATGTTTCTGTTGTCAAGATGCCTCTTTAGAAGCTTTTTTCCCCATTCTACATTGAAGGGAAGTAAGAGAAGCATTTCTTGTTTAAAAAAAAAAACAAACCCCACAGCTGGTAGGTTGGGCTGCTGTACTTACAGAGGTGGACAAAAGCAAACAGTGAATAGAAACATTGAACACTGTTTTCCTTTTCATCTCTGATTGTTTGCACTCAACACAATCTTCTGTATGAATTTCAAGTTGCTGGAATTACATGAGATAAAACACAGTAAAATTATTGATACATATTTTGTTTTTAAATCCCAATTGCTGTTGGCATTTTTAATTTATTTTTAAGTTCATAACTAGTGTATGGGTTAAATCTAGTAAACATAGAATGGATGCAGCATTTCAATACAAGAAAACATATATTCCAGCATAGTGACTATGAAATAGAACAGGTAACTTGAGTCCTTCTGTTACCAATCTGACCAGTAATGGTGGGACCGGATAAACCAAAGGTTTGGGTTTTGTTGCATCCCATTTGCTCTTTTCTCCACAGTTGTTGCATGGAGAAAGACTTGAAGGAGCCAGGTTACCATTAAGTAACTCAGGAGGGTGTTTTCGGTGTCCTTTTCCCTCAGTTACATATGGGTAATTTATTTGCTTCACCTCTCTGTAAGAGGTAAGTGTGAAACAGTTGCCTGCCAAAAGTCAGGGTCAAGTACAAATTTTAAGAGAAGTGAGGAAGCTTGAACATAAGATTGCAATTTCGTGTTGTCTAATTTTCTCACAAATGAGTTTTGAACTTTCTTGTCTCCTGTCAAAATACTACTTAAGTATAGTATTACATGCTGCTTTTTAGCTCATGCTTCTGTGAAAAATCTCCTAGACACTTCACTCTGCATATGCAGAGTTTCAAAAGCATTTCTGCATTAAAGAAATTCTTCTAACATGCATGACTTTACTATTTGTCCGCAATGAAAGATTTGACTGGGGAAAAAAAGTGTTCAAAGATGTGGACATGTAACATCGTTTATTGTATTATTTATCATTTGAGTTCTTCTATTTGTTTGTTACAGATGATGAACATGCTTATCAGTATACTTTTGACATATTAACATTCATTTTTATGTCTCTTTCTGAGTTAATCTGGTTTCACAACTTCTAAGATTATCTTTTTTTACATAACAGTTTTTGTGTTTAGGCATGCTAATGTTAATCCTGACCAACAGTAACAGTAATTCTTAAGGCTCCTAAAACTTTTCCACTATGACTTTATTTTATTTCCTTATAGATTTTGCTTTTGAGGGGGAAAATTTTCATATATTTTATGTGCAATCATATATATGGTTGATCATAATATAGATCTGATATATTTAGCAAGAATATGCAAAATCTGCAGCTGTAATTTTAATTATTTTTTTTCTTTAGTATGAAGATCCACATTTCACTTGTGTGATAATTCATGTGACTCCTAGTCAAGAATCTGAAGAGTAGAAATTGTAAATTACTGCTAGTTTAACTTCTCTCTAAGGGTATACTCTGAGGAGTGGAGTATGTATCCTGGCAAGTAGTGATGACATATTTGTTTTGGTTTTGCATGTTTGCATTTGATAGACCTCCTGGGATTTTTCTTACTTATATTTTATTCAAAAAACACCTGAAGGGCACATATATATCGCTTTGTTTGTGTTGAACAACTGATGGGGTTGTTAAGAGAAAAACATAAAATTGCATTAATAACTTTGTCATAAACTAAAACATAGGGTGTCCAGTATTCTGTGATGTTTAATTTATTTGTTACAGAGATATGGCCCAGGGATGAAGGAAGCTTAACAAAATCGAGGTAATTTTGTGAATCTGATTTTACAGCAGATACTTAAACTGCCTGGAGAATCTGTGTGAGAAAGGAATCTGTAGACAGAGATCTTGGGGCATGCTTTCTTTTCCTCCTCTGGAGATCAATCACTTCAGACTAAACTCAGATTAGAACTACCTTGGCTGAATTATCAAACTGTCACAATGTGTTATGCTGTTGTCTTGCTGTAGTCGTTGGGTAATTTGGGTACCCAGATCATTTCCCATTCTTTTTAATAGGCTGAGCTAAAGGTCATGTTATGTCTGGTGATGGGAGGAATGTATCATATGTGTGATGTCCCTTACACATATGAAAATATATGTGGACCTTCATTTTATCATAACTGAGATGGGAGTATGTTCTAAACTTTTCACTAAATTTTTCTCAAGCCCTGAATTTTGACTAAGCTCTGAATTAGGAGTAGGTAGGCACTCAATTGAGAGAAAAAAGCCCAAGACAATTCATTAGTGGGCTGAGACCTTAAAAAAATAGCATAAATATATATCTGTTAGTGTGTGAGAGGTAGCAGCTCAGAAAATAAATTAAACCTAAGGAGATTAAAGGGGCAGGCAAGTGAGAGACAAAAAAAGAGATGTACTGACCTTGCTTGACTTGGAAAAGCTAATTAATAAAGAGGAAAAACACAGTTCAGGATTCAGCATGAAGGTGAGCTTTCTTTTAGGTGATACTTATTAACAATCTGGGTCATTACTATACAGAATAATAGTCTGAAGAGCTTTTATTTATAGTAGAAGTAAGTGAGACTAAACTGTAACATGCTAGTCGAGTGACTGTAGAAAACCTGTGAATTATTTTCTTCTTAAACTCTCTTTTAAGCAGAATTTGGGAAGTGTGGAGGGCCAACGTTTTATATTCCAAGGTGAGAGCAAAGAGAGTTGAAATGTGATTACTGGCACACACATGAACGAAGTACAGGACATCTCCTTTTAATTAGACAGTGTCCATCTTACACAGTTGTAATGACAATAACACTTCTTTCATATAAAAATGGAAACAAGAAGAGATACCAAACAAGTAGATGTTACCAAGGATATTGAAATGAGCGGCAGAGGACTGATTTATACAGCAATGGATAACAAGTGTGTTGTTTTACCCTTAAAAATTGTAGTAGCGTTCTGTTAAAATTTCCTAACCCTCCCCTTCTTTTATGCTACAAGCAGATAAACCCTATTCCAATATAAAACCCATACTGGATTTAACGTGTTTGACAAAAATATGTCCATGTTATAAAAGTACTGTGTTAACAAAGCAAACCAACTTTCCATTTAATGAGTTTAAAAGTAGATGGGCTGCTAGTGCAGGTGTGCATTTCATCATACCAGACCATCTGTAACACACTTCCTGCAAGCACAGTAACAAGCCAAGTTGTTTTTAACCCAAGGGGATGTTTAAGAGAGGGGAGGGCAATCACAATAATGTTTTTTCTTCACACAGACAATACAGGAAACTGTGTAACAGGTTCAGGCATCCTGTGGCCTTTGCCTTTTATGCTATTGGTGCTAAGCAATTCTAGTATAGTGGATAGTCAAGTTCCATGTTCCTAGAGACTAATAGCTAGAAGAAGGAGAAGGTGAGAAGATTTTTATTTGGTAAAACTGTACAGTCAAAATGTGCTGGTCCTATATTTTCATTCGAAGATGGGATTTCATACATGAATGTAACGAGTTAAGACCCTGTTTTGTAGCTTTGCTCTGTTGTATGCTTTCACACTTATTTGCCTATAGCATGCATATTCACCCTTATTGTTCATGTTTCATGTTTAAATACAGATGAAGAATGTATTTTCTCATCTAGCACCTATGCATCCTGTTACAAATAATCCCTTGCAAAACACATGAGCCATTATTTGTGCTACTAATAAATTAACAAGCAAAGCAGTATTGAAATGCATGGAAAATGTTAAGGGTATAAAAATATATTGCATCAATCTTTGCCATGAAAGTGATCAAGTTACTTAAACTGAGAGCTAGAGGCAGAAATGCAGAGGACATTAATTGTCATTCTCAATAGCTGCCTGGTTTGGCAAGGCAAGGCAAGGCAAGGCAAGGCAAGGCATGGCACCAGTAAATGTGCTGGTGGGAGGTGCTGTTTGGTACCACTCTGCCCAAGCCTCTGCTGCCTTTTGCAAGTCGCACCAGCTCTCAAACCACTGTGGGCAATCAGGGGTCATGATGTGTCAAGAAAGCTGCAAGGAGTGTACCTCCACCATAAATCATGTTTTCTAGCTCCTGTCACTCTAAAGATGGATGTGTCAGATTACCTGGATCATTTCAGATCAGTCTTTCCCTTAAAATATAGTCCTTGTGCTGTTCACGTTGCTAGAAAGAACCACAGCCTCCTGCATCAGTTGAAGAGGGTTTTTTTGCATTAAGTATTTTAAACTTTTGTTGCTGAAGAAAGTTTAAAACAGAATAATGAAGAAAGAGGAAGACTAGGAATACATACAAGGTTAAAATAAAGTGAAATTGTATTATAAAATTATTTCATTGTCACCTGACAATTAAAGCCAGAACTGAAAAACAATACAGGAAGTCATGAGTGTCCCCAAATTTATATTAGTCTGGGCCAAAAGTTGAGCTCCATTAATTTCTTAGGAAATGGGATTTTGCTTTAGCCAGGGTTGCCTTCTGACACTACATATCAATACATAAGATACTTTTTTTAGAAGAAATGTACCACTTTCTACCAGCAAAAGTTATTCATCTCCATTAGACTTCTACTGAGTAGCAAGAGGGAGAAGAGATCTTTCTCTTTGTAAGTGGTGCCATGATGGCCAGGCAAAACCTTTCTGAACTCTGTTGGAAGTAAGTCTTCATACCATGCCAGGAAAGCTGAAGACAGTATTATTTCCAATGGACTTTATCCTAACTGCAGCTGATAGGGAGATTTCACTGCAGGCAATTGAAACAAACTGTACTTTTGCCCCTTGAAAGTACAAGTGAACCTGTCACGAAATAAAATAAATGTAGTAATTTTGGTAAGAGGAGTGATGCATCAGTTCAGGTTTAAAATTTCTCAAATGTCACTCTCGTTCACCTCTAGAAAGTGACTTTTACCTGAGTTCTGGGCAGCCTGCCTGTGTGTGCAGCACGGCACAGCTGGAGTTTCTCTGCAGGCAGGTGATGGGGGACAACAAGGAGTGGGGAATGGCCAGCTGCTGCTGCAGAGGGGACGAGTGGGGACAGATGAAGGAGACAAGACAGAGAGAGAAATTGTTTAGAGAAAATGCTGAGGGCTCCTCTTCAAGAAATTAATGCTTTGGTATTTTCTCTGGGTGAAATGCTGAAGGAGCTTGCTCATCTTTGGGGATGGCCACAGTGCTTGTGTAAATGTCCCCAAGGACACTTGTGTATTTTGAAACATTCTCTGACCGGTGCCCTGTGAAGGGTGCAGTGAGTGAAAGGTCACAGGAGACATTTGCTTGGGTCACCTTTGCCGCTCACAGAGCAATGGTGTGATATTTGGACTGCACCAACAGCTTAAAGAAGCATTAATAGCAGAAAAAACTGAGTTAATATTTCAAGAATTCCAAGACTGACCTTCTTAATTCTGTTACAGTAAATACAACCATGAAAACTTATAGTTTTAAGTAATTAGAAAGTAGCAAGGTTAGTATATGAGACTTGAGCTGGGCAGAGGAAGGGAGGTGGGGGAAAAGAACTGAACAAAAATAGGAGGTAAGTTCTAGTCAATGACTCCATGGTGCCTGAGGAAAGACACACAAGTGCATGACCACAGATTTTCCATTCCTAGACCTTTTCAAGTATTTCAGTGGTACAAACTGTATGCATTTATTGGTGTCACCTGTTAATCTGGCAGAAAAATACCAGAGATTAAACAGACTTGTTACTGCAGGATATGTGGAAAGGACAGCAGAGTTTTAAAGAGCATTTGAAGAGAATGCTGCTTCAATTAGATTTGTTGTGCACAATAAAGTTTCAGATTTTCCCACTTAAATCTGTGTGCTAAACACTTAGCTGAAGTCAAGCAATTAAACTAGCACTTCTGTGTTGTTTGCAGGGATGCAAAGGTAAGTCATGTACTCTGTGGATTTTTAGTATTGATTTTTTCACTAATCTGAAGGCAACATACATGTGCTAAAAGGTGGTATAAACCTCTGCATTGTAACTTCAACACATTATCTGGTTGATTTATGCTTGTTTACAAATTCAGCCTAACCTGAGCATTTTTGAGCCCTGGAAAGTGGACACAACTGTATTTTTAGTGTGTCTCTTGTGACTGCTTCCTCACTTTATTGTTTTTGATATGTACGATACAGTAATAATTTGAACGTTATTTAAGCATCTGTTGTTTTCAGTTTAAAATTCTACTGTAAGTTGGGTTTTTTTATTCAAGAAGTATTCTAGTAAATTCTAGGACTGTGTCTTCCCATGGTTCATTGGTTAGGGACCAGTTCAGTCAACCAGATAAGCACGTATGGAACTTTAATGACTTGTGTAAGAGCTGCTGAGTTAGCACACAGCTGTGTCCCAGGAGATCGCTATTCATTAGATGAAAAGACCAGAAGATTGTGTTTGGGTGTCACATGTGCTGTAAAGTGAGCCTCCAGTTGTGTGCATTTCCTCTAACCTTGGCTCAGGGACAGGCCAGTCAAGAACTGAGGAGTGTCATGCTCCACATAGTTTTACTATTCCATTTCAAACTTACACGAAGATCTCCATTGCTTAGATGTTTAGTGGTAAGGGCTGTTTTATTTCTTGGAAATAATTTCCTCCAAAAGTGAATGAGATTTTCCATAGCTCCAACTTTAGGTAAACATTCAAGTGACTTTAGTAGAAATGTCAGTAAAAACTCAATGAAGCTTTAGGATTTATCTCATGGGAGTTCATTATTTGACTTAGACTTTTTATTCCTTGGACAGAAGCACCCTGCCATACATTACCATTTTGCTGGATATGATGTTTACATAATATGCTTTGGAATTCACCATGGAAAACACAGACATAATAAATGTGGTTTGGATGAAGATCATTCTGCAATTTATGATTGGAGATGTAACTGAGTATAATTTAAGCTAAAACCCTGCAAGCTTGCTACTTATATAGCATGTTCTACAGAGGTTCCCAGTGCCATCTCAGGCTTGGTCTCTCTTTAAGCAATCTGGATTATAAATCTCACAAGGAAGAATGGGAAAAATTGTTTGTGATGTCTCCTTCTACTTTCTTTTTCTGACTTTGTATTGAAAGAGTCTTACAGTTTATGCCTGGATAACACTGAAAATACACAACCCACAGACCAGTGAATGCCACAGCGGTACTTTGGGGAAATACTGTGCCACATTCTTGACTTACAGTCATGTCCTGAGTTTCTAGAGCTGGTCACTGTCAGAGATTTCAGACTGGGTTAAATGAGCCCTCTAGTCTGACCTGCTTCACTATTCATATTAAAAAAAAAAAAAACATTAGGGAGAGAAGCTCAGAATAATTTGGGAAATTAACCTTTTTAGACTTCCAATAACTTTGAAAAAGTCAAGTTTCCATGGTTGAATTTGTCCAAGGTTAGATAGTCCATCCTAGTTTTCACAGAAGCTGTTGTGTCCTCATCCAGTGACAGTAGTTGCATGGTGCGGAAAACAAACCACTGCAGCTCCCAGTAACGCACCCTGCTGTTGAACCTCACAACTTTGGGATATAAAGATTTGTCTTCAACACTTACATAGTAACCATGCTGGTCTGTGTTGAAGTGTAGCACTTCTCTAAGAAGACACCACCAAGCTGAACTGTTGTAGTTCAGCCAAGACTACCCAAAGTGGTGCTACAGTCCAGTGGACAATAATAAATAAGCAAGAAAAATAAAGTGTTCAAGAAAATGCCTTGTTAGGACAGAGACTTATGGAATGCAAAAATAGTCTTTTTTTTCTGCTATCCATGAAATTCTCTCAACTCTTTTGCATATGTAAAATTAGCGTAAGCATAGCTGGGGGAGAAAAGCAGATCCCTTGAGGGCATGGTGCATGCCCTGAGGGCGTCACATGTGTAATATATTAGGTAGAAAGCAACCCCATCATTCGTCTTCAGGTCCATAATCCTAAATATACCCTTCTTTGTGAAAGTTACTTTGTATTTATGAACTGCCACCTTAATACTCTTGGTTTTCTGGGTTTGGTCTCCTAACAGTCATGTCTGATCTGTTGATAAGGAGGGAACAATATAAGCATATCACCTGAACTATCTGTTTATCTGAATGTCCCTTCCATTTCATACAGCTGCGGGAATAAATTTTGAGTCCATGTGAATAGGAAACTTTTCCTTCCTTTCACTAAATTGTGGTCACAATGTGTTTAATACTGTTTTTCGTTTGTCTTAAAGGTACAGTATGAAAAAAAGGTTCCAAACCCTAATTATGAAGGCTCATGAAACAAAGAAGATGCTTTACACTGGGTGAAAATTACTGCTGCTTTTTAGGATTTCCTCTGTAAGAAGTCTCTTGATTCCAGCAGATGGCATGCACTCTTCAAAGCTTGCTGTGTATGGTCATAAATATTGCCGCAAGGAGCATACTGAGCTCTGCAGCTAAACTGTACCAAAAATGATTCTGTTATGCCACAATCGATTTCTGTAATCTCTTTGATATACTACAGGAAGTTAGTGTGTCTTCAAAAGCAAGTTTCTTTGCTGTTTTGGGGCCCAGACATAGTAATTTCTGTTGAGATGGCTTCCAAAGAACATGAGCAGAGTTTGGCCAAAGCACTTTTGTTGGAGCAATAGTTGTGATTAAAGCAATCTGAGCATCTGTCTATAATAAAAGTGTGTTGGCATAAAAAGAGAAACAGGCACTCTAGGTAAAAAAAAAATCCCAACAACAACACAAATGAGAGAAAAGAATGACTAGAAGTTTCTTGAACAGGATGCATTTGAAGCTAAATATGCCATATGGTGAGAGAAAAAGCTTAAAATGTTGGGGTTTTTTTCCCCAGCTTGTGGCACAATGTTGTACTGGTGAACAAATACAGTCTGTTTATAATGTTATGCTGTGAGACCTCTGCAGTTCCACAGAGGTTTCCAACACTCAGAAATTGTGGTAAATTATTAGCTTTATAGTTGCTTAAAATTTCTTTCTAAGTCAGATTTTGGAGAATAACTTAGAAACACCATTATCAATAGTCAGAGCAGAATTAATATCTGTTAGGGAAGGTAGGGACAAATTGGGACTGTGAATTTCCATACACTAATACAGATTCTGATATTTGCTGCATAGAAGTTCAACTTTTTCTTGCAGTCTCCTTAGTAGTTGCTCTATTTGCAAACAGTTTATGGAAGAAAGATTCCCCCCACAGGAAGCACAGAGGAATGTTTTCAAACAGAATTAGTGCTGGTACAATGTTATGTGCTGGCTCGGTGACAAACATCTTGTGGAAATAAATGCATTTTTTAGTGCATTTTTGGTTGCTTTTTCTTAAGGTTATCTGAAGCCTTATCAAACTTGAATTTATTTGTGCCCTTTGCAGGGTTTAGAGGAAGATACTGAAAATGTGAAAGGTCAGCTATCTCAGACCTTAGCCACTGGAAGTTGGAGAGTAGCTCTGTTTTTTTTGTTTGTTTGTTTGTTTGTGTTTTTTTCATTTTTCTGGGTTTTCTGGTTGAATGTGCATGGCAAACGTAGCACTATTCAGTCACTTCTCAGAAAACATTTGCAAAGTAAAGGGCTTTTAGTACTTTGAGAAGCAACCAGTTGGGATACGTATTTTCTAAAGTATACTGGAAAAGAAAGATGAAGCTTTGGTATGAGAGGGCGGTTTTGTTTGCAGGTTCGAGCAGTAGCATCTGCAGTCAGTTTTTAGTTGAAAGATAGTTTGGAACTGTATTGAAATCACCTGGAATTTTACAGCACTTCATTACAGTACAGCATTAACAAGACTCCTAATGTATTAAATGGGAACTTTCAAAGTAGATACCAAGAATAACAGTCATGGTTGGATGGGCAAGGAGGGTGTTCCTCATTTTTTGTACTTTTTCTGCTCATTTACACATATCATACTTTTTTAAAATACATGGTTAATACACAGATTTGGTGAGAAAATAAATTAAGCAGTTGAGATTGGGTCTTTTAATCCTTAATGGTGTCTAGATGAATGCTAGTAACTGTGTTCAGATTTAGTTAAGACTTGCTTAATTGTAGAGCTCTGATGCACCTGTTTAGCCATGGGGGGTTACCTGGCCACTGGGAACTTGTCCTGTGTGAGTGATGTGGCCCAAAATCACAGGTGTAGCCACTTGCCCTGACAAACCTTTTTGAGAATTTACTGCAGGGGAAAAAAAGGTGTTTCAAGAGCCATTACCCAAGAAATAAATTCATAGGAGAAATTATGTTTTGTTTCCTACTGTCACGACAAATTAATTCTTACTATCTGTCTCAGTCAGAGCTCCTTGATCAGTCTGTCTTTCTGTGAACTACTCTGAATACAGAAAAACCCCCACACTTCTACTCCTTTTTGTCCCTAGCCAGCATGTCTAGGAGCTGCTACATTTCTGGTCTTCTCACATTCTCACTGGCTTAATCTTTGCTCAGTGCCCTTGAAAACTATGCTAATCCCCAAAATTTAACAGCCTTTTTCTTTGTGCTACCTGGCACACCCAGAATATAAGCAAATGCAAGATCATGATTTTACTTGTCTTGGAGTTTCTGAGGGTGTAAGTAGATAACTTTTTGCATGAAGTACACTGTTATTGTATAATTTGCTATAATGGTAATATGATTCATCCTTAATTCTATTACTCTTCATCTCAGCCTCAGTGCACGGTTCTGGGGTAATGAAGCATGCAAGTTCCCAGGTTCTTACACCACTATAAAGCCCTATCAGGAAATTGACAGATACATAAATAAATTTTTATCTTTATGGTAGGTATTATATTGTATTAACTTTCTTGCTTTAGACTCTGAGTGTTGCATAGAATGCAGACTCTGTAGATAGAAAAGCACTTTGTTTTTTCAAAGCAAGGAACAAACTGGTAGCCCTTCTTGCACATAGAACTGATATCCCTTTAAAGTCTGAAATATGGAGTAAATCTGAATCTTTGCCATGACCTGGTAGGATTTGCCTTTTTAGATCCATCAGGCTTGAAATTTAGGATCAGAAGAGCAGAGATAGTAGACAGAGACGGAGCTTCACATAGAAGTGTCAGTGTCATATTTAAGGACTTGTTTAAAAAAAGGTTTGTGTCCAGATCCTCAGCTGGTATGAATGAGATGACATGGCAAACAGGAAGAATTATGGAAGTTTTTTCTTTGTCTGCTAAAATGTGAGCTGTATCCCAAATTCTGTCTTCCCCAAAACAACAGCTTATCTCTGCCAAGGCAGTGTTATTTCACCCTGGAGATGCTCACAAGGAGAGGAGCATAAGATAAGTCTTTCGTTGCTCACTCTGATTTTTACACTGGTCAGTGCTTGCAGGCACAAGAAGCACTTTTGGGTCTTCCAGATATTTCTGTAAGGATTGGATTTCTGAGCAATAAAACATTTGCCCTAGTGAAGTGTTGGAAATCTTCCTTGCCAAGGACCATAGAAGACTATGGCACGCTTGTCTTGTGTGAGATTTGATTAACTACTTTATCTTTGTTCTTAGAAACTGTAACTTAATCTCTCTGTCAGACTTTGTCATGACACTAACTCACATGGTCAGTTAACTCACAAACACTCCAATACACATTCTTTTTGAGATGTTAAAGTCAGGTTTTCATAAGACTAGGTAAGAGATGCCTGAAGACAGTGCTTTGCGGGGTCTCGAAGCCACTGCATGGAAGGACACATGTAAAGCTTCCCATGGCTCCCTTCCATCAGACCCACCACATGATGGGTGAACAAATGGTGTTACAGATCTCCTTTTTGCAACTTACTGCAGAAATTTCTCAGCCTTTCAAACACCTAGGTGTTATCCTGATTGCTTTCTCCTTATCTGTCTGACACTTCCAAGGAGTTTCTAGGTATGCATGTACATACCTGTTTGTGTAAAATACAATTATCTTTTTTCTTAGAAAATCAGTGTGATTCAATGTGATCTGTTGGCTTCATGTGGATTGTGGTGCAGGTTTCCACGAAAACTGAACTTTAGTTCACATTCTCTCCATAGAAACTACTTTTCTTTTCCACACACCATGCCATAAAAATGAAAATCTAAGCTGCAAGTCAATAAGAAAAATCTTGCACAGAAAAAGGCATTATCCATGCACTGCAGTCTGTCTAAAGAGATAATTGAAAGCCATATATGGGGACATACATGGGATGTGTGATTGTGAATAGAAAAGAACTCCTTCCTGCCTGGGAGATCCATCATCTTTACTTCTCTTATTGTTCAGATCTATTGCTGCAGCCCAGTTAATATGTAAGTCAATCAGACATAAGAAAACCCCAGGGTGGGAAGTTGTCTCTTTTCCATGGTGATATGTATTCATGGAAAGACCTGGATAGATATCTAAAAAAGAATCATATGCTTGTGAAAAAAAAATGTGTCATGTTTTACTTTATTTTCCTTGGCTCCTGCTTTCAAATGATCTTTAGACTACCCTCTCTCCACTGGACAGTTAAGCTTCCTGAGTCAGATCTAAAAGATGGAGAAACTGTTAAAGGAAGCATTTAATGAGCAGAAATCTCCTGATAATTCTAATAGGGTTTTTAAAACACAAGTAAATGTAGTGTATGTTCCAAGGCTGCAAAATCAGGTAGGTCATAAAGAGTTGTTTTTCTAAATGATCTCATAGAACAATACTTTTAAAAAATAAGAAGAAAGAGATGTGAATTGTAACTAAATTCAGAATAGACCACTCTTCCTTACAGGTTCAGTACGGATTCTGCTGATCTGCTATTTAAATATACAATTGTAGCATCATAGAATTACTTAGGTTGAAAAAGGCTTTCAAGATCATTGAGTCCAACTGTTATACCTGCACTGCCAAATCGTCCACTAAATCATGTGCTTTTGTGCCATACCTACATGTCTTTTAAGTATCTCCAGGGGTGGTGACTCAACCACTTCCCTAGGCAGCCTGTTTCAATGCCTTTTGGTGAAGAAATTTTCCATAATATCCAATCTAAACCTGCCCTAGTGCAATGTGAGGCCATTTCCTCTTGTTTTATCACTTATTGCCTGGGAGAAGAGACCAACCCCCACCTCACTACAACCTCCTTTCCAGGAGTTGTAGAAAGCCATAGGGTCTTGCCTGAGCCTCCTTTCCCCCAGGCTAAACAACCCCAGCTCCCTCAGGTGCTCATTAGACTTGTGCTCCAGTCCCTTCACCAGCCTTGTTGCCTTTCCCTGGACATACTCCAGCACCCCAGGGTCCTTCTTTTAGTGAGAAGCCCAAACTGAACACAGCATTTGAGGTGTGGGTTCACCAGTGCAGGTGACAAAGTACAGGAGGACAATCCCTTCCCTGGCCCTCCTGGCCACACTGTTTCTGACACATGCCAGGATGCCATTGGCCCTCTTGGCCACCTGGGCACACTGCTGGGTCACATTCAGCAGCTGTTGACCCGCACCCCCAGGGCCTTTTGCGCTGGGCAGTTTTCCTGATGCATGGGGTTGTGCAAGACCTGGCCCTTTGCCTTGTTGAACCTCATAAAATTGGCCTTGATCCATCTATCCAGCCTGTCCAGATCCCTCTACAGATCAAGACTCCCACCCAGCTTGGTGTAATCCACAAACTGACTGAGGGAGCACTTGATCCCCTCATTCAGATCACTGATAAAGATATTAAACAGAACTGGCCCCATCACTGAGCCCTGTGACTGGCCCCATCACTGAGCCCTGTGACTGGCCACCAGATGGATGTAACTTCATTCACCACCACTCTCCAGGCCTGGCCATCCAGCCAGTTTTTGATCCAGCCACCAGTGCACCTACCCAAGCCAGGAGCAGCCAGTTTCTCCAGGAGAATCCTGTGGGGCAGATGGTGTCAAGGACTATACTAAAGTGCACACAGACAACATCCACAGCCTTTCCTTCATCCACTAAGCAGGTTACCCTGTCACAGAAGGAGGTCAGGTTGATCAAGCAGGACCTGCCTTTCACAAACCCATGCTGGCTAGGCCTGATCCCCTGGTTGTTCGGATATGATTGTGATTAAACTCACTCATATGATGAAACTCAGAAGGTACACAGAATGCTGAGTCAGAGGAAATAGCGTGGTTGCAAATTGTTCCAGGGAGAAAAGTTCTTTTTCCCACTGCAAAAAAGCAATTCTTGCTTCAGGGTGTTGCTTGTAATACCAGTCCCTAGAACAAATCAGGCTCCACAGTAAATTACTAAATCTCCACTCAGAATTCATTAATGTCTTACAAATAAGAAGAAAAAAACCTACATAATGCAGTTAAAATTGAATAGAAGGGCTTAGTGGCAGCAAGCGGCTTAAAGCCCTTGTTAATGCAGACTGAGGCTTATGTTTCTCTTGCAGACTGAAGCTTATGTTACTTTTGTTTGTAGTAGTTTTGTGTGTTTGCTTTTGCCTTTTTAAAAAAATTTTGCAGAGACTGAGACCCGACCAGAATATTTTACTGATGTAAAATGCAACATTTAACAACTGGACATTACACAGCAGGAGCGATGCCAAAGCTTATGCATGTTTTGCACAGTAAAAATGTTTTAGCTGTTTCCCCTGCATGGCCGATCATATTGTGACTGTTTATTCTGAGCTTTACCAGCTCCACTGTGGTTTGAAATGTATGTCTAATCTAAGAAAATAAATCCCCCCACTATAGCACATGCCATGGCACAGCAGAACAATATAGTCCCAGGCTGTCTCCCTAAAGCTCAGCAGCTGTTATCATGATATAATTAATTTAAGCAGCAGACAACACTTTCAGCTCAAACTAGAAGTTTCTTGGTGAGCTTGTGCTTGAGCCCTGATTTCACAGGAGTTGTGGCAGACAGTTTGGACTCCTTACATCCAGCTAGTGAAATCCCTCTTGTCCAGGTGATGTTCCATGTTTTCCTAGTCACTTGTCTTTTATGTATCAGCCAGAGTAGATCCTATTCTACATATGAGGTAGGAGTAAGCTGATCCTGTGGGGTGGAGCAGATCCCTCCCTATCATGAACACAGCATGTAATCCTTAATAGTCAGTGTTACACTGTCTCTCCAGGGAAAAGGGAAGAGTTACAACCCTGATCCAAGCCTCAGTGCTAACAAATATCCTGCAGGTTGTATTAAGCTCTCCCTTGCTCCCATGCAATCCAACTGATTGCTAGGAGGAGCTCTGTCAGTGAGGAATTACCAAGATTACTGTGCACCAAATGTCATTATACCATTTTTGCCATGGCGTTTCAGCTCCGACTACTTTTGAACCACCTGTCTGAGTACTAGGAACTTGGCAAGAGGAGATTTGGAGCCTGTTTGCTTTTTATTCTGAGGTCAAGAAAGCTACTTCAGCTTTCTACCCCACCTCTTTCTTTTTTCTCCTTAAGAAGGCCAGTCCTTCTAGGACCAATTTGACTTGTATAGCTGATGTTTACTCATTGCTTCAGAAGAGAGCAGTGTTTGGTTTGACAGCAAAAATGTAGCTCAAGAGATGTTCTTAGACCCTGACCTTTAGCCTGTCTGTCCAAGGCTGTTTTCTTATGACTAGTTCTTGCTACCTAGATTGAAGTAACTGCTACAAAACAAAGCAGACTTTTACGCTGCTTGATTGTCACAGCTGAAATGCGTTGAACAGATTAAACAGGGCCTCTACTAATTAACCTTTTCCCCAGCATTTGTTTTCAATAACCCTGTTATGGTCTTTGCCTCCCATATTATTCAGGCAAAAGATTATTTTTTTCTCTCCAGTCTGTAATCAAAGTTTATGCCAAGCTGAGTAAGTATCTGGGAGATGTAGAGTTCTTTACCTGCAACTGACTGAAAATAAAAGGGCACTGTTACTCAAGCACTGTGTAAATTGTTAACCCTTAACTTTAGTGAGGGAAAGACATATATTTGGTAGCCAAGGAAAAGCAGTTTCCCCAACATTCTAATCCTAGAAATTTCAGTGGGAATACAGGAAAGAAAGTAGCAGTTGAAAAGATACAGACAGTAGACTTTCCCTGAGGGAGCTAAGAGAAGACCCAAGAAAAATGCTTGGATGAAATAGGTACAGAAAATACCAGGGACCTTTGTGATTTAATAAATTATTTTCCCGCATTTTAACACATTATGTATAGCGACCAGAAAGAGAAACAGACTGCAGCTTAAGAAGTTCAGATAAATGGATTATTTCATAGAGCACTGTGTATCTCACATGCAAAACTGACCATAAATATTTAGATAATCTAAAATCAAATGCTTATGGACAGGTTTTTTTTCATGTACCTTGTGCATTCTGGGGGTATGAGGGACAGTAGAAAGAGCATGTAGCTAACTTATTGATTATTCAGGCAAGAGATTGTTTATTTGCTTAAAAGGGAATAAAATTGAAGTTTAATTCTAATTTCTATTAATGCAGTTATGGATCACCTTGTCAGGGTAGAGCATATTTGAAATCAGTGAAAATATAGACTTTGTTCACTCTGTGTTGTTTCTCTTCTCTATTAAGGTTTATAAACATGAACTCTCCTGGGCTCAAAGGAGTTCCTCTCTTTCCTAGGGAAAAGTGCTGCCTCAGAAGGGAGAAGGGTGGGTGACACTGGGCTAGGAAGAGCATCATAATAAATTATTCAAAAGCCACCATGTATGTCTAGCCCTTGGTAGGTGCTGTTTCCTATGATCTGCTGTTTCATGTGACTACACATTTTCCACTATTTAGTTCATTTTTTTGTAAGTCATGTCAATGTTTTCAAGCACCTATAGTTAGCAGAAAATATTACCGCCTTGGAAGGTTTCAGTACTTAAGTTTTCTCTGGAACTGTTTTGGAGCTGAGCTCTTTGGCTGCTTGTCACAATGACATATGAAAATATGAGCAGGATTAATTTATATCTTCATGTTCTGGCTTCAGTTGAGTTAGACTAAAAGATGTTTTGGTTGAATAGGTTTCAGATAAGCATTCAGAATTGTTCCTTTTGTTTGAGTAGCCATAGAAGCTCAGCGCAGTGGAACAATGATTTATTTAACTAAGGTAATAATTTGCATGTTTGAGAGATCACAGCTGCTATAATGCATTGCCCACTGTTTTGTGATACTTGCCTATGTACAGAGGTACCATTAACGTAGAGGTTATATTGGTGGTGTTCAGTTGTGTAGGAGGGACTCTGGTTGTTGGGTACACTTCTGGCTTTGTCCTTGAGTCCCAGCACTGCCCATGAGTTGGGGTGCAGTCAGGCTCCGCTCTGTCATGCATTAATTTTTAACTCCAGTATGAAAATCTGAAGGAGAAGAAAGCCTTATATGTATTTAAGCCCCTTCCCTGCATGCTTTAGCATGGCACTGTGGCCTTCAGGGTATGCAGAAAGCTGTTCATGTGCGCATTCACTCTCAGTGGCAGACAGTAGAGGAGTAGGACAGATCCAGGGGGATCTGGTTCATAAGGGCCAGTATTTTGCCCTAACTTACATTTGTGCATCCCACATTGACTTAAATGGGCAATAAGAAACAGAAATAGAAATAAGGCTTGAACACAAGACTAGTACGGGAAGCATTCTACATGGGAAGGCTTACATCAGCAATGGTGTAACGGGCATGATGTGCTTCACAGTGAATTAGAGAAAAGGCCTACAGCTGAATAAGTAGATATTTATGAGGTGGCTTTCTCTTAGATATGATGAAGCTTTGGCGTCAGGTGAAAAAGGGTCCAGGAAACCAAACTAAAACGAGCCCAAACTAAAATTGTCAAGTGCTTCTATTTACTGATCCATTCTAGTTCTTCCTAATTATTTGCTAATGGAAGAAACTCTAAGGTTTTCTTTTTAATTACTTTCAGCTGTCCATAATTCAGAGTTTCAGAGGAATATATAATTAATCTATAGTGAATAATAGATCAAAACAAATTATATATTCATGCTCAGAGTGCAATTGAAACTAGTTGTAATCCCCAGTTGCAAAGTTTGGATCCCAAGTTCTTTGGGTTTTTGGCACACTTCCACCAGTAATTTCACGGCTTTGGGGCCCACATGCATGAAAACTGCAGACATTGTCTCATCTTTCTCGTAATTCCTCAAATAACTGTTATGCATATTATCCCCTGATAATCCTTATGTATCTCTGATACTTGCATTCATAAGTCTTCAAGAAGTAGGCATGCCTCACACGTGAACTGTCACAATGTGCACTGGTGTTCTTTGTTATTCCACCATGAGCAGCCCATCTTGTTGTGACCACCACTGTAGATATTCTTAAAATTGCAGAATACAGATTACGACACTTGGAGGGGTTTTCCCCCTAAAAAAAAAAAAAAAAAAACCCGACAAAAAGATAAAGAATATTCTCTTATGCATTTTCAGATGGTGCTACCTCTTTAACAATCAAATGTACTGGAAAGAAATGCAATTTAAATTGAAAAGGAAAATCTTGGAAATATTTGTATCAAAATGACTGAATTCTTATTACAGGTCTTATCATAACTTTCTGTTGAAAAACTTTGCAAAGACAACAAGCTATACAATAGAAAACAAACAAAAAAGTTTTGATTTGTTGGAAATAGCCTAGTACTGAGAACATTGAAACTTCATATGTCTTTTTAAACCTGTTTTAGGTCTGTAAACCTCAGTCTGCTGTTGTAGAGGAAGATTTTTCTAAAGTCTTGTCCTAATCTGGCATAAAACCAGATCTCAAAAAACGTATTTTTCTTGATAATAAAAAATTCATTCTGTACCCATTTCTCATAGTTAAGTAGACAGCCTTAACTTTTAGGACAAATTTTTAATTCACGGTAGTATTTTTAGTATTTATTTTCAAATATATTTTAATATTTTGTATATATAAAGGGAGTCTATTGCTAACAATTTCTCAGGGGTTGAGAAAGTTAGAAACATGACCGTTGAAGTCCTGTGCTCGTGTGAGTTTCACTTACTCAAATATAAACCAGGGTTAGTAAAAAACCTTTTTTCTCCAACCAGGGCCAATTCAATGAAACCAAAGGTTTTCTTGGGGAATGCATAATTTTTTGACTAATTTTCAGTGGCGGTTGTTCAAGTCTCATTACAGCCAAGCTAAAAATACTCACTTGACCTCAGCATTCTGATTACATTACAATAAAATGTTAATGTTAAATGTTTTTAAAAGATTAACAAAGTGTTCTTGGATGCTTTATTTTGCAAATGAATCCTCATTTTTAAACTGTTATCCTGAACTGAAATGAAATAAGGTATTAAAATTTACATTTTCCTGCTAATGGAAACTTTATTGTTCAGCCATCTCTTCTACTTAAGTAAACAGCCACAGTCTTTGGGGTAATAATTTTCCAGCTCCAAACCAATAGTTTAGTCCATGAAATATTTGGGTTGATGTGTCCAGTGAATTAATTCTATTTACCTCTTTACTATTTGAGAAATAACTGCAAAAAAGGCTCCACCTTTAGAAGGATGCACCATTGCCGTTTCAGAGACTTCTTCAGAGCAGTGAATTTGCAGTGTTTATGAAATGTGAGAGGCGATGGATTATGCGTCAGATTCCCCAGTTATATATGATGGAAGTAATCCAGACTTTCCCCTCTCTTTTGGCATCTTGTGCTATAACTTTTACTTGATTTTCCCTTTTTATTCTAGTGCCAACAATATGCCTAAGCAAGTAGAAGTCCGGATGCATGAAAGTCATTTAAATCCAGTGGAGCACAGATCCGGGAACATATGTGTGCAGTTCTGCCAGTCACTCCACAGGAATCTGCTCCTGACTCTTACTGTGCTTGGTAAGCTACATCCGCTGCTCTGGACGCTCTGTGTGTACCTGTGTTTGTTCAGGTAGCACCACAGGCCCCTCTGTGATTGTCCGGTGTTCCAGCTGAACGATGCCCATGGGTGCTGTCGCTTTAATTCAGGTGTGCAGGGTATTACTGACACAGCATGGAGCAAATCCACACCACTGAGATACATTCTATATCCGGTTTTGAATGGAGTGTGATTTAAGCCCCAAGGCCAGTCAGATCAATGTCATTCATTAGAACTAAATGCATTTCACATTTTTGCTCTCAGTAATTAAAAAAAAAAAAAAAAAGACAAAAATTGTTCAAGATTTCCTTTCGTTCATCTTTTATCCCTCGGTTTACACTCCACTGCTTTTAAGTTTTGTCTTCACTCTCTGTAGCTGTAAGCCAGCTCTCCATGATCTCATCCTGAATATTGCCTCTGGCTTTAGCAGCTTCCAAATAAGGAACACTTTGACATTTTATTGTGGTTCACTGACTCTTTGCCTGTTTCTTTTTCACTGAAAGCCCAACAGCCAAATGCAGCAAATTTGTAGACATACTCTTATTTTGTTATTCTTTGAAAGACCAGCTGCAACTGCTCTTGAGCTGCAAAGGTCACATCCATATTTTCAGGCTGCAAGTCTCTGTACTGTTGAAGTGTTTGCTTTGAATCATCTTTAAAAGGTACCTGATGCTGTTGCAGAAAAACGTATTTTTCATTCTATCAAATGGATACCTCAAAGAGTCATAGTTGCTGCAAATCATAACTCAGGCTTTGCTATCAAGTTTTATTACACTTGAGACTTGGGCTTGCGATCAGGAAAACAAAGGCATCCTGGATGTAAACATAAAATACCCATTCACAAAGACTATGTTATGAAAGTAAACACGGACTTTTTTCCCCTTGGGCTGTGCTTTAAAAGCCTCAGTCCTGAGAGGAGAATTTAAGTGTTATCACTGTAGAAATCTACATAAGGGGTGAAAGGATTGTTAGTAATTTGAGAACATTAGCACAAAGAGAAGGGTGCAAACCATCCAAAGAAAGGAATAATACATGAGTCCTACAAATCAAGTTTTCTTCAATGTGTGCACTATTCCAGATCAGGTGCTCTCTTCCAAAACCCCCCAAATGAAACTTGAGTGTGTTTTCCTCATGGAACTATTCTATCTTACCTAAACCTCCAGGGTTTTTCTTAGGCTGTAGAACAACTACTCATGCTGACCTTGTCTTCAAGCAGTACCATTCCTATGTTGAGAACTAAATGTTCGGTTCTGAAGAGCTGGATCCTAATTCTGACTCCATCAGTTCTGTATGGCCTATATAAATCACTTCACCTCTTGATGCCTCAATTTTGCTAGTTGTAGGATGACAAAATTAATTATATTTGACTATCCCTCCCTTCTGAAGTCTGTGTCTGTACCAAAAATCAGCTGCCTTGTGTAACCACTTTTCTTCTAGGCTGTTCTTCTGGGTAATCAGTGCACATTCAGCTATACTTAAGTTGCGTAGCTGCTCTTTATTATTATTCTTCCAGGTGTTATCCTGGGTGCAGTGTGTGGGGGTCTCCTTCGTCTAGCAACACCTATTGACCCTGACATCATCATGTTAATAGCCTTCCCAGGAGACATACTTATGCGGATGCTAAAAATGTTGATCCTCCCTTTAATTATCTCCAGTTTAATCACAGGTAAGATCTATTAGCCATAAATACTTTAAGATGCTTTCTGCAGGTATCACCTGGTTTACTTTCTGTGATGTAGGAAGAATAATAGTGTCATCCTGTCAGCATTTTACAGTTGCAGTGTGTATTTTAGAATTAATTTCTGAATAATTTCATTGGCTTTAAGATATATATATGCTCCAGTGAATTTATTTTCAAACACATGGCACATATGCTACCATCAGAAATTTCTTAATATGCTGTTTGATATAATTCCTGGATTGGACCTTGCAAATAAGATGCCATAACGCTAGTGAGCATAGCCTTCTTGAAGATGTGGTCTTAACCAGACTGTGACCAGTTTGCAGCAGTCAAGGGCAAAAGATGGTATGATATCTTCTCTATTTTTCAATGCCTTCTCTACAATTAGATGGGATCTTAAATTGTGTTCTCTTCAAATTATTAGCAGTAGACACTGCTCACATAAGAACTGCAAGGAGAAGCATCAGCAATCTGCCTGATGGTAGAACAAAAGTAGGTACCTGTAGGCAGTCATTAAACTTTGAAAATTATAAAGGTTTTTATTTTATAATTACTGAATTGGATATTGAGTGTCAATGTATTTGTTTGTTTCTTAAAATAAAACACCTGCAGGATTGTCTGGTTTAGATGCTAAAGCAAGTGGCCGACTGGGCACAAGAGCCATGGTCTACTACATGTCCACCACTATTATCGCTGCTGTGCTGGGTGTGATTTTGGTTTTAGCCATCCATCCAGGGAATCCGAAACTCAAGAAACAGCTTGGTCAAGGGAAGAAGAACGATGAAGTATCTAGTCTGGATGCCTTCCTGGATTTGATCCGAAACTTGTTCCCTGAAAATCTAGTTCAAGCATGCTTTCAGCAGGTAAATCCTTCTACTCTGTGGTAATAGTCTTTACATCTTTTACTTACCTGGGTTTTCTGTAGGATTAATGTCATTTTTAGGTGAATCAGAGAAATGATGATGCAAAGAGGAATACAGGGCTGAAGTCTTGAGAAGGCAAATGAAAGAATATTATTTATAGCTGCTTTGTTGTAGTTATTATTTAAATTCATAGAACTTGTTAAAAGAAGATCATTTTTATTTTGCTATTAAGTAAACTTATTTTTTTCCACACTTTTTATAGAGTATCTGTGGTCATGAATGCTGGCATGAGGCTGGTCTTTGACCTGGGTTGAATTTGATCTTCGTTGTTAGTTACAGATCTGATGGTTCTGCAATGCCCCGTTTGGAATATATGGATGTTGTTCATTCCAGGTGGTTGCCAATCCCAAAACACAACCTCTCTTAACCTCTATTACTGCATTAGACTCCAGAGTAGGGGGGGATAACAGAGCCAAGTGGCTGACCCACCTACAGGTGGCTCCATCACACCAGGTTTGCTGAGAAAGAAGGATGCTTGCACCATGTGTTGCTTGCTCTGTAAGTGGGTAATTTTGTCCAAAGGCTTTTCGCCAATGCTTAAGCAAAACAGCTTTACTTTAAGAGGTAAAATAAATTAAAAATGTATGCTTCCTAAGTTCTGCTTCGGCATATTTCTTGTATGTAACTGCTTTTCTCCTACAACCGAATTGTTTGGAAGCAATGCAGGCAGTTTTTGGTTTCAGGGTTTGGTTTGGTTTTGGTTTTTTGGGTTTTTTTGATGTAACAGGATTTGTTGCCAAACCTGTTCTTAACTGTTCCTTTGTGAAATGGCATAGTAGCTGGTGCTGTGGTTATGGTCAAAGAATAAAGTGAAGAGGGGGAAGGGAGAACAGGCCACGGGAGAGTGGAAAAACGGAGGGTAACCTAAGCTGCCAAAAGGGCTTGGATTGCTTCACTTCTTACATGGACTTCCATATAAAAAACACATAATCCTTGGGGATTTAGAGAGAGAACATTCTCAATATTTCCAAATCATCGTGGGAATGTCAGTCATGTGGTCAAACTGTTGGTGGCTAAACATCACATGTAATGTGAAATGTATTTTTGCAAAATTGGGTGAGGGAAAGCAGGATGCTGATGGTTTTTTCTTCCTTCCCCTTGTTTGAACTGTGAAAGAGAGGAGAATTAAATTTTCTGGTCAGTTGAAACTGATGAAATATCTCGACAAGGGGGCAAGAAGCAGTGGGAAGAAGAATTAAGCTACCTATGTCAGATAGTTTACTTAAAACCTTAATATTGTTTTTTCAGTGTGTGTAATACCAATCTTCAGATAACTTCACTAGTTAGAGATCACTAATTTCCCTGTTTTTAAACTTAGTCAAAAAAATTACTGAGCTTTTTGGCTTTCCAGTGCTTGACTTTATCAGATTCCAAACTAATTGCTAGTGAAAACCTCTGCTACAAAGCCACATTTCATTTGTTACACTCCTTTCTAGATGGAACTTGTGCCTTCTCTTAGCCCTTAAGTCCTCAGTACAGGGTTATGCTTTACTTTGTCTTTCATTTTAGGGGGAAAATAAACTGTTTTTAATGGTGTCTGCATTTATTTTCACTTCCTACATTTCTACAGTCTCTCTTCATAAACATTCAGTATTTCGAGGTTGCCTTAGGAGGAAAAGATGTTCTGCATTTATCCTGAGAAAGATGCACAGCAATGGTATTGTACAGTGTGGGGGGGAGTTTTCCATGCCTTCCATTGTGACCAGGCAGAGAGCAGTGAAGAGATTCATGTGCAGTTTTGAAACAGTTAATTTGCAAACTGGACTCTGAACCATTGCATAGGTTTTCTGTCTATATCCTCCTCTCCATCTTTTGATGGTTTTGAGGGAGGTTTTGAAAGGAGAGCTGTAAGGTATTTTAAAACCATAAGGTTTTGAACTATATGGATTGATTCTGGATCATCATCCACAGTACTACAATGTCTGTCTCAACAGGAAAGAGGTGAAAATGTTGTTTCAAAGGCTAATGCACTGTTTCTCTTCACTTGCTCAAATGTGTTTCTAAGAACAAGGAAAGCAGGGGGCAGGTAGGAAAACGCTGCAAGGCAGTCATACTGTCCAAACCGTTTTGCTGGTCCCACAGGCATGAAGAGGCAGAAAATGGCCAAGATGTGAAGTGGGAGGAAAACATTCCTTCTAAAAGTAACAAGTCACAGATCTCTCTTTTTCCACTTCCTTCTCCCTTTCTTCCTAGCCATAAACTCGAGCCCATTTCTCCCCCTACCATTCCTTCCCAGCTTTTTCTTGACCCTGCCTTTCCTGTGCCAGAAGGGGGCCAAATCCATTCAGATGCTGATGTCTTCTTTTTTTGAGGTGGCCAGATTTATATCTGGCAGCATCGGTAATTTTTCTGTTATCTGTCACTCACAGACTTCAGGAGACTGTATGTTCCATTTTGAGCTCTTACAGTCAAGAGCTCAAAAGCTGTAAGAGAAACGTTGGAAATGTCCTAAATTTTTGATTCAAGTTAACCATCAGACTATGACCACTTGAGCTGGGCAGACCATCCTGAATAACAAGCCTTACTGCAGAGTTGCTGCCATGACTGATCTTAGGGGTGCTTACCTTCTTGTGCTAGACAAATCGTATGGACATGTGACAAACAATCTGAGAAGCACCCTTTGTGAACCATCTGGACAAATGGAGTAACTATCTGTAAAATGTTACATTGTAGTGGTAAGGAATGAGTATTTACCATACTTTTCACACTAGAGTCATGAGGAAGACCCCAAAGTCTTGGATAACGCTTGGAATTATTGAAAAATAAACTTATTTTTGGAAGAGGGAAAAGAGACTGTGGAATGCATGTCTAATTCTTTAGAAATATAGTTTCCTGAAATTTCAAGTTAAGACTGTTTTTATTATTTTCTTGTTTACCGTATGGATTACATTCAGTCTGTTTCCATTCTTATCCCACCTTTTTATTGCCTTCAGATCCAAACTGTCACCAAGAAAGTGCTGGTGCCACCACCCATTGAAGAGCCACCTAATGTCACTGACTCTGCTTTTTCTATGGTGAATGAGACAGCACCACCTGAAGCCCAACTGGTCATTAAGAAGGGACTTGAATTTAAGGATGGCATGAATGTCCTGGGTAATTTTTTGCCTGTCAAATATGTACATCATATGTATGACACAGCTTTTTGCTGTGACTCAGTAGTCAGTGTTGTCTGATCTGCTCTTCAGTGCAAGTTTAGTCTCTCAAAATAATCATCAAATGTTACCACCTGCTGGCTATCAATTGGTCTCTGAGATGAGCATATCACAGAAACAGTCAAGTGAATTGTTCTGGATTGGCAACTTTGCAGTTATGAATTGGAATACAGTGGCAAAGCATGTAGGAGGTAACCCACAGTACCCTTTCATCCTAGAAGAAGCCAACCTAGACTAAGACTAATGCATATTGGCAAAACAGTGTGAGGCAGAGCTTCAAGAGCCAGTGCTTCACCCAGCCCCTTATGAATTGTAGCCGAGTTATTTCCAGTAGGTGTCTTGGGCATGCTGAAATAAATTGGCTTGAAGTGAGAGGTGGGTTGTGAACCACACCACCCAAGAAAAATCCCAGAAAAGCTTGACACATGTCTGAGTCACAGCTCCCTCCTGCTTTCATCTTGGCTGCTGACCTTTACCAGCTGCAAATGCCATCACGCCTGCCTGTCTGGACAAGCCATCAAATGGGGGTGGTAGGAAGACTTTGTCTATCTCCTACCCTTTCCTGAAACAACTGTTCAGACTGGGGCAGGGGCAAATGGGAAACAAATAGCAGCCACACCACTTCTGTTTTCTCCTCTGTGCCTAGAGGCACTGTTTTGTCAGCCCAGAGAGGAGTACTCCTCCTTCAGCTTCTTCCTTTCTGGATGTGGGTGACGTTAGTCACAAATTAGATGTCAGTTTGTAGCCTCATCAGCACATCTACTCTTGAAGCTACTCTGTGACAGCATGTCCACAAGGCTGAAGCTGACACCTTATAGGTGTCATCCTCAAAGTGGGACAGTACGTTCATTACCTAATCCACTGGTTTCTCTCACCATAGCTTTTTAAGGACAAATAGTCCCTTACAGACCCCTTACAGCTGATGATCAGCTCCTGCTGACACAGTGGCTGCTGTGCCTGCAGAGCTTCTGTGGGTGTTGGTGAGTTGATTGGCAGTGGCTGCTTTCCTTAGACATAGGGGAGATGGTGGTATCAAAAAGCTGATCTTGTTTTTCTATGAATCAGCCTGCCCTAAAGAGCCACTGTGTCCCGCCTGCCTTCAGGGCTCTTCCTTCCATTCAGCATCTGTGGGCAGAGGAGCCACTTGCTTTCCAAGCTGCAGGTTGGCATTTTGTACCATGTGTGAGGCAGCAGCTCGTTGCCAGTGCTGTTACCCTCACTTACTTTCTTCTCTCCTGGAACTCTGCTTACGCATTAAAATGAAACATCGTTCTGACATGAGAGATGTGCTACATATAATGCTGGACTTGTTTTGTGCAGGCTCTGTCATGGATAATAAAAGACTTAGAAGGCTGAATACAATTCCCACAGAAAATAAATACACAGTGTAGGTGCAGGATTTTCTGTGGTGTTTTGACCAATGACTTAAATGTTGCAGAGTGGTTTGGTTTGGTTTGGTGTGGTTCGATTTTGATTGAAGAAGTGAAAATGTTGGGGAATTGCCATCCAGTTTGCATAAACTGTACAAGCCAGGCAAATTCCTGCAAATATGAACCAATCTCACTCTGATGACTAACGCAGCAGCTCATTTGGAATTGATGAACAAAACTACCTACTACCATTTTCTCATGCAGATTCTGAAGTCCAGGAAGTAACTTGGTCTTTGAAAACCTTTTCATCATTTCTCTACGCTCTGCAGCACACAAACGTTCGCTTCACTTCCCTATTCAAGGGACTCAACAAAGATACCCTGGTGCTAAAGAATGACTTTATATCCAGGAAATTGGATTACAGGGGGAAAAAAAAAAAAAGCAACCAAACGCTCTGGTTGTTAAACCCAGTGTGAGGGTGTGGGACAGCTTGTTTTTTCCCAGAGTACTGTAGCTCAAATTCCTCTCTCTTGAATGCTTTTGTATCCTTGTAGGTTTTTCCTTAGGAATTTCCCAACTGAGCTTACATATTTATTACATACTGAACTGATACCATGACTGAAAATTTAGCCTCAAAGGATGTCTGAAAATTCAAACAATCAGCCAGTATTGGTTAATAATCTGATTCTTGCCACTGGAAATTGCTGGATGGAAGAGGTTAACATTGAAGGCACAGCTCCACAGTAATATATAACAAATGCACTCAGTTGTTTTTTCACACCGATAGTCCAATACTCCAGATATTCACCCCTTAGCATCTAAATTTAGGAGCCAAATGTTACTCGTATTGAGCACTATGATTGTTTGAATCTGTCAGGGGACTTTTGTAATGCCTGAGAAAAACACTCTTGCTTTCTACCAATTATTTTAACAACAAAGTTATAACACTGTGTTACCTCTCCCATTCACCAGGGCTTTTGAGGTTTTAATAGTTGCATGGCACTGAGAAGATTATTGTATATGTATCTTTTGATGATCAGATCAATTCAGGAAAAAACACCAATAAAACCATAGTTGGACTGTGGAATTGGAATTTTGTAAAGTATTGAAGTATCAAAGATGTTCAGAATTTGATCAGGGTAGTTGAGAGTGAGTAAATATGAAAAAATCCCAAGATGTTAATATCCTGTAGTTCTGCAGTCCTGTGAAATGTGCTCTAGGACAGCCCTGCCTGAGCAGTGAGGTTTGACCAGGTGATGCACTGTGGTCCCTTCCAAACTCATCCATTCTTTCATTCTGTGAAATCCTGGAATACCAGGTAGTATCAAGACATTGACTAGGTGCAAAAACTTCCTAAAAACCATGGGCTTACTTGCCTTTTTTTGTCTTGCAATTTTTCCTAATAGGTTTGATAGGATTCTTTATTGCTTTTGGCATTGCTATGGGGAAAATGGGAGAACAGGCCAAGATGATGGTGGATTTCTTCAACATCCTGAATGAGATTGTAATGAAGTTAGTAACTATGATCATGTGGTAAGTTTGAAGTTCTAACTTAGAGAACGAAAAATGGTTTTAAGGAAGCCCTCATAAAACCTTAATTTATAGTGACCACAGTTTGTTAGTAAACAATGCTGACTTTTTAAAACCTTGACAAGTATGTTACAACCACAGAAACATTATTTCTATTTAGCAAGGATTATTTAGGGCCCTATTTGAAATATTTCTGGAAATGCTCTGTTCTTTGTTTACTGAAACACAAGACATACATATACCAGCAAAGACCTTCAAATGCCACATTGTTTATGGAAGTTCATTGTACAGAAGGACACCTAAGCAAGCAAGAATGCCCCACATAAGAACATCCCAGTCCTCCTGGGAGGTTAGCATAATCCCAGGGTATTACCTTGGAGGTATAATTACAAAAAAGCCTGGACACACACACGGTTCACTGTCTTCTCTAATAAAAATACTTCACCACAAATAAAATTCCAGTAATCTTCAGTGATGTGTAGTCCCTCCACCTGGAGCTTCTGCAGAACCAGAGTCTTACAGCCTTGCTGTAATGGGATCACTGAAAGATATCTGTCCTGTTTTTGAAGTATATCCATTGATAATAATGGGGCCTGACTTGACTTCAAGGAAGTGACTTTACCAAATTAAGACTGAGCCATGATTTACACTTCTGGAAGGGGATTCTCTTTTTCTTTCTTTTTTTTTTTTTTTTAGGTGTCTTTTCCAAGGGCTTCCTCACAGCTATTTGTATGCAGTGCCAAGCATGACCATATCACATAAAAACAATTTTTCAGAACATAAAAATGCATTGCTGTGTTTGGCCTTGTACTACTGTGTTTCATATCTCCTAGGTCTTTCAGAGCAGAAATAGCCACTCCAATGCAACACATGTGTCATGGCTCACTGCTGCCTGTGATTCCCTGGTGTTCCTGGAAGTGATTTCCTGAGTTACATATGCCTTTTCTCTGAAGCTCTAGGTGGACACAGTTTATTGAAAAGGGAGCAGGTGCCTGAAGAGCAAGTCTTCAGCATCATCAGTGCTTCAAAGGGAGACTGTTATGCAAGCATGATTGATGCAGATACTAACAATGTGAAAATGTTTAGAATAAAAGAACTTTAAGCAACGCATTTACATTCCCGTTATGCTTCTCCTTTTCTGTAGATGATCTTGCTGCATAAAACTGCAGTGGTTTTTATTCACAAAACTTTCGTTATTTACTGTAACCTGCTGCTCTCGACTCTCTTATAGAGAGATGGTGACTATCCTTCACTCCAGGAGCTACAATTTACTCATATTTCACTTAGTACCAGTTGGTAGACCCAAGACATAATACCCTGCCTACAGTATAAATTTTCTCTACTAGTCAGTGTTGCAGTGGCAGGAAATCATTCCAGTTTCAAGAAATTCACTGTAAATACTTATTTTGTGTGTGTGTGTGCTTTTTATTTCTCTTTTCATGAGAAAGGGAAATTGATGGTGGGAATTCCACTTGTTTGAAAATGATGTTGGAAATTCCACTTGTTCACCTCTGTCTAGAATCTTTGAATAATTGTTGTGGCCAAAAGCACAGGGTTTTATGTGTGTTTATAAAGAAAAATGCACTTCTTTATGCAGAGTTACATTTTGTTTGGTTTATGATTTCTCTGCACAGACAGCTGTAACTCCCATGGCACATACAGACTCTCAGGAGCATGGCATGGCTACACAAGCATAAAACAAATCAGACATCTGGCTCTGACACCATGTAATTCTTTATGAGAATTGTATTTCATCAAGTTCACTGAAATGTCGCATTTTATGGTAACTGGTATAACAACTGGCCTTGCATTTCAAGTGATTGAGGGTTTTCCAGGTTTTGGGTACATTGCTTGAGAGACCATGAGATATTCTAACAGAAAACAGGAAGCACTCTTATTCTGAAAAGCAGTTTCCTTTGTATTGTCTTTAATTAAGAATCATTAATCACTGTTGAAAATATACATTATCATTTCTTTTCAAAGAGGTATTTTTTTCTGTTTCTCCACATTGCATTACTTTCTCTGAGCTTAATTTTTATAAAACGGATAGAGAAGGTGAATATCACTTAAAATTATATAATATACTAACCTTTACCAGTGTAGGTATAAGTATTGATTTCCATCAGTGTATTTTCCGGTATTTTTCACTATAGCTGATTATCAAGTATTTTAAATAATATCCATTTGTGTAATTTTTTTTGTATGGTTGGTTGAGTTTTGTTTTGTTCCCAATCTGTGCTACTATTATCCAGTTTAAAAGTTCCATTTATGCCTTCAGGGAATCACATGGTTAAAGGGACAAAATCCCTACTCTAAGTAACAAAAGCACATAATTAATGTAGAATCAATAAACTGAAAAGCATTTGTCCAAAGTAGTGAAAGAACATAATGGAAACATTTGCAGTCTTCAAGATAGAAGCAGTTCATTTCAACAAATAATTTACCTGAAGTAAATAGTGCAGCTCCCTGAAACCATATGAACCATCAGTTGTCAAAGTTATGTACTAAGAACAAACCTACACCACTCTTCATAATGATCCAAGCCTGTGCAACATTAGAGTATCCTCGTGCAGTGTTATTCCAGGATGAAAAAGTATTCAGGAAATGCATATTCTATTGGATGGGGTGGAAAATGAGGTGGATGGGGAATTTGCTGGAGATGGCCATTGCTTTTGAAAAAGATGTGAAAACCATGTATTGAATTTCCATTCAATTCCTGGTCTGCACCTCAGTGTTGAGCCTGAGAGCTCCCTACTCCTTCTCCACCCTATTCTATTTTGAGCACAGTTTTTATGACTACGCTGCAAAGACTAATTCTGTCTCTGCTTGTTTTCTTTCTCCAGGTATTCCCCTTTGGGCATTGCTTGCCTCATTTGTGGGAAAATCATTGCAATAAAGGACTTAGAAGTAGTTGCTAGACAACTTGGCATGTACATGGTCACTGTGATTGTGGGTCTTCTCATCCATGGAGGGATCTTCCTGCCTCTGCTCTACTTTGTGATAACAAGGAAAAGCCCATTTTCATTCCTTGCTGGGATTTTCCAAGCATGGATCACAGCATTAGGCACAGCTTCCAGGTACCCTTCAGAAATACCAGTGTGCTTTAATTTTTAGCCGATTATTAGCTGCTGTTTCAACATAATACACCCACTGTTCCGACCTTCACTGCAAAATCATGTTATGCCATTGAATAAAAACTATTTTTAATCCAGCCATGATGAAATAAGTCAAAATACCACATGCCTTTGGGATTTTTCAGAGAGGTTGTAAAACCACCTGCCGGGACTTGGGCAACCCACTTTTTGTTTTCTTTTCTAGCATTAACCAAATGACTCGTGCAAATTTTGTTAACTAGTTCTTGTTTCCTCAAGTGGGAAAAAGGGATAATTCTATTTTTAAGCATGTTAAGACCAGTCTCATTGCATTTGAGAAAAAAACAAACCAAACCAAACAGACAAAAAACCCCAAAACCAAGCAGTGCTAGCTTTCAAGAAAAAAATTAAAAAACCTCTTTCATTCATCTTGTCAGAGTAATGGGACTTCTTTTCAAAGCTGAACATTTTAGACTTGTTCTTAATGCACAGGACAGACACAACAAAGTGTGTAAGCAACACAGGTCTCAGTATTATAATAAAATCAAAAACTGGTGCTTTGCATAGGGACAGTCAGTAGATCTTGTGTTGAAATTATTTTTCAGTGAAATATTATATCTTAAACTGTTTTTCGTCAATGAATGTTTTATTTCTGGAGAAAATTTAATCTTTCATTTTAATTAAAAGGTTGAAAATCAAAAAACCTTGTTCAAAACTGACCACCAGAAAATTGAGCATTCTTGATTTTAAGAATGCCTTGAAAGAACTATAATTCATCTGCCTCTTTGGGTCAACTCAAACCACTCTGCTGAATAATTTCTCCCGTGATGGACGAGGCTCTGAGAGGACTTTACTGATGTCCTTAAATGTCTGATGGGACAGTGTAGAGAAGATGAAGTGAGGTGTGTGCCCAGTGACAGGAAGAGAGGTAGCGGGCACAAACTGAAACCCAAGAAATTCTGTCTGAGCACAATAAAACTCTTTTCACTGTGATTTACCATGAAGGTGTGTGAATGCTGGCACAGGGTGCCCAGAGAAGTCTCCATCCCTGGTCATACACTAAACCTGGCTGGGCATGGTCCTGGGTAAGGTGCCCTGGCTGCCCATACCTTGAGCAAGATGTTTGGGATGGGTGACCTCCAGAGATGCATTCCAACTGCAGTAAGTCTGTGGCGCTGTGAAACCATGGCCAGGAGTATTTTGAGCAAGTGAATGTAATAGCGTGAAATATTCCTACAAAAGCAAAGCACTCTGGATCTGTCCAAAGAGCTGTTCCCCTCCTCCTGCCATCTCTTTCCTCTTTTCCTATTCTCCAGCTGTGTTTCATATCCTTTCTTTCTGTCCTCCGGTGTGAAACAACACGGTTTATATATTATTTCCTGGGTTTTTCAGTCCTCAATGCAACACAAGTTTCTTTCTCTAGAACAAATTCACAATCAAAGGAATTTAAGATTTGTCCCTATATTCACAGGTCTGTCCATCAGAAAACACCTGGTCCTTGTATTTTTTGAGAAAATGAAAGAAGTAAATTGTAAATTAGTCTGAAAAGTTCATCCACGAGCTCTCAAGCTCTCGTGCTACTTCAAGTTATGCTCATGTCTTTGCCTCAGTCCCACTTCTGGCTAAATGTAGACATAATTTAAAAATTGGCTACAAAAGGCTTGAATCACAGCAGAAAGTGGAAGTAGAAAATTTAAAAAATGGTAATAGAATTTCTGACTTTGCTCCCTTATGGGTATGTGTTACATTGATTGTAATTATGTCTTTTCTATTTTTCTGCTTTCTCCCCTTCAGTGCTGGAACATTACCTGTCACATTCCGGTGTCTTGAAGAAAATCTCGGCATTGATAAACGTGTAACAAGGTTTGTTCTTCCTGTCGGAGCAACTATTAACATGGATGGGACTGCCCTTTATGAAGCTGTGGCTGCCATCTTCATAGCACAGATGAATGGAATTGACCTGGACGGAGGCCAGATAGTTACTGTCAGGTCAGTTCAAAATACACCTAGGCTTTGTTTCTACCGACTGTAAAATGTGAGTGCTTTGGGTTGGATGTCTTTCCAGTAGCTATTAGATTCACTGTGAAATCCGGGGATTTCTAATAATGATATGCAAATGAATGTTTTATACATAGGTCCTGGTTCCCTGATGGCAGGCATTTTCTATGCTTTGCAGTTTTGTTGTTTTTTGCTGGTGTGGTTTTACAGTTTTGCAGTTGACACCTGTCATGGTTTAACCCCAGCCATCTACTAAGCCTCAAGCAGCCACTCTCTCACTCCCCCACCAGTGGGATCAGGGAGTGAATTGGAAGGGTAAAAGCCACGAAACTCATGGGTAGAGATAAAGGGAATAATAGGGAAACAGAGATAATAGGGAAAGCAAAATACACACACACAGGCAAAGCAAAACGGAATTAATTCACTGCTTCCCATGGGCAGGTAGGTGTTCAGCCGTCTCCAGGAGAGCAGGGACCCATCACATGGAACTGTTACTTGGGAAGAGAAACACCATCACTTCAAACATCCTCCCTTCTTCCTTTCTCCCCTCACTTTATATACCAAGCATGATGTCATATGGTCTGGAATATTCCTTTGGTCAGTTTGGGTCACCTGTCCTGGCTGTGTCTCCTCCCAACCTCCCATACAACCCCCACTTCCCGCCAGTGTGGCAGTACAAGAAACAGAAAAGGCCTTGACTCTCTGTAAGCGCAGCTCAGCAATAACAAAAACATCTCTGTATTAATCAACCCTGTGTTCAGCACAAATCCAAAACACGGCCCCATACCAGCCTCTGTGAAGAAAAACTGACTCTATCCCAACCAAAACCAGCACACAATACAATGCCAATTGTAGTATACAGCATTCTCTGTCCGATGCAATGCCTTTATTTTGGTGTAGAGGGATGCTACAAGTCATATATTTTCTAGAAATGTGTGTGTTTATATGCATTGGAAGAAAAAAATTATACCTAAAAAGTCTGTCTGTGTGTTTATGTTTACCTGTACTTTTTCTGTGACTTTTGTGAATAGCTAAAACAAATGACTTGAGAGTAGCCCACCCTGAGGGTGAGATTGCCTGTGGAATGGTTTGGTTGCTCGAAGACCTTTTATCTCTAACCCAGCAAATATTAACTGTAGTCTTTTCATATCAAATTGTTTTATCTAGGACTAAGCTGAATATCCGTAAGTACAAAAGAAAGTACCCATTAAAAAAGGATAAGAGTGATTGAAGACTGTTTACTGTAAGGGAGTTTTAACTTCATGAAGACAGCAGGTCTAACATTTTGAATAGTTAAAATGGAAACCACAAGTGAAGGCTGTCAAGTCTGCCTTCTTCCTGTAGTTTTCACCCACACACTTTTCTTTAATTAAACTCTTTCAACTCTAAAGAAACTCCTGCAAAGGAATTTGTAATTCTATGTTTCTTGCCCAGCTATGCTAGGTCCATATTTTCCATTTCTTGACTTCCTGCCCCAACCCCTGAAATAGTAAAACCAAGGTTTGTAAAAGGTTCAAGGCTGCTTATAATAAAGGCAGATGCTAGAGCTGCATGATACCTGTTTGTTCCTAAAACTGAAAACAGACATTTCAGAGAGGCTGCATATTAAACTAAATTGAGACCAGGGAATTTCAAGTCAAGAATCTGCTATTGTCCAAGGGATTTGGTAGGCTTGAACCTGAGTTACTCCTCTTCTCCTCTTCTGAGACCTGATCAATTGCCTCTTCCTGATCTCACCATTTCAAGGCTGATGTAGCCAGCTTTGTGACTTACATTTACAAAGCAGGCAGCAGCTTTAGTCTATCTGTAAGACAACCACTGGTTCTGCTCTTAATGCAATGCACCATTTTTGTTACAGCAATATGACAAGAACTATCTCTTGAGGAGACAATACATATGAAAGAAATGTTACCAGGTTTGGTCTGTTATATCCACTTCATGATACTGAGACTATTCGAATGACATAAAATCGTAATTACTTAATTAGCCTTCAACCAGCCCTAGTTACTTCATATGCATCATATAGCTCCTCTGATTTCCTGTATTCTTTGGGAAAGAGTGATCTTGGAAATGGTAGCTAAGCCAGATTCTGTTTAGTCCTGAACAATGCTAGCTTTATTCCCTTCCAGGTCTGTGAGCTCTGCTGTGGGAAGGTTGGCAGGAGCATTTCCTCACAGAGCTTGGAAGCAATCCCTTATCAGTTTAGGCTGAAAGTGCCTGAGGAGCTGGCATTGCATGCAAAGCCTGACAGCAGAGCAGAGCATCCTGCCTGCATACCTGCTCGACCTGTCTGGGTATTTAGTGGGCCAGGTTGCACTCCAGCCCAGACACCCGTCAAACATTCTGCAGCCTGGACTGTCAGCTGGGTCAGACCTAGCCAGCCAGCCTCTGCCAGCTTTAAATCAGGCTAACATCCTCACGGATTAGTTCTGTGGGCAATGGTCAAGCATTTCTCCCCCAGAGTCTGTTTTCTCCTACTTCTCTGTTGGAAACACTTTCAGATTTGTTGAGTATCCCCCCCCCGAACTTCAGCCATGTTACTCATCTCTGTGTTTAGAAACACAGATATAACTTTTCCTTTCATGGTTTCTTGTTCCTTTTTCCTTGTCTTTTTGTCACTTTTCCTTTTTATTTACACTCCCTCTCCCTTGGCCTCTCCCTCCCCCTCATCCACCCCCTCTCCCTATTCCTTTCCCTTTCCCTCTCCTCCTTCTCTTCCGTGTGTTTCTCCCCTTGTCTTGCTCTCTGACAAATTTATTTTCCATTCTTCATAGGAGTGCCCAATGATGTTGATATTTGTTATGGTCTGTGTTGTATTTTTACAGATTTTTGAAGCTCAGACATTCACTCTACTGATCTTTATCAAAATATAGGAGGCAAAAACAAACACAGGTTTGGATTTATGAAACAATAGATCAATTTTGCTTTTTCATCTAGGGTGATTTGATCTAGGCTTGGTGCACCACTGGCTTGTATTTTGTGAGTTTTGGATGGCAAGACTTTTATTCTTCTGTATTTAATAATAACCACTTTCTCTCAGCCTTTGACTCACAATTCAGTCTTCAAGTAACATAAACAGAAATTAGCTCGCTGAAAAGTCGACCCATCATCACCAAACTTTGTCACATCTGGGTGATCAAAACTCAGGATTCAAAAGCCTGGATGAGTTGGTAGAGTTCAAAAAACACCAGGATTTGAATGTCATAACTAACTTACAGAACTTATAGACAACCCTCTTACAACTCTCAGAAAAAAACCCTAGGCCTGACCTAATACATAATTTTAGAGAAACACAAGAGTGAAAACTATGCCCTGGGCTTTCTGTGATTTATCATACAGTTGTCAGTTCTATGGGAAGAACTCCTTAAAAATATGACCTTCCTAATGATCATATGATTATGCAATGAAAGTGTATGTTCCTCTTCCTGCTACTCCCATGTGATTTTTGTTTCTGCAGTTTGACCGCCACCCTTGCCAGTGTTGGAGCTGCAAGTATTCCCAGCGCAGGACTTGTCACTATGCTCCTGATCCTGACTGCAGTGGGTCTCCCTACCCAGGATATCAGCTTGCTTGTTGCTGTTGACTGGCTTTTGTAAGTTGCACCGACTCCACTGCTTCGTGCAGAAAAAGTAGTGCAGTAATGCTTGTCTGTAGTGCTTTTCAGCCATTGGTTTTAAAGAACTACAGGACTCTCCCGTACAGATAAATCAGAGGAGGAATCGGGCTACTCAGTTAAGTAGGAGACACTGAAAGCAGCTTCTCAGCTGTTACAAACTGTTAAAGAGCTACTAAAGTCAGTTTCTCTGAACCAATATTCTTGTCAGATTTGTGAGTTTATACTTACATTTTCCTCTTCTTAATTATGTGTTGCCATCACTCAAGAGCAGTTTTCTCATCTTTGCTTTCATATCTGTTTCTTATAGCTGTGGCCTAAAGTCAAGGATGAATGCTGAAAATGCAAGTTGCATCAGGACTTTGTCAGCATGTTACAGGGTGATTTAGGCATTTGTAGTATCAAATGTTTTCTACTCCTAGTGGGAAAAGTCAGTTTCTTTTCATATGTAAGAAAGTAAAATACCTTTAAAAAGGGACTCTTCTAGGCAGGATATAAACCAAATACAAATAAGAATGCGAACTGAAAGAAAGGTCATTCTCTAGTTTCGTTTTACTGACAGATCCCTCAAACTGGAAAGACAGGCTTTCATTTCCAAGGACTTGAGATCAAAGTCCTTTAGTACCATTACAGGTCCTCCAGCAAGAAAGAGCTAACCCACAGATAGTTTTCCAAGGCTTTTGGTCTTCAGTGTTTGAATACAGAAACTGTAAATATAGACAGAGAGTATGCCAAGCCACATCCTTTCCCGTGTTGCCATTTGACAGCTTGGATATATTTCTGTCACCTGTGCAGAGTTGGCAGGGACTTGGGAGTCCTCTAAACTGTACTGGTCTTTGTAGAGAGTTTCACATTGTCCTGTACTGCTGCAGCACAGAATGTTCTGGTTAACAGCCATCTTTCCCCTGCTATTCTTTCAAGTGGGCAAGATGTGTGTTTGCCATGCCAGCTGTGGTGCCCAGGAGGGGAGATGTAAGTATAGCAGTACTGTCTGTGCATTTTCTCCTACACTACCAGCCTCAGCTGCCTGCTTCTGGTAGCTTTTAGTCCCAGATACACAAGTAAAATTATGCAAGAAGAAATAACAGAGTTGAAAATGTGAAGATAAAATAGAAAATTGTTTTTCTATAATTGTCTTTCAACTTATTGAGAAGAATTCAAGAACTTAGTCAAGCCTCTGACATATATTTTGCATCTACTACTATATCTGTCACTAAAAGTTTTGAAGAATAGAACACAGCTCTGATTTCTGCTTCAGGGAAAAATGAAGGAGACATTTACAGCTTGAGGAGGCAAAGGGAAAAGTTGACTTATATAATTTATATGTAACTGAATAGCATGATACCATGATGCAGAATGGTGAAAGGAGACAGGGTTCAGCTGGCAGAGTACAGCTGGCATAGGGAAAGATATGGTATTCTGTGGGTTTATTGCATTTATGAAGTCATAGTTGAAAACAGGAAAGTGGCATAGGAATCTGCAGCTGGGAGGAGGAGATAAAAATACATAAAAATATATTTTAAATATATGTTTTTTCCTGCCTCTCAGAGTAAGGCAAATAGGTAGGTTTCCGCAACTGTAGGAGGATGTGCAAAAGGAGCCTGTTGTTTGTTTGGGTTTTTTAGGGAAATGTCTTTTAAAAATACTCCTGTGGACTGAGAAGCTTTGCCCACACCAGCAAGCCTCAGAGATGTAAGTTTATCAGCAGTTCTGATCCACTTGTAGCTGTTGCATTTCATTCTTGGCTTCAGCAGCATCGTTCCCACTGCCTAATCCAACCCTGTTTAGGAAATAAAAACTTCTGTGCTGTGGAGCTGTAGCTGTGATGAATGTACTTATAGGAAGGATAACAATTCCTAGAAAGAAGTATTTGAAGGTGTCTTTCCAAAATAACTGGCAGGCAAAAGAACTTTCAGTCTGGGTTTGGATCCTTCTGGCCTAACAGTGAGCAGTGCAATTGCAGCGTGATTCAGAAATTAAAGGTAAGGGGGAAAGAGATAAAAAAGGGATTAAAAGCTCTATGTCATGCTGCTAGTGCTGCAAATTCAAGACATTGTTTGTTGGTGGAAGTGCTGTGCTTATTAACCTACACTGAACAACTAAGAGCTTTATTTTCCACCTTCCAGTGGCTCTGCTGTGGTAGCCACTATGATTTAATGAGCTGTAAAAAATGATGCTGCTGACATTGCTATTTTTAAAAAATGTACACAAGCCAACTTTTGAGCAAGCTTTTGCACATACAAACCAGACCTAAAAAATATCTGAAATGAAATGTCATTTGAAAAAAAATTTTTTTACTTGCATTTCTTCAGATCATTAAATAACATTACAGCAGTATTTGAATGAAATATAAAGAAGAGAAAATTAATAGAATATTTAAGACCCAATACCAGCCACTTTTCTGGAACCCATGTATATATGCAACCACTGTATGTATGGCCAGACTTCGCGAACGAAGACCTCGGGAAGGGCTCTCCCCCCGTGGGTGTGCCCTCCCAGCCTGCGCAGGGGATTTTTTAGGTGAGGCACAGCGTGTGCAGAACTGGCCCCACTGTTGGACTGCTAAGGTCCATTTGCCACGGCCGAGCGAGCTCGGACAGTGACAGTGAAATCCTCGGGACTGTCTAACAGCACCCGGTACTAACTGGGGCTGGCCCTTCAAATGGCAGGGGGCATTTAACTGCCCAGGGGACGGTCCCCACTGAGACTCGAACTCCGGCCTGTGGGATTCAGAGTCCAGAATGCTCTCCATTACGCCACAGGACCGCCCCAAGCTATGTAGAAATACTTAGAATAGCTCTTTTATAACATTTCCATTTCAGATAAAGAAAGCTTTTTAAAAGTTTCCTACTCTGAGTTTTTCAATACTTCTGATGAAAGCCAGTGTCAGAACATCAATTGATGTTACAATACTACCACCATCTGTAACTGTGGTCTTACCAAAACCAATTTTACATGATTTGGTCATGGTGTAGCACAAAGACAACTTCTTGTCAAGTCCTTAAACTTGGCACTCTTTCCTTTAAACTGGAGCTGAAAGGTTTCTGTATTGACTTCTGCTCTAGACATTAGGCTGCTCAACCTTTCTCCCTCCCATGCATTAATACTCAGTGTAGGCTCTTTCACCAGGCAAGTTTACCAGAATTTCACTCTTACAGTCTCTCAGTTTAAAACCAAACGCAACACAGCAGTGACATTTAATAGGTCAGCAGTTACATGCCAACAGATGGAATAAAACCAGCTTATTTTGCTCTAGTCAGAATCTGGGTACTCTCCAGATGTGAGCTGACAAGCTTAGCAAATATCAGTGGTAGCAGATTAGTGGTATTTTGCCGTAAAGAGAGAGGAATTAGGGAAAATGAGCTTGGACAGCTTATCTGGTATTACAACCTTCATTCAGTAACTCAGAAAAAGATTGTTTCAGTTTTGATCTGTTCCTTGGCTGAGATCTAAATTCAGAATATTCAGACTCGGTTGATGTCTGGATGTTATGAACAGGATCTAGACTGCAACTTTCCTCTATTTATTTTGTTTACATCATTCCATCATGCCTGGAATTAATTGATTGGTTTGTTTAAACAAATGAGTAAGTACAATTGTCTTTGTTCTTCTTAGGGTGTTCTTTGGCCCTAAGGAGGTCAGCAGCACTTTGCTGTTGATTCCAGACAGTTGATTCCATTCCTGTCCTTTCTGTTGTAAGGAACTGACTTGTTTCCTTTGGCTCATGCAGTATAACATGTTCTGCATCACTGTGAGTTTGTATCACTGATGTCTTGGCTAGTGGTACATGTATGTGAGCTGGAGCATCTCCTCAAGTGGCCCTTTCAGAATTTGAATTGTGTCTCATTTACATTTATGTACTCTCCACCTTTTTTTTTTTTTGGCATCCTGTACTATCCCTCTTTCATCTGGCATCAGTGAATTCTTTCAAAATGCAAGACCATTCACACAAAAAAAAGTTCAGCAGGTGTTCTTTCTGTGGAACTGTATTGCCGGGTTCAGGGTATTTGATACTCTTAATTAAAAGTCACGCTCGGAAAGTCTTATCTTCCTATTCTACCACTCTGACCAGGTTTAAAACACTCTTCACAGGCATGGGATGAGAACTATGTAAAGCATTTCATTTGTGTGAAGCAAAACTGGAAGGATGTTTTTACTCCTATAGGTTCCTTTGTTTCTTTCTTGGAGGGATTGTTGTTTTTTATCCCCTGGGTATTCTTTTGATTCCAGGGGGAAAAAAAAAAAAAAAGAACTGCTTCATCTAAGATACTACACCAATGTTGAGAGGGAGAGGAGAAACTTGAATGGGACTATAGTTTCACAGCTGAGAAAAGCAGATTTACAAATGTTGAGAGCAAAGATTAAAATGGGCTCAGAAGTTTGTATGGTCATGAGTAGCCATGTATAATTAACGTTTATCAGTTTGGGGTTTACATATTTAGCTCTTCTTTTCTCAGTGTTGTACAGGCAAAGGAGATGTCATACAAATCAGGTACTGGAAATACTAGAAAGGTTGTTTTCAAATTGGTCACCGTCATAGGAAGTGAGGTCTTATTTGCTGGCTTTTCTCTCATTTGGCAAGTGTCCACACTGTTCACGCTGACCATTTTGTGTAAATGAATCTTGATCAATATACTTCTGAGAATTAATCAGTGTGATCACTTCTCTGACCTGTTTGACAAGACTATACTCAGTTGCTTTAAGTTACTTTAAGTTGCAACTCTCAGCCAGAAGGTTTTTTAGGAATGTTATGTTTAGTTCAGATATTAAGAGGCAAATCAGACTGTCAATCATTTCAACGTGTGTAATACAGCCTACCTCCTGTAGAAATGTTGGCAGGACCTCTCTCTCATTTTTGCAGAATATTGAGCAGGTTTGGGGCACAATTCTGAAATCAGGGAAAATCCACAATCATGAGTTCACTTTTGGCAGATAGAGCCACACTAAAGACAAGCCAGGAGAAAGGTGGCATGTCTGTCCAATGACATCCTGTCCGGGAAGCACCAACAAATATATTTCTTTGAAATGAAGCATGTGAGCCTCAGTTGGCACCCTCCTACAGTGAGGGGCACTCATTACTGAAATGCTTTCACAGGCTCATTATTTTGTAGGCCATGACCTATATTTGGTGTCCCAATATGCCAAGCTCTGGCACACAGTAGTGTGAGTGGGCACGCTGCCGCACTAACAGATGGCCATCTGCAAAGAGAGTGCAGGAGAGGAGCTTCAGTGGCCTGAGCATTATGGAGATATTTCAGGCATTTTTGTTCCCCACAGTTGGCTCTCTGAGAATAAAGGAAGAGGCCGTTTGATAATTCATACCAGAAATGAGAACACCTCATCAGATCCATAATCCTCTTCTCTGGCTGCATTAAGTTCCGTGCTCTGGTAAATTGAGATTAAACAAGGAGCAGCAGTGTGAGCCTGGCACTCTGACACTGAAACCTCCAGCTCCAGAAGCAGAGGGGGGGAAATCTCAGTCAAGCACAGTTCTGCAGTTTGGCTGTGATCTCGCACACATTCTTTGCCAAACTCCATGAGAATGAGCAGCTGGGACATGTGAGGTTGAACAACTTCCCTGTCAGAACAAGTCCCCTGGGAAAGCAAACTTTTTCCATTTCCCTTGAGGCTCCCATCTCTCTGTTCAAAAGATACCTGAACTTCCTGAAACAAATGCAGTAGCAGTAACAGGGCTGCCATGCCCTACTTTTTCTTCCTCTCATGCCGTTCAGCCTTTGCCTTTTGCTTCTTTTCTAGGGACCGGATGAGAACGTCAGTCAATGTGGTGGGGGATTCTTTTGGTGCTGGCATTGTCTACCACCTTTCCAAGGCAGAACTTGACACCATTGATTCCCATCATAAAGGGCATGAAGACATTGAAATGACCAAGACTCAGTCAATCTATGACGACATGAAAAATCATAGGGAAAACAACTCAAACCAATGTGTTTTTGCAGCTCACAACTCAGTGATGGTAGATGAGTGCAAGGTACCTTTCACATTTATGGATATTGAGACATGTATATAGCACTGCATGCTTTATTTTATCTTATTTTTTAACCTGCATGTATTTTTCAAATCGTTCTGCAAATAACAATGTGACAACAAGGTTCATGAACCCCAGACATTTTGAATGTGTTTGAGCAGTTCAAAAGATGGTGTTTTGCACTCTTCTTAAAACTTTGATGGGAAAAAATCATGTACATTGTTTACATATCAAAAGGCAAGATGCAGCGTATTATGGAATATGCCAAGATGCAGAGAATATGGCATCACCTTCTATGGACATTTACTTAATTTTCTATGGCAACAGAGAACTTAATTGCCAACCCAAATGAAGGAGAGCTGCAATTCAGATACAGGTGTTGTCACTTGCTGACTGCCTTCATGATATGCTGTTCAGAGATCGACATGTTGAATGCACTTTAGCATCAGAATGCTCCTGCACTCGTACAGCATGCTTACGCTTCGCTTCTGTCATCGTTCCTTCCTGAGTCGTTAAGACACAAACATTGTACTCTCTCTCTAATCCTTGCTGTAACTAACATGGAATATTAATCGTAGTAATAACATCTTGATCAGAGCAAAGTGAGCTTGAGAAACTCCACCAGTTGAATGAGAAAACAGTTGGGGAGGTTAAGGGCTAAAAGTTCACGAAGAAGCCACCAGTAGGATGGGGCAGTTTAAGATCAGGAGAGAGGCTTTGAAAAGGAGGGGAAAGGGAGTGAAACAAGATGGAACTTTTAATTTCATACTATTTTTTAAAAAAATTTATTACAGTCTGATGCTGTACACTTGTCTTTGAGACAGTGAATTGGCCAATTGGCCTACCTTAGCCATTTATCCAAACAGATTCTCCTGTATATTCCAGCTGCCACAACTGAGCCAGTATCTAACTGTGAATGACTACACTAAGTCCGCTAGCAGATCACCATATGTATATCAAAATATAAGTCCTATTCTATCATTTTCACTTGTTTTTAGTCTGGCTGTAAATGTTCTTTAGAATAATTTTTTTCCTAATGCTTGCATCTTGATAGTGTAGGCCAAACCTGAATTGTCAGGGGAAAAAGTAATACTGAATTCAGGAAAAAAACCCAGCTTTCATGTTATCTTCAGTTTCCCCCTAGTCTTCCAAGGTTTCAATACAGTGATTTTTTATAAAACAGAAGCATACATTTTATTCTGATATGGTTCTCCCCTTTCTCTTCTGATCCACTCTTTTTCTATGAGAAAAATTAAAAAAATAAAAACTGAAATGAAAAGAGAATACATGCTTACACAAAATCAAAAATTGTCCTTAATTTATATTTCTCAAAAAAGGGAAGGATACAAGAGATTAAAATTGGAAGGAAAAAAGAAGCTCTCTGGAAAGAAAGATGAAATTTGATAAAAGATTTTTTTCATTAAAAATAAGAATGTGCGCACACAGACTTTTTGAATAACTTATTTTAGAATTTTTGGAAAACTGTTTTTAAGTTAAATAGACTATGCTAATTTCAGTGGGTTTAAGACTAATTAAGCTACTGTATATTAGTCTTGACTCATGTTCATGGAACTGAGTAATTTTATCTGCTTCCAGTCACTCAGATTTGCACAGAGATCCAAGTCAAGTTAGAAAGTAGTAACCTGTTGATGCAATCAGTGCTTGCTGGACTTTCTTTTCTCCTTCAGTTCCTCTTATCATTTCCCTCGTTTGAGGCAGAAGGTTGCCTCAAAAACATGGATTAAGGGTGTGGTATGCCATCCTGAGCACACCCTGTAATTAAAGTTTGGGACCAGTGAAGTAGGAGCTGGAAGTGTTTGTCCTTTTTAACTGCTTTAGGTTTTCTCTGCTTGCAATCTCGTTTTGCACTCATGAAAAGAGCCAGGCTTTACTGGTTTGAGCACAGGACTGACTTGGAGCAGGTCACTTCTCTTGTCCACGTGTCTGTCTGCAAGCTGCCAAAGGGATGTTGTTGTGACCTAATTGATAAGCTCTGCGTATATGCTGACATCTGCAAGGCATTTGGGTCCGATTGAAGTGGTGTACAGCTCCTAAGAGTTAGACTAGCAAAGGCAACAGAGTGTAGGATTTGGGGCTTCGAAACGAGCAGCAGTTAAACTTGAAGAGACATCTCTTCCTGCTGTCAAATGCACTGGTGGGTTGAAAAGCATACTGAAACTCTGGTCAGGATACGGAAAAGCTAACCTACTAGCATGTCCTTTCTATTTCCTTTCTGTAATATATTCCATGTATAACACTAGTACTTTATAATTTTGCATGGTCAATGTAAATAATTAATAATTAGTTTACCTTTATATGAAGGCAGAGTGATTATTATTGCATGATATTTTTGTATTTTTTTTTTATTACCACATTTCACATGACTCTGTGTGATTTTCATTTCTGAATAAGCTGTTCATTTCTGTATTTGCATGTTTCCCCCTTTCAATGATCTAAGAAAACGCTTGACTTTGTTTCAAAAATCAGTCCATTTTGTCATGTTTCCATGTCCCAATGCTTCCATGCATCCAGTTTATCCAGCATGGGGAATTTCAGCTCTGTCTTTAAGTTTTCATTTGAAGCTGAGGATGTTAACTTGCAAGGTAAGTTAGGAAAAAGTAAGCCACTCATTTAGAATTAAATGAAAGATTTTCTCACATTATAAAGATCTAGATCACTTTTGTAAAGTTAAATTGACATTTTACCTTCTTAATTTTTTTAAGTCATTTGGCTGGAGATATGAGTTCAAACATGAGTTTGTTTATAGTGATTTCTGAAATGCAACATGCTGTCCAGTGTTTATTGTCAGTTGGTAGATCACTATAGGTCTTCTACCATACTTAAAACCTAAAAACTTTAGCACATGTCTTTACAGAGAAGGGCAAAGTTTTGCTGTACTTTGTGTGAGACAAATATAGCATTACTATGAATTTTTGATCAGACTATGCTCAAAATCTTTCACTACACTGTTATAGTGGTATGATGAACAATACTTTCACAACATGTCTTTTCTTTCATTTCTTTAAAGGTGGTGTAATTGTAGGTGAGTTGTATAGATACACATCTATGATTATTCACACATTGCATATTTTTCATCTCCTTGCATCAGTTATGCAGCTTTGCTAAGGAATTCCACTGAAAAAATATCACTTTCTACATTAAAAAAAGGAATCTGTTTTTTAAATAATCCAGACAAATCTAGAAGAGATGGAAAGGAGTAAAAAGTTAAAAAAAATGTTTTTCTACTGCTGATGTTTTTTAGTTGGTATAATAAGTTAACAGGAGTCTCACTATTTGGGAGTATTGTGAATTCTGAATAAATACATTTTACTTATATAAGTCGCAGTGTATATAATTCCTGATAATATGATGATCTTCCATATAAAATTCGTTACTTTTCTTGTTAAAGTGCCTTGGCCTTTAAGTTGGTTGTTGATGATAATTACTTGCAGGTAACACTGGCAACCAATGGCAAATCTGCAGACTTCAGTGTTGTTGAAGAAGAGCCTTGGAAACGTGAAAAATAAGTGAAGAGATTCCTAGCTGCGTCTTTAATAAGCCCTGGAGCTATCTTCTGGCAGAAGATACCATGATTGAAGAAGATTTCTCTCTTTTTTTTTTTTCCTATTTAACATCTACAATTTCTGCTTACTTAATTTCATAAATGAAACTTAGCAAAGATCTCATCAAGTCATTGTAGTGTCTTTGCCAATCAATGATACATAACCATCTGTCTCCCTTGTGTTACTGTTTGGATGATGCAGCTGGAGAATTCTCCATGCAGTGCAATGTGCTCTCACCCACTTCCCCTTTCATTCAAGACACAGAGAATGTAAATGCTGCAAAATGGGAAGATCAAAGTGCCAGTACAGTTCACTACAGGGACTCAGGGTCACAAATACAAGAGAAACATAACACCACGTAAGCCTTCAAGTGTTTTGGTGACTCTTGTGGCATACCTGATTTGTTTATCACTGTATGGCTAAAATATCTTTTGAAAACATCCATAGATATTTCTATTTGTTTTAATAATAACAAGCACTGTACTTCTGTGCCTAGTTGTACTTTAAACTGACCTTAGATCCAGGGGCAAGATTAATGTATAGGAGTCAATAAATTATCCCAGACATTGTGTTAGATCAGTACAACTGATACTTAGCATCACGAGAAGACCTTAGATTTGTATGTGCATGTGATGTGTTTTTATCAGATGTCCCAGGGCAGGTGCAGCCTTTATTTTATGATGGGGCTGTGCTCCTTTGTGACCACAGTGCATCATATAAGACAAGGCAGTATAATTACAGGGGTGGTAGTTCCTTCACTAAGTCTGCCTGATGTGCAAAATACAGAAAACCATGGACTCAGTTATGCCATTCTTAATCAAAGTAGGTAGTGCCTGCTCCACTGATGTCAGAGAGATTCCTCGTGTGGATGAGACTACTCAAGTACGGTACTACTAAGATTGATTATGGATGTTATGACTGGGTACTTGTTTGAGCTATGAACTGAATCAATTATTCTTAGAGAATTTTTGAATGTAGCATTTGCTATGAAGTGAAAGCCATCTCTCAAGTATAACATGTTTCAGTGAATGGCTAAATTCTGAATTCATTGCTAAGCCAAATTTCATATAAGGTTAGTAGAATTTGTCCAGGGTTAGGACTGAATGAAGATTAAACCAGAATTTTAGGATATATTGAATTTACATCTCTGCCTCTTTTACAGAGTAACAAGTCATATAACTCCCTAATGTCAGAAAAATGTCTGTTAGAATACATGGCATCTGAACTAATGAGACTGTGTTTTGTCAACATATTATATTTGACTCATCCTGTCAGAAGAAATTACAGTTACAATAATCACCCTGTGAAGTGTTTTTAAAGGTGCTTGTTAATATTCAGCCATTTTAAGATACTGGTGAATGCCATTATACTATTAAAAATATTCTATAGCAAAGCTGGCCACATGACCTTGGAAGGCTCTACTCACAGAACAAGCTTTGTGTAATTTTTGGGGGAGCTCTCACAAGTTCTCAGAATGATTCAGAATATGAGCATATGGTGAACTTAAAAATGGCAATAAACAGAGTTGAAACATTTACAGAAGTAGACCATTCAGTGTCTGTGCTCAGACCTGTCATGGATTTAAACAGGAATAATGTGTTTAACTGTAGACTGATATTCGGCTCTGTAGAAACTATTAAAATATAAATATAGTCTGCTTTTGTTCATCTGCATTCATATAAATATCTCTGAAAACGCACACAGGCCTGGGCCAGCTAAAGCTACTTGCATGGCTAATGATGTGCAAGATCAATTCCATTGTCAGAGTATCCCTCATTTAAACATTTGTTGTGAAATATTTTTCTTACCATTGTATTTTTGTCATCATTTGAATGCCGTGGCTACAAAGCATAATGGCCTATATAATTTAACAAATATTGAACAACTGTAAGTTCTGTAGGCCTCTAACATGTATTAGAGGTGGAGACCTTTTCCAGAGGCCTCCTGAAGTATCTTAAGGATTTTTTTTTTCTTTTTTTTAATGAAGGGTGGAATTGTAGGTTATTCAGAGAAGTGGCAGGCAGGTTCTCTTTTCTTCAGTCATTGTTATTAGCATATCCAGAGTTAACCTATATACAGCTACTGCTTCTCCCAGTTAGGTTTCACTGGGTTATGTGCCAGAAATGTGCCTGGGATGGTGTGTGGGTAGTGTAAAATGTTCCCTACTCTGAGGGTGCTGGCTCACATCAAGTGAAATTTGCTGTGACTCGGGTGGTGGTTATATCCAACAGAAACACACAGCATTTACCCTGGTTGGTATCCAGCATTCTTGAGCTGTTACATGGCACAGCTCGCCCATTGATACATGATTTTTCGTCCTCTTCACCATAGCAGTTTCTCAGCAGCAGCCACAGTGATTGCTTGCCTTTAAAGTAGCTTTAGAAAACTGGTCCGTATACTTCTGGCTGTCATTTGAAACTGTTTAGCTGTTGGAAACAAATAGGAATGTCAGCAACATGTGACTAGGCAGCTCCACAAAATTGCATGTTGAGAAACACTGAGAATATGCTTACAGTTATCCACTTGGGATGTATTGTCCTTTGAAGAGTGCTTCTTTGGATGGAGACTAGGGAAGGAAGGAATGCAATGCTAGAGAAACCCCACCCACATATGGAAGAATATATTTGGATCTTTTGATAGGATTAGAATAGCAGACTGTGATTTTAAAATAGTAATTCTTTAGATACAATAACTCAGGGATTTTTCAGAAGAGAATTATGATGGTATTTCTCTATTTATATGTGGATGTGGGAGAAGGAAAAATGTTGGGTTTTTTTACTCCTCTGCTTGTAGCCTGACTGAATATTTAATATAGTGTTACTCCAGTGCAGCACTGTATTAAATCATCAAAAAGCTTTCCATTTCTGTGGGAAAATGTAACTCACTTTTGGCTTTCATTTCCTGATTTGCTCAATCCACATGAGGCTGGGTTGCTGCTTAACTAAACAAACAGAAAATAAACCAGTGACAGTCCACTTCACTTAATACAAGGCTCACATTTCAGCAGGCAGTGCTGGTTACTGGCCAGCCTCCTTTTAGTTTCACTACAAGTGTCGATGCATTCATTTGAATCTGGCAATTTTTTTGTATCTGTTCACAGTGCTAACGTGGCAAAGTTAAAGGAAAAGCACAGTGGAAAGTGATTTGTTTTCTGTGTAGTTCGAATTTCTTTCTACCTTCTTCTCATTTTCTGCTCAGTTCCCGCCACCGTTGTCTGTGCAACTGCAATATCCTTTGGCCTTTGGATTGCTGGCAGCACACTGGCACATGGAAAAGTCTAGACAGGCAAAGACTGAGTTAATTGCATACCAATTAAATATATGCTTACGTGTTTGCTTTATTCATTTGCTGCTGAAACGAGGTCAGCATTCTCTTAGTGTCTGTTCATTGAAACTAAAGCACGCTGTATGTTAAAACTACGGAAGAGGTGGAGCACTTTGACACTGAACTTGTTTCTTCATTGTTTCCCTTGGAAGTTGAAGGCTGCACCAGCCTTTTGAGAAACATGTGTAGTCTTATACATGAAGATTCTTCAAATAGGTAGAGGATAAGCCATTTAAACTGTATTATGAGTTTTACTCTTTCCATTTGAATTGGTGAGAAACTTGGTATGTCTTTGAAAAATTGTTTGCAGTAGTAAAACCCGTGCCTGCAATGCTTTGACTATTTGGCTACATGAAAACCCTACTGAAATCTGGGAGTCACAAGCTTCCAGGAAAAATCAAGTCGCTTCCTGTCTCTGTTAAATTATGAGACATTTCACAATCCCATCCTAGGGAATAGTCTTTGTCTGCTATTTACAATGAAGTTGATTCTCACATCAAAAAGATTCCTTCCAAGATGCTTCATTTTTACCTAGTTGTTTCTATGCTATAAGTCCAGCACTGAATTTAAAGCTCAGCACAGAAATAAGGATCACTATCATTACAGTTTTTTTCCCATGTCTTCTCTGAGGTACAGCTGATCTCTGTTTCTTTCTCAAAGCACATGGAATTCCAGACTTTATGCCACTTTAAGAGTAATGCAGATTTCTGATTTGTTTTCCATCACTCCCAAGGTCATTAGTTTTCCAGCAGTAGATACTCAGAACAGTACACTGTTCATCTGAGAAGCTGCAGGATCAGCATTTGAACAAATTTATTCTGGTGACTGCCTGGATTTTCTTTGCTTCCTTGCCTTCACTTGTGTTATTGCAGCCTTGTTGTAGCAACACAGCAGCAATTGCACAAATCCCCAGAACTATAGGTAGTATTAAACCTCACCTCTGACATTCGCTTCTGTAATTATCTTCAAAAAGGCTCTGAGCTTTAGTACCAGGCTCAGAAGAATCCTTTTGTGAAGATGTAAAGGTCTAACTGTTTCTCATTTCATTAGGTTCCATTCATCTATTTTTATTGCTGCATTTGAATTAATTTACAGAAGGATAAATAAAGGCACTTTATAAAAATGTACTGTAATATTATTCTGTTATGAGCCTAAAGACTATCCTTGATTTTATTACTGTGACTTTTAAGGCCACAATTATGATATTGTTCATATTAGCTATTGTGATAGGTGTATAGTGCATTGGGACAGTTCACCTTGGCTATAATTCACTATGTAGAAGCTCCTGTTCCCAGCAGAAAGCACTCTTGGAAAGATGAGTTATTTTCTTCTCTCCAATAATATTTATGACTTTGAAGGAAAAATATTTACCCCATATCCTTTGTCTAAGTAATGCCATATAGAGTGCAGTTTCAAGTACAAAAAGAGAAAAGGGAATAACATTACTGAAGTGTCAAAGAAGGCAGTTGACCTGTAAATGAGTTGTTCAGTTTTGTCATGTTATTTTTGAAAATGTTGGGTTCTTGCTTACAGTTTTTCTGAAACAGTGCATTTAGTGCATATTTCTTCCAAAGTCATCAATTTCTTCCCACATGGGCACCAAGGCTGTATCTCTCCATGGTCCTCAGACAAAACACAGACTCTGCAGTTCTGCACACTTAAGGCAGGACTCTGGGTAAAGTCCCCAGAACAGTGCCTGAGTACAGACTGTAAAATGGATGCCTCCCTCATTTTTTCTTTCTGATTGTGTTTTATGTTAAATTGAAATCTGCTGCTATGAATTAGTCAAGCTGCTGCTGATGCCCAGATGCTGGTAATTCTTTTGCTTCTCTTATGAGTGGGCTCCCTGGCACAAGGCTCTGAGGAACCATCCTTCATGCGTGCCCACCATCCCAGAGACATCTTCCCCTGCTCGGGGGAAACCCGGTGACTCCCCACCACCGGGCTGATACAAATCCCAACAGATAAAGTGGTTGTGCAGTTGCAACTATGAGTCTTATGAAGAAGCCAGGATTGAAATATTGAAAAAACTTAGAGCATATGACTGAGCCACTAAGTAGGTCTCTACTAGTCCAGGATGGAAGCAACCAGCAGGCTAATGCAAGGTTTGGGGAGACAAGAAGACTTGTGAGACTTACCACTTCACCCAACCTTTGATCCCCCTTCATTTCTAACTATATACTGCTGCAGAGCCAATGTGGATCGATGCTAGAGCATCCAATCCTTCTAGTCTGATTTTTAAAACATTCAGGAGTCCTGCAACTGTTTTTAATGGTACTCTGTGACATACACCATTGCATGAAGGGAAACTGTCCTAGTCAGCATTGCACAACCTGGATTGTCTCATATCTGTATATTGCTTTGTACATAAATAGTGTAGTTTGCAGGGATTTTTGTATCATTCTTTTTCCATTCTTTTTTCTACTTTTTTGAAGACTGTATTCAAACTGTGCTTGCTTTTGTAGTCAGTATTGTAGATTATAGCATTTCCCTTTTGGCGTTTTGTATGGATTTGTGGGTTCTTGTGTGCTACAAGTTCTCCTTCCTTCTTAAAGACAATTGCATACACTTCCATCCAACACATCCTGCTTCTTTCTTACATATATCATATTTCCTATGATCTGGTATGAACTCTTGCTTGTAGAATGCATCAGAAAAAGCTGAATATGTATTTATAGTGTTAAATATTATATGCTCAACACTGATTTAGTTAAGAATAATACAGGTTTTAGGGGTTTGTACTTGTTCTCTGGAAACTACAGTGTAGACCGAATTAAATTACCTAGTATCTGTAATTTACAGACACGCAAATATTTTCTTATAATGTTTTCTATGTGATCATATCAGGTAGGGAGGTAATCCTTTAAAGGTGATCTATACCTTAGAACAAAACCAGTTTTCTTATAACATTTAGGATCAATGAAATATTTTTGTGTTATGTTTAGTGACAAATTATAGACAAAGCACAAAATGCAAGAAGCAAATAGAAATTTCAAGATGTCCTTAAATGCTGCAGTTCATTATGGAACAATGTTATAATAATCTAATCTGAGCAATCTTCTAGATTGACTGTCTTGGGCAATCGTCCCTCACTGTTACCATTTTTCCTGATGTTACCTTTGCCAAATCTTGCAGTTCTTCCTTAGGCCCTGATAATGCGTAATTGATTGACTCAGAATGCAGTTTATAGAAAACTGGAGATCAGGGAAGGCAAAAATTACCTTATCAGGTACCCTGTCCGTCTTACCACGATACAGTGTGCGTGAGTTCAGCCTGTGCAAAGAGTTGATGATCTCGCCACCTACTTTCGCCTTCTTGAAAAGGGACCAACAGAACCCCCATGGGACCAATGTAATTGGGTAGCATCCATACAAATACCTCCTGCTTTCTTATGTATTTTAAAGAGAATAACCACTATATTTTTTGACCCAAATGACACTTACTTCTCATTTTGGTCATCTCTTCCCATTAGGCAAATGCCTGTTGGCATTAAGGTCATGGTAATAATAATGTCTACTTAATAAAGAAGGAATTGTTTTTAGAGGAATAAAAATAAATTAATATAAATATTCATAGCAATTATATAACAAAAAAAAAGTCTTCTATGGCCTACTAGCTCTTTGACTGTGACTCAAAACAAAGAAAACACTGAATAGCAAGGACTGCTGTCCCAGTGTGGCTGATACTGGGTATCTCTTTAACTATTCAGAAATCTATGGGGCCATGTTTTCTGCTGAGGTTTTGGAGACTGTTTCTAGTAGATACATGTGTAGGAAGTGTGTTGCTATACCCTTGTATTTTAATCTTTATTGTATTTTAAATCAGATGTAACAGGTATTATCTTAATAGGAATCACAGGTAGAATAGTGCTGAGTTACTAATAGCTGGAAAACCTTATTGATACCATTTTTGATGTTTTCTTGAAGCATGATGTCCAGTGCCTCTCTGCACTTAGTGTAGGTAATGTAGCTATCAACATGTAATTTCAGTGAAATGGTGTATACAGTATACGTAGCAGTGCTTTAATTTAATTTAATTGGTTTTTATGTGTTGAGCCATAGTAGAAAATTAGACTGTGTCTTAAAATTTTGTTCTACCTTTGGTTTTTCATTTGTATCTGGGTTTGTTTCTTTCTGGCATTCAATTGATTAGGTAGCACAGCTTAGTCACTCCTTTATCTGTCCTGGAGTATCCAGTTCTGATAACATTCAGAATCACGTATACAGCCAGTTTATTGTAAATATGTTAATTTTAGGTTTCAGCTATCTAACCAGTATGGTGTGTGTTAGAAGCTGCATGTGTGTAGTTTTCTGGAAGTGAGTGAAAGTGACCCCAGCCTAGATTTGCTGCTTTGTGAATGCACTTGTTATGACATGTTATTGAATTAATGTTCACCTAGAATGATAAGTTTTGTTTTCTTCTTGTTTGCTTGAAATGTTTGAACTCTTTATCACCAGAATTTTAGTAAGTTGCCATTTTAAACTGACACAATGAATAAGGGGAAATCCATCTAACTGCATTCCTGTTGGATGCCCTGGCTGCTTTTGACTGTGCATCATTCAGCCCTTAGTCATATCACGACATCATGGGATCCCTCTGAGTCACTTCCAGTTTCTCCTTGACCACAGATGCCAGGAAAGCAGTGCAGTCCCACCGCTGTGACTGGGCAAGCCTGCAGGCAGCAAGGGGCTGCCGGTTCTCTCCAGAGTGCCTGAGAAGTCCAAGTAGGAATTTCTGTTTCATCCCCTTAGCAGGAACAGTCTCTGAGAAAGACAAATATAGGTAAAGGGGCACTGTTTCTTTCACTGTTAAAAAGGGATATTAACAGTTATTGAAAATAAATGCAAAACTAACAGTTTCTCAAGCTACTGTGGTTGTTGTATAGGCCTGTTATTGACAAAAGTATGCCTGATCATAAAACAGATATATGAACTACATAGTCAGTGGCAAAAATCTGAAATCAGGGCTACAGTTCATATCTATGAGAAAATAAGACCGTGTAGAAAAAAGAAGCTGATTCATTTTTAAATACCCTGGACCTGGCTCTCAGAAACATAATCATCCCCTCTAAGCAGAAAGAAATAAGTCAGGCCCCAAAGCACAGAAGGTATCCTGCTTGGTGAGTCTCATTACGATGCTTCAGGATGAATTGCATGCTGGAGTACTGTGTGCAGCCTATTCATCATCTCTTGCCCCTTCTTTAAGGTGATCAGGCATGGGCTGGAATGTTTGGTGATCTTTCATGTAAAAAGAATAAAAAGGAAGAGGGTTAAGGTTGGTCCTTTCTTTACACTCAGAAAGTTCTGCAGATTTTGAAATTACATACTGTACAGTATCTGTAGCACAGTTTGTTTAAAAATTAATGAATGCAGATGATAAAATTTCTCCCAACTCTGGGCTCTGTTCTTGTATATTGTAGTTGGAATGCCTTGTAGACTGATTCTATTTTTGTAGTTCAGGCCCTTTCCTCTTTACAAAGATTGTTAGTCATTTGCTTTTAATGCTTTCTTACAGTGTGAACTGATTTCTGTAACTTCCATGTATAAAACAAACTAGACATTCTTTCTATACTGGAAATAGTCATGAATATAATATTTCACTAAGTGTTGTACCTCTTATGTACATATCATCAATAAATGTTGATTCATAATTTTCATGGCTTATATCTGTGAGTTTTGACTTCATCCTGGGCTCAATATGGCGATGCTTTGTGTAGGTGTTTAGATAAAGCAGCCTGATGTGAGAGGCTGTCTGCTCGGAAAACTACATTCAGGGTAGAAGATGGACCTGACTTTGCCAAAGTGTTAGAAACCTCACCCTTCACTGTATCCTCCAAATATTCCAGGATGCCGACTGCAAATGAGCTCATTTCCCACAAAGACCAGGATTCACTAGCTACAGTTCTTGGCAATGAAGCATAGAGAAATGAAAAGAGATGTTAGAAGAGTAGGAGAATAGAAATCAGTGGTTGGAGTTGCTTTAGAAACTTACTTCCCTCCCCTGGCTACGAAAAAATAAATCTCTTCTTCATAGTCTTTGTAAAAAAAAAAAAAAATAAAGCCTGTAGCAGAACTTTTGTAAAGAAATCAGTGCTATTTAGCATATAAATTAAGGGATACTCATGTAAAAAATGTGTCCAGGGGACTTGCAGTTGCCAAGTATGGAGAGAAAGCGCCAACATTTATGCATACTCAGAATAGCAGACGTTACGGAAATAGCATAACCACCCCTGTGTGATAAAGACACACAACCGAAACCTGGGCTGTGAGGATTAACAGTGTGCACAACCCTGGGCTCACTTCTTAATCATCCACATGACAAATTTCCAGAGAAGTCCAGGCACGGCAGGAAGTGGCTTTGGCAGCACCGCAGCTGGCAGTCTGCCCCCGGAGTCAGTACAGTGCTGGTGTGGTGCTACAGGAGGATCCTTGGGCAAAAGCAAACTGAGACCCCAGCTATCTGCTGCTCTTTTGATACCATGTTGCCGCTTTCTGCCGGAGACAAAAATGCCCTGATCTGGCCTCATCAGCAAGGGTTGTTAATAAATGCATTCTGCTCATGTAAAATTCCCCACTGAAGCTGGTTCATGATCACCCGTCACTCACATAATTCATGTGCACTGAATACATTCAAATTCCTTCCATACAAGGTGACTATTCTTCTGTTACACATTATGATAAAAGTTTAAAATGCAAGGCTTGACACTGACCTATGTATGTTGTGTTTTGTAAAGCAATGTTTCTGTGAAATTGCCAAGAAAACCCGCAACCCATGCAGGAACCAGTACAATTACATGAAGTTGTCCCTTCTGAAAATACACACCCCAAAGGCTGTTTCTCTAAGACCTTGCAAGCCTCTTGTGTACCCCTTTTTCTCCATGTCCTCAGCCTTAGAGAAAAAGATTCTTTCAGGAGTGCCTTTGTATCTGAAATGTGTCCCTCTCTACAGGAAAGAATCTGCTAAAAGGTGCTATAAAAGACAGTCATGAATCATTGACCCATATTAAAAGGTATTTCTATATCTCCTCTCAGATATGAAAGAAAAACTGAGATAATACTTAAGGGTTGTTAAATCTCACATAATCTCCTCCTTTGTATTAGATAGGACATGTAAACAGGACAAGGTTATGAAAGAAACAGGTGGGCCCAACGTGCAGTGCTTTAGGGGAAAACAACGTTAAAAATGACACTCAGTTGGGCTAGAAAGAGTTATTTGCAGCAAGCGCTTATACTGCAAGAATGTACAAATGCCCCGTCAGGGTTTAGTGCCATTTTGCTTCCACAGCTGTGCAGGCACACAAAGCTGAGGCAGCTTCACAGGCTTGTCAGGTGTCTGCCTGCTGTGTCACATGTACAGCATGCCCTGAAAGCAGGAAGGAAAACAGATTGCATGTGAGATCGGGTCTTGTGGTCATGGTGGCGTTAGCAGAGCAGGCAGGTTCTGTGGTGATAAGCAAAATGTGTCTGCCTAGACAGATAAATTACAAAGCTGCCTGCCACCCATCCGAACTCACAGAGACAGGATCTGGAGGAAGGAGGCCTCACATTGTTGATAGTGCTTCTGTAGTACAAGGATGAGTACTTAGAAAAGCAACAGAGGGTCTATTTTATAGTGTTGTGCTCTTTATTCTCCCTTGTGACTGAACTAAAAATGTTTGCTTTTCCTGTACTCAGTGTAAGACTGATCTATTTCCATTTGGCTGTTTTCATACTGGGGTGCCAGAAGATGCTTCATGGATCACTCTCCCATGATCCACAGACATCACTTGAGAAATGATGCTGTGGAGATGTACAAGAGAGAAAAGACAGCTGACTCTCAACTCTGTGAAGGGACAAGAGGCACAAAGCTAGGAAATGCACTCACAATTCATCCCATTGTTTCACCAAGGTTACCGGTATTACCTAAATTGACAGCATCATATAAGCTTTGTTTGTGAACCTCTTTTCTCCCATTTTTGAATGGCCTGTAAGAAAACAGGCAGGCTTTATACCTGTCCTCTTCACAGGCAGGGGCAAGTCATCCTTGAACAAAGGGTAAGTTTGTTTTTTAAGTCACTAGCTGAACAAGCCTCCTTACCTAGAGTTCATTTCAGACTTTCACTTGATTAATGAAAGAAAGATTAACTAGAAAATGGACCATCAAAGAACTGCAGAAAAATACCCAATAACTATGAACCTGACTCCACTGGTGAATCTGATGATCTACTGCCACAAAACAGAACATGGTGAATTCAGTGGATGATCGTGAAACAGTTCTATGGTATGACAAACCCCATGTGCTTGAACACCAGGATACAGACAGAGAGGCAGTATTTAGATGTGCATTGGCAATGCTGAAACAGAGCCAAAACACAGAATGATTTGTGGATCCAAAAGGTAAAAGCGGCCCAACATACTCTGCCCAGAGGTTTGCTCTGAGGCTTGTATCATTTGTGGTTGGAGTCCACAGCATGTGCAGGAAGAGTTTTCTCTCCTTTGGTGGTCAGGTTAGATCACTGTGCCTTGAGGATGGGGCTCAGCTGTGACGGGCTCACCTTAGATAAACTCTCCCTACAGGCTCAGGCTGAGAGCTGCAGGAAGCTGTCTCCCCGAGAGAGCTGCGGTAAGGGGCTGCCAGCAATCTGCAGCAGCAGCCCCGAACCGCATGCTTGTTTTTAAAAAAAGCAGACTGATAAATGTGGTGAATATAAACTCAGGCTTAAATTCCCGTCATGAGCTAAAATACACCCAGGTTATTACTATCTGTTCTGAGAAAAATGGAAATGTGGAGTCTCAATTCATGTCAAGGAAAATGTGTTCACTGAAAATGATCTAAGCTTTTTTTTTTTTTTTTTAAGATAACCCAGAGGAAAAAAAATCCTATTGAGTATGTGATGCCAGAACGTAGATGATGTACACCAATGACTACAAGCAACTTTAGATTTAAAGATGACACTCTTCTGTACCAGAGACATTTGTAACCAAATGGTACCAAACCATTTATACACTTCAACATGGGGACTATCAAAATGGGCATTAAAATTGACCCCACCCTAAGACAACTGCCTGAGGCAAGGCTTTTAGATCCCAGGTACAAAACTTACAGCCTCCAGAGAAGTGGAAAATGCCTTATTGCATTCTCCTCTGTCCTGTGTTGCTCTGGGAACTAGAAGGACTTCAGGACAAATTCAGCAGACCTGAAAGTTGCTGGATGTACAGAACCCCCACTGCCTGGGAGCCGTCTGCTGATTTCCTGCTGCCAGCCTACTTAGCCCTGACTTCAGCTGTGCCTCAGCTTCAGCACCAGAAGAAAGCTGCTGTTGAGCTAAACTCTAAGTGGGTGTTTCAGTGAGACTTTTTTGACAGTCTGTGTGGACTTCCTTAGATCCAAAATGTTGTAATTTTTTTAATTTTTTTTTTTACTTGAAAGAAAGCATAAAAATAAAGACATTTACATCAGTGTTCAATGAACAACTTTTTGTGGCAGAGAATGTATGAAAGGAGGTTTCATCCCCCCACTTGTTCATCTAAAACCCTTTTGCCTGTAGAGCAGGAAGTTTTAAAAAAAAAGTCTGAGACTCCTTGAAGGTGTCACTCAGACAAAACCTTTCTAATCTTTGCTGGAACCATCCAGACAAAACTGAAAGAAGGCTGTGTTTAAAGCATATGTAAAGCTTTCAGTGCCTCTGCTTTACTTGCACTTTAACAATAATCAACTGTCTTGAGGTCAGGAGGGCTTCTTTAATGATGGATTTGCTTCTTCAATTTCAGCTTTTCAAAAAATTATGCAGCAGCACATTTAACCTACGTGAAGCTCCATATCAGTCTTGCACTTTCAAACCAGGAAGATATGCAAGAAGAAAAATGTTCTCAAAATCTTGCTGTTGCTAAGCTTGTTCCAAAAGGGTGAGAAAGGGAAGACAAAAAGAACAGTCTCTGTGCTGTACAAAGACACGGTTACTCATCTTTGCTGAATTTGTGCTTTGCCTCTCACTCCTCATTGTCACAGCTGCTTCCTCACAGCATGGTGTTGGTGGGTGCCACATGCAGCATGGCATAAAAATAATGAGAAATAAGCTATCAGGGGAAAATTATTCAAAATTAGTTTGAAAAATGAGGTGGTGAATGTAGAGGGTGACTTGGCCGTGGGGGAGGTTCACAGGAAAAGCCTAATTTTTTTTTTATTTCTCAGAGCTGTGCAACATTCAAGTGCCAGAGGTCTGGGGGTGTTGAAGGTACTTTCCCAGTAGCAGTACAGACTCTTCCTTTACTTCCTTTCCCATCAGTTGAGTCCTCCCTCCATCCCTTGTCCCCCAGAGCTCCACCCCCGAAACAGCTTTGCACAATTCTTTCCACTCTTAAGGAATGGGAGTTTTGTCACCCGCTCCCACACAGCTGGAACTGCACCCGAAGGAACAGCCCCTTTCCTGCCACCTTTATATCCTTTTCCCTTCCACAGACAGAAAGTAGTCAGTACCTGTGATTACTGAAAGGGCTGGTATTTGACTAATCAGATCTCTCACAGAGACTCCAGAGGGCATAAACCCCTTGAATTGTTTAATAAAGACTAAGAAATAATTATTGTCTAATGGCCTAATGTAACTTAAAATAAACCTATTAACTGCTGACTTACAAAATATCCTGTAATCTGTGTATGCTAAGGCAGTACACAGTTGTCAGAGGATTTTATTTCTTTCCTTCATCTACAGAAAGAATAATCAGGACCAGCCTGTACCAGAGTTATATGTGCTAAAGAGACACTTGGCAATTGTTTCCTAATAATATTCCAGGCAACATACTTCAAACTAATTAGTACTAAGGCTGTTGTTGTTGTCGACAAGAGACACACAAAAGACATCCACGTCATGTGAAAAACTGCAAAAATACAAGTTTGGAACTGATACTGTGGAAAGGGTCTAACACCCACACAGGTGGACATGATGGCCACATACCCCTTCTCTTCTTTAATTAAACATTCTTTCCAAGATCTTCAAGAAAATACAGATGAAACAATCACCCTACATTGCTTCATGAAAAAAATTATATTCTCATAAAACATACAATCTCTCAAACATGCCTACTGCTTTAGACAGTATTTCCATTGGTCTGGATTACATTTATTTGAAGCTTTTAAAGACAAAGGAATAACACAAACTGATCACAGGGTCTGACCTCCTCAACACTTTCAGAAGAGATCCTCGTACTTCCTAAGGCACCAGGGATAGACCAAGACCCAATCTGTCAGCATCCTGAAGGAAGGGCTGGATCTTGCTGGGTGCTGTGCTCTCCAAATGCTGTTGGTTCAGCGAGCCAGGAAGAGTCACCAAGATCTTACCGGCCAAGTTGTTCCCTGCTTCTGGAGGGAAGCTGAGTTGATCGCCAGCTCCCCGAGCATCTGCGGAGCCTGTGGGAGGCTGGCAGGGCACACAAGGTCACACGGCATTCCCCTCAGCACGGCTGAGAGTTTGCAAGCATTAAAATGATCACCAATACTTGACTATACTGCTGAATACTTCTCTCCCACTAACAGCTGGTCTTACTTTTTATTCTCCGTGTGGAATCAAGTTTATTTTAGAAGCTTATGGTACAGTTCAATGTGTTTTTAGCAATGCTATTTCCAATTACAATTTAGAGATGATATTTTCTTTCATTCTGATTAATCTGTTAAATAAATACGCAAATATATCAAGTGCTTTATATAAAAATACATACACACAACAAACAACCCCTCATATAATAAAGCCAAGATTAATAAAAATATGTACTATATTACACATATGAAATGGCCATCTAGTTGTGAAACTATAATGAAACAATTACACAAGAATCACAGGACATAATCTAAAAATAACCAGCATCTATAAAATAATGGCATTGCCTTTGTAAAGAGAACTCGAGCATCTCCCTATTAAAAAATATATAAAGAACCCAACCAGTGTTGTCTGTGCATTTATAGCTACTGAACATAAGGTAAATCAGGAAGAAGTTTGTGAGTTTCTTCATTCAACATCTGAATAGGGAGATGAATAAGACTTTTTCTTTTTTAAAAAAGAGAAATTTAACCTCCAAGACAATGAAATATTTCCTTTTCACTAAGACCTATATTCAATTAGGGTTTAAGAGAAGAATAGTTCTTACTCTTGATCTCCATACTTAGTGACATGAGTACCTAACACAAGTTTAAACACAGCCTTCAACAGATCATTTTGATTTATAATGACAAATAGAAAAGCTTGTTTAAAAACATCATAGGGATCAAACAAAAATCAATGCACTGTTCATAGATGAAATATCCTGACCTACAGAAAGTCAGACAACATCCTATGTGTATTTGAAAACCTCACCTTGTCTTGGGACCTTTTGCCCAGGTGTAAATTGCCCTGAGGAGATCTGCCTGCAGATACCAGGGCACTGAGCATTTCAGTGAAACACACGGGAAACTGCTGGAGGGCTGTGACTCAGAAATGTAATCAACAGTCTTGTGCTTTATGTTCCAGTAAAGATCAGTGCTGGCTAAAGTTAGTATTTAGCCAGCTGAATACTCATCCTCCAAACTGCTTCAGACGGAGAACATAAAATAACATGCTTAACAGAACAGTTCCAAAGTCAAATGCTACAGTCAGTGAATGGGAACACTTGCATAACCCTGCTCCGGTCCATCCCCATCCCGCAGCTGACACAGACCACAGGCTGCAATTACTTAAATTGTTTTCACTTGTATTTTGTTGAGGTAGCCCAATTAGAAATTATCGTTCTCCCTCCATTCCAAAACGCTTGCTTAAAAATAGCACAGACCACTGGTAGTAAATAATTCTTTTTCCTGACAATTCGTATCAATATAATGCACAGCATCATAGCTTCATACAAATACTTCACACAACAGACACAGAAGGACAAAACAAAAGCATGTAACAACACAACTCAGCTACTCTACTATATTACACGGCTGGGAGAGTTTTCTTTCATTGTCTTTGATCTTTTCTGTAGAATTTGAATTTCTGGTACCAATAATTAAACAATGTTTCTTTTGTTGTTTTTAAAAAGCAGATGGAAAAAATGTAGATGAAAAAGAATTCTGAAGAAATTAGTGAGATCATAGAAAATCAACTCTTAAAATATCAGCAAACTGTTGTAACATAATAGTTATAGGGGAAACAATTTTACTAGGCTCAGCATCTCCTAAATAAAATGGAGTAAAAAGTAAAATATCTAGGAAGATAGAGACCTATTCTTCAGGAATAAAATACTGTCATCTTCCCTAATGATCTCCAATTGCTTGATTTGTGCATGTGTGATAGAGCTGGGGGAATTTTGTTTCATTTGTTATCTTAACTAACAGACTCATTAAGAGCATGCACAAACTTGGACCAATGAATGAGGGAGGGAGAAGAGCAATGATCATCTCAAAAACTCAGGGATAATTGTACAGGTTGCTAGGGTAATAAAATATAGAAGTTTATTATATATCAGCTCATGTTTTCACCTCTTTATTCCCCCTTCTGAGAAGACTTGATGTATGCCCATAGTACCATTTAAAAATAGAGATAAATAATTTTTTTCTTTCTGTGTTTCCCTCATTGCAGACCAAGCCACACATAATTATAAAATGTCACTTTTTGTGTATACTGGCAGATTCTGAATGTACCCTCTACTTTTCCTGGCTGGAAGGCATTTCTGCAGGGTTCTGATGTTTCAGAAACTGCAGAGCATGCCTTTTGGGTTTAAACTTGATTGTTACTCTTGACATTTTTACCTCACTTACTCTTGTACCATGGCAAGTTTAGTGCCTTAAATGTTTGTAAGACGGAGTGACTGGATTCTTCGTAACCTCCACACAGTGAAGACCTTCCATCTGGAGAACAATGATGTAAACTTGTATGCCTCCTAACACCGAGGACACACTGAGAGTCCTCACGGTAGGGACTGGGAACTGAGAGTGTTATGCAACTCTTGGGGGCCTATTTCAGAAAGCACATGTCAATTTTTTAACTCAGGCGACATTGTAACATGATTAAAAAGGAGTGAAATTCAGGTTTATGTTCAAAAGACATCAGTAGCACAGTGCATCTGCGAATTCCTATTCAAGTTCCACATGATTTTGATTTCCCCAGCCCTGATCTACTTGGCAACATGTACCATTACACGCCAGTCTTCATGTCAAGCTCCCGATGATTTTGTGTTTCATTAACAGTCAGGAATTCATCACATGGTTGTGTTCGGTCATTTGACTGTTCTTTATGAACCAAGTGCACCATTTCTTGTGATTTGCTGATGTCTCCATTTAATGCACTTGTCTTCCTGTCCTCCACTGCTCCTTTGCCATTGTTAATCACTAGCTTCTTCTTCTGCCCACATCTAGAAACAAGTAAAAATAAAATACTATTAATAGAGACTACCAGAAATAAGAAAAAAAAAAAAAATTGAAGGTCAATATTTAGAAAAAGGCGACTGGAAAATAAAGTTGTGCCTGCCAGTGTAGACCTACACCATGCAAAGTGCAAAGTTTCTTGTTTCTGCGTATTGCATATGTTATTTTTTGAAAGCATCCATCATTACATGCACAAAATTTGCCAGGACCTCACTTATTCAATTTATATCTGTTGTTAATGCATATAGGAATAACATTAATTACTGAATGCCAGAATTTTTTTTCTAACAGTTGAATTTATATATATCCACATTTATGAACTTTGTATATATCCCACTACAGGGACAGTTCTAAACACCTTTGAAAATACGCGAGTCCTGAGGGAGTAGAAAATTTGGATCAAGCTCTCACCTCATTATACAAGACAACTCTTTTTTCCTTTGTGTTAGCATGTCAAGCCTAGAAGCTGATGACCATCAGGAAAATATGGAGAACTACTCCTGCTACTATCTGCAGCACAGTTCCTTATGGTGCTAAGGTAGGAAACAGGTACTGTGCGTTTAAAGTTACACTCGCTGCAGTGATGCCCAATAAACTTTATGTGTAGCTCTGAATGAAAACACACAGAGAGACACACTCCTTTAAAAAGTCACCAATCCAAAACTGATGCACACTGGTCATCATGGGCTGCATTTTCTTCCATGTAGTTAAAAATACAGCTGTCAGATTTGCTTCATACTGTGGAGATGATTCTATGGCTACACAGTGTTGAATGTCCTACTTGTCCTCAAACAGCATTGTGTAAACTGAATATAGAAAGCACAGCTCTCCTAAGAGGGACAACATCTCTGTGAAGTTGTACTTGTAAGTGCTTCTTCTAAAATGAAGCATATTTTGCCTGAATTACTAATTTGGCAGTTCAATTCTATGCTTCTGAAAGATTTTTTTTTTTTCAAGCTTACTTCTTCATTATCATAAATGAGGGTTATTTTATCTGAAGTAGCTCAGTTCACTGTGCTAATGTTACAAACACCCTCGGGAATGATTTCCTGCTCTGAAGTCATAAAATGCCAAAGGATGCCAGCAAGGAGCTGTGGAGCTCCACAGCCTCTTGAAAGAGCAGCTCAGAGTGCTCTGCAGCCAACAGACTAGGAAAAAATTTGCTCACCACTTCCTGAACAAAAATCTCCACATACTATATGGTTACTACTCTGAGTACAAATTCAACATTCAAGTTCATTCAACATTCACTTGTTACTCTGTTAAAAGGCTCAATTTTAACATTCCTGTCACAAAAAGCTGTTGAAGACAATTGAGAAGTAACCTCAGAACAGCCCCCAGAGAAAAGAAAGAGATAAGAAAATTATAGCCTATCCTTTAGGCTAGGGTTTTTTCAAATTTCCTGGCTAACTTTGCACAGACCACTGCACCTTTTCATTGCTCTGCTTCTTCAACTGTAAAGTGGAGTAAATAAAGGTACTGAGAGCTCTGATAGCAATGTTAGAATACATCCTTGTGACTGCAGCTGTGATACTGACTCTTGTTTGGAAGGAACAGATTAGTCCTGTGATAGGGATTGTCTAATACAGCCCTTCACACTGCACACTGTTAGTGGTGGAGGATTCTACTCAGCTCATCCTGTGGTTGCCTCTGTCTGTGTTCACCTCACTGTTTTCACTCTCAGTGAACAGGATTTTCCTATTAATAACTAGTAGATAGAGAGTGATTAACTTCCTGTGAACTACATACAGTTAATTTCTATTTACAATTCCAAGCCATTTATACAGCTACTGACCTCACATGATTCCATGGGAGCGTGGAGGCTGAAGTGTGACCTGTGCAGGTAACCCCAAGTTACAGAGCTTTGCAGAGGATGATGCTCTTTCCTGTGTTATGTTACTTTACTCTTTGACCAAGATTTGGAGCCTCTCAATGAAGGAAATAGTAAGGCAGAGTGTTTTGAACATGTAAAGTTGTGACCTTACCTTCTCCGACTGTTAACAGCAATGCACACTGCGAGAATCAATGCAAGTGCCACGAGAGCTGCAACTATGATCAGCCATTCTACAGGGAGAGATGAGGGAGGGGAGTAGAGCATGTTAACCTATCTCATGTAGTTTTGCCATTTCACTGAACTGCAAGAACACAATCTCCTCTACTTTCTTTAAACTATGAAGGCTCTTTTCCTACTTTGCATTAATGTTTGTTCATTTTACAAAGTCTTTCCATGCAAATCAAATACATTTTCATCATTCACCTATACACAGGTCAGCTCAGGTTAAATATCCCATCATTGTTATCACCTATAAGAACTGCACTTTGGTGGGCATAGGTGAAGAGAAGCTGTATCACTGATTTACTCCAAGAGCAAAAGAAAAGGCTTAGCGTGACACACCTACAGTCTCAGGCACAGAAGCAGGATGACTTTTAGTATATTTTTGGTAAAGGAGGCTTCATGACCTTCCTAGTAGCCTATTCTCTGCTACCATTATAGCCCTACTACCATTACCTCTGCATTTGAAGAAGTCCTTTACAAAGAGCTAACTCCCTTATTTTGTTTGTTTGAAACAAGTCTCTCCTGTTTAACAAAACTTGTACACTTCAATTGAAACAAATTACTTCTTCTAATTAGCCAATTATTATTACTCCATGGTAAAATATAATAAGCATTCTTTTTGTAGCATGGTCTTCTTATATCTCCCTTCAATTTCCTCTGAAAATGATGAGTCCTTCAAAAGGTACGTCAAATGTTACCTTTCCAAAATTTTCTGTGTGCTCTTCTCCATTTTTAAAAATTACTTTACTGTTAATAAGTCCCAGAACATATTTGCATTCTTTTGCAACTGTATCATGGTGTTGGCTTCTTTTTATTTTGTTTTAATCTGCAAGCTCTACTCTGCATCACTCGTCTCAGCTGTTACTTTTACTGAACATTTTCATGGACATGATATTTTGCATAGATATTTAATGAGTTTTTCCTGATTTCCTTTCAATTTATAATACTTATTTAAATCTTAACCCCATTCTCCAAATGCATGGTTTCTCTCATCTCAATATTGCTGGAAAATTATACGAGTTAATATATGTTCCATTTTTAGACAACTAGTGAAACGCAGAATATTATCTGATTCAGAACAAAGCCTGTGCAACTGTACTTGACCCCATTTTCATCTCATACTTTAGTTCATATGAATGCAATTCTGCACTTATGTTTTTAAAACGTATGGCTTTAAAAACCTACCTGGTACACGGGCCGACCTTGGCTGTGAATCTATTTTTGTTGTTGCAGTCTCTCCAGGGGCAGTAGTGGACCCAAAATGTCCCTTGTGTGGTCCTTCATTGCCATGTATACCTGAGGTAGAGCCTAAAGAGTAAAAGAACGTATCCATTAGGCCAAATACACCCCGGGAATGTTTAACAGTGAGGTACGAAGACTGTGACATTCCCAACTGAAAAAACCATATTCTAGAAAGTTCATGCTGAAGCAATTCTTAGTATTGAAGTATTTATACTGAAAACTTTTGCATAAACTATAAACATCATTCTCATCTGGGCTATGGCTAGCTTCAGTATTTTGAAAAGCAAAACTCCTCCTTCTTCTCTCCCTCATACATTTCACTTCTTGTGAACCATATTGTGATTATGATTGCCTAGAAATTTTTCAGAAGAAAATGTAAAGACATGAGTGGTGGTAGCCTTTTGAAGCGGCTTTTGTCATGCAGTCAAATATCTTGTCTGTTCTGTGAGGAAAAGAGAAGGAGAAAAAGAGAGAGAGAGAGAGAATTTTACTTTTTTATTTAAACCTAAAATGACTAATATGGAGAAATTTTGAAACTTTTAATTCTATTCCGACACAGGTAAAACCGAATGCTAGAACTCTAATGCTCTTATTAAATAGAATGATAGTTCTCTGAATGGATGTAAATTTCATAGCTATGGAGTGGGACTCTAAAAATTCAAATATTTATTCCTAACAGAAAAAATTGCTCTCTGCAAACTTATATTTGAATCCTCTTGTCCTTTTTGATAAGTTGTGTAATTTGGTTCTAAGGTGGCATGAGATCTTAAATCAAAGTCCATGCTTTCAGTCTCTAGTATTTTCCATGCTGGCCATACCGCTTAAACTTTCATGCAATTACAATTTTGGCCTACACCAAAATCATGTCCTAAAATTATCAGCAGAATATAGATACAGTAATTTCATTTGGGACTAATACTTCATTATCACTATGAAAAACACATTGCACATCTCCATCTCTCTGAATTCTTCCAGACTCTTACAGAGTAAATTAAGCACTGACTCTAATCAACTGTAAAGTTCTTTTTTTTTAACACACTTTGGAAGTCATTTCTATCCAGCATTTCTGATCTCATTTCCTAATAACAGCTGGCAAATACAAAACTGAGAAGCATATTTTTCCCCCTCTGTTAAGCTTAGCCAGCAAACAGTTCATGAATCTTCCAGATGTTTTCATTATTTATGTTAACAAGAAACTTATTGACTGGTGTGTTTTTTGGTGCTATGTCACAACAAAGGACAGAGGAATAATTCAGCAACTAAGGGTCCTGATCCAGCGTCAAAGAAGGTTGACCAAGAGGAACATACACCGTCCACCCCACATCTCAGCAGAGTTTTTCCTAAGGTGCTTTATATAATCCCTGGGAAACGCCAGAGCTTTTCCTTCACAAAGCCCCTTAGAAAGGCACTCGAACATTTATTAAAATGTGTGAGAACTGCTACATTTGCTCTTCCCCTGAGCACTGAGAAGAGGAAGCAGGATTCAGCCATGTCCCCTACTGTTCTGGCTCTGGGGAGGTGCTTGCAAGAGGCAGGGAGGGATCCTCGAAAGCTCTCTACATTTCATTTTGGTAATATACTAGAATTTTTTTTTTCTCTATGGACAGTTATTTTTTGGGTTCCTTCAGTGGACTGATTTGTTGTTCTGTGGACACTTGGACACTTAGTATGATGTCAGACCACAGCTTAAACGTTGCTGTAGAAAAAACAAACAAGTGAAACAAAGTACATCTAACCACTCATCTGTTCAGGGAAAGCCTTTAACTGCAGTCTGACAACACATTCATGAATCTTTCCCATTCCATGACACCTATATGGGCCAACATCGCAAATGAATGAACCACTCCATAAATAAACTTTTTGATGACAATGATAGTGTCCTAGTAATTCGTTTGTCTTGTGTTTTTCAAATGCACCAAGAGAAGGTAAATTTAAAAAGGAAGAGTTTTGAGAAAATGGCCTTATGAGCCTTTTGCCAGGGCACTGACAATGCAAAGATTTGATGCAGATATTCACAGTGATATATGACCTTCAAATTGAAAATGATCTTCAAACCAGTTCTTACATGTTTTATGTGCTCAAAATAGAAAGGTAGCAAACATATTTTCATAGTGTGTAATGTCTGCATATAAAATTAAGGCAGCAGCTTGGATTAAGTAAGTGATTAGCACCAGTGAAAGTCAAGAAATGAGCTTGTTGCGGTAGGAAGCCATTATGAAAAACATATTTATCTTTCCAATAAAATTCTATCAAATACATATTTTATATTTATAGTGTTATGCCCATATCAAAATACTATAACCAGCTGAATTTACACAAACTTCTTGGGAAAAAAAAAAAAGGAGGCCAAGTTGTATCTCACAATGTATGAATTAACATTAATTAATTAATAACAGAATTACCTTTAAAGTGTTTGCTGTATAATGCTGTAAAAACATAGATACACAATCTTGCTTACGTGAAAACAATGTCCACAAAGCATTGACCAAGTTCTACTCTGGAAAGCTTCCAATAACTTCCAAGAAAGTGCATGAAAATTGTGTTTGGAATAGTTGCATTTAGAAAAAAACCAAAACCTTACTGTTAGAATGATTACTTGTATGGACTACACTTGGGAATAAGGAAAAGTCCCTTCATTTCCCACAAAATTAGCATCTGATCACTCATAAAAAAATACCAAAGGCTAGTATGTATAGTATAATAAGCAAACATTGTTCCTGTTAATTGCACTAACTTCATCAGAAGAATAAACCTTTAAAAAAATTGAAAAGGTCGTTCTCAAATGAAATGTCAGTTACAGCCCAGTAACAGCTACAATGAATCCCTGGCAAGATATCAAAAGCAAATACACCTAGGAAAAAAGGTGTCGCAGAGAATTACCTTTCTTTGCATAGATATTCAACTAATGCAGAGGTGTTACAGATGGGAGGAAAGCGACAGATAGCTATGGGTTTCATAGCTGTAATCTGTGCCCAGCAAAAAAAAGAAAGACAAAATACTATCACAAATGTATGGGTAGGAGGGGGCAGTTTACACTTCTTCACTTCCGTATTTGTGTCACCCCATACTGATAACACAAAGTTTTTTGCCAACAACTATTTACAGTGTTTTAGTAGGAAGAGGTACCCCTCATGACATCATATCAGCAGGTTACAAAAAATAACAAAACCCAAAAAGGAAATCATACTATGACAAAAATTTACAATTATGGTTAGTATACATGGGTTTGGACAATAGCCATTGTTCATAATAATAACTTACTGATGGATATGATAATGAAAATGTTTATAAGTCATTATTCTTACTAGTCGTAAGAGGGGTCTGCAATCGGTTAAGATGGTCTTCAATGTCTGGAAGAATTCCAGGTATCCAGCTAATATAGGTACCATCTGTGGTGTTTGCTTGTTCACTTTCCCTTCCAGGTGAAGTGCCAGGCGCCTGTGGCTCCTTGGTTGCTTTCTCTCGGTTAACATCCTCCACGGACTCTGTGATGGTGGCATGATCAGCTTTACAATGGAGCACTGACAAAACCACCACCCATCTTGCTTCCACACTGTATTCCCAGACTATGCCACAGCAAGCCAGAAAGCACGTCCACCTTCCTCATTCAAAGCACAGAAGGAGGGGACAAGACATGAAGGCCTCTCCTTCTTCCACCATGTCACTGGCTCCTGGGAGACCCTTAGGCACCACACCTATGCTCACCATGTTAGAGCAAGATGTTGGCTACATATACAGATCTCAGTGGCAGATGGAGAGGGGAGACCTTCAGAAGAGGAGACCACAGCAGCAACAACCTGATCCTGTAACTCAGGAGCAAGAGACCATACTGCAGCCAGGCCTGGGTTGGTCTTGGCTGGCAATCCACAGGCGAGAAGTAAGAAACTGATGGTAGAATATATGGGATGTAATTCTTCAATGATTGCCCTGCCCACACCACTGGGACATCACTCCCCTGCGATGGTGCTGCTGCCGAGTCACAGGAGCAAGTTGTCTGATTAATGTACTATAGCACCTCCACCACACCAATCACGGCGCCAAAGCGTAACAAGCTTGATCCCACTGATTCCACAAGAAAAGAAGAAGAGGCTGGGGATTCAGAATCACCAAAGTGCATGTCTTGAGAACAGTTAGGTCACAAAAAATTATGTTTCACCAAAGGACAGAAACCACTAAGTGTAGCAGCAAGGAGTCCCTTATGCCTTGTCCACAGATCCTACCACAGATTTTTGCACTGCAAGTTGACACTAAGAATGTAGATTCCCAGGATGAGAAAGATAGGGAAAGGAGTCAACTTCAGAAGAAATAATGTCTCATTTCACATAAGCATGAGAAATGAGTATGATCCATTACTCTTACTGGTACCTATCAGAGAAGACTCATTATCAGCTTTGATCATACTGGCTGTGGTCCTGTGCAAGACTTCATCCGTGGGGGCATCTGTGGGATTTGTGATGCCTTCAGTGCCTTGTCCTGGTTCGTTATCTGAAGGCAGAGGTGCTTGAGTTGGATCTTTGCGGTCAGCACCGTCAGGAGAGGCAACAGCTGTTACCACGCTGCGAGTTGCCCATACTTCCTGGGTTACATCTTCTGGTGCCACAACATCAGCGGAGGCTGTGACTGTTGTGATGATGGCTAAGTTAACTTCAAAGACATTTCAAAAACCCCACCTTACAATATTTTCCCTCTTTATTTAATTTAGCAATCTCTACTTTTTTCTTTATTAGCCTTTGTAGAATATATAGTGAGAAGCAAAAAAAACAAAACCCACAGGCAAAGAATATCTTCTGTATATGTCACTCTTTTTGGGTCGTCTGTTTCTTCACTAATACTCTGATAATAAAGTTTAGCATCAATTTAAAATTATATCACCAAAAATCAACATCACTAAACAAAATCAGAAACCAAAAGATGCATTTACGAACAATGCAGCTTAAAGTGCTAGTCTGGAAAATACCTAGCAAACACTGCTTAGAAGGGAGAAAACAGTAATATTATTTTCAGAATAAAACAAACATAAGAATTCATGTTGTTACACAGGAATTATATTAGAATGATTTAATGTAAAACATTTTAATAAATTGCTAAATCATACTTTCATTTTCATGTTTGCAACTGATCTGTCAAACCACATAAAGCTTAACAAACAATGAACTGAGAAGCTTTACTTCATATTTAGAAAACAGGAGTAGGGGACTGAGAATACAACTGTATTCTAACCACAAACTGTATTTTCATCCACAAAAACTTTAGTTTTCATAGCTCTTTGGAAAATCCTAAATGTTGTGGATTAAAAATCCTGATGAAAATTGATTTTGAAGAAGAAAAAGGAAAGCATAAATGCTAATTTCTCTATAGTTTTTTTTTTTAGAAAATGCAAAAAAGATGCAAAAAGTTACAAAGGACTATGATGCCATAAAAATACATTGTAACATATTAAATTAAAAAATCAGCATTTTGAATGAGGTTAATTTTAATTGGATAACATGCAGAGCCTAGGAATTTAAGTTAGAACCTTGCAGAACAACATAAACAAATTCCGATAAATTATTTCAAATTTTGCAGTATTGAGATAATGTGTGGAAATATCAAGACCAGGAACAGTCAGAAATTAAAAACTAATTTTATGATTTATTTATACCACTGGCCATCTCTACAAAGCAATTGCTTTCTCAGTATCACCATCTACTGAAAACAAACATGAGAAAAGTTGGAACAAATAAGAAAGAGGGCACCCAGGGGAAAAATAACCTTAAATAAGTAGCAATTCTTGTTGGGATATTCATGTGCAATAAAATCATAAAAACATTTACACTGCAAGTTCACAGCAAGAATGCAGATCTCCAAGATGAGAAAGAGGGGGAAAGGAGTCAGTTTCAGAAGAATTAATGCCTTATTTCACATAAGCATGAGAAATGAGTATGATCCATTATTCTTACCAGTGCCTATCAGAGGAGAGTCATTACCAGCTTTGATCGTACTGACTGTGGTCCTGTGGAGAACTTCATCCCCGGCGGTATCGGTGGGATTTGTGATGCCCTCAGTGCCCTGTCTTGGTTCGTTATCTGAAGGCAGAGGCGCTTGAGTTGGGTCTTTGTGGCGGCCACCATCAGGAGAGGCAACAACTGTTATGATGGTTTAATAACAGATGATTTAAATATAGATTATTTAATCAGCTGTGAATTCCATCTGTGTGCTGCTGTGGCCTTCCCCTTCCCATCTTATTCAAGTCTCCCGTTCACCTTAAGCCAATGTTATCCTTTTCTCACCACAAAAAAGGAGGGGCAGGAAGACCTGTCCTGTAAATCACCCCTGCTCTCTCAAGATTTTGATAAGGCATCTCCATTTGCTCTTCTTCTCCACATTTATACTTCATTAAAAATATTCCCAAGGACAGTGGACACAGGGGCATAGGGACAGCAGTCATGAAGATTCCCTGACCTGCATTCCAGGTTGACTCCACAGCCACAGCTGCTGGGCCACTGTCATGTGATGTTATAGTACGTTTTACAGCACAGATATCAATACTGACAATAAAGAAGTATTGATTCTCTAGTGTTATTCAAGATACTGTAAGCAGTGACAAGTTACAGAAAATTGTTATAATTTGTTATTCTTACTAGTCGTAAGAGGGGTCTGCAATCGGTTAAGATGGTCTTCAATGTCTGGAAGAATTCCAGGTATCCAGCTAATATAGGTACCATCTGTGGTGTTTGCTTGTTCACTTTCCCTTCCAGGTGAAGTGCCAGGCGCCTGTGGCTCCTTGGTTGCTTTCTCTCGGTTAACATCCTCCACGGACTCTGTGATGGTGGCATGATCAGCTTTACAATGGAGCACTGACAAAACCACCACCCATCTTGCTTCCACACTGTATTCCCAGACTATGCCACAGCAAGCCAGAAAGCACGTCCACCTTCCTCATTCAAAGCACAGAAGGAGGGGACAAGACATGAAGACCTCTCCTTCTTCTTCCACCATGTCACTGGCTCCTGGGAGACCCTTAGGCACCACACCTATGCTCACCATGCTAGAGCAAGATGTTGGCTACATATACAGATCTCAGTGGCAGATGGGGAGGGGAGACCTTCAGAAGAGGAGACCATATCATTTTTTTAGAACATTATTTTGATGTTATGAATAGTCTGTATTATATGAGACTGCATCATGCCAGTTCCTTCCTCTCATCATTCTATGAATAAGAGGGACAAATATTTTTATAAAAGCTATGAAAAGAACACTGTTTCTCCTGATGAATATTCACAAATTAAATGCATTAACCTGTTGATGTACAAGTATACATAAGCATGAATTCAACTTCAGGATAAAAAGAGTTTGGCAACACCAAATAATTTAACTTATGTAATGATCTAGATGAAATTTCACAGTCATGATTCACCAAGGAATGGAAAGCACTGAAAATGGTATTGGCAAGGAAAGAACAAATGTTTTATACACAGCTAAAATTGAAAACTTCTGTCTCATCACCATCTAGACAGAGCACAGAGAAAACTAATCACTCTACAATTTATGCTGTTGTTTTAAGAGACCAGTAATTACTCCTCTCTACAATTACACGCAATATGTTTCCAAGACAGGCCATCAGAGAGACAGAAGTGATGCAATATACATAAGTGACACTATTACTAGTACCTGTAGTGGAAGACTCTTTTTCATGATTATTCCTTCTGGAAGGAATAATTCTATCCATTATAGCAGTCTGTGTTGCATAATCATCTCCCTTGTCCCAGTCTGGATACACCAATAGGTCTTGCGCTGAGTTGTTGTGTTTGGCCCCAGGGCTGGAGACCATAGCTGTTATGATGATGGTGAAGCAATTATGAACTCAGTATATAAAGATCTATTTCTCATATCATTCTCCTCTTCAGTTCTTCTCTCTATGACAGGCCTGGCTCATATGTCTACTAAATTTAATGGCAAAGAGAAGTAAAGTAGGTTTGCTTCTCACCCTGGGCTGTGTTCAGAAAAGCTGCTTACTGTCATCAGTAGGACCAACTCCTTCCACAAACCAAGTATATGCTTTTCAGAATTAAGGTATCTTATTGTCTTTCAAAAGTATTTCTCTGAATCTTCCTGTTGACTTTGTATTGGTTGAATATCAAACCAATATGCACTCATGCAGAACTAAGAACCTCAAAGGCAGAAATAACTGCAAGGATATGACCCATCAGAAAGATTTTAATAATGGAATTTGAGTGTAATGACTATATTCAATTTTTCTCCCTCAACATTTCACTGTTTGATCAGTTGAAGGATTTCCAGGGAAATAGACAAGGAAGTACGACAGAGCGGAATGCTAGCACATGCTACAGATTTGTGAACAGTGCACACAATAGATAAGACAGTATTCAACTGGAGAACATTTGATCTTGCAGTAATTCAGGAAAAAAATCATCCATATCAACCAATTTATTAGCTTTTATTAGATAGTCACATCAAAAGTATACCCAAATCTTATATGGTGCATTAAACCCTCCTTAGCCCCTTCAACCCTATAAATTTACCACAGTGTGTTACAATTTGAATTGCAACTAGGCCATTCCATATGGGGTAGTGTAGTATAGTACAGTGTAGTCTGGTATGGGATGGTACAGTACAGTGTTTACATAAATCTATCTATCTCACATTGCATTGTACTGCATCACCAGATTTTTAAAGAACAATGATGACACATCTGGGGTTGATATCTCAGAGGAAGGCAGACTTAGGAACTACTGAAACAGTGAGGTACACAGAAATTTTGCTAATAAGATTCCATTTAGTTGAATGATCCAAATCATGTTCTACAACATCTAAATTATGTTTATGGTATGCTTGTCTTCAGAGATGTGTGTGTAATAATCTGCAAGAGCAGATGATGACTACAGGACATTCACTGTTGGCAGTGCTTAGTACAGAACATCTGTCATTAACTTGTAAGCTTGGTACACTCATGGGATCAGAAACTAATATAGGACAATTTGCAGTTACGAGCTACATAGTATAATTTGATCTTTTATGTTTCAATTGACTCAACCAATAGAAGAGAGAAACCTCTTTCTTATTCTACATTATGCTTCATTTTCTTCCCTTCATCGCTGGTACAATCCTGTCACAGTTCAAGAGTGGGGTGAGTAGATATTTTAGGCAAATTTTTTTTAAGATAGAATTGCCATATTAACAAAACCTGAAAAAAAAAATCCCAGGTCCAATAATGACTTGCAAGTGGGGAGTGAACACAGCTCCCAGTGAATGAAATATACAAGAGACATTATTATTCTTCCATTTAAACCTTCTCTGTTCCCTACAGATAAAACCCTGGTAGACAGGTTGTTAAAAGTTTGTGACTGCATGGTGTGCAGCACAAAATGTAGGAGACAGTTACGAAAGGCTACAAGACTAAACGTCTTGATATGCAAGCCAAGAAGAATAGAAACAAACACCCAGGGACAGGTCTGAAGAGTAATTAAAAATTAAAATTATCTTTCAATAATTAAAAAATAATTTAAAAATAATATCAGAACTTCTCAGGGTTATTCACACAACCTGTGTTATGACCTCAGAATGTAAAGAATGTTAGTTAAAAAAATCCTAAAACTAAATCTTTAGAAAGCCCTGATAATTTACTACAATGTGACCTGTAATATTACCTGTAGGAGAAGATTCCTTTTCAAAATAATTTTCACGTGCAACAGTGACCTCATGTTGTTCAGTACTCCCAGTGGTATTTGCAGGACTTTGTTCTTGACTGAGCCCTCCAGAATGAACGTTGTGTAATAGTGGGTGTTGGGTTGGTCCTTGATGTTTTTCATTTTCACTTGTAACTAGTGCTGATAAGATTAGGATTGAATCAGTGATCAAAATACCCAATATCAGTCATATTATCCTCATATAATGATTTATACGGGTGCTTGGCTTTTGCATTTTGGCTTTTCTTCTCATTGCATTTGATGTGAAATGAAAGATGAAAAAAAGAAAAAAGTCCTTTGGAAACCCTATTATACATAACCATCCCCAAGACTGGAAGAAGATTTAAGTGTTCTAGAAAGGATCCCAATGACCAATGGAAGAGAAAATATATTGGAGAAGCAGCAGAAGAGCACAAAGAAACAAACAGCTTGCATCTCTATTTCATATTCATTAATACTAACTTGACTGTTGAGTCTGTGTATTCTGAGTTTTTAAAGTGAAAAAGTTGATGAACTTTCTCTTTTGAGTTAATATCTCAACTACACAATTACAAAGCTGGCTCCAAGAAAATTGTAATTGCTTCTGAGACTGGAAAAATGAAATAAGTAGGTCCATATATTTGAAGTTGACAAGCACACTTATTTTGAACTCAATAATAATTAAAGTTACCAATAAAATAAATTTATTGCTCACTCTTTAATTTGCTCTTGCTTACACAGCAGAAGATGCAGCCAGAAAGCAGCTGGAGTACCACCACCATAAGAGGTTTTCTACCAACCATTAACAGGTTTGGAAAAGATGCACCAGAAAACCGAAGATGAGTGTTAGAACTCAGCTGGAAATACATTTGCTTCAGGTATTGAACCTTTCCATGAGTGGTGTATTAAAAGTAAAGCAAAGGTCCTTAATCAGAGCATGCAAAGAATGAGCTGGAATTGTAATACATGCTGTAAGTCACCAGCTAGAGAAACTTCCGCTATTTCCCCAAAAGAGAAAAACTGAAGGAATATTTATCCACATTCAGGCAATGAAATATTCATAAAGAGAGCACTCAAGCAAATGTAATCCATTATTTTAAAATTAAACTTAATACATCTGTATTATCTTATAAAAAAGAGTTAATACTAACTACGTATGAACAAAACTGATCTAACAATACATCACATATAAGAGAAAGTTACCACAAAAATTATTTCTGGGTGATTACAGAACCTGTTCTGATGACAATTGTATAAACCTTTGCTGTTTAAAACAACCTCAGAACAATCTCAGTAGAAAGACACAGCAAATAGCTTGAGAATGCACTCTGTAAGCCTTTGCCTACAGAAGTTTTTAGGCTTGAATGCTTTGGAATCTCAGCTGGCTACTGGCACTAACACTGGTAGCAAAATATTCACATTCATCTGGAGGTAGTATATATCCTTTGTAGGACAACTTCATGTATTTGAAACACTATCTCTCTTTTTTCTGTTTTGTCTTCAGATTTTACAATAAAAAATTTGAAATGGAAAAAGGGAATTTTTTTCTCACCAAAGTGGCTCACCAAAAGTTACAATCTGGTCAGTTTTATTACACTACTAGCAGTGCAAATTTAAAAATACCAGAAACATGAGGAAAAGTGGCAATTAACAAAGCTTAGATGCAAAAGATAGACTTGGAATAACAGATGAATGTTATAGATGCCATCTCTGAGGGCTCTAGGTATTACACTGAACTGAGGCTAATGATACGGAAATTACAGAAAGCTGCACCCTGAGTGTTATACTCCTCTGAATTATGTCAGAAATCTGAATATTATCTGCAATGCTTGATTGCTTTACCCCTGCTAGCAGAGCTAGGATATTGCTCCTCTTCTTCTGTAAAGGTGGGATTCCAATGGTCTTGTGTGGAGATTTCCAGAGGTGTTTCATGTTGCAAGTCCACAGCTGTGGGGACAATGGAGGATTCAACACTGACTGTGCCCTAAGTCTACCACTACTGAATTACTGTTCATGTGTGCCATAAAGGTGATGGAAAATTCATGCATATCCTAACTACAGTCTCTCTACTCTTTTCATCAAATCCCTTTCCATCAAACCAGTTGTTCTTCTCTTGTCATTGGATAAATGCAAAGTTTCTTAAGAATAATGGGGAAAACAAGCAACAGAAGAAAAATGTAGAGCAGAAGTAACGCAAAACTACTACAGCAGTTACAGACATTTAAACTCACATTTGAAAAATAATGCTAGCCCTAAGGAACCTGGCAGATGTCTCAATACAAGTAAAACATGCTTTCTAAGTACCCAAGAAGTACTCAAAAAGTACCATGTTAGAACATCCACCACTGATCTCAAAAGAGATGAACAGCAAAAAACTGAAAGCACCTTCACAACCACCAATGCAGGCTACCAACACAGGCTAGGTAGTCAAGAAAGTTGTAATATAATTAAAAAGATAAAACAAAATTTCCACGAGAGTCTATGATCAGAGACTGTATACACTTTCACCCATGGAGCATGCAGACACCACTGGCCAAAGAAAGTATTTGGAATGCAACTCAGCTGTGGAAAAAGTTACCAATGAAGAGTCTCGAAGATAAAAAAAGTAGCACCAGAAATACCCAAAACAGAGGCAAAAGAATAAAAAGTCCCAAAGAAAGATGATTTGCTGATTTTGCATTTTCTTCTAAAAGTAAAGACCACTGCTGAAAAAATGCAAACACTGCACTATCTCCAGAAAAATCAAATGCTTATAAACAGTGATTAATGAACACTGATGAGTAAGAGTGCAGACAGCAGACACATTAAGATGAATTTAGATTAAGTGAAATTACAGAAATAGAACAGATTGCTGTCTTTGTTCAAATACGAGCATTAGAGTATAGTCATTAATGGCAAATTCTATGTTAAAAACCCCGCCAGGGCTGGGGCCACTCCCTGGTCATAAAGGCAAGTATTAAAGCATGTTCTTCAGTGCCACCCAGCATTTGCTTTGATCTTCACATATCATTGTTTTCTGAGTTTTGACAAAATTATTTCAGGTATGGATGTTAAATATTAAATATTAATATTAAAATTAGTATTAAATAGCTGTAGATTATATACAGCATTAACTAGAATTATTTTAACACTTAAAAGAACTAATAGAAAGAAAGATAAACGTTTTTCTTCTTGGACAATCATGAGTGAATGAAAACATTTGAGTAGGCATGAAAACTGAAATGCGAATTTTAAGTAATGATAGAAGTTTTATCAATATGGACCTCAGATAATTTTTCAAATCACAAAACAGATATTTCTGAAGGAACAGCTGATGAGAAGAGCATCCAAATTTCACACAATATATGTGTGGCAAAGGAGAAGGAACATCAGGTGTGACTGGAAACAAAAAGAAAGAAACTATCCAAAGAGAAACGAAGTTCCTTACTCGTACTCGCAGCAGTGTCATCCTTGGCCACACTCCTGCCCCAGCCTGGAAACACTGTTGGATACATCATCTCCTCTGAAGAGTCTTCATCATCTGAACCATTGCCACTGGAGGTCACATCTGCTGTGATGATGTTAAATCTGTCATGAAGCCCTAACCCACCAGGCCTTCTGCTGGCAGCAGTTAGGCTTCCCTGCCTGCCCTACGTGCAGCCCTACAATCACAGAGGAGAATATACAGCCCCATGCTTCTCATGCTCCATATGTCCTCCTGGACTTATCACTCACAAGGAATTCACCACTCTGCCAGGGCCCTGCTGAAGCTGCCCCGGTGTGGTACCCTTTGCACACTCACAGCACTAACCATCCTCTGCCCTCTTCAGCCCCTAATCAAACGCCCTCCTGATATGATATTCTTTACCCTTGGTTGCCTGTGTGGGTTCTTGCATCTTCTCTCCGGGATTTGACCACCACCAGTGGTCTGCGAATGGATTCCACCAAGCTTGGGTGGTGGCTTTCTCTCGGTTGTCATGACGAGGCCCTGGAGCTGTTAGGACATGGCTCATTTAACCAAGATTTTGTTGTTATTTTTTCTTGAGAAGCACTTTTCCTCCAGGAAAGTCAAGTCCACTAGCACCAGCACCCTGAACATGCTCATGCCACAGAGATGGGTGTGAGTGCAAGGCGAATGTATGAATCCATGGTATCATGACATTCCTCAAACACATAGCCAGATGCAAGCATTTTGGCAGTCCCAGGAAACAACACAGTACCTTGAGAAGAGCCATCAAAAAGCCCTGTGGGTCTCCTCTAGCCCTTCACATTCTGTAAGGTTAATGAGCTCCTCACAGGCTTTGACAGCAGGAGAGACTAGAAAGCCTTAGACAGACTCCAGAATGAGGAATATCCACCAAGATGACATAAAATCACATACAAAAAGTGAAAGAAGTATCCATTGCAGGCATAAAAGACACCCAGAGACAAGCACACCCAGAGAACGAACTGCTCTTCTATTGACAACCCCACCAAGCCAATGCTATCAGAGCTCAGAACTGCAGCCATTCCACTCCAGAGACTCATGCACTCCCCTTGGCCTGATGCTGTCAGCTAAATACACACCAGAAACACCTCTCAGAGTAGGCATCAGCACAGCTTGAAGACAGAGAGGTACATCTTTACTCCCATCACATGACCACTGCACAATACTTTCCCAGATCACAGCATATCAAACAGTAAGTTCCAGAGGTTTGTGACAGGCATTTACAGATGGAAAGAGATTTCTGCTTAGAAAAATTGCAGGAATCTACAGCCTTTTTGTCCACTGTGCTAGGCAATCCAAATACATATTAGCATGCAAATACAAATAAATGTGTCCATTACATATGGATAAACAAAATCAGTCACAGTTACTGTTGGAGTAGGTAGCTCTGATAACTTAGGAGGGTATCTCATTGATCAGTAACAGAATGTTACATCTGATTCACAGCACACATACAGTTGAATCACAATTAACAGAAAAACTTATTTCATCCAAGAAAGAAAATCGATGACAAAGTGCTGACAGTGTATTAATCTGGACTATTAACGTAATGGCAAACACCAGCAATAATGTTCAAATCCAGAGACATACCAAAAGGGTATCATCTGAAGAACAAGAAGCTGTGGCAATTGCTCATTTCACACCCATATCAAATAAGTCTTTGAATTCAGCTAGATACCTTTTCACAAAACTTTCGTTTTACAAATGATATGTAGTATAGCTTGAGAGACATGAGTTTTGTTTCTGACTTTAACACACTATAGAATTAGATAGATGTATTTTTAGCCATCTACCTGAAGATACATGACAAATAATTTTCTTTACTTATTTACTAGTTTTCTACTTTCCTATCTGTGGGATTTTTCCCTGGAAAATTAAAAAAGAGCCTGCACTGCTGTGCGATCTAAATAGCAGATATTGGGGTGTGGCTTTAAATTCTGCTTTTTATTGTTCTCTATGTAACTTTCTCCTGTGCTACTGAGTATTTGATGACTTCTCACAGAGATGCATAGCTTGTACTTAACTTCTTTCTGTAAGGAGAACTATGTCACTGATTCATTTGTAATGCCATAAAATTAAACTAAATTAATCTCTTTGGCTTTAAAGTGATGTTGCTGAGTAACAGCTAAATCTATCAGAAAAGCCCAGCTGCATTACTTTGATAATCTTTTTTTCCCCCAGAGAACAAATCCATCAATCCTAAAGCAGTAAACAATAATGCCAATGCTCTCACTTCTGTGATACAGATACATCAGTATTGACATATTTTATTGCTCTATAGTTATTTTGATCTTTTAAAATCTTAAATACCTCTAGTTTTGCCTCTGTAAAATATTAATGCCCATGAGACACAACTGTTAGCAACAGGAAGGGACATACATATTTAGGATCAATACATCTGATAATCAAGTAGTAAAATGAAAACAGAAAGCTTTCCTGCCTGGAAACAATGCACATGTTTTTGCAGTGTGTATAGAAACATCTGTACGAGGAAACACTAAGTCACACAGGCATAGAAAAGTTATATAAATACGAAGGAAAAATCACCATCAGAGGCAACCAAACTTCCCACTACTAACAGGTGGAATTTCCTCCACCCCTCGGCCCCTTACAGGCAATATTTTGTAACAAGTGCTTTTGCTTGAAATGAGCTCCGGAAAGTATCTCTACTTTCTTTCAAGGTTTGGGGTAAAATTAACCTAACATTTCTTTTTCTGTCTACATATATATGAGGTGTTACTACCCTTCACATCCTCTGAGACAAGATGCTTTATTGCAATGACTCATACCTTTTAGTAAAACTTTTGCTGACTGTGTAAAACATATGATCATTCTTACTCTATCCTGTGATGTCTAAACACAGTGAGGAGGGCAACACCTCTCCAAGCCACATAGACCCTTTTGACCGTCTATCAGCAACCAACAGACAATCAAGCAAATTCCTCACCATCATGGTTTCTCTGGTGGGGGAAAAAAAAAAAAACGCTAGTAGGAAGAAACTTTAACTTCTATCCATTCAGTCTTTACTACAACAGGGCTCTGTAGATTTCCTGTGTGTAATTAAAAGGTTCTCCCATTAGGTTCTCTTTCTTTTCTGGGGCAAACATCTTTATCACTCTAAACTTAGGAACTAGTGTAAACATACGTACATTATTTCCACTTTAACATATGTAAGATGACTTCAAAAGGGGTTTTTTGTTATAGCTGCTGTGCACTAATAAAAACATCACAAGCAGTTTCTGACTTAGTAAAGCTATTTAAGGACAAAGCTGAGAAAAATGGCTACTGTTCTTTTGAGTCCTCAAAGCCTGCTGAGCCCCAGTTTTTTCTCATGCATGTTGCCAACAACAAGGATGAAATGAATTTCTGCAGTGCACAAATGGCTTGGCAATTGGACCTGCCATATGAAGCTCGGCTTTGATTAGTGAGGCCATGTTTTTGACATGGATTACTTACATTCACAGCCATAAATATATTAGAATAACAGAGACTTTCATCATTGACAAAAATGTCCTTCTCTACCTCAGAAATACATTGACTTGAGGTAATAATTGGTTGTACTAACTTCTGGTGCCTCATAGATTAAATAGGTGTGATAAAACTGCAGTGGGAAACACAAAACAACAACCTTTCTGAGCTCATGTATGAGCATTGAAGTAAAATGTAAATGATTTTGCTCTTGTTGTCCCAGAGAGTGAAATTAATTTCTGACTTAACCAGTCTGTAAGGCAGTGATATCTTTCCAACATTTGAAATGTTGTATACTTCACCACTTACCAGAATGCCCTTCTGGAAGAAGAAAGCAGTTTTAATGCAATCTATATTTAATGTAGTCATTATGAAAAATAATTCTTACTAGTAGTTGCATGATACTGTTCATCATCTTCTTCATGGAAACCATCAGGCACAGTCCCCAAAGAGGTGTCAGGTGATACAGTTGGAATTTCATGATCTGTATGGTGATGGATAAATCATTACTATTTCATTAGTTGAGTTGAGAGAAGAAGGATACAGACTAGATTCTTCTCATAATCCAGCCCCACATAACCTTACTTTACTAACATAGTGAGGATATCACCTGAACAGATTATTTCAAGAGGATTATGTATTGCAGTGATAATGAACATTATGGCAATGATCTGTTCATGTAATACAAGACCTAACTGTACCCATATACCATGTGGACAGGGATTCTAGACCAATGGGTGAAGTTATTTGCATTCCCCTCTATTGAGAGATACTCTGATATTTAGTTCAAAAATTTAGACCCTGCATGCAAGCAGAGCTGATAGCAGTTGTAAGGGAATCAGTTGAAATACACAGCACACAGCTTGGGGAATGGGTATGAGCATGGTTCCTTAGGAAGAGAATGTTAGGATGTATCATCCGTGATGCTAACTACATGGGAGAACAAGTATAACATGTCATGAGCATACTACCAGTGAAAAGTGATTTTAGAATCCTAATGCTTCTGCTCTTTTTCTTTTTTTTTAGTTTTATTTTCTAATTTCAATATATAGGATAGTGATGCAAAATACTATTATCCTTCACTGGTAAGTTATTGGTGATTTGATAAGAAGCCTGTAGTCACACGATAAGCTTTACTGTACTTAGAGGATGACTTCTAATTGCACCCCTTAAGTTAAATTTGAGCTAGTCTTTCAGACTACCAGTAACTTCAGCCACACAAGCAACATAAAAGCTGAAATAAAATACATCAAAAAGAATACGGCATTTCTATTTGGTAGTGCTCCATGAAATTAGAATTTGGCTTTACCACCTAAAGGAAGAAGTTATTAATAACATTTTAATTTGACATTTCTGTCTGTCTATGCATTCTCTAATATGCTGTAGTGAGATGATGTTCTAAAAAAATCTCCTGTATTTATACAAGGATAAATCATTTGTATTGTAAACTCCTCCTTGTTCTTATTATTTAATGTCAATTAAATTTCTTTTAGAAAACAGATAAGAATGTTATCCTTATCTCTACATATGCTTCATACTCACGCACGATCAAAAAAATCCTTAGAAATCCAGAATGCTTCAGTTTTCTTCTAAAAGCACACATGGTCTCTCTCTTTTGTCTTTTCTCCAGAATACAAATTAGAGACAGTCCTTTTCAATCCCTCATGATATCCTTTAACTACCAATGTAATTCTATATCAGTTATATTAAAGAGGATATCATGGCAACCTACTGTCCTTACCGTAATCTTTTCCAGGAATTCCTTTTTCACCCCCTCCAGAAGTATGATCTGGCAGCAGTGAGACTGGAGTAGCACTTCCATAATATGAGGGGCTGGAGCTCCTGATGGAGGTATCCATGGGAGTTGTCTCCTGAGTTGATCCAGTATCTACATTTTCATCATCTGCACCTGAAGTTGAGGACTCCCCACCAGTGTGACGTGTGCCATCTCCATTATAACGTGAGCCATCTACGTTGTCAATGACTGTGGAAAGAGAGAATTAAGCAGCTAATATCAAGGAGCTACATAGTTATATTTCAGTAATGCTAAACAGTTTTAGTTCTACAATAAAAAAAAAAAAAATAAAGAGAAACATTTGTAGATTAATACCAGTTCATCCATTTTTACCATCCTATCTAACCTGTCTAGGTAATACATCACTAAAGTATACCTAATGCATATGTGCTAATTTATATATTTCTCCACTATGTAGGGCCTATTCTGCATCACTCATTTTCATCAAACAGTTTGGTTTTAACCTAAAATCTTGGCATTTGTAAAGTCAATCAGATTTTTAGAATTGGAACAAATAATTCATTATGAGCATTTTCTTCCACTTCCAGCTGCTTTTCTAACAGCTCAAATGAGATGTAGAAAGGTTGCTGTCTTAAGCGAAGTCCTGTGTGTCAAAGAGATTTAACAGCTCTGAGATGCTAAAAATGTCAAATACCTATATAAAAAGATGTTTGGTAGCACCCTGAGACAAACCAAGCTCCACAAACTTTAGGGGAAAAGAGTGGCTAATTGTTCTAATTTCTGTTGAACGTCTCTTGTTTTCTTATGTTCAGCTTGATTTTTTAATATTAGCAATTATTTATGTAAAAAAAGATAACCAGATACTAAAAATTAGGCAAGTGCATGTCTTTCTAATCAGTACAGTACCTATTTCGTCTTGATTACTGAGGAGAGAAATATCTAGTTTTTCGACTGGCTCACACCCTAAGTCCCTTGTTTCTGTGAAAGAAAAAAAATAGAAAGTATTAATTTGAGAAAATGGATAAAAAAGTCACATATATACCCCTATTAATTGTACATAAACACAAAACCTCAGCTTCAGATGAGAACAATTGAAAACAAATTACCAAACAAACATTATTCACTGATGTACCTACGTTCCCTTTTTGCTCCTTCCCAGGTGGGGCACTTCAAGACTGTTCTGTCAGCTAACAATGAGATTCTCCATTTCCATAACTATTTCAGAAAATGGTTGCAGTCGATGTCAGTTACAACAGCCTTATAACCCAATTTTACTGTAGGCAGCCCCACTGCCATGGTGGAGCGGCAACCCTAATCCTCTCTAACTGGGGAAGCTCCATCCTCTCTCTGAAGGGCTCTGCACAGGCAGCGTGTGCCCTAGTCTGGTGAGCACTGCTTGCTCCAGTGGCCTGAAGTGCCATGCTCGGGGCCAGTGTGTGAGCTACCTGCTCGTACTGCCGGGAGGGAATAATTCCTGGGAGGAGTTATGGTAGGGATGGACATCACTGTAGCAGCAGAATAGTCATCTGTGAGTGTCAGAGGATGGCAGCTTATATGATACTATGCCAATGGAAAGAGTTTTAATAATATGACCACCAAGAATGACATAAAAAAATGTCACTGCCATTCAAATCATCAATGATTTTTTCCCTACAGCCTTCTGTAAGAACTCTTTGCTTCCACTGTGAATGTCACAATCTACTGAAACTCAAGACACTTGAAGTTAGTCCAGATTTTACCTTTAAATACTGTGTTCAGCATCTGTCACGGACTATCTACATTTGCCTAATAATTTACTAAAATATTTCCAACTACTAAAAAGTGAGATGGAAGTGGTCTGCTTCTGACCCACATTGCTATCTAGCTGCCTAATGTCTGCATGGAGATTTGCTCAAGCAAATACTGAAGGAACCTACAAACAGGAGAGCAGCAGCCATGTCCATGGGCTGGGATGGCCCTCGTGGCCTGGACGCTGCTGCAGGTGGCAGCCCTCATTCCAGTACATTAAATAGGAGTTTACATATGTTATTTTTAGTTAATCTATTTCTAAAATATGTCATAAAATCACCTACATACCTGTCTCATTGTAACAATATGCGTCAAACCGACCAGTTGTATTTGTTGAAAGTATGTAAATGTCAGTATGATTTGCTGCACAAAGATGATAGGGATTGATTCGTGGGATGACAATATGCCCCACTACAAAACCATACCTGTGAAGGACAGAGGTAAATAAACCATATTACTTACTATAGCAGATGGCATCTCAAACATGAAGAAGCTACAAAGAAGTTACGATTTTTTAAAAGTGCATGCCGCAATTTATGCATACTTCTTTGTCCCTTTCTCATTTGAGTGTTCCTTTCCAACATGTAGCGATCTCAGTCTCCCATTGCTCAACGCTGCTTTGTAAGCAATTTCTAGAACTAAACTCACTTTAACTAAATAAGCATCTTATTAGCTAGAGCGATTGGTTCCAGAGCAAGTTAGTGAAAGTGAGGGAAACAAGTACACTTTTTGTTCAGAGGGAGGTTGTATTACCTGACACTAAAGACTGGATTTTATTTCTTGAGGGACTCACATTTTCATTGCTTTGACATAACATAATGCTCAGTGACATTTCAGAAATGTTCAGGGCTCACTTTATGATACCTTAACTTATGGTAATTTAAAGAATGATCGTAACACATACCATTTTCTGCAAAACCTGACAGCTTAGTAAAATATTCAAATACAACACTCATTCATCCACAAATTCTTACTGTATCTTTCATTATTGTGTACAGAGCTCACATATTTCAGTGAAGACTGTAGTTACATAATGTACAATACATAATTACTATTTTGCAATTCTGTAACACCTGATTAATTCCAGTGTATTTAACTGGGAGATGTGATAGAACGGTAACAAGAACCAGGGCTTAGTTTGGGTTTTGTTTCACTTCTTGAGAGGTATGATCTGTCATGGAGTAAATGTCATGGCTTTGCAGTTTTTTATCTATGAACATCATTCCAGTTACATGTCTAATGTGCAGATACTTGTAATTCTGAAACTCTCTTGTAGGTGGAATTTTAAATTACTTTACTCACACTCCTAGATGAGCCTACAGTGCTGACACCTTACAAACCATTATTGACCTATTTGTGTTATGTTCTGTTGATTCATCTTATTCACTCACCATTTGACATGTATTTTTGATGGATATATGCAGTATATTTTTCCTCTCCTACTCAAGCTTGATAAGAGCTAAGGCTTACTGACAAGGACCTCTAGTACAGGATCAACAAATGAAAGTAAGAGGACAGGAGGGTTGGCCAGGAAGATGGAATCCTATCTGCATGCCTTGTGCATCCAAATCTGTTCTCTGTTTAACCCTGAATTAAGGAAAATTGTAGTATTAATGAAAAAGTACAGCTCCCCATTGGAAAAAAAATTAAAATCCATCTTCTTCTTTCAATCAGCTTTATATTTTAACTTCAGGAAACACTTTCCATGTTGCAGAATACTCATAATTGCTAGCACTAGAAATCTCTAACCCTAGGCATTAATTAGAATTTGATCTCTACATATTGTGTGGTGCTGGGCAATTCAGATTGCTATGTATGTTCTTGTGCTACTGTCAGAAAAAAAGAACATGCCTACTGTGTTATGAAGGACTTTTCCCTCATAGTAAAGAACTGTTTGTAGTCTTTGTATGGTACAATTTTAAATTACGTTCCCACTTCTCACAGAAGAATCCTCTAAGAATTCTCTCTCCATTGTTCCCTGACACTTTTATCCACATCTTTCACCACCACAACACTTGTGCAAATGACCATGTCATATGGTGTCATCAAAAGCAATGCATGACATCCATATGTATAAGAATGTTTTCAAGGCACTGTGCATGTATCTTTCCATGATTCCAAATTACTTTATAAGGAGTATTAATTTGAAAGGAGCTTTATTCAATTCTCACAGGCTTGCAAGTCAATGAGAAAGAACATTCATGCAGGAAGCATTAACAATGTAAAGCACCACAAGCTAAACTGGAGTAATTCTCTGGAAAGAGTTTCAAGCAGTATTGATGCCAGTATACTATTTGTCACGGTACCAAAGTGAAAGTCTTAAAATTCTGCAAAAATGTCCACTGAATTATTCTATTCCAGTATGTTAGAATATAAATTCCATTTCTCCACAGTTGCCATTTCATTTAGATTTCAATAAAGTTGAAAATCTACCAAAATTTATTTCAACTCCATAATGGTTTACCAATAGGAATCTCTTGGGCTGCAGTGATCATGCATTGGTGGAGTTTGTGGTCCTGAGGGAAATGGGTCAGGAGAAGAGTAAAGTCAGGACCCTGAATTTTAGAAAAGTAAACTTCAGCACTTTGAAGAGTTATTCAATAGGACGTCCTGGAAAACTGCCCTCAGGGACAAGGGTGCAGCACAGAACGGGCAGGTCTTTAAGGACACTTTCCATAGAGTGCAAGAGCTCTTGATACCCAGTTGTAAGAAACCAGGAAAGCAAGCCAAGAGACTGGCATGGCTGAGACAGGACTAAAGGACTTGGGAGTACTGCTGGATGAGAGGCTGGAGATGAGCCAGCAGTGCCTGCTTGCAGTCCAGAGAGCCAACCATATCCTGGGCTGCACCAAAAGAAGTGTGGCCAGCAGGTCAAGAGAGGGAATTCTCACCCTCTCCTCTGCTCTGGTGAGACCCCACCTGGAGCGTTGCATCCAGATCTGGGATCTTCACCTCAAGAAGGACACAGAACTGTTGGAGCGAGTCCAGAGGAGGGCAGAGGGATGGAGCACCTCTGTTACAGAGAGAGGCTGAGAGAATTGGGATTGTCCAGTTTGGAGGAGAGAAGGTTCTCAGGAGACCTTAGAGCAGCATTTTAGTGCTTAATGGGAGCTTCTAGGAAAGATGGGGACAACATTTCAGCATGGCCCATTGTGACAGGACAAGGGGTAATGGATTTAAACTAAAAGGGGGCAGACTTACTTAAACAGACATGAGGAAGAAGTTTTTTACAATGAGTGCATGGAAACACTGAACAGGTTGTCCAGAGAGACAGTAGATGTCCCATCCCTGGAAACATTAAAAGTCAGGCTGGATGAGGCACTGAGCAACCTGACCTAGTTGAAGATCACAGAATCTCAGAATCACAGAATATTCTGAGTTTGAAGGGACCCACAAGGATCATCAAAGCCCAACTCCCAGCCCTGCCCAGGACAGCCTCAAGGGTCACACCGCGTGTTTTAGAGCATTGTCCAAATGCTTCTTGAACTCTTGCAGGATTGGTGCCATGACCACATTCCTGGGGAGCCTGTTGCTGTGCCAAACCATTTTCTGGGTGAAGAACCTTCTCCTAATATCCAACCTAAACCTCCACTGACACAACTTCCTGCCAATCCATTGGGCCCTGTCATTGTGTGGGGTGGACTAGATGACCTTTAAAGGTCCTTTCCACTTCCAACTATTCCATGATTTTATAATTTGATTAAAAAAACTCAATCAAACAAACAAAAAACCTGTTCAAATTTACAGCTTCTGAGTTTAACCTCTTTTCTGCACAGGAATGTTTAGGATGACTTGCATAATAAGTTTTTCAGGTATTTTATAAAGCAGGATCACGTGTTCACCTAGTCAGATGTATTCACAGACCACAGGACTGTATCAACTTGATTATTGTTTGAACAGAGGCATCCTTAGGGAAAGTATTTCATCTTGATGACATTTTTGTGTGACGAAGAATCTACTACAATGCTTCTAAGTTGTTTCAGTCAATAAATCTTATCCTTACAGATTCTGTCATATTAGTATGCACTAAATTTTTTTAATGAAAATTTTTCTGTAACTTCTAACCTCTTGGTCTAGCTATTTTTTTTTTTTGTGGAACTGAAGAGTCTGTATTATCTGCATTTGTTGCCCTACACATCATTAATTACAGAGGGTAATTAAGTCACTTGACAACATGATTTTGGGTTTTTTAATAATTATTATGGGTGTCTTCTGAAACTTCTTCATTCACAGATGATAAGAATGCACTAGCATTGTAGCCATTTTTTCACTGGGATGCCAAGAGTTCATCCCAGCAAGTGCCACTTGCTGCTTTTTCCTGCTCCTTGACAAGACAGAGTTCCTTATACTGTATATACCATCCTCAGTCTTTGACCTTATATTAGGTCCTTACTTTTCACACACATATCTTACTGATTATTCAATGTTACAGTATGATCTGAACATCTTCCTGATCAGTTGATTATACTGACAATGTTTCATTACCTTTAGATTTTATCTGTGAGAGGCCATGATTATTTTAAAGATAATTGGTAAAACTATATGCATCAAGGACTTATGTATTGCGTGGCTGAGAACACACATGCACATGCACAAAAATGTTTTGTTCATTACACAGTATAATTTAATTAATTGCTGCTGCCATCTTAACAGCTATAGGAAGTCAAATGCAATTATTACACTATAGCAGGGATGGGTGGACTTGTCATGATATATAATTTTTTCAAGAATTTCTTTACCTGCAAGTTTCAAATCCAAGTTGGTGAGCTTTCTTCATCTGCTCTAGTGTTGCCAAGGTACTATTGAGAGCCCTGCAGAGTTCAACTGCTTCAGGCCGTGTGAGACTGTAGCGACCATTTTTCTCAACATGAAAAACTCCTCCGTATCTGCAACTTACACTGAATTCTGTTATCAAAGGAAGAGGAAAAAAAAGTTATTACAAACCGTTAGACCTAATGCTTCACTGAAGACCTGGAAATTCTTTATTTTCAAGTACAGTGTTTTCAATGTAAACTGGGAAGAAGTAGCAGCTACCATTCATTCTGCAAAAGCTATTAAAAAGCTATATAAAAACTATATGCATTATCTACCTGAGACAAAAACTAAGTTAGTCTGAACTAGAACATTATGTTGTCAAATACCCCCTGAAAGATAATATTTAAACTCTTCTTATTCAGACTGCTGGGGCTGATGAAGAAGTGTCAAATACACCTTAAGATAGAGTTCACATGAATTAATTTCTTGACATTTCCCTCCATTTTGAAAGGCTTCTTGCTGAGTTTATGTCACACACAAACATCTTACTGCCAACTCATGTCAGAGTTTCAATACTTACAGTGGCAAGCTTATTTAATGTTAAAGTATGTCTTAGATGGATTTTAACTTAATAAAACTGCAAAGGTTTGCACATGGAAGTAACTTTCAACAGCAAACTGAGGACAAAATAAAAAGAATAGTTTATACAATGTTCAATTTGTTTTCTGGCCTTAAGCCTGGCAACCCTCAACAAGCAGTATTTGCAAAGCCTATATGAGAGGAGCACCCCATGTAAAGCACTACAGACACTGAAAGAAAGGCATAAGGTCTGGAGGCTCTGAGGACTTCATCCTCCATTCCTCTTTATGTTGGAAAAACATACTGTCTACACAATGCAACAAATACTGTGGGAAAACTGTATAATCCAGGGAAAGTCTGTGATTGATAATATGAGAGGAAAAATAAACAGTTGTCAACTTTTTTTTAACAGGAGCAGCTAAAAAGGAGATGATAATAATAATAACTGTACAAATAAGAATAATCATGTGCATGGAGAAAAATGGGGAAAGAACAGGATGTTTCAAAGCAACATGAATTACTTTTGCCTCTGCCTCACCTTCCCCTCAAGAGAAAAAAAGTCATTGCAACTCCAGACTAGAATGGCAACTGCAAAGCCCTTTTAAGAGGAGTAGCCTATTATTCCCAGTGCAGAGAAGTGCATGACTCATTTTTATTTTAATTTTAGTTGAAGTTCCTTTTGAAAGAAAGGGAAAAACAGACTAGTCTTCTCCAAATATTAATAGGGTGTGTCTGTATCATCTATTTGGAAAAAAGAAAGACAGAACATATAATAACTGTTTATCTAAAATACCTGGAATTCAATTCATACATATTTGCACTGACACATACTGCGTAAATGAGCAACCTTCCTAATGTCATTTCTGCCTGACAGTCTATTTTCTTTCTATAGCATGAATGTGAAAAGCAAATGTTAGTAATCAAGGCATGCACTCTTTCTTGAATTACTTTTGCTCATTGGTAAACTGACGTTATTCTGTGTACAGTGTGTCTACTAAGTGTAAACTGCTAGGAACATTCCTTTACATAGCTCACAGGCAACAACCCGGGAGATAAAACACCATATTAGACTCAGATTGCACGATGTATGAGAAGACAATCATTATTCACAGCACAGGCAGCACTCCAATAATACTCATGTTTGCTTGTCCAAAGGAACTTAAAAGCTGTGCGTCCAATCTTGAATACTTTTACCATAGGCAACAAAATTAATCATTATGGTTACTTGGATTGCCTTTCCACAAAAAGAATGCAAAAAATAACCTCTTCTCCCACCATCCACACCCCCGTCCCTCCCAGTATTTTGGCCAACAAAAGCATTTTAGACTAAACCAATATACATTGCAGAGCTGTTTCACTGTCTTGCTGACTACAGTTCTTAATATTTATACTATCATATGTTATTAAAAAACATCAAGAACACATAATTTTTTAGTTTTGTAAAATTTTTGCAAGACTAACATGTTTTCTCAAAATGCCTTTTTGTTTGATGCAGTTGTTCTCTTCTTCCAGGGAAAAATAGCTCTGGTGAACTTTCTCGGATGACAGACGTGTCATAAGAGGTTTTGAAGGCAAGAATGAGGAACCTGTGTGGAAGAGGACACTAAGAAACACCTTTTTATTTCCTGAGGGACTTAGCGTCCTGCAACAGGGGTGAGTTTCAGTAAGTTCCCACACGTGATTCTGAAATTGTGACAGTCCTCCCCACAAGTGCCAGATGCAGATGTGCACAGCACTGGTCCTGGGAATAGCCAATGGCCTTGACACCTCCTGTGACCACACTCCTGATGGCACAGCACCACATGCTCGGAAGTCATCACCACATGTACACAGTGTCACAGCTCTAGTCAACAAACTACAGGGTGCAGGTCCCAGTAGATATTTCCTTATGATAGCACAATGAATAGCTGCTCTGCATAGAAGAATGTGGCCCTTGTGCCACTCCTTGACTATTGCTGTGGGATGGAGCTGCTCTCACAGCTGCCATGTAAGTGACTTCTACTTTGGCTACAAATATTTCATATTCAAAGCCTGACATTATCTTGGAAGTTGTTCAGTCAGTACCTGTATTAAGCATAAATGGTCTAGGCAAGAAAAAGGCTTCTCTCAAGATTTTCCGACTTGATTCTCTCTTCCTTGTAGACCAAAACAGGTCTAAATTTCTTAATAGTGAAACATACTCTGTGAAGACCAAGACTTAATATTAAATTTGGGGATCAGATCATGAAGTTCTATTTGATTACTTGAAAGTAACAGGCTTGGTGATCTGGGAGCTAGATTTGCATGGAACATCAGCATCTTTTCTGATAACTTTAGGCTAGTTTCTGAAGAACTTTCACTGTGAAATCAGATACCACATACTCTTGCTTTGGGTGGCATTTGAGTACAGTTAATCCTAGAGTCACTGAATTATAAAGTGACGTTCACTTTTGTTTAGAGTGAGTTTATTTAGCTGTCATCAAACCTCAGTCCATTCATAGTTTTAAACACTACAGTATACACTCCATTACCACCCGGAGATCCAGTCATAGTCAGACTTCCACTTAGAGAGTCAATTCCTTAGACTGCAACTGTTTAAAGAAATAGGCTTATGTACACAAATAGGCTTAATGGAAGTACTTGTAGCCTACGTGCCTACGCATGCTTAGCCTGGATCTCCAAAGTGCACACTGCACTCCAGGACACTTGTGGGAGTATCAGGCCAATTGCACATGTGCTGCCCAGTTGCACTGCATGCCCACGCAGGAGGGCCAAAGCTCCCAGGAAGCCTTGCTCACGCAGTGTGAGAGATCACGTGGGTGTCCAGGAAACCCCAGGCAAAAATGTGGCAATCCAATTCTCAAAACTGGGTTTGAGGCCAGCCAATTCGTTGGCACTGTGCCCTAAAGTAATGCTGAGACAGCAAGTTTGTTTTTACTTTGATGATATCTTCTACGCCTACTATTAAAAAGGTACCGTTTCTGTAGCATAAATACTCTGTTCACAAAGTAGTGGGTATGCAAAAAGGACTGCAACAGTGCCTAAAACTCACACAATATTTCACAGTCTAAGCAAATTGCGTAAATTCAGCATCTACTCTTTGAAGTCAGTCATTACCACATTTTAAAAATGACAAAATACAAACACAGAGCATACTACACCAAGCTGTCTGGGAATGCAGCATTTTTACTTTGTAGTATCATATTTTAACATCAGACAATGGGGACCCTTAATGGTATTAATGAAAAAAATTTTAATCATATCAATAGAAACCTTGTCAAAAATTAAAGATGGGGTCTAAATTAAATTAATACATTAATTTTTTTTTTTCCTTGCTGAGCCTTATAGACTAATTTTGAGTTAAGGAATAAACATGATTGCCAAATACAAATCTAAACACATATTCTATCTTTTTCCATAGGGCAGGAAGACCAAATCTATTAATTTTTTATTGACGTTAATTAACTGGCTTTAACACAGTTATGCAAAAGATAGATTTTTACTCTGTTTCAAGAGACAAGGCAGTGCAAAACTCATATGGTGTGACAAACTATTACTGACCCCTTTAACCTTCTTGAAGCATAAAATGAGCTGATTCAGAGTGGACATACAGTGAAATTGCAAAGAACACTCAAATCTTCCCTCCTGCACCCTCTTAGAGTTGTCTGGCTTTGGGTGCTGACAGGCCACGATCATTCCCTGACATCCACATGATTTGCTACAGCTGTTCAATAATAGTTCTTTAAAAAGCAAAAAGTACTAAACATGCCTGAATTGTCATCATCATCATTTATCTCATGCAGACCGTGAGATTGGGTGACACAATCCAAAGCCATAGAATGCCCCTAAGTCTGTGCTTATGAGTTAAGTCTGAGTTTTATGAGCATGGAGAACATTGACTTCCACACAGGCCATTTCTCCCCGCCTTTTTGGGGGTTTCTGATGCCCTGTCTCAGGCAGCTGCATGCAAGCCTTTCTCTGCTATTGCCATTCACATACATAAACCAGGCTCAATTAATACATGTCAGCCAAAATCGCTAGCTTCAGTTCCCCAGAAATTTGCCAGCTAGAACCCACTGATGGGACAAATCATCTTAGGCAAACGAAAGAGCATTGTCCTGTCACGGAACTGTGAGTTACACCCTGATTATTAATATGAAAGGCTTGTTAGAAACTGTCACAGTAAGAAGCCAGGTGCAATTTCCATTTCCACCCTGATTCTGCAACCCTTGTGCATAATGAGTAACACTGACTCATGCTAACTCTTCCCATTGGAGTTGATTTTCCATAAAGATTTTTGATATATGGATATTTCATGCACTACTCCCTGCTTTTCATTGTTTGCAAGAAAAAAAGAAAAGAAAAAAAAAGTTATTTTAACAACTGCAGAGATACATCAAAGCAAATGAAGTGGGAGATTTGCGAAAACCCTGCCCAGTGAAACGACAACGTGTAGCAGAATATTTGTTAACAGACTTCTTGGTAAAACCGCAGTCTGAATCACACGGCAACGAGGCAACATTAGTGTGCTGTTTTCATGGGGACTTTCCTTTGCAGTTTGCGGTTCAAGATGATTGATAAATCACCAGAATGTGATAAACTGGGACTGACAACAGGGACAGAACTAGAGGTTTGATAGCGGATATAGTTTTCATCTGTTTGTTTTAATAGACTATAGGATTTATATTTATTGTAAGAACTTCATTCTAAATTTATTAAACTTACTTCAAGCTCTAGGCACATATACATGGCTAAATATTTCCTTATAATCCCAGATTATTTAATCTTGTACTGACATTCTTGAACAGGAACAACCATTACCTTAGTACTGATATCTACATTTTTAATATTATCACCTGTTTTAAATGCATGCTAGTAAAGAAGTAGAGAAAAGAGACATTGGAAACAGATGAAAATATGTCTAAAAGAAAATCCTAATACCACGATTCCCCTCCAGGTAAATCTAGAAATTGATCCATATGAGTCCTAAAATCTGAGGAGGTCTGGACAGTCCAGGTCTTCTCTCTCAGTTCAGACCTATCGCCAGTTATGCCTGGTTTTTCAATTGTTTCTCAGGAAAAATATTTCATGGCTGAATAAGAAAGCATATTTTACTTCTGACTTGAGGAAATGCCCTCTGAATACAAAATTTCCTATGGGATGGATTCATGAAGAATTTTAGGATCCAAGATATTTTGTCAACGTATATACTAAGTTAGTCCAATTACTGCCATATTGACATCTGTGAGAAATTAAATATACAAAAAAGTATAATTCAGTGATTACTAAATACACTACAATGCACATGGGCCTGGAAGGCATTATTATTTGCTGAGTATTCCACCTTTTTTCAGTCTATTAGTAAAAAACTTCATTCAAGCAATTCTCAGCCCAGGCAACTATAACAGGATACAGAGGCTTTCATCTCCATGTTAGAAGCTGGACTGAAGCCCAAGGCAGTGATGAAAACCACTGGACAGCTGTTTGCTAGGTTATGTAAAATGATTCATTAATCCCAGCCACAGTCACTAAGACACGTGTCGACATCATTAAAACACACCTATACTGGAATCCCTCAGGGCTTGATGAGGAAAGGAAAACTGTGCTGGGAAAATAGGACTCCAAAGTAGGATGACTACACACTGATCAAAATTTAGAAGTCAAGTTCTGCAAGATCCACGTGAATTAAGCAAACTTGTGTCTATGCAGCTAAAAACCTTTACCACCCCAACAAAAAAGCACTATGGATTAAGCAACATGTATAATCATTCAGTATGGTTGAGTGCTGCTTTTGTGCTCCCCCAGTTATGATATTCTTGTTCTGCCAACCACCGTTCTCTGAAGGGCAGATAAACAAATCTGGAAATAGGTCACCTACACCATAAGCGAGGCTTTTGCAAATTGTGACAGTGAAAGGAAGTCTCTACAGGTTCTTGGGTTTTGTCTGATGAAATACTTTCTTTGGAGTATTGCCTAGTTGTGAAACGTACAATGATTTATACGAAATACATTTCCAGATTTAGTGGGAATAAACCATATTTTTGACATTCAAAATATCCCTTGTGGATACTTAAATTAAGCAAAATAAGGGGTTTGTTTTTCAGTCTGAAACTGCCTTTCATTCTGAAACTAAAATAATTACTTTGCATAAAATAAAATAATTTAAGAAAGTTAAGTTTAAATGTTTACATGGTTGCAATATGCATAAATGGTTTAAGGAATCCAGACCAAAGTTTCCCTTTAGATTTTTTATTTTTTAATGTCATATTTTCATTTCAGTTTGGCATAAAAAGGTATTCTGAGCCTTGGAAATTTTAATGGGAGAGAAAATCCCATATAATGATATCCCTAATAGATAGCTGATATTCAGGGGGAGAAAAACTGTCCTCACACCTGGCTTTTTAAAGACAGTAAAGTCCTAGAAACCACTTTAAAAGGTATTTACCTGCATGTTTGCAAGGAGTTCCTACTATAAATAGAGACAATATATTTTTAGTAGTTGGGTGTGGTGACAAGAAAGTGAAGATGACTCTCTGTAGATCCAAAGGTATACAGTCAGACCTTTCTTTGAAGTTGTGCCTAAATTGTTCCTACTACACAGTTATATTTGGGTAACTAGTAATTCAGTCTGAAAAAGTAAATGAGAGTGTAGCTTCCTCACTTTCCTGTATGTTGCTGACTACATAAAAAGTCATGAGATAGCCGTGCTAACCTTGAGGTCCAAGTGGGCTGAAGTGAGTGGATCTCTGCACTGGAGAAGAGAGATGTGGCTGGAGGTACTCACAGAGGCCAGAGAGGGATACATGCAGTAGGAGGTTCCCCTTTCTCCACCAAGTGTTAAAATGTGTTCCTTACATTTCTGCATTACTTCTGGAAGTGCACGCTGGAAATGGGATGTGGGACAAAGCTCCAGCTGTTGACCTCCTTCTAAATTGTTCTGCTTTATGAATCTGCCAACTGGTAACCAAAGTCATTGTATTATTGTATCTGTTTACTCACGGGTTTGGGGGGGGGGAATCTTCAGTCTCTTAATTGCTAGCTCTCCTGGCTACTAATTGAAGAAAACGGGGATGGGGGTGGCCCTATTAATAAATCAAGCATTTATAGAGTCACTCAGAATGCAAGTAAGTACAAGAAATATGCTTCATTCCTCAGCAGTTTTTGCAGGAAGACAAAAAGGCTCCTAATGCATCTTCCAATACTTTATCTGCTTGGAAACGGTTGCTCTGGTAAACATCCTGAGTGAGCCTATATTGTGTCATCACTTAGTGATAAACTTCCTTGCTGCTGACATTAATATTAGTCTTTTTGTAATGGTTTCACCCATTAGGGAGTTGAAAGTTTTCAGACTCCACTAGAAGACGGTACAGCTGTGCATCACCTCAGGGGAAAAATTGCAGGCAATGAAGTCATAGTCTGCAATTAGTTATCTGATATGCCCCCCTCAAAATAATGAAAACATAATCATCATTGTCGATACTAGGAGAGCTTCAGGCTGTACAGTGAGTAGTCTAGCCCCAAAGGCTGAGTAATAAGGACTGTCAAGAGAATCAGTTGGGATCTGTTCCATGCAATCCAGATGAAGAAACATATATGAAACAAAGCTGGCGAACAATAATTTACGTCTGATTTTCATTGGTTGACTGATTTAGTTATTTGGGATAAAAGCACTTGACACACAGAGTTGCTCAGCAGACAGATCCCCAGCCTGGAACCCAAAGGGCTTTATGCCTATTCCCTACTCTCTCACTTATCCAATGAAAGAAAGGAACCTCAGGAGTCTTTTCACAAGCTCTGAAAGCCAGACAGTTAAAACAAAGGCAACATTTCTCCAGTAGACAGAGTAAAAAGAGGAAGGCTGTTAGTTATGCCTCACAATGTAAGACATGATCTATAGAAGTCAAAGTTCTTATGCTGTCTTAAATCAGAGCAACCTCCTGACAATGGAAGAAAACACTGTCAAATCCACTACTCCCTCTGTTTTTTCCCTAATACAAGAAGGGCAGGGATCCCATGCCAGTAGCCAGAATGCCTAGGCCAGCAGGCAACTTCTCCTGGAACTTTTGGTGGCAAAATGTTTCCATTTTCTGAACTCTATATGACTCCATCCACCCATATACTAGAGCTTCAAGAATCTTGAGATTTATACTGAAAATGCTGACTAGCAAGTAACTTTCCTAAGATGTATCCAGGTTATTTGTACCCTAAGCTACATGTGGAGTTAAATTGTGCTAATAATTTTTACAGTCTGAATTTTGAATGTGCAGTGGAAACATGTAAAGGCAATGTACTACTGCTTCCATGCAATCAGCCTCAAATAGTGCAGCATCACTGTCTCCCAGAAATGCTGGAATCATTGTGAAGCCAGTCATTTTGTTCTAAAACTAAATCAATGTTTGAATGGCAAATGATACAGTGGCAGACCTCAATTTGGTTACAGTGAGTTTTATGACATGGGCTTCATTTTGAACAAGAATCAATTCAAACAGCAAATCAGGAATATGCAACCTTAATAAAAAAAAATCCTATAGTTACTAATTTATTATTAATAAAGCACCACAATATTTTTCCCCCACCAAGGATATTACTTACTTCACAGAATATTCTGAGCTGGAAGGGACCCAGAAGGATCATCAAGTCCAACTCTTAAGTGAATGACCCATACAGGAATTGAACTCACACCCTTGGTGTTATTAGCACTGTGTTCTCACCAGCTGAGCTAATCTCAGGGTTAGGTATTACTTACTTGAAGTAAGTATTCATCAAGTTGCTTGTCAAGTGCATTAGACAAAGCATCTGCCCAGGACATGAGTACAGACTGGGAGAAGAACTCATTGAGAGCAGTCCTCATGAGAAGAACTTGGGGTTTCTCACGGATGAAAAGCTGGACATGAGACAAGAGGGTGTGCTCACAGACCAGCAAGCCAATTGTATCCTGGACTGCATTGAAACAGTTGTGGCCAGCAGGTCCAGGGAGGTGCGACCCCACCAGGAGTACTGTGTCAAGCTCTGAGGCCCCCAACACAAGAAGGACATGGACCTGTAGGAGCAAGTCCAGAGGAGGGCCACAAAAATTATGAGAGGGCTTGAGCACCTCTCCTATGAAGAGAGGCTAAGAGAGCTGGGGTTTTTTCAACTTGGAGAAGGCACCAAGGAGCCCTCATTGCAGCCTTGCAGTACTTAAAGGGGGTTTATAAAAAAGAGGGAGAAACGTTTTACACAGGCAGAAAGTGACAGGCCAAGGGGAACAGCTTTGAAGTAAAAGAGGAAAGATTGAGATTCGATGTTAGGAACAAATTCTTTACTGTGAGGGTGGTGAGGCACTGGAGTGGGTTGCCCAGAGAAGCTATGGATGCCCCATCCCTGGGAGTAAAGACCAGGTTGGATGGGGCCCTGAGCAACCTGATTTAGAGTGTGAAATCTCTGCCCATGGCAGCGGGGTTGGAATGAGGTGGTTTTTAAGGCCCCTTCCAACCCAAACCATTCTGTGATTCAATGATGTCTTTTAGAAACAGCAGAAGTAGCTGACACAATATGGAACCATATTTCCGAGTGATCTGCTACCAGTCATTGTGCATAGATCTTATTTGCCACTCTTGAACAGTCTAAAAGCATGTCTTAGACACACCTTGCTATATCAATGCCTGAAACTGCTAATTCATCTGACTCTTAAAAACTGCTGGCTATGGAAGAATGGGAGATATTTGGGACACCTCCCAGTATAGAAATCAATTGAAGATACCAAACCAGTAAGTTAGAAAGCAGAACACAGGCTTGTATTAGTCATGTTGCCATGACCATCACTGTGGATATATTTGTATCACATCAGGGGTGGATGAAAGGTGTTAATACATTGCCTTGAAACTGCTGTGAGTCAACAGTAGTATGATGGTGACGGGTGTTGATAAAGTGGCTTAATCTGAACACTATGAGTTATAAACTCAGACAGATGACTGACACCTTTAAGAAATTCAGTGCAGGTCTGAAAAAAACCTGTTTGTAAGGGTGCTTCAAAAATTAGGAAAATACTTACTCATAAAGAGCATTTTCTTACGTAGATTATTCAGGTGAAGTAAGGATTGCATGGCCAGACTCAGTGAGGGATTGCCAAACAGTAACTGAAGAGTTTCCTGTTTTTACAGTAACAGCTTTCAGAGAATGCTCTGGGCCTTTGTGCTCTTGTTCACTTCTCAACCAGTAGAATAATATTTGCACAAGGACATTTTTCTTATGATTAATAATAATGCTTCTTTCAGCTGAAATAGCCTTGTATGTGAAATCATATCTGCTTTCTGAAACTGAAGCAAAAGAGGCACTAATCTTCTTGATGAAACACCACACTGAGACTTTGGAGAAAAGGTTCTATATACAGCTACATTGCTTTCTCTCTGTTTCCCTACCTGTGAGGTTGGGATAAAATCACTGACTCCCAATGGGCGACAAAAATCACTAACTACTATTTTCTACTGTCAGCATGTTTGCCAGCTCCCTTCTTTATCACTAGTTAGGAATATTTTTACTCTGTTGAATAATACTAGATCTAGACTTCAAATTTGCAGTTCTATGGTAATTCAAACACATTAAACCTGACTCCAGCTGTGCTGAATGTTTTGATGAAACCCACCAGACAAGGCAGTAACTCCCTCTAGGCCACGTTATAATATTTAGGTGAACTCCATGCATTGCAACAAAAAGAAACACTACACAGAGCAAAATTGCATCAGACACACCCTCTGCTTCTGAAGTAATACACTGAGAAAGTGTAAGATGTCAAATCCTTTTCAAGAAAAATTCAAGTGCTTCTTCTACAGTAGTCATAAGAATTCAGCAGATTACAAGCAGAAGGAATACATCTCAGACATATGATGGGGTCAAAATGTTTGTTTATTTAAGGTGCTATAGGATACAGTGAGGAGAGACCACTGCATTTTGTTAGTAATGCTCACCTTGAGCTTTGAAGATGTGGATGTGTATCATCAAGTAGATGCTATCAATAAACACTCTCGTAGGTTATTAATGGATATAAGCCTTGCTGGGACCAAGACTTTCAAGGCTATGGCTATGCTATATTTATTAAATAGGACCGTGGCAACATAGAAGCATCTGAAGAAAATAACATTGTCTATACTTTATTTTGAAGAGTAGCCTAGTCAAGTAGGGGAGTTTGTTTAATTTTTAACTCTGTAGCTCAGCAAAAGAAATTAATTAAAGAATTTATTCATTTGCAAATGCAAAATTTTGGATACAAATTCTACTGATCTTTAAGGGCACTGTTGCACTGTTGCATTGTTCTGTATGTAATATATTGTTTACACTAATTTACAATGGGTCTGGTCCTCACTGGCACATATATAAGTAGTAGTAGTTGTTAAGAAATATAAAAGGAGAATGAAAAAGATCATCAGCCCCAGAAAGATATACAAACTACAAACTATGAAAAACCTGGATTAAAATACACTCTCATCAATGAATTAACAGAAAACAAATTCAGATTCAGTCATTGGTCTTAACCTCCAAATCACAGGACATGCCTCCTCCTGGAAAACCAGACAACTGGGTTTTTCTCTAATCCTTATGAACCCACAGAGACAGAAAATACTAGCACTTATGCCTAGACATGCCCCCCAAAAAAGTTAAATAACTGTGCTGCTCTTACCCTTCTATGATGCTCTAAGATTGCCCCTGCTTTGTTTCAAAAAACAGTCAATGTTGTGCTCTGTTCAGTGTGAACTCAAACAATAATCACTGCTAGATAATGTGTGAGACTTGGCAGGTCAAAGAGATGTTGAGAAAATAAAACAAGACTACTGTAATCTTTTCCCACCCAACAAGAAGCCAGGAAATAAAGCCATAAGAAAAAAAAAAAAAAGAATGAATAGGACTGACTTAATAGAAATGTCAGGAGACACCAAAATCATCACACACATTCACAGAAGAGCTCTGCAACATTTCACACCACAACAGTAAGCAAACGGATCCAGGGTTTTCTGAGGCAAGCCACAAAAGCAGGAAAGAAACAAGGCAATCAACATGGGAATGTGTCTCACATGCTCAAAACGTTTGCCTGTAACTTCTTTTAATACAATAATTGCTCACTGGATAACTACTGCCTGTCTAAAACCTTAGCTGTGCCCATTCAGGGATGGAACCACAAAGTATCTCTTCTCAGTGGGCTGTAAAATGATTTTGTTATGGTCTGGAAATGAGGAGTTTGAAAATCTGGAGCTGAATATGCAATCTCAAGAAGGGTATTTTTATTTTCGAGAAGAGTTTTTGCTCCTCACAAGAAGACAAAGTTACTCTTACACATAGTGGCAGCACAGTGATACTCAAGCTTCTCTGGACCTGTAAGGTTCTGGCCACATGGCCTTCTGGCATCGAGACCACGTAGTGGTCCACCTTCAGGTTAGAGACTGTGGGTCTCTTCTTGGTCCCCCCCGACTTGCTAGGTCATTTTATGTCTCTCGGCATTTTGCTTTCCCAGAGTATCAAGCCTTTATGAACAAATACATCCAAAATCTCAAGAAGACAGTCGGCAGTTATCACCAGGAAGTATTGGTTCAAAAAGGAGAGAAACTTGACTAAATTTAAGACACCATTCTTCAGTTATTTTTTAAATAGATTTTGAAGTCCTTGAGCCTAAAGAAGTTTTGACAGTAGGGCAAAATATGTAAGTCAGTTCTCATCTGCCAGACACCTTCAAACATCCCTAATAATAAAAAAATAAGCCTTAAATAAGAAGTTTTTAAGGAAACCCTGCTTTGCATTTGCTTTTTTCTAAAAGGAAACCCATTGCTGTTGATGCAAAACCAGCTGCCAGTCTTCACTGTGTATATAGATAGCAAGCACACAAGTAAACAGGATAACAATGTCAGAGCAATAACAAAAGTTTTATCTGATTATCATAGCAGTGCTACTGGAGAAATTGATTTAAATAAAATATACTTTTTTTTCACTTCCATGTTCTAAGTGTTCCTATATACTAAATTCATGCATAAATGATATATAGGAACAGAGAACAAAACCTTACATTTATAAATATGAAGACTCCTTAGCAAAAGAAGCTTTATTTTTTTTCTATACTTATATTCCCCTGTGAATGATGGAAAAGGGAAAGGACATTTAAATTAATGGAAGACACTTGACCAAGCAGAAGGATGAAAAATAGGGAAGTGAGTGAAAGGAAAAAAGTAATATGGGTTTAGGCCTCACCCTCAGTGTCTCCTTTATTAATGAATCATGTTACTTTATAATTGGGAAATACTACTTTCTCTTGAACCCGCCCAGTTAACTACTCCATATTCCTTGTGTGTAACTTTTATCCAGAGCACCAGGATGGAGCAGGGAAGAAAGACCTGGCTGTCCTTAGCAGTGACATACTGTATCAATACCTCAGTCTCATTCTGTGATAGGGACATTCATGGTGTCTGCACCATGTGAGCTGGCCGGTGGCGAAGGGTGGGTGAATCACTGCCATCACAATCATCCCCGCAGCACTGCTGGACTGTTGCATTTGCATGCTGCAGGAAGAGCATCCTCCAGCCTGCTTGGTCTGTTTGGAGTAGGCATGTGCTCTCTGCAAACAGCTGCAGCCACGCTGCTCTGGCACGCCTGTTACCAGTACCTTGCTGGCAAGCCTCCCGGGTGGCAAGATAGGCTCTGCCAGAGAGACTGCCAAATTAAGTCTGGTGCTTGACTTTTAGACCCAATTTGCGTTGCAGCTTGCTTGCTGCCTGGACTAGGCTCACTCACGTCTGCCCACAGGGTTCTGAGTGCCATGGAACATACACTGAGCTTCAGTTAACCTCTCACTTCTGTATGGGAATCCTGCAAGAAACTATTCATTACAACTACCCACACATACCACACCCTGCTTCTTTACAGACACCTATCCATTAACAAAAATAACAATAAAAAAGCCCCCTAGGGAAATATACTTCTGAGAACCTGTTTTACTAACATGCTGTCACTGTGAGACATACATAATTAATAAAAGCAACTTTTTTTTCCTATTATACATTCTGTCAGAGGCAATATCTTATTTACAAAAGCAGGTATGTATGTAGTAAAACAGACATTAACTGTGTAGTTGACGATTGCAGGCTAATGCCCTTTTCCTGGGCAGCTGTCAGTCTGTACCCTGGCTTCTCTTTTATAGCTGTCTCACATTGCTTTTGGAACAGTATCACCAGCAGAGAGATGGAAGTTAAACCACAGTTGCTGTGTGTCTGACTTTTTTCCTTTTTTCTTTTTTTTTTTAAAGATACAACACAGTCTCTTAAAGCTTCCAGCTACTGAGTTAGGGTAGTAATCAACAGAAAAGAGAAAAAAGTGAAGCAATGTATGAAAAACTTCCAATGTAAGTAAAATTTGGGTCTTCCCTGTGATTTTTACTTTGAATTGGCATACCATGCTTGCACTTCCCTGCTAGTAATTGCTAGAACTGTAGATTATTCTTCAACTCCTTTTGATCTTTTTTGTTGTTTTTGTTTGTTTGATTGTCTGTTTGTTTTTCTGTTTCATAGTATAAGAATTGAAGGTTATTGTATTGAAATAAGATGTCTGGATTGTATGTTGCCAGTGTTGTCACGCAGAGGAACTGGAAAGTCCCAAAGTCAGCGCTTGCAAAAGAAAGTTCAATTATGTTCTTAGTTGAAGACACAGACTCCAAAAATGACTGGAGGTTTCATTAGGCAGGAAACAGTCATGGAGGTTTGAACTTCAAATTGCAAGTAGCTGAACTTTCAGTCTGACTGGAAAGATTCTCCAAGGAAAACCCCTTTCTCTCAGTTGCCATTTCACAATACTGCCTCTGCAAACTCATTCGTACGATGAGCTGCTCTGCCGTCCCTTGGGCGGGGGCAGCTCCAGCAGCCGCGGCCAGGGAGGAAAATCACAGCCAGCTGCTACTGATATTACTGCTGATGGACCGTGCGGAGGGTTGTGATTTAGCGGGGAGGAAACTGATAAACATTCCGGACTGACACAATCTGCTCTGCCACCACTATTAGCAGCGCCCATAATGGTCACTGATAATTACAGTGTCCGATAGCTTTGAAATTATTATTACCTCTCTGAGAGTGAGAGACAGCTGTGTGTTTACAGCTGACAGACTTCTGGTCTAGTCTGGAAAACGACCAGCAGCTACACCAAACTGGCTTCACACCTACAGTGATCCATAACCCACAGAGAACGGTTCAAACCACGAGGTATATCACAAAGAAACCCTGATAGGTAAAGGCAAAGAGCAAAGTAGACTGCAGATGTGAGTTTTCCTTGGCAGCAATTTACAAGATTGAACTTCTCTAGTTTAAGAATTCAGTTTAATGCTGAAAAATTAAATTTGATAAAGCATGCTATCATATACCAGCTGATGCAAAAATACCATGTGTTTTGAACACCATTAATTGTTCCAGTACAATGTTGTATTGTTTCCAAGTAGGCAAGATTACTGTGGTGGGTCATGGTGGTTTCATGATTATCCACTCTGTGAAGTTATATTTCACAGGCAACCATGTACATTTAGCCTTGGTCCTGGAAAAAACAGTTTTAGAGGAGAGTTTTGCAGAACTCCTTCCCTTGCTCTCTCACATAGCATTCTCTTGGAAAAAGAGAAAAAAACCCACAAAACCCCACAAACCCACAAAACCAAATAATTATTTATAAATAATAGAACACATGTCATATCATCTTCTATCTTGACTGTATTTTCAAACATTCATCCCTTTGTTCTGGAACAGAAATGTGAAGAAGAAGACTAGAAAGCAGGTAGAGAAGCCTTTTTACAGCATCTTTGGAATTCCAAAAAGCTTTTAAGTTCTTGGACTGATTTACCCTCTCCTTATTAAAGAAGATCTACATTGTTTTTTCTCTGCTTCTCTACTGCATGTTTTACTACCAGTCAACTACATTCAGAATTAAAATCATAACATCTTTTCCACACGTATTTTAGCAGTAATGAACTCATGGTGTTTATCTGTCTATCATCATCTCAAGATATCCTGCTGGCACATTCTTGATAGAGTAGAACCTCATGCATGTATAGGTCATAGATATTTAACTGCAATAGTCATGCTAAGTCAGACCTATAAAAGTCATGGGAACTGTTCCGGAAAGAAAAACACACAATGTATGGATGAACATTTCGTTTAACCTTGGCTAGAACTACTAGTGGTTTTAAAAGTATTTACTTTTAAAAGTTCTTCCTCAATTGTATGATGTTATCTGTCCTCATTAAGGCTTTTCTTCGACTTCCTCTTTTCAAGGTAATGGCTCTTCATTGTGGTGAAGAACATTGTGGTGAAGAATACCAGTAACTAAAGAATCGTCAAACATTTCTCCAAAGGCTGCAAGACAATCCTCTGCCATGGGTTGTTGGCTCTGTGTGTCAAAGTATTTCAAGGGCAGCTATATAACCCTTACGCTAAACAATGATGGAAAGTTCAAGTGAATGCTAAAAAAGTCCAGTTACTTTGTAGCTTTGGGAAAATAGCCAAGATACACACTGTCAGGACTGAGTGAAAATAACCTAGCACAAAGAGCTTCTTCAAACTGCTTTATTTACAAATTTACAGGATAGTTACATGAACCAAGAGGCAGGCAGGTCTGTTCATCTGACTGACAGCTATAGTAAGCCCGCCTGAGATCTGTACCTTGGAATGGGACTCTGGACAACCTCTCCAGTGCTAATAGCTAAGCTCCTCCCTCCTACTGCTAGGCTCATTCTCTCTTTTTCCATTTCATCATTGCTACTACTGCTTCTGTTCCAGCTCTTTCCAGTTTGGAGGGCAAAATTCTAGGATTTGCTTTGTGTTAACCAAGGAACACTTTGGGAGAAATATTTTTACAAATACATAATGCTCACGGGAGAAAATCTGCCCCAGAAACATTCACCAAGATATCAGCATCTATACCCTCCTAGATCCAGACTTCTTAGACAACCAAAGTCACATCAATACCACAAATACACCTGGCTCACATATCAGTGACAGTATGGTCACAACAGCCCAGAACTCAGGATAAATAAATTTTCCAGCTTTCTCCATATCTGATTTTCCTTCTGTAATCATATTAGCAGTAATTCCAGGTCCTCTTTAATTTAATGAAATTCTGTACTAAACGAATCAAAATTCCAATTCAGGAGTTTCCCAACAGCAATGACCATTAATCTGTGATGCACAGTAAAATCACTGGCTTAAAAAAGAAAACACCACCATCAACTGCTATTTTGAAGTCATTACTGACTACAAAGTCATGCTGGAACGTAGCTCATACCAACTGAAATATAGTGTAACTATAGTCTAATGCCTTACTGAGCCATTAAAGAAACTTCCCTGTGGGGCATATGTGAAGTTTGACATACCTTTTTAAACTATGCTGAAGACTAGATTATGGGGCTTTCTGCTATCTCACTGTAAAAGTGCATCACTCCCAGAGTGAGGGCAGACCCTCGTTCATTAGGACACTCCAGGCAGCTCATAAAATAAAGATCTGTTGAGCAGCTGGTAAACAGATAATTATAATACTTACATAGCGCACAGACTTGGGCCAAGCCAATATTTGAAACACATCTCTGACATATTTTATCTACAGTAGCCCTGTCCTTTCTCTTAAGGCTTTGCCTATATACCTGATCTTAGCAAGAGCATTTTGGTACAACAGAACACACAGTTTTAGAAAGAAAAGCAATGAGGGCGCTTCAGCTATCAGAGATGCGCTGGGAACTTGTTCATGCTGACACACCCATTCACAGCCCGGCAGTGCTGCAACCATTATAGAAGTATCCACTGCTGCTCAAACAAATTACATATATGTTTACCACGCACAGAGAGAGCCCTTGGGTGACAATGGCCCTGAAAAATGTATTTTTTTAGACTCCTGGAACTGATGAGTAGAAAAATAATGTAGAAGTGCAATTGTTATCCCTAACCACAAAATGCCTTGAGGCAGCTGCAGTCACAGTGAGTCTGTTAGAAGTATGGTCATTTCCCTAAAACATGGTTGAGCCTGCACCATGTGAAGTTTCAAAAGCTTTTTGTCCTTTTGGACATAGAATTTTTTCTTCTCTGTATTAACATTTCATTTTTACATACAAATATTTGAAGCACATAACCACGCTAGAGTAGGTTAAACGACTGAATTTTGTGGTCACTTCTAAGCCTCTTTGTTCCAAAATCTCATCAGTCAGCTCCAAAGAAACCTTAGCAAGTCAGAAATAAGCATGTTTGGCATAAAAGCTCTCCACATTTCAGTCACAGATCCCTGCAGTTTTGCTTCTGCTCAGAGGTGTCCCAATGCAGTCTGTTTTAGCTGGTGGTTCAGCTCATGCAAACTCAGGAAAGCAGTTGTTGTGTGCTGGGAGAGGTGGGGGCGTCACCCCCATCCCACCCCCTGCCTTTTCTCTGCAGTCTGAAACGGAGCTGGGAGAACAAACTGAATGTGCAACAGCAGTCACATTGTCGAAATGAGCTTTACCAGAGCCATTCTATATTGCATAATGTAGTTCTGTTTTCAGTTTAAACTTCACTTTAATGATCTACAATTTACTTTTTACAGAGCTGGAATTGCCCTTTACAAGCAATACACAGCTTTCTGTGGCTGTACAGACCAGCACAACTGAGATTACAGTTCTAAAGCATCTCTGATAACACTTAAAAATAATAAAACTCTATAGATGGAAGAAAGCTGTTAGCTACCTAGCAGAAGAGCGCTTGCTGTCTGAAGCATAAACTTAACAATCATAAGTGTTTTCATTCATAAAAAAAACTTACGTGTTTCTGTTAGACAAAGCTTCAGCAAACATAATCCAAAAGTTGTCCATAAGGAGAACTTGGCCATTGCTTTCTTGGAACTGTTTTGCAAAATCCAAAGATCCTTCCAAGTTGCAGGAATTAAAAAAGCCCCAGCCCCGACGCTTGTTAAGCCTGCAGTCAATGAGTCTGAAGTCTGCTGCACTTTTTATTCTGATTCAAAGGAATCCAGTAATGACATAACTGGGAGGGGGAGCTCCATCAAAAGTCACACCCATATTGCAACAAGTTACCCAGCAGCAGAAGAAGGGGGAGTGGAAGGAGAGCTAGGACTGACTAAGCAGGCACACTTGAGTTTTA
>JAWWEU010000158.1:19407454-19439494 GCA_035583155.1 Acropternis orthonyx | reverse complement strand
GAGGGGAACTAGTACTGACTAAGCAGCCACACTAGAGTTTTAAAGAGGCACTAAACCTCTTCTTCTTACACAAGTACAGTCAAAAATTATACTTGTTGTGCTTGCAGGAAAAATTGTGTAATCTCTCCCGAGGTAGCTCAGAAATGCACTGTTTGTTATAAGCTTTCCCTCTTTCATTTTAAAATCTCTCCATTGTTGCAAAAAAAGCACTAGAGATTCTGAACTCCAGCAAAGCATCAGTAACACCCTAGATGTTGCCCAAAAGTATTTTGCTTATTCAGTCCTCACCATTTTCTTTTCTTTTTTTTTTTTTTTTAGCCCCGTTCAATTTAGGGCAAGTAAATTGCCTGCTCTGCAATGAAGCTTTCTGCAATGTTTTTGTTCATTGCTGGAGGATAACCTCACACAGAAGGTGAGGCAGTTCAGTCTCCCACAGTCCATTCTATCCTTGGTTTCTCTGCCTAGGCTGCTTCAACAACAGTGGTAAATAATGCCAGTGCCAGCAGTGATACTGAGGATTAAGGATGATATTTTATTGTACTGATGGTATAAGGCATGCAAGAAATTATTTGTCCTATTCCCAATTCACAAAGCAGAGAAAACAGGATGAAAAGGTATGACATCTTTGATGTTCAGCCAAGATCTCAGTTCCTGAGGGACATGTGTTCACTGCAGTGTGGGGTTTTGTGTGACTCTAGATGCCACACAAAGTCCCTGGTGAAAAGCCCAAGGCCTCTGCAGATGAGCAAAAGTGGTGCCTTGGCGATTTCCCGTGGTGCACTGGCCTCTCTTCGGAGCTGCAGAATTGGGACAGTGGTTTGTGTGCCATGGAATGAGGGGTGGGTTCGTCAGGGATCACCGAAGCCAGTACATCTCACCTTTAACAAGCAACGCGTGGCAAAGACTGCCAGCCTGTAATGCTCTGATTTCAGTTTTACTTGCCAAATTTGGAATGAATAGTCCTGTATCAGATTACCATTTTGTCGATCTTCCCACTTGAAAGAATTTTCTCATTAATTTTTAATCTCTGTGAACACAAACAATGGAAAAATACAGATAGGTCTTTCAAGCCACAGGCACAAGACTTTCACACAAAGAGGTTTTCAGGACTTTGTGTTTTCTTTGACTTTTGACTTAGAGATGGCTGGTTATCCTTTCCTCAACCAGCCAAATTTTTAGCAACAGGTTCCAACAGGATTTTCCTACAGGTCTAGAATATCTGATGGGCAAAGTTAAACTGAAAAAATCTTTCCTTAAAACACAGGGAATCTGTTTATTAGGAAACTAGCAACTTTGAAATTACAGATAAAACCCATTTTCTGTAGTTAATATACTGCTTTTTCTGTTGAAAGAAATGGCTTCAGAAGCAATTAAAAAGCAATCTCCTATACACATTACTGTCTATATTAATGAAAAGAGAAATATTTCTGTGAATTCCTGTACATTTATATCTATAAATATCTTGGCACCAAAATACATGAAGGACATTCAGTGGGATTTGAAATGCTGGTGCACAGTCAATGAATGTTTTAAATTTACTAAGCATATATTTTTCTTCAATTGCTACATTGCATTACAAATTCATACCTGTGGATGAAACAGAAGAATTGAATATTTAATTAAAATGTAGTTAATTTTGAATCTTATTTTTGGTGAATGTAAAATACCTCACTGTTAATGCCCTGAATTCATAATTATATAGATTTTAAAAAATGAAAATAAGTTTTCTTTGGCACAGGTAAAGGGACAATACCATCCATTTCAGAGATGTGGGCAAGTGTTACGGAGGAAAAGTCTTACTTTACAAGGAGTGGAAATTCCTAGTCTCTTCATGGTCTGATGTTTCTAATTCTAGTCCTTCTGACATCTGATTATGAGTAAGGTGTTTTCTATATACAAAACATTATTTGTTATTCATCTTAGACTTTTCAGTACTTCTGCATGTGTTTGGTGGGGGTGGGTAATATTCCACTTTGGAAAGACTGTCTTGTTTGTTGCCCTGTAAAACTGGGCTAAGATTAGACACATTTAGATCAGGTGCATGAAGGTGCTTAGTGAGCAAAGCAAATGGATAAGACAGATGCATACCAGAAAAATAATTCATCATGGTTCATCATTTCATGTGATAAATCACAAAAATAGTTAATGAACTGTATCTATATAACATGTAAGTTTTTCCATTTCACGTTCCATCTGCTTGCTTGCACATCAGCCTAAGACACAAATTTGGGTTCCAACAAAAAAGTGATACAAAAATATTTCCTTATTTCCCACTCAAAAATACTCAAATACGTTCATCTGATGTAGACAGCAGACCAAATTTAGCCTGGCTGCAGGGCCTAATGCTACCCAGAAAATTGAGTCAAAGATGTACCACTCTGGAAAAAGTGTTTTTGGGGTTTTTGGTTCTTTGTTTGGATGGTTTGGTTTGGTTTTGGGGATTTCGTTGTGAGAAATACTTAACTTTTCCTTTAGTTTGGGATAATCTTAGTACATAGGAACAGAAAAATCCTAAAGCAAATTTGCAGCTGAAGAAATGCAGCAGAGCATCATTTTAGGTGAGACTATCAGTATAGTTAAATATTTGAGCTTTAGGAATTTGCTTACTCCCTTTGCAACAAGCAGTTAAATTACTGGCACCAAAAATTTCTAAAATAATTAACGGTACCAAATGAATTAAGTTTTCAAAATAGAATGAAACGTAAGATTAAAAATTATAAATCCCCAGCATTTCAAAAAGTGTTTTTCTGTGACATCTTTGACGCAGGGAACACTGAATCTATGATGACGCAATATAGTACAGGAACACCAGAATAACTCACTTGTGATTTTATCACATACATGAACTGTCACCAGCACTAATTAATTTTTATAACAATCCTATTAGGGGGTACATGTGATGGTGCCCTAGAAAAGGAACATGCATGATTTACAGTGACATAAAAAGATGTTTTTGTGAGAATTCTCACAGAGGATGACATTCTGGCCTAGCTGAACTCAAAGACCAAAATTCCACTGAACTCAGTGGGGCAGCCTCTCCCTATAATATATATTTGAATTTTATTATGTGGACAGACAAGAAAATGAATGGATCTGAATGAACCTGTACTTACGATGGGAAAAAAGGTACCAACCAACAGAAACTGATTTCAATATCTAATGGGAACGATTGAAAGGAGGATAGAATAGAATTCTGTTCCTGTGAAAATAGCTGGCATTTCTCTTATGAAAACCAGAAATTTATTAAAAAAAAGGAAGCTTCTAATTTGAAATATTTTTTCCTATTACTAGCAGAAATACCTTTAAAAAAAGAATTAAAAACCAATTTTCTGAACATACTTTGGTAAATATTTCAAGCTTGTTATGGGGAGTTGAAGAACATAGTCTTAATGAATATAAAAAGCACAAGTCTCATAAGGTAGTTCTGGTCATGGCCATGTATATTTTGCATAGACTACAGGTGATCTCTGAGACTCTCTGAAAATCCTGTTTGGGGGAGCAGAGAGGATTTTATACCCATCTATCTGTAATATCAATAAAATAAGCTATTTCTAATACGATTTCCTCCTTGTCCCTAGACTGCAATCTAGTTTCCTGCATTTCAGACTGGATTCAATTTCAGACTAGATTTAATTTTCATTATCAATCCTGAAAACAGGTTTTGTAATGGGAATGGTTGTAAATGTTTCAGTGTGGCAAATCTTGCACTGCACTCTTTTCTTGGGCTCTGAGAGTTGATGGCAAGGCATAAGAGGAGCCTGTGCTGGTTTAAGCAAGAAAAGCTGCTCTTTTGGCTGGAGGGCAAAGCACTCCCTTGGGAAGTTGAGCGCCCGGTTCTACTCCCATCAGCCTTTTGTTCCTAGATGTAATTTACAGCCTGTGTCCTGCAGAGAGTTAGGAAGATGAACAATGGTTCCTAGTTGTTTACTTCTGAAAAAGGCAGCAACCCAGCTTGGCACCTACCGTGTGGATTCATCAGCCTGTTTTACTGGTTTGCCCCAGATCCCTAAACAACTCACTAATCCAACCCAGGCAAAAATCTTAACAGCCAGAATCGCTCAAGTAGGCCTTAAGAAACTCTTTGCAGTGAGGTTTCTTCTGTGGCAGACTGTGTGGCCCCATCAGCTTTCTTGTTCTTATCACCACCCCAGTGCATGTAGTCCCTGGCTGACCCACATCTCCCAGCGGGAAATCACAGTGCCGGTGCCCTCAGAAACTCTAACACCACTATGCCCAGTAAGTTACTTCGCTGTTGTTGGAGATGGAGCAGGAAATCTGCACACAGCAGCTGCCACCAGCTGTCCAAGCGTGCAGCAGAGACACACAGAATGCATTAGTGACATTTGAGTCACAGGCAGCTGTGTAGAGGGCTGAGGGTGGGGGAATACACGGGAAACTGAGGGGAGAAGGGAAGACACATGTTCTCTATAGGTGGTTTCTGTCTGTCTCTACCCTCCTTCCTCTTGGTAGACCTTCCCAGCACACACCGTGAAAGAAGACCCTGGAACCGATACATCTGACCATGAGCTGCCGTCTTTGTGCTAAGCATTCTCTTTTCCCACTTTCATTTCTTCTGTTTGCAGTCAAGCTTATCCTAAGCCATCTGCAGGATATACTCTTTATCTCCTCCCCCACTATCCTTCCCACTGTCTCTCCATTTTCTTCCTTTTAATTTTGTTTCTTCTACTTTGACTTCCCTCTCTTGTCTCCACTCATTTCTCCTTTTTCTTAGCTTCTTTCTCATCCACTCTCCCTTCTATGCAGCATATTGGAATTATTAAATAAAACATTTAAAGCCCCAGAAAACCAGGTGAGCTTTACAAAATGCAAACATTCACACCACTCAGGAAACACTTCATATTTGCATAACCAAACTTTTAATTGTAACCTACAGATAAATACTTAGGGGCTCTTATGCCTAATATGAACCTGACCGGAGCTGTTCAAAGTCAGGGGAGGTTGTCTACTGATTTTGAGGAATTTTGGATCAAGCCAGCTATGAATGGTATTTGGTTCAGTCCCAGTGTCTACATCATAACTTTTCATAGTGCGTTATGTGCTTCCCCTGTATATATACAATCAGAGGATAGAGGGATTGCATCAGATATGTAGGCATGGATAAAACATTTTCCTATCCAAAGAAAGGAAACCCCCGATTTTAGTTGGAACAATTTCTGTTCACATAGATCTATTCGTGCCGGTCTTGCCATAGCCACATTTAACATAGCCACATTTAGATTGTGTCTTAAACATAGCAGGGCGGGAATCAATAATTAAGCCTATCTTTTTCAGCTGCAAAGAACCCAAAACCAGACCCGGTCTGTATATAAACAGAAACTTACTGGATTTCAGTAGTCTCCCTGTTAGTTTTATGACCCATGTCAGAGGTGGAAGGGAAGGAAAAGCATCCTAATTTTAGACCATAATAGGCATGTTTGTTTTCGGAGTCAAAGATTCCAGCTGTTTCCAGTGTCACTCTAGGAGGGAAGGTGCAGGTGTGTGCACATCATACAATGAACAGGGTGATGAGACTGACAGGCATGGCAGTGCTAGGCTTTGAACTGCTAAACACTCTGAGTAAAATACACACAAAGCTGCCTGCTCCCCTTATAGGGTTTTAGGGAATGCATTGCTACAGCTGTAGCACCTTCTTTCTCAAATGGGCAGTCCTTTTGCCTTGGATGTGCAGACATTTCTACCAACACCCCCTGCCCCAACTTTTTTTTCCTTAGTTATGAAGGTTAAACATAGCCAGGAATCAGTGAACTTGGTTCCTCCTGGTGCAACAACAGCATTTTCTTTCCAGGGGTTTGATCCTTTTCTCCTCAGCATGGCCAAAGCCAGTACTGCTGTCTCACTGAGCTACCCTGGAAAACAGGGAACTTGAGGAGGTGTTTCAAGTCCAAATGGCACTATGTGCCCCTCCATAGGTGGAGACTGCATAAGGCAGGAAAACCTTGCCCCCCGTCCTGTTTTGCCCTTGGAGCTTAATTTCTGAGCTCTACATAATCTATGTTGGAATTGTCAAGTTAAAAAAACCTATGATTTTTGAGGGAAGTTGTCTTACTTACAGTGTAAACAAGCAAAAGAAGGTAATTCTGAGTGACTGCAGGCAGGAGTTTAGTGTGAAGCTGGGACAGAGGTACAGAAAATAGATTTCTTAGAATTAGTGAGACAGAAACTCTGGTTTTGCACATTTCCATGTGCCTGAATTTCTGCTATAGAAATAGATGAGGGAGGGGCTGAATGCTGTTACAACATAGTGAGTTTTTCTTTGAACTGGGAATTGTCACACTAGACTGGACATCCACTGCCCACTTAACAACTTGGCTTAAGGAACAGCATTTTAGAAATTAAAAATAAACACTCATTTGGGATATTATTACACAGTTGGTAAGAGTTGAGTTATGGATTAAGTTTCTTTCGTTAGAGAGAAATTCATACCTAGAACAATACAGCTGTGTTTGAGAACATATCTCTATTACTGGACAAAACCTGCTATCACTTTGGTTTATTTGCTTTGTCTTTGTTTTAGTAATATTGAATGACAATAACTATCCAAATTGAAGAAACAATATTACCTTGAATATGATTCTGAAAATGTGCTTGCATTCAGTTGCAGTCCTTATGGATTGCCTTTTGAGAGATATTTGACAAGATCTACCAGCAAGAGGCATCACACAGACAGAAATTATATTAAAAAAACCAAACCAAAACAAAAAAGTAAATGTTTTATGCAATTGCAAATTACAAAATTTGCACTATGCTGGTGATTTATATAAATACGGTAATCGTCAAATTACACATGCTCATCATTGCTAACCAACCCCATATCATCTTCTGGTTCCTCAATACTACTTTTTCAGTAATTTGTGATTCATTGATAAAGAAAAGATTTGTTCAGGAATTCACCAGATTCTTCAGAATAATGCATGTCTAAAATATTTGCAATGTGTTCACAAATGTTTAAGTTGCAGAAATGTACAACTGGCAATAAATAAAGTATTACGAGTTATTTGTTCATCTTTAAAGCATTATTTATATTGTCTAAATATTTTACTGAAGTGTTGGAAGAATTAAACAGTTCATGTCTGAACAGCATTTTGAACAAGTCAGATCTGGAAAGCAATTAAGACTCCTTCAGATGTCAAAGTTTCAGTCAACTTGCACTGAATTTACAAGAAATTATCTGTGTCTGAGTCATCTGGGATTTCAAAGATATGATGTGAGACCAAATTCAGTGATATAAAAATGGATATGAGAACTAGCAAGAGAACCTGAAATTTATCTGCTGTCTGAATGTATCTGAAGTCTCATCAGTAAAATGTCCCTCTTCCTATCTTTTCTAAGATACATTAAGATAAAGAAGTTTATACACATAAAGATTTAACTGGGGTTCAAACTCCACTCAGTTTGTTTTTTATAACCAACCTTTCCATAACTGTCTCAAGAATTTTATGAAAATTTTCCCTGGGGGAATTGGTAGGAGAGGTGGAGATAATAAAAGAAATAAAAAAACCCCTCTTCTGTTAGTCTGATAGAGCTGGAACCATAACAAACTCGTCACACCACTACACAGCAAGCAGGCACTGCAAGCCAATACCACAGAAAGAGCATCACACTGAACAGTGTTTTGAGAGTCTTGAGACAAAATGGAATGTGTTGAGTGCACTCCTGCAAAGATTCTTTCCCCTGTACAGGAGGAGAGTCACAGTTTGGTATCAGCTAGCACAGGAAGGATGGATCTACATCAACATCAACTCTTACAAAGGTATTACTCCCTAAGTAATGAATTATACAAAGCATATCTCAAGGGGCATAGATGTGAGATAGACAGGCTATGAATGTTCAAGAGTCGAGTTCAAATACAGATATAAGGATACTGAAGCTTATCTCAACTATTTAAGGATTCCTTTTTAACTTCTCCCTCCTGTATTCAAATTCAGTTATTCTGTCCTAGTCTAGCTAGTTTTTCCTCTCTTCTTAATCACACCTTTTCTGTACAGACAGATATCTGAAACTCAGTTCACATAACCTAGTCTTTGCTGAACTTAGCAATTCCAGAATGCTTTGCACTTTTTCTAGCTTTAGAGAAATAAATGAAGCACTCGTAGAAACCTGAGAAATTAAAAGGTAAAAATACACCATACACTGCTAGCCACATGCAGCCAGAAACCCTTATTGAACACCTGAGGAGGTTCAGACTGCATCTCTCAAATGATTACTTATTTCCTTCCACAATATGAATGTCATGTAGAGGGCAGAGCAAATTCTTTGCACAGTATTAAGTGTGAGAATGTAGAGAAAAAAATTATTTTTATTCTCCAAACTGAAAATAGAGCTTATAGTGTTAATTATTTGGATTGTGATTATCTGAAATAGAATGCAACCAAGACTATAAAACTAAACACACTTCTGAATGGGTAAGACCAGAGTACTGGATTTTACGAAGGATTTTTTTTTTTTTTTTTTGCCTGGAATGTGGAAGAGACAAATTTAAGTCCTTTATCTGCTATAAACATTTTAACCACAGCTGCTGGTGGGCATTTGGGTCCCCTTAGTGTCTCTCAAGCATTCACATTGAAGTTGCTCCGTTTTGCTTAGTTAGGGAGATATTAGGCCAGAGAGAGAAACTGAACCTATGGCTGATGGCTTTGTTTGACTCTCTTGTGGGAGAACCGAGGTTCTCCTTCCTTCAGAGAGTAGGCAGTTTAGCATGTATTTGCACATCTGCACAGCAAAGACAGCTCTAGCCTGCTCCCAGCTGAGCCTGCTTCAGAGCCGAAAACATTGTAGCCTCAGTTGTTTGGCATTGCATATGAGCTAATTAGCCTTGCAGATAAACCCAACTAGCTCGGGCCAGTTACATTCTGGTAGTGATCTATGGCTTTCAGGAACTCATGTCTTTACATAGCTTGCAATTATGTGGCAGTACCAGCTGGGTGCATCTCTTCAGCCTCTTCTACCGTACACTGAAGCTGTGTCCCCGGTCCCTTAAGGTGAATTTACCTACTCAACACAGCACACTGCAGGATTTCGTCATAAATCACCTGTAAGACTGTTTGTGGCCTGTCAGATAAGAAAGAGCATGTCAAAGGAGCTGTCTGTGCTTTCCTCACCACCCTACTTCTTTTTTATCTTTTTTTTTCCCCTTTTGCAAGGCTCTGCAAGATTTCAGATTTTGGTGATACGGAATTAGGCTGAAGCCTAAGTCAGCAACAGTTTTAAAGCTTAAAGCCAATAGATTATAAAGCCCATTCAGTAACAGACTTTGGCCTTGCCAAATAAATTCTTTGTCAAGTAGGAAGTGTGGCCAAGCAAGATTAGGAAAAACTCCTCCTGAGGCTCAATTGGAGAAAGCGGTAAAATTCAGACAGAAAAATAATTAATTTGAACATTAGGAGGATCCTGCTATGAGACCAGCTACATAATGGAATAGCTTTTGAGAACATGCTCATCCTTGCTGAATGATGGATGAGATGAGCAGACCTTTTAACCAGGAGTCTGCTATTCACCTAAGAGGATCTTAAGGATCCCACATCTTAAGTGCCATACTAGAAACATCAGACACTGACACCATTACTAGGAATTAATCACATCATGGGAGGATTTTCCACTCCTCAGAGACTTTACTGCTGACAAGGCGTTTTCAGTCACACAGCTTTCAGGCTGAAATTTAGCTGGTAGCTTTCTCTGTTTCTTGGAAAACAGATTAATTACTTTATGGGAAAGAAGCTGTATTTTAACCTATCTCATCTCTAGTAATTTTATTAACCATCTTACAGACATCCTGGGGTTTATATTTCTCAATAATCCATTTGAACATCCCTGATGGATGAGATAGTATCAGTAGGTAACAAATTACTAGGTGAAAAATTAGGAATTTATGACATTCATTCATAACAGACTCTTACTTTTTTTACTCCAAAAGAAACACCAGCTTAATTACACTTTCCTCCACTCAGTGCCTTTGGCATGGAAAGACAGGACTATGTTCTGGGCTGTGCAATCCAATTAGAGCCTCACATGACCAAGATCTTAGAGTAAGTTCTACTTCCTCACAGATTCAGTAAATGCTTTTAACACAGGAGAAAACACGGCTTTATGCTTGACTCAATTGAGAATTCAGGACACAGGCACTGTAAAGAAAAACATCTATACTAAAAGAGTTCTCTTAAACATATGTATAGTGACCTTCTAGGCCAAGTTCACTGTCATTGCTGTGCTATTACACATTCTTCAGGGCTTTCCATGCCGAGTTACTACTTGGCAAACAATATTTGCTGTTTAGAATGGTATGCAATGCTAAAGGAATATTTGAAATAAAAACTGTTCAGCTCTGACTTGTTTCAGAAATTGTTATGAGTTGAGTGGTACAGAGGGAAAGAAAGTATAGAGGACAGGGACACAGGATTGAAGAAAAAGGACAAGGACTAGGCTGAATGCACTCTTTTCTCATTAGCATTATTATAATGTGGTCAGTGAATCATTTCTGAGCTGCAGAAACATGAAATATATAGTGATCTCTTCCTCGTCCATAAATATAGTAGTAGGGTAAGGAAAGAGCATAAGATCTGTCAGGAGATATGTTTTTAGTCACTGAAAATACCAAGTCTACAGAGACAGACATCTGAAGCAAAATGTACTTATATAATTTCCTTCGTATGACTCTTTACAATGCTCATTCATGTACATGGTTTCAGCAATGCAACATTGAAGTATCTTTATAAATTTGAGAGCCACAAGGTGATTTAGAGAAAACTGGGGGAAAAAGGGGAGTTACAGGAGACGTTCACATGATGGTGACTCCTTTTGCTTTCTGGGGCAGTACTGAGTTGAGACAGACCACAGGGTGACGGAGTAACACTGGCCTCAGCCATTCTTTCCCATAGGCAGAGACCCAAATTCAACGGATTTTTTGGTCCCAGCTGTATCTTCCCTATTTCTAAACTGTCCCAAAATGAGCCAGAGTTTGACCCTAATTGTGTTTAGTTTTGGGGTCCTGACTGTAAAAAGCTTCAAGATGGAGTTTTTCTCTTAGAGATAGAAAAGTAGTTTCTTGATTGGAGGAGAAATTCCTTTTTCATATCAGTGTAAAAATACCTTTTTTTTTCCTCAAGACAAACACCATGGTTGGCAATTTGAACCCTTTCAGCATTTTGAGATCTGGGTACTGTCTGTCAGCCAGTTGCCAAGTTTGTGTGGAAAGCAGTCTGAATTCAAATGTACAGTCAACCAAAACGGCACTCAGATGTACCTCAGAATGATCTCAAAGTTAACAGTACAATAAAAGGAGAATAAGATACAAATCAAAGTTTTAGAAATTTGGTCTGTTCCATGCCTAAAGTATTAAAATCTTGATTTCTTGATTAAAAGCTTGATTTCCCCATTTTGGGTATAAAGTTTAGCTTTGGTTAGGAATTCAAACATATCCCTAAGGTGGAACACTTACAAATGCAGACAATGTTCTATAAGCCAATATGCTTCACTAGGCAAAATACTACATTGACTCTTCTCCCTATTTATACACTAAATCTCAACAGATTTTAGAGGGGAAAGGAAATTCCAAAGTCTCAAGAATTTCTTTAAATCTCAGCTTGCTTTCTCTGTTAAATCAAAGACACACAGGAATTTGCTTCTCTGATGACTGCTATGAGGTAGAAGAAGGTGCAAACCAAAGAGGATGCACAAAGCAGAGAAGAGGTGAGCCTGGAGAGAATTCAGAAACCTGCTGCAAGACATAAAATCTCAAGTCAGATACAAGCTCTAGAAAGGAGACATTAGTCATGATATGGACAGAGAACTCATTTCCACCCAGCAATTAAGATCACACTGTCTCAATCAGTAATAGTTTGCATGTAACCACCTCCTACTCACACTCATTCGGGATAAACAAAAATTCACTTATTAACTTTATTTTTTAATTCAGCATCAAACACATTTGTTTAATTCTTTTCAAAAGTTTTTGAAATGGAATCAGAAGCCACCTGTGGGGTTCACAAATAAACTCCTGTTTCCAAAGGAACAAACACTTTTTTTTCCTCAACTTCCACCTTAGTCCAGTCATTTCTTTCCACTACATGTGGCTACATGAAGAGTGATAGAAAGTCATAAATAACTATGCCAGGTATTTGGCAATGAACTCTCTCAATTACAGTAAATAAATTGCACATCAGATGAGAAGCTGCAGAACAGTGTGTTACACTAGGTTTTTTTGGGGCGATTGGGGGTTTTTGTTTTGTTTTGTTTTTCCTTGGAGGGGGGGAGGGTTTGATTGTTTATTTGGGTGGTTTTTAGTTACAATTTACTTTAAATTTGAAGAACTTCTCATCATCCTCTTAAGGGAAATAAGGGCCTAAGCTATGCAAGTAGATTACACAAAGTATCAAACTGGCATTCAAGGATTGCTTGGTTTAAATATCGCTCAGCATTTCTGCACAGTTGTCATGTTGTTTGAATTCCTATGGAAATATTAATGGTGTTTCACTTTTGTGAAGTAATTTCATTTAAAAGGAGAGGAACTGTAGCAGAAATATAATTTCTGATTAGGTGGTAAACGTCCATCACATTAAGTATACTTCAGAAAAAAAGCAGTTTGGATACCAGGCTTCTTTGCATCTGTTTTCATTTTGACAAGCAAATGAATGTTAAAACCTCTACAGTAGCATGTAGTCATCCAAAAACACTTGTATATGTATATATAGATTTCTAACACTATATATGTGTTCATATGTGTGTGTAAAACAAAAAACTTTACTAATCACCCATCACCTATTTAAAGACCAAAACTACAAAAAACCCAGAAAGAATAATATTACATGAAAAAGGGATTCCTGAAGGACTTCACCCCGAGGGTGTTTGGGCACTGGAACAGGCTCCCCAGGGAAGTGGTCGCAGCACCAAGCCTGGCAGAGTTCAAAACATGTTTGGACAATGTTCTCAGGCACATGATATGACTCTTGGAGGTGGTCCTGTGCTGTGCCAGGAGCTGGACTTGACAATCCTTGTGAGTCCCTTCCAACTCAGCATGTTCTGTGATTCTGTGACTTTAGTAAGATGTACCATTAACCCAAATCAAGGAAACACTTCTCAGTATCTGTTGGAAATCCTGATTTACGATCCTTCCAACTCTGCCAATTTGTCGTGAAAGGGTGGGTTAGGGCTGCTCAAAGAATCACCGTCAAAGGTATAAACAAAAAATGTTTTAATATAAATGTATAAAAATGTGACTTAACCAAGTTTGATGGCAAGGGTCACTCTACTACTTACTACATGGATGAAGCATACAAAGGCAAATTGTTTTAGAATAGATTTAGAATGATTCACACAAAGACGAAAGATGCAAAAGGGTAAGGGAGACTCTCTCATTGAGTCACAAGGTTCAGAATAGACCCCCTTGCTTTCTAAACCCATGACTGAGCTTAGGTGGGCTTAGTCCACCCTGTATAGCTCAGAACTGTGGTCAAGTAATTATAATGATAAAGTATTTATTTCTACCAAGGACTCAAAATACAGTAAAATAAGTTTTCCTTTATAACACCAAATTACTGCATTTCCCTACAGTCAGAAACTGAGTGTTTAGCAGAGTGGGAGGCATGGAGAATGTCCCCATGTCTCAAAGTCCTGTCTGTCTCACTAGAATCTGTAATGCCACAGTAAGGATACTAACTACAACAGAAGCACATGTTTGGGGTGCTGTTTTCCTTTTGTGCAAGGTCTAAAACCTGCACTATTGTGCAGTGTCTCTTCTTAACAACTCACTGAAGAAACTCATTATTTTAATATTTGAACTTCCCCTTTCTACAGTCCCTATAAGGCCCTGTTCCTCACCCCCACCCCACCCCACTACAAGTTATCTCATCTCTTCTGTCGCAAAAACCACCCAACATTCTTATCTAAATTTAAGAAGTAGGTATTTCATATTTTTTCAGTCTTTAGTTAGGTTTTACAAAACTCTTGTTAAACCATTTTTTCTCTGGCAGGATGTTAGGTTAAAAATTGAATCCATGTAAGTTCTCTTTGAAAAATTATATAAAATTTTAAATAGAAGGTGTGTTTGACAGTGAGCTCCCCATATTCTCTTGTTTTTTCACACAGTAAGCAGCCTAACTTCAGCATGTGGTAATCCTTAAGGTATCTGTAGTGACTGATAGCCCATTGCTGCAGGCACTGGATACAGGGACATGTTCTGTCCCATTCCCTCTTAAAGGCAAGTTCCTGTGTCACTGTACAGTCATCAGTGGCTCATGGTACCGGCTCATCAAGTGCCTATTTCATACTCCAGGCAGCTTCATTTATTCCTAACTGCTGTTCAGAAGCTACTGATGACTGCACATATTGTTCAATATTGCTCAAGAAGAGAAGAAATTCCCAAAGAGAAAAACAATGGTTTATCTGGTAAAGAATCTCTAAAACACAAGTCTTTCCTACCTTTCATAATATCACCTTGTACAAGAAGTGTTCACCTGTACGTATACTCCTTCAACTAAAGCAGAAGTTCTTTTTATTCTGCTTTACTCATTGGGCTAAGGAGAATCATGTCAAAAGAGAGAGGAAAAAATAAGCTGAATTAAGATGTTAGTTCACAGAAACTTTCTGCCCAGTCTGTTGCCCTTTTATCTTCCTGATTAAGTAAAAATTAAAACAAAGAATGTTTTTGCATGCCCTCACTTTTCTTTGAAGATATACATAAGAGTGTGTCTTTAACACTGGTGACACTTGTAAATATTATTGAATAGTATGAGACTGAATCCCTACTTTATCGCCGCGCTCCAAATATTGTTTTAGGAAGCCAATGTTTTTCTACTATAGTTTCTCACTGCACTTCAGAGTATACACATTTACTGTATTTGAACAGAATACACAGTCAGAGAGGGAGTTACCAGTGCTGGTGAGATTATTTCCTCTCTCACTTAGCAGACTGTAACACACATACTCCCAAAGTAGCAATGACTGCAGCTTTTCCACCACTGAGATCACAACCAGAATTAAAGAATTTCCTTTTCCATTGCTTACAGTATTCTTTCTTTTTATTTTATTATTTCCCCAATTCTTCTGGCCTAAAACACAAATCCTGAGTATAAACTATCTACTTCGCTCAGTTCTTTAAGCAAAATGGTTATCATCCTTCCCAGGGATCTCTCAGCTTAGGACTTTGTATTTTAAAGAACCTTGAAATTCTGAGCTGGAAATTGAATTGATAGTACCTTTAAAAGAATATGCGTTTACATTTGTGTTCCCATTTCTGAATATTCAGATCTTAATTGAAGAAAACATTAGATTAAACAGGACAGTAAAGCAGTGATAATCAGTGCAGAACTTTATGTTGAGCTTAGTAGTTTCTCTTTCAAAGGATAGGACTAGATAATCATCTGTGCAATGCAAAACAATTCCTCCAAAATGGATTTTCTAATTTGAAGATACATAGTTAAAATATTTATTCATCATTCTCTCTTACTGTGTTGGCCAGAGAAAGGAATTAGAAATAACTAGATAGGTCACTGTCACAAAAATCTTTCACAGTTCTCTCTTACAACAGCAATTTTAAGGAGGAGCAAATAAATTATTTTGTGTTCTATGCTGAGGTATGTGGTGCCTTTGGTTTGAGAGGAACAAACCTGGTATTTCCACAGTAAGATGTCCTTGGAGTTAGCTGGTATGTTTCCAAATAACAGGCATCAGTAATGACTCAAAAATTCAGTGTGTTGTCCACTGAAGCACTTGATAACTTTCTAAAATACATTTCAGCAAGAACAAAAAACAAGCCCACAAAAATTTGCTTAAGTCAAAAAAAAGCAAATACAGATGCATTGTGAGAGATCCACCTATACGAGCCTTATTAGAATGAACTACAGGAGCCCCAGGCTCAACAAGCCCACTCCTATTGAAACACTTGTCCACGGCAGTAATACCAGCAGGCTGGGTAAAGGTTCAGGTAAGCTTTTTTAGCCTTTTCCTTCAATCGAAACTGCCATGCCAGAACTCCCAGCAGTTCCTAAACTAAACCACAGGATCACAGAATGCCTGAGGTTGGACCTCAGCCATGGCATGGACTCCTGGAGGTATTCTCTCCAAAGTCCATCTAAAGCCAGCTGTGCAGCATCATGTCTAGATAGCTGTTGAATATCCCTGGGGATGAAACTTCACAACCTTCCTGGGCAAAGTGTGCCAGTGTTTGGTCACCCCCACAGTAAAAATTGTTTCCTGACATTCAGAAGGAACCTCCTGTGCCTACTGCCTCTGATCCTGTTACTGGGCACCATTGAACAGAGTCTGCCTCTGTCCTTAATTACTTTCTCCCTTCAGGTATTTAAATAGATGTGTAAGATCAGCTTTGAGCCTTCTCTTCCCCAAGCCAAACAGTCCCAGCTGTCTCAATCTTTCCTCATAGGAGAGATGCTCCATTCCCTTAACTATCTTAGTGTCTCTGCATTGTGCTCTCTCTAGTCTGTCCATACCTCTCATACTGAGGAGCCTAAAACTGAACACAGCAATGCAGTCGTGGCCTCACCAGCGCTGAGCAGAGGGGAAGGATTGCCTCCCTTGACCTGCTGGCAATACCTTGCCTGATGTAGCCCAAGATGCCATTGCCTTCTTTGCAGAAAGGTTTCAGCTGGGATGGAGTTAATTTCTTCTCAGTAGCTGTTCCAGGGCTGTATTCTGGATTCAGAATGAGAATAGTGTTGATAACACACTGATGTTTTGGGTTTTGCTAAATTGCGTTCTAAGTCAAGGACTTCTTTAGTTTGTTTGTTTCTTTTGTGTCTCTTGCTCTTCCAGTGAGAAGGTACACAAAAGAAAAGAAGCCAGGAGAGAACACAGCCAGAACAGGTGGCTTGAACTGGCCAAAGGGATACTGTCATGCCCAGTATATAAACTGGGGGAGTTACACAGAAGCAGGAGGGGAATCTGGGTTCAGAAAGAGGGTCTGGCATCAGTCAGTGGGTGGTGAGCAATTGTATTGTATATCACTTGTTTGGGGTTTTTTACTTTCCCTTTTATTATTATTATTATTATTATTATTAGCAGTAGTAGTAGTAATTGTACTCCTCCTACTACTTTACTTTCAGTTATTAAACTGTTCTTATCTCAACCTGCAAGTTTTCCTTTGGATTCTCCTCCCCATTCCACTGGGGTGGAGAGGGCATGGGAGGTTGAGTGAGCTGGGCTTAAACCATGACACAAGGGCACATTACTGTCTCACACTCAATTTGGTGACCACCGGGACCCCCAGGTCCTTTTCTGTCAAGCTGCTTTCCACCTGGGGGACCCTAGAAAACAAATATTTTACATATAACGTTGGAGCACCTACACGGCCTTTTTAGCCATTATTTTTATAATAGCATAATCCCAGGCTTTACCATTGCAATGGATAGTTATTGCACAAGGTTTGGAATAAAACAGCTGGTACCTCTGCAGCAATGAAGAGACACAGACTCCCTGTAGTGGAGGTTTAGAATGTCCATCTCAGTGTCTGATTTACTCAGCTAGGCCATATTTCACTACTGTATGCGGGAGACCATTGACCGAGACCCCAATGACCACACAAGCACAAGGCGACTGTGGGCTCAAAAGGGCCACGTTTATTGAGGGCAGGGCTTTATATAGGGGTACGGAGGGAAGGTTCCAGAATCAAGGGTAGTAACAGGGACGGGATTGGACAGAACTGGGGGCGGAGCTTGTGACTGGGGTAACCGGATAGCCAATGGGCAACGGCTCCGCAAGCGGCCAGTGAAGGCCCAGGGTTCGGGGAAAATGGCGGGAAAACTGGGCAAGAAGCGGGAAAATTGTGAGGGTGAAGGAGACAATATGGGGGATCGTGAGGGGAAAAACAACAAGGGGAATGGCCATGTTGGCAAAACATGAATAATCATAACCGACATACGTAACATGTAAAAACCCATGAAATCCAAACTCCGAACAGTCTTTAGTAACAGAAAATATTCATAAAAGTCCATTGCCACTCCGAAGAGTGGTAAATATTGTATGTCCTTGAAAGTCCAATACTACATTCCTCAGGCGAACATAGTAAACATTGCGTCACCATTCGGTCTGGTATGATCCTCTTTGTAGGTCCACTTCGTGAAGTGTTTCAACCAGGTCTCATAGTCTGCTGCACCCCCAACAACTGTACTTATTATATAATATAAAGCAGCTGATGAGTGTAAGATTAACAACGCCTTCTAGTAGACAAAATAGCTTTCAAATGAAGATTCCAAGCAGTTTCCAGGGCTCTTGAATATGACTCAGGTCCCTTGAATATGACTTTGAAAATAATAACATATTTCATAATTAAGCTAGAGGTATCCTCTCACTGACCTACTCCACTCATCATTTTCAGTTCTTTGTTTCTGTTGCAATTAACAGAGAAAACTTTATGTGGTCTAAAAGTCATCTTAATCCTACCTGGGCTGTCAAATAGTGCATCAAGTAGCTACTGCAATTAGCAGGAGACAGTCTTTAAAAGCTACCATGATTTTGGTCTTGTTGCTATGAAGCAATCAGGGAAAGAGTATTTTATGGTTCAACTCTAATAGTGGAAAGTAATGAACTCACTTCTAACAAAGTGCTGATGATGCATTAGAAGCTAAGCTAATACTTAATTGAGCAAGACTTTGAGCAAAATGAAACAGCTGAATTAGTCTGAAAAAATGTACCCAAGTAGAATGGGAAAAAATGAAAATATTTACATTTGGAAGGCAGAAACAGAATGCAAATACCACTGCATAAATATTTTTTTATTTAGAAGATCCTATTATCAAATAAATAGGAGCCAAAACCAAAACAAAACAAAAACCAAAACAGAAAAAGAATAATAGTTCAGATGTGGATGTGGTCTAAGACAAAATTTATACCATGTGTGTACCACAATGTCACTTCCAGTTAGTTATCAATCATTAAAAAAAAAAGGGAAATGCACATTGCTGTTTGCTCTTTGTGTGGTTCAGTTTCCTGTCCAGTAAACTGTTCTCTGCCCACAGGTGTAAAATATTACATGCAGCTGCACTAAAATCTAAGGTACAGGCCAACCATGTGAACTAGACTGCTGTGTAGAATGGACCTGTCTGACCACGTTTTTACTGCACCATATTTTACATAAACTGTATTGGAACTGGCTTTATATTCTAATACTCATTAAAGAGGAACACATTAAATAACAAATGAGCCAAGAAAAAAAAGAGCCCTCTAGAAACTTTTCAATGTACTAATGACTCCCTCTTTACAGGTATTTTTTTCTGATCTCTCAGTCAGATTTTGTTTCAGGCATGTGCTGCACCTAAGTGTAAAATCTCTTCTGTTCATTTTCTCCTTTATGCACCCAACTTTTGCTGAAGTGATTCCTCCAGATCTCAACTCCATGTGCTTCTATGCTGTTCCTCTTATTGTCAAAACTCATTACCAGCACACAAGAAGAGCTGGGTGGTCTCAGCTCTCTCCCATAAAAATCAGTATATATCCATTGAAGGCAGAGCAGATTCTTTCACTCTAAAAGCCAATAAGAAAAGGTTTTCAAAGATCGTATTGAAATTTAAACAAGGCAACTGAGAAATCAGTTTGAAAATCAATACTGTCATTTTATTAAAACATAATGATATTCTAGATTAAAAACATTTTCAAACTATTTGCAACTGCTTTTATTCTTCCAGGCCTTCAGCAAGTTCTCAAGAAAACTGTCCTTAAATACTGTTTATGGAAAAGTAATACAGATCAGCTTTTTTTCCTGCCAGCTATTGAAGCAAGAAACTTCATTCATACAATTAATCTATTCAACTGAAACAGAGATGATTTAACTAAAACTTTTCCTCTTTGACTGACTTCTATGTTCCAGTTCCCCTCCCTTTCCTTCCCCTTTCCTTATTCGCTCTCTTCCATTGTTGAATCTGCCAAAAAATTATTTCAAGGAATGTCAAACAATATATTATACATTTGAGGAGATAATTCAGGTGGTTCATTTTACACTGTGTATTTATGTTTATGTGATCTCCCAGAGAGCTCTCTTATCTTGAACTAATTGCTCTCGGTTTTTAGTCTTCCCATGTGTTCAGCTAAAGATTTCTGTGGTTTGGAAGGTTGAACAGAAAGAAACAAACAAAAGGAAGTTGAATTACATAAAGGCCATTTGCTTCCACTATAAAGAAAGCCAAGCTAGGGAGGCAAAAAAACCCCTGAGGTTTCCTCTGAAGAAACTACCATGCCATAGCCACCTAAGGTTTTTTAGAGCTAAGAGATGGAAAAGCCAACCCCTGGTTCCTGAAATTTGGAGTACAGTTCCTACCACCACTCTCATGCCTCTACACCAAAGCAACACTAGAATCTGTGTTTCTATTTGAATAAAATTCTTAGCAAGAACTTAAAAATGCTTACAGCAGGCAGAACAATAGTGACACACCAGAACAGCAATGTCTTTCTCCTGGATTTCCATGTAGAAATGCAGTAGATGTGTACTCATCAGAACTATGTAACTGCAATCTTTCCCATCCTGAGAACTAACAAGTACCTTTTCCATGGAGCGCTGGTAGGAGTACAGAGATGCAGCTGAGATTTAAATAATGGCAGACAATGTTCTAAATGAAGATAGAGAGTGCTCCAGCATTCTCTCACTAGTCTTTTTGTTTTCACTACACAAATGCATGAAAGAGCTGTTCATTATATTGGGTGCTGTGCCAAGGAAGAAAGTAATAAATGTTTTTGACCTTCAGTGATTTGGGACTATAACACTTACAATAAATCTCCTCTTGACCACATCACTGACCTCCAACATGTTACTTAAAAAGCACTGAATCTTCTAACCATATTTTCCTGTTTAGTTCAGGAATAGAGAAATACTGCAGAATATGTTCCTAGTTAGAAATTACTAGTAAAAACTTACTGTCTTCTATCAGGTCTGATTAAATGGGAGTAAGAAGCTGACAAAGGAAAAATAAAGCTTTATGCCACGTTTTCATTTGTACAGTACAATCTATATTATCTTCTGTAACCATGCAGTCTCAGCTTCACACTTACATTGGCCAGTATCAGCCAGATTTTAATGGCTATGCTTGTGCACTTCTGCAACTACAAATTGTTTATGCAAAAATATGAACTATATAACCTAAAGGATGATCATCCCAAAGAGAAACACACTATAATGTTCTGGCAACAGATCAGAAGTTCTTTGCCACAGTTGTATTAAAACTAAAAGATTTTCTCCTCTGTCCAAAAACCAACCTGGAAACAACCGATGGTTAAGGTTAAGTTTTGAATTTTTAGCATGTAATAATTGCTTACCACATCTGTTAGACTAGTGGGGAAACCTCCAAAATTCAGATATGCTTTGGATTCCAATGAATAGTATTACAAATAGTATTCAATATTATGCTGAAATATTCTATTAAAATTACTGCAACTACCAAAAAAAGCAAAGTTTGCATGCAAAACTCCTTCAAGTAAATTATATTAAAAACGTGTACAGATCAAGACTAGGAAGTTTTCTCTTAACAGCTATGCAGGAACACAGTCTAGAAACTAGAAACCACCCTCACTTCCAGCTCATATCCATTGCTGAATCTTTTGAGTTATCCCAGGTTTATTTCAGATTGGTAAGCAGCAGGAAACAGAACTAGCTTTTATGTTTCACTCAGTCTCTTCTGCTGGATTTTGGGGATATCCACACTACCAGTTTCTTTCAAGGATGCTGTTTCCTTTGTCTTCCCCACTTCACTTATGCTCCATCACTTCTGGGATGTCTTTCAAATTAAGACAATTAGGTTTCCACCCAACAGAAAACTACAGGCAATGTATAGACATTACTGGTATAGGCTATACTTCAATACACACCATGAGTTAAGATCAAGGTATGTCTTGCTCCCACTCAGAGGCTCTTCTCACCTGTTACTACTTTAAACCTTGTGCATAGCTCTTTATGCCATATCTCTTTATATGCAAATACATGGCATCAGTCCAAATTCACACAAACATCATCAGTGATCAGATGGCATTCAACCAAGAAACATTTAAAACTGGATTTAGAAACAAGTTCATGTGATGTAAATAGGCCAGAAAGGATATGGGCAAATTCTATCAAAAATATATAATAAGCAATTCTATCAACTCTTCTCCTCAACCTGAGAGAGAAACTAAAGTCACTTTTAACCAACAACTTTTTACTTGTACTACAGAGTAGTAAAGCAATCACTTTTGAAATAAAACCAACAAACATTTCCATGTCTGAATGCAGAAGTTGTATGATCAAATCCTACTGTTATGTAGATTCATGCAAAGAATTTAGGCACTATTTACAAATATAAACACACTGAAATTACAATTGTAGCAACTTGGAGTTTAAACAGTTTAAACCCTGAGATGAAGATATCACCAGTGAATTCAAACAACCTCTCTGTACTACAATACATTAAGTCAAATATAAGAGCAGTTGAGCCCAAGTACAATGTTCTGTACTCCCTCCTGTTTATCTATCCTGCATATTTCAAGCCTCCTCACAACCATCCTAGACTGTTTTCCTTTGATTATATTTTCCTACATTGAAGGGATTAAATAGTGCTGTGCAATTCCACTGCTTTCTCATTTTCTGTCACACACTATTCTCTCCCCTATTCAGCATCTACCACAGCAAAACTAAATCATGGCTCATAATGCATGTCCTCTTTCTGGCAACGTAATGCACTGACAGTCTGGAATCTCCTGCAAGTTTTTTTCTTAAGTGAACTGCAAAACAACAATGAACAAAAACGAACAAGTTACTTTCCTAGACCAACATGTATGTATTTTAATGTTTTCTATATGATGCATCTTTGTATGCACTATTTGCTCATCAAAATTCCAGGCAGACTTAGCCACTCCAGATAAGCCATTAACTCAGACACTAGGACTGGCAAACTGTCTGCAAGTGATAATGTACATACCTCCACTAGGCAAGATAAGTACATGAAAGAGGTGCTAGAGAGTTTGGTCTGTGGATGCCAGTGTTTAGAGTAGAATTTCTACATACTTCAACCACTCAGTACACCATTGTTGGTGTAGAAAACCCAGTCATTTCTTCATCTGTGCAATTCATGCTGGGTGATTTCTTGTGCCACATACTGACTTCTTGTGGGAGCAAAATAATATTTCCAGTTAGGAAATGAGGGGAGAAGGAGGTGAGCAATAGCAGAGTACTGTAAAATTAAATACCTAGTCAATGTGTGAGGATGGGCAATTTTTGCTTGTAATTTAAATAAACTCAGTAGGATGACATTTTCACATCATTCCCTTTCTCAAACTTAGACCTGTGCAGTTCCTCAGACACAGTAGGCCAGCAATTCTCTGAGGAACCAGTATTTTGGTGGTTTATAGCATCTAAAATGATGACAGACCATTTTAACCTTTTAATCCTACCTTCCAAATAAAGTAAAATGAAAGATTTTGAGGGGTTTTTTTTTAGCTGCAGGATTTTCCATAGTATTAATAGAGGTGAAAAAAGAGTAGTTTTTTCTTCTTGGCTACTACTGTAAATGCTACTTAACCCACTAAATTTTTGAATAAGTTCACTGTTGTGCTCAGAAAGGTGAGTCTTGGGGAAAGTTTACTGAGAAGTGTGTTTATATGGCAGAGCTAAATAGTTCCTGCATTGTAGATTCAGGGATCTGGAAGGAAGAAGCAGAAACTACCTGTGCATGAAAGATTGAATACACATTTAGACTGCAAGTTTGGAAAGATTTTGTAAGTACCCAAAGCCATTCTCTGTTTGAACAGTCACCTAGGCATGAGTGACTTTTTGTGTTATTCTGAGCTCTGTCTTAAAACTCCCGTGAACACTGTGGACTATTTCTAAAGAAGGGCTCCTCCAGAGTCTTCTTGCTCTTATTTTCAGATTCCATACCAACAAAGCACCTCTATCTCTTTGATCTTGTTTTCCTTGGTTTAAGATGTCATTTCTTAGTACTGGTTATCCTTGTTCATGTGCAAAGAGCAACATCACCTTTTCCTCCTTTCTAAGCCAAAGAATGCAAATTTCTTCTGAGTATCTCCATTCCCTGAAGCATCCCTACTTGCCCTTAACCTGCTGCCATTACTAGAAATGCCCTGCACATCTTCCAGGACTTCTGTCTTTTCCCACAGTTGTACTGTCAGCAACTGATACTTGTCCATTCTCTCACTCAAATTCTTCTGCTTTCTAGGCTGCCTGAATTGCCCACTAGCCCTGTGGTAAGGCCAATTCAGAGTTGTTTTGTGATTAGTCTCTCCACTAATTGCTTTTGTCTACTGAACTGTTGAATTTACATCATTTCTATTACTCCAGTACCCAATGCAATCAAGCCTTCCTGTATAATGTTCCTGTTCTACCCCCTGATGACAACAGATTAATATCTTTGTCCTCATCTGTCCTACACTTCACTCCCAAGGTGTTTCTTTATTTCACTTCTCCTTTATCAGATTTTTCTCTGCTTTAAATTTTGCAATCAATCCCTTCTTAATGAATAGTTTCTAGTGTGGCCCTGTATATGATGCATTTAATTCAAATAAATCAGACTCACCCCACTGTCAAAAAATTCCCTGATTTTCTAGAGGAAAAGATAAAAGATTATGTGGCACAAGCTTTGGTTTGCAAAATCACTGTTTGAGTGCTTCCTTGTTTTAATCATTGAGTAACCTTGTCCTTCAAATTTGCTTTTAGGGCGTTCTGCTACTTCGGGTTGAATGCGCCTACAGATATAGAGATATATTTCTTCCTCTCTGTAAGTGCTGATAAAATACATTTGTGTCTTTAGTGTTAACCTGAGCATTGTATAATAAACAGATTTAACTTGGCCTCACAATTTTTTGCATGCTGGCTAACTAGGAAATCTGTGAAGGAAGGCCATGCTGATTTAGGGTTTGAATCATAGAAATAGCTTTTACTCCTGATCACACCCTAACTGCACTGAATATTTTTTCTTATAAAGTTTTCAGTTTATATGGCCAAAGGACCTCTCGAATTCTACTTTATATGTTCTTAGCAAGGTCTTTCTCAACTGGGTTTCTGTTGAGTCTTACTGTAGCCATATACTTTACGTCTAAGACATGGGGTATTTTTGGTAAGCAGACCACTTTTCAGTCATTCCCAGCTCTCTGCTTAGGGTAATATCTCTTTGAATGTATCTATTATCTATTTAGGTACAGAGTGCCTTAAATAAATTTTCCCCTTGCATGAGATAGTTCCTGATAGTTCCTCCACAACCTTTTAATGAAGCGAGTGTCAGTACTGTCTGCATGCAAGATTCTCAGCTTTCCTGCTCAAATAACATGACTAACTAATCCCCATCCATTATACAAGAAAATTATTTTGTTTTCTCTCTCAAAACTGAAGTCCTTATTCACAGATCTTCTTTTGGTTGTCTTCCCATTAATTTATAGTAGATCAAGCTGGCATAATTCAACACACAAGTATTTTCTGTGACGAGTTCTTCTGTATTATCTTTGTAGCATATTTTATTATGCACCCACACCAAGCTAAATAACATCACCCCTATCTAATTCAGGGAACAACACATGAAGAAATATGTTAGCTATCAAATCTCAGAATTTCTAAGGCTCATCATTATAAGTAACATTTATTTTCCAATTCTTATCAAGAAAGCCAAAATTATCAGTTACACAATTTCCAAAAGTATTTCCTAACACCATTAGAAATCTGAAAACATCTATACAGGTTTCAGTATTGCCCTGAAATAACTTATTTTACTATTTTAAAATAGATTTACCTTTGATTCAAACCTATTCTACTTAAGTCACATGCCTTTTTTTGTTTGTTTTTGTTTGTTTGTTAATATCTGATAATGTCCTGAGTGTGTTGCATTCTTCATCTGTCAGCTGAATGTAACAACAGCTAAATAGTGGGTTTTGTCTGTGGCATACCTCTCAGTACCAACAGTCCAGTCATGATTCTTATTCCACCATGTTCCTCTTACCCTCAGCCCGTCTAGTTTCATTTCCCCTGCCATCTCAACTTCCTCCCTTGTGTTACCAGGTTGCAGTGTTGGTATATAAATATTTGGTTTCTCACTGACTACACCCACTCTCTGAGGTGACATGGAGTTTCTTCAGTACCTATACTGTTCCCTGTTTTTCATCTGCATATTCCCTTTGCTGTCTTTTTGTCCACTAATGATATTAATTTGCATTTTTTTTTCATATTTATTTACTCAATTTAGACTTCTGATGAGTAAATACTAAGCCTTTGGATTATACAAGTCTCTCCCTACCTTCTTCCTCTCTTCCTTCATTTAAAATTTGTATGTCTCATTATCTTTGCAGAGATTTCTCCAGGTAGCTGGAATGAAGATGGTTTGAAGTAGGTGATCCGTTAGGTATTTATGTTTTTTTTTACAAGGCCTATCATAGCACAATTCATAATCAGCAATAAAGAATAAAGAAATGCAATATATCGGCTCTGCATGAGTGTTGAGCCTACTGACAGAAAACACCGTGGTGGCAGCAAGTCTATAAGGCTCAGCTGTAACAGGGGAATATCCAGTTTCAATGTTCAGACTGGTTCCTGGACTATAAGTTTTACATATGTGTCCACTCTACTGTGAAGCATTTTGCAGTCTCATAGTTATACTTCCTCCAAAATTTTCAGCTCATTAATACTTACAGTACTTCCTTTACATCACAGTAAATTCCTCTCCTTCTCTGCCATTCATATTGGTCAGCTTTTGCAGACTTATCACATTTCCCTCTGAGCTGTCATCTCACATTTTCCTCGGAAGTCCAGACCGCAGTAATTTTTGCTGTCACGCCTTATTCTACAATTTTTGCAGTTTATGTGAGCCCTCAACTGACACAGAATACTAATCCTGCCTCACCAAACATGCATTATAATGCTGAATTTTTTTCCACTGCCATATCTATGACTTACAACCTCATTACTGATTGAAGCCGTAGAATTGTAATGCTCTTCATGCTGACAACGGACTTAAGCACTGCTTGTTTGTTTCTCCTGGCTTTAGTCATGCTCTCTTTCTTACAGTGTAGTAACCTTTTGGGGAGGAGGAAACATCTTTTTCTACAATGTCTCTGTGTGGTGCATCATAAAATGATGCCTCGGTACATTAGGGGGACCACAAGCCGTAACCAGGAAAGAACATATAGTGACCACAATACCTTGTACAAATACAGACCATCAAATAATGGTTTTTGTTCTTGGGTTTGTTTCTTTCTTTTCAACTCCTTGATGTGGGAAGAAGTAGCAAAGGTGGTTTGGTACCTACAGAAATCAAGAAAATACAATGAATCTTGAACAGTTTCTTACTGTGCAACTATCCAAGGTTTCTAAATTTGCACTTCAAATCTCAAAACTCATTCTTATCAGGAAGTTCTGAATAATTATCATAGTGAAGGCTGAAGCACAAATATGAGGTATCTTAATGAAAAGTAAGTCAACACTGGTGTGAGAAAATTGCCTTCAGCAGCATTTGACAAAGGCCATTTGGCTTAGAAAAAGCAGGCCTATGGACTTGCTTTAACCTCCAATCGCAGTGCTGATTTACAGATTAAGAGTTCCAAGTTTCTTAGTCTCAGAAAAAAGGCTACAAATAGCAATTAATTTTCCTTTGCAGAGGCATTGTAAGAGGGAGAGTATTAGAAAGGGCTTCTTTGTCCTTTTCTCACACAGCATTTTTTGTTATGAATTTCCCTGCAGTTTTACTACTGTGCAACCAGACGTGGAAAGGCAGATTGTAAGATACTCACCATGGAGTGTTTGTCAGCTGTGTTGTTGCATTTTTGAACTTTTTTTTTTTCCCCTATACAATTTTTCCTTTATGGTCATAAAAATGGATTTGGCAGGTCCCTCTGTGTGAATATGATGGAAGGGAATACAAATCCTTCAAAAGCTCTTTACCTGATGGAGAGTTGGGGTTTTGGTGGTAGTTTGTTTGTTTGTTTGTTTTTAAGGCAGCGATACTCTTTTGGCTTACAAGTAATGGCATAGAAACTCAGTAACCTAATCTATGGTTTGCTGTGAGCAATAAAAATGAGTTGTAGAGAGGAAGTAAAAAGTTATGGGAGACAGGGAGAGAAAATAAAAAGGAGAAATGTATGAGAATAAGAGAAAGGAAAGAAAATTTAAGGGGAGAAAGAGTCTAAAATCTTTCCAGTGAGTTTTAATAGTGGAGTATGTTTAGGTACAAATAACTGTGCAACAGATACCAGAGCACTTCCACTATGAGAACTGCTGTATATTTGACTGTTTTTGAGCTCCACCTCAAAATTACTTGAGGCAATTCAAAGGAAACACTGGCTGCTCACAGTAACCCTAAGAAATCTGGAGAAGTTCCAAGACTTTTTTTTTATCTTTGCCAGACATTTTGAAACAAAATCTACCAAAAGAGAGTGAAATCTGGCTCATTTCTTCTGCCTGTAAGTTCCAGAGCCTTGCAAGAATATTTTCTTTTTCTTTCTCCATTGAAGGATCTAGCTCATTTCTTTTTTCTGAATTATTTTTAGGCTGGTTTTACAAGGAATAAAAAGCACTAAGAAAATGACAAAGCATAACCAAAAGAGAATGGAAAATCTTATATACAAGGATTAACTAATAGCTAAATATCCTCCTACATCTCTGTTTTTGAAGGATGCTGGGCAGGGCCAAATTTCATTTCAATATTGTAGATCAAGAAAAACATTTTATTATAGTAAGGAAAGGGGAACAAAAGAGGGAGAGAGAAGACTGGATATGTAGGAAAGTGCCTTCTAGTGAAGAAAAAAAAATCCTTAAATAAATAAGTTTAAGGCTCAGAGATTGGAAATAAAACACAAAGTCTTATAATTTTAGACTATTGCTTGGGTTCCAGGTCACTCTTATGTGCCTAGAAGCATAGTTCCATTTGCTGGTGGCTTAGTAGCTACTGTTGGTTGCTCCACATATAAAAGTCATTTTTAAAAATCATTTTAGAGGTCTGCTAAATTTTGAAACAAATTTTTTCTGGGAGTTCTCTGTGTTACATGAATTTCATATTCAGAAATTTTTAAACAGAATAGCTGGGCCTTTTCAAAGCATAAAAAAGTAGCACTTTAGTGTTTTATTCAAATATCCATACTTCTGACTTGGTTTATTCCCCCCAAATTCTTCTAACACCCACAGACTTTACACTTTTACATGGAAATGGTTGTTGCATCAGGAGTATGCCATATTCCAACCCTAGGAGTGCTGTTAAAATTCTAAGAGTAACTGCATCTCACATACACCCAGTGGCTCTCTGTGGCCATGATTACCAAATATTCCACCTCCACAGGGCATGCTCAAGCACAGGGCTAAGCACAGCTATCCATGAAACTGCCAAATTCCATGTAGCCACACAAACTCCAGAGAATAAAGAAGTTGTCACAGCTGAGGAGAGGACAAGTGTTGACCTAGCATGCCAGTGGACTGCAAAAAGAAGCATGTTGGAAGACCTGGCAGGAAGAGAAGCAGACCTGGACTGATCCAGTGAGGAAACAGGCCAGAGAGCAAGAGCGAAATTGCAGTGTAGAATAGAAGGAATAGAAAAGCTCAGATCTGTGTTGAAATAAATAAAAATTGCAGCCGTGTCCACACTCATACCATTCCTCTGAAGACATACCCCTTTCTCCTGCCAGAAGCAATGTCCCACTGGATGTACAGTAAATGCATTCCAGAAATATAGTCACTCTACAGTACAGCCTCCCTGTCAGATACCACACCCTCATTTTTGCTCTAGTGATGGTCTGATGCCAAGCATCAGCCTCACAGATAAGCAGTGCTGTTAACTAATGCAAAGACTGTGATAACAACTCAGCTGGAGAAGGTTCCAGGGAGACCTCACAGCGGCCTTCCAGTACTTAAAAGAGGTTTATAAAAATAGGGAGAACAATTTTTTACATGGGAAGATAGTGATAGGACAAGGAGGAAGAATTTTAAACTAAAAAAGGAAAGATTTAGATATGATATTAGGAACAAGTTCTTTACTCATTGGGTGGTGAGGCATTGGAACAGGTTGTTCAGAGAAGTTGTGGCTGCCCCATCTCTGGAAGTGTTCAAGGCCAGGTTGGATGGGGCCCTGAGCAATCTGATCTAGCAAATGGCATCCCTGCCCATGGCTGGGGGATTAGAATTAGATGATCTTTAAGTTCCTTTCCAACCCAACTGATGATTCTATGACTGATTCTATGAAAATGAGGAAACACCAGCATTCATCGGTGTATCATAAATCTATCTTCATGCATCAGGTCCTCTGGGAAGGCAAGAAAGCTCTTAAGTAAAAGTGACTAGTGTTGGTTGCACCCACAATCCTCATAGAGACGGGGAGGTGCATAGCAGTTAGACTAAGGGACTGCAGGAGAAAGAGATGTGGTCAAGGTTGAGGTTAAAGGCTAAACTGAATTCCTCTCTCTGCAACATATTTTCTGCCTGAAACTGGAGAAGTTGCTTGAATTAATATTTAATTTTTTGTAAAACAAGTGAAGCCTGCATGTTAACTTCTGGGTGTCTGAACTGCAGCTGCAGCTCCAATAAAAAAGACATCTCATTGGTTCACAGCTGTAAGTGAAGTTTGAGAGAGCTACACTTTGAAGGTATGAAGTTCAATCTCCTCCTACACATTCTTAAACTTTCCTACATGTCTCAGTTTTGTCAGAACTAGTGTCTCAAATCAAGCTAACTATTTCTTTTACTCATCAAACCTCCAAGAGGAGGTACAATTTGCCTGTCACAGGGGCCTTTGTAAAGACAAACTACTGCTTTTGAAGCATTTAGGCACTATAGAAAAACAAAAGTCATCTCTTCTTGGTCATCAGACACAGTTCTTAAACAGCAAACACAGAACAATGAGGCACAGACAGAACACTGAAAAGATGTTTTTTATGTGAGCACTGTCATGCGGTAAGTATGTATGGGGTCCTGGGAGGATGAGGAGAGGAGGAAACGTCATCATGCACTGAAAATAGGATGGCAATGTGTAAGGATGTATAAAGAAGCCAAAATAATGGAAGTGCAGATAAACCTGCCTCTGCTATTTCCTATTTTTTGAATGTTTGACTTTTGGACTGTTACACTGTTCTCTTCAAACTTCATGTGGTATATAATTATCAGTCTATTTATTTTTTAATTTAATTTCAAGTGGTTTATCCAATTGTTTCTTGCGATACTTAGCAGGGCACCTGGAGAAATCTATTGCCAGGCTTTCTTTAGAAAGTAAATCCAATAAAAATATTCCTCCTGTACTGCTCAGAATGAGGAAATCCTTGACATTTTCCAGTTCCAGCATCCCATTTCAACTGGGGAATGCCCTCATACAATTAGCGGGAAGTTTAATCTTAGGGAGTCACAAGGAGATGGAAAAAGCAGATCACATGGGTCAAGAGAGAAAAAGAGAGAGAGAAACTAAGGAAGGCTCTGTAGACTATTAATAACACAATTTCATCTGAGTGCAGATCAGCTGACAGTTACTACACCAGATTCTAACAGCTTTATCTTCAGCTGAGAATGGGAAATTCCACCAAACTGGGAAGATTCTAACTTCTGCAAGTGTTGGAAATGTTTTTCCCCTTAATTAGCATCCACTAAAGGCAGATCAATCAAGTTACATACTGGTAACAACCCACCCCAAACATGAACTAGTAAAGATTCCTATGTTTCAGATATATATGGGCTTGCAAACAAAATCCTGAAGGGGATATAGCAATTTGAAATTTTAAAGGAATTAAAGAATTAGGCTAGAGAACCATCCAGTGTAATATCTGGTCCTTAAGTGACCAAGATGTGACAGTCTAATAGAGAAGAAAGGGAAAACCTGGCAACATGTACTCTTCCAAATACCAAGAACCAAACAATTAAGGTACTTATCTGTTCTAGAGCTCAAGACTACTCATCTAATAATGCCATTTCTAAAATACTCTTTAAGTGAGCAGGATGAAGGGCCTTGAGGGGAAGCCATGTGAGGAGCAGCTGAGGTCACTTGATCTGTTCAGCCTGGAGAAGAGGAGACTGAGAGGAGACCTCACTGCAGTCACAGCTTCCTCGTGAGGGGCAGGGCAGGCACCGATCCCTCTCCGGGGTCACCAGGGACA
>JAWWEU010000158.1:19391210-19407256 GCA_035583155.1 Acropternis orthonyx | reverse complement strand
TCCCCCAGAGGGTGTTTGGGCACTGACCGGGCTGCCCAGGGCAGTGGGCACAGCACCAAGGCCGGCAGGGCTCAGGAAGCATTTCGATGATACACTCAGGCACACGGTGTGACTCTTGGGGATGGTCCTGTGCAGGGCCAGGAGCTGGACTCAATGATCCTTCTGAGTCCCTTCCAACTCAGCATATTCTGTGATTCTCTGTGTGATTTTTTTTCTTAATTAAAAATCCCTTCACATTCCAAGCTGCCAATCCAGCATTATTCAACAGAAACTTAATTAACATAGTAGCCTCTAATAGTGAAGTTCACTTTCCTAGTAGGTTTACTTTCCATTCTAGCAATATTGTATTCTTTTCATTTCCTGATCACTATGTTACAAGCATCACCAATTTTGTCTCTTTAAGAGACAGGAATTTTATTTTAGTACCCTTCATATTTTATAGCTAATGATTCACATGATTTTGCTTTTACCTTTCAAGTAGCATAAAATTAACTAACTTACGATGCGCTTTGGCATCCATATCAGATATACTGCATAATTTACATCTCAACTGTAAAACTACCAAGTGAAATACTAACCACATCTATTTCATTTTCTCCATCCACCAGTTTTCCATAGTAATGTTTATTATATGGGTAGTTTTAATGGACAACAATTGCTGTTTATTTGGCAGTCCATCATCAACTGACTCTAACTTCAGGCTACATTTAAGGATAAATTTGTCACTGCAATACATATGGCATATTGTTTTGAAAATTGTTTATTTCAGATGAATATATGTGAGCATTTAAGGAAGAAGAACACAGTGACTTGGAATCTGATCAGAGTTCTGGGTCCTAATCTTAAATGCAAAGAAATGGTCATCACATAATTACAGCAAGTTAGTAATGAGCACTCTGTGTGCAGTTGATTTAATCTTGACTAAAGCCAAATGCACAGCCAGATGGGCAAAAAATATGAGAGCTCTTCTCAGAGTCATGGGCAGGATGCAGAGAATAAATCAAGTCCATTGTTAGTCATCTGCACCCCAAAACTTCACTGCCTATTATTCAACAGCTCCTTACTCATGGATGGCGATTACTACATTTCCATGGCATAAACCTCCTCTTCCCAGTCACACCCTGAGCTGTTTTTCTCACCAGGGAATAAGCCACAAGCAGGTTGCTTTGCTGCTTTTCTGGTTTCAACAGTACCTTATTTTGTAATGCATTATATAATTACTGCTTCTTTCTGACTGTTCCCGTAATACTATTCCAGTTAAAAAAAAACATTAAAAATTTACCAAAACAAGTTTATGATGCACTGAGTAGAAGAAAAGGAGAAAGTATGTAGGAAACAAGTGAGTATTTCCTCAAGTGCTAAAGATCCTATCTGGTTTTTTTTCCCACTGAAAAATATTTTAAAATAAATTTTGCTTTGCAGAAATACAAAACTAGGCCTCAGATACATGCAAAGACATTTTTGTACCTGCAGTCCCTATGCTATTTTTTCCAGGTGCTTTCTGTGTCCTCTTGTAGGCTTGGACATTGTTTTTTGGCTTGCATCAGCACATTAAAGCATATGGTACCCTCCTCAGAATAAAACCCAGGGTGATTTAACTGTTCCTTTGCTCTTCCTTTCCAAACACCAGCCAAAAATGACCAATCAGTGCCTAGAAAAATAGAATCTTAAATGATGATTTGCTTACAAACTTCTGTGAAGATAGTAAGCACATTTCATTTTTAAACAAAAGTAAATAAATACAGAAAACAAAATGCATATGTGTCTTTCATATAGAGTTGGAGTACCAAGAAGACAAGATTTGAGAGGGCTTCCTATTTCAAAAGCTGCTGGTTGTCAAAACAGTGTGTATGTGTTAATTAGGACCTCTCTGTTGTTATTTTTAATCTTGACAAACCTGCAGTTAAATGCCAGGTAGGTATCATAACTGTGTGCAGTTGCAATTTCTGTTCCAGTTTCCACAGGTGTTTGGTTCATCTGAATTTGCATAAATATATTGTGTTAATAAAAAATATGAAAGATTGCTAGACTAGAGTAAGAGTCCTAAAGAATCACTTCTTTACAGGTTTTATGAGTACTTTAATCCAAAGCCCCCAAAGCTCCCATTTGCTGTGGCAAGAGCTGCCTTTGCAAGCAGGAAAGTAAAACTACAGGCAACCCAGCAAGCTGGGGCACGTTACTTCTTACGAGCTGGTTATGGTGATCCTGCAAGAGTAGCAATAATAACTGAGAACTTATTAATTTGGCTGCCTCTGCCTGCTGCGTCGCTGAGCAAACCTCCCACTTTGGAGCTCCACACTCACGTCCCAGGAATGTTTACTGTACCAGCAGCAGATCAGACCACTCTAAAGACAGCATGGTCTGCTGGCCTTCCAGCTTGCACAACGTGGTTTTCCAGAGAAGGAAGAGACATTTTAAAGCAATTTAAACTAAGGGAATCAGTGTTTCTAAGTTAACAAGCACCAAACCTGGGAATTCCCTGCTCTTCACTTTTCACACGGTAACTTACAGGCCTCAAGGCAGTCCAGAGCCTTTCACAAGGACTTAGGCTGAGATTTACCTGAACTGAGAAGTAAAACAAACACTGCCTGTATTCCTCCTGAGCACACAATGACTATGGTAAACAGACAGAATTTTTTTTTTGTTGTGGAATAGTTATGTCAGTAAAGCATCAAGGCCACAAGAGTTTTTAAAAATCAATGCCTTGTTCTCCTTACAGCCACTTTAAGAAAAGATGCTTTTTTTTTATAACAAATGTAGCTCTGATATACTCTAATTTTTATATTTTCAAGTGACGAGGGTATGTCACTGTCCATTTACGCACAGGTCATATGGACAGCACGCCAGTGGGATTTGTTTTCAATTTACCCAGAGGGATTTTTTTTTCAGTTCTGTTTTCTGTCAAATCACCACTGCAGGCTTACTGTTTCATTAACAAGAAATTCTGTCTCCTAAGAGGCACACACATCAACATGCACTCACACAGACACAGCTTTCTATTATAAACTTTTCCAATAAAATTATACATACACAGAAGTTGATATAGTCTTGATTTCTTCACTTTAGGTAAAAAAACTCTAGTTAAGAAGTTTCCAGAAATTCAGTGAAAATAACTTGGACTATATAGCTATAACAAAAATAATTTTGAAATAGACAACATGACAATAGACAACCCCATATTATTATCATCTCAACATTTAAAAATCTTTAGAGCTTACTACTTATGATTTATTTATTGTGATCCAAAGCTGCTTTTTCATAAAATGTAGTTGGTATAATACAAGGAAGTATTTGGACCTTGTTTATGGAGTGATTCTGTACCAATTTAAGAACTATTTTTGCAACCAAAACCAACCTGGCAAGTCCTCTGAGAAAGAGGAGTTCTCTCTTCCTTAGTGCCCATTCTTCAATTTACTATTGGGAAAAAGAAGATTACTGGTTTGCTAAATTGCTCCGTTTCTCAGATAGTATGTGCACAAATAATACCGGTGTGGCAGACAAACCCTGTATTTATTCAGGTTATTTTCTGCCAGTAGACAGACAGATCAAAGTCACTCAGCCTCACATTCTCCAAACTTACTCAGAAGATAACCAGGCCCATTTGGAAAAGACAAGACAGTTAACTGACTCAGTGAAAATTATCAGATTTCCAAAAATTGTCTCCCTGATGTAATAGAAATGTCTTTAAAAGAACAAATGAGTCATGTTGCTATAACAGGACAACATTTGCGTGCATTGTAGCCATGTAGTATAATCACGGAAAACTTTGTGACAGGGGGATAATCATTCTCCTGTAACTCATGCCTGCAGACTCTGCTGTTATCTCACTCTAGCTCCTCACATTCCAAGACCTCCCTTGGTGCTACTTGCTGTGAACTACCACATGCAATATGTGACACGTTCCTTCGCTAGCACACATCTCATCTCTGGCAAGGACTGTTCCACACAGAAAGACAGATAGTGAAGCTGGAACAGTACGCTGGAATTTCTTTGGCACTTTCAAATGGTAACTTCTCTATTGCTGTGCTTAATAAAGAGACATCTGTAGAAAGCAGCACCAATCATTTAGAAGACAACATTTTCATCTTCTCCCACTGAGTATTGTGATAGAAAGGAAGAAAACGAGATATTAACACCTTGCTTTTGCAGGAGACATCACTTCCCTCTGAAAAACATGTTGCAGGCAGAAGAGCTGCATCTCCGTTCCCTGATACATGCTTGATCCTTCCTTTCTCTGAGACTTGAAAAGGCAGAGCACTTACTCATTGTTAGACAGCAAAATCAAGACATATATACCTACAAAGAACCAGACCAAAAGAGACTCACACAAACCAGGAAGGTTTTGGGAGGGTCTCAGCTCAAGGCTGTGACTGCCAACAATCTTGTATCAGCATTTGGATTCCGTGTAGGCCTATAGATGTGTCAGTCAATGATTTTGGTTTCTGCTACTGAATACGCTCAGAAAGTCCAATTGCAAAATTCACTGAGATCACAAGAGCTAGAAAGTTATCAGATTTCTTATCATTGATTGGAAATATTAATTACTGTTCATCTGATACTTACTGGTAGTAAGATAATTTTTATTTATAGGAAGTAATAATTAAAAAGGCATAGGCTTACTCCTGAGAACCATGACTCCAGGGTGCCCTTGCACATTAGTCTCTCTGTCTGACTGTCTCTGCTTTTGAATGCTGTGTTCTTGGCTATGGAGTGGTTCATTTTCATGACACGGTAAAGATAACCAGGTGCCAGGTTACCCTCTGGTCTATCTATGGCTTTTTTACTGAAAGGGTGAACCTTTGTCAGAAGCAAGCACTGATTCAAGGTCTCCTGCTGTCTGAGCAAGTCTAAGTGTCTGATTTCCTTTTGGAGGAATGCATGCTAAAAACTCCACCACCACTGAGCCAGAATCCTGAAGGAAAGGGCAAATGGGCCTCTGAACTCTGAACTCTTACTAGGAATTTCAGGTCTCCATATGCATCAAGCAATGACTGAAGTAGAATTCAAAGCCCAGGAAAATAGACAAGATTTAAGAATTACTTCTCTACTGGCCTCTATCATTCTGCCTTGAACAACCAGACTGGTTCCCAGTCCAGTTCTTCATGTATTGCAAGATGCTTAACATCCATATGCTCCTTTTTTCATCTGAAACTTCTGTCATTGTCTTCCAAGGTTTTCAGTAATTTTGACAGCTCAAAAGACTAAGAAATCCCAGGGCATGAATTAGGAATACAAGAATGCACCAAAGTTTATCTTCCTTCTGAAAGAAACAGTGAATTAATTTCCTTGTTTGGAAGTGCACAGTCTCTCAAAATCTGTAAGCCAGAATGTTGCAAGTCAAGAGATGTGTCATTTGGCTCTTCATAATGTTCAAATGCTGGATGCCAAGAAAAAGTACTTCTACATTCAAAGTTCACCAGGCAAGACCATTACAGTTATAATAAGAACCTGATGAAAACCTGTATTCTTCCATTATGTGCAGCTGTAATTTACTCCACAAGATTTCAGCGGAATGAGAAACCTCCTTGCACACACATCTGATTGCAGTTTGAGGAGCGTCACGTCCTGTTTTCATGACGAGTGGGTTCTTCCTCTTTATGTCTTTGAGAAGGACAAAAAACCAGGTTTCCGAGCTTTGTCAGCTGCCATGCAATACTCTACTTCTATATACACATTTACTGGCAATTTCAGGTGAGAAATCAAATAAAAATCCTACAGTGTAATATCCTGATTATGATATACTATGGCAGCAAAAACAGACAGACACCAGCAAATGTTGCACTACTGTCCATGTCCGAAAAGCAGGTGAATTGAGGCAGCACATTTCAGCCTGAAAATGAGTTCTGTTTGTTAAAATGCAGCTAGTCCAGCATGACATTAAACCAGTGCAAGTATTAACTCATCTCTCTTTCTGTGCCCATGTTAATACTGAGCAGCAGTTACTTTCAAAGCAGACGTGACACGCATAAAGAGGAACTATTAATGTTCTACTTTCTTTGCTTACAGCAAGACTTCTTGATTTCACTCAGCTTGCCTAACTTTCCTACCATGCCAGGCTGAGTCCTTTCCTTTCAGAAAGGAAAAAAACCCACATCCTTCCATAAGTCTTTAGAAATGTCTCCAGATGAACAGAACAAACACCAAAATCAAAGGTCCTAAAAGTGACTTTACACAAGAGATCTTACAGCAACTGACCTGTTGAGTTTGATGTTGTCAGGAGATGATTTGTTCTGTGAACTGAACAATTTACAGTCTAGATCACGGTGCATGAACACTATAATTTGCCGAACTGTCAAAACCCAACCCCAAATCTAGATGACAATCCAAATAGTCTCGGGACAAAAAGACTGGTGTTCTAAAGAGTTTTTGCCATTCAGACTAGTAGTTGTAATAATTCCATCTTTTTCTTGTACAATACCAGAGATTTACATAGATAAATTTTGGAATGAGATGTCACAGCTGAATGGGTTTACCCTGAAAAAGGTGTACTTTAAAGATACTATAGCACAGGCTGAAGTGTGAGCTAGCAACTTGTACAAGGCATGTATTGAAAAGGAGAAAGAAACTTCTGTAGGAGATGGAACCATCAAACCATATGAAATTGAAAATTCAGTTGCTGAACCCAAAGTTTGATTCTCACACTTTGTTTCTCAGAGCCAGATGCATTTAGGGAAATATGTTTTTCACCTTCGGAAGAAACTTACACAAGAAATTCCCTGGAGTAGAAAGAAAGCCACACACCTCCTCAGAACTAATCAGGAGAGTCAGCTAAGCAAATTTCATTAGTTATCAGACTGTTTTGGATAATTCAGTCTCATGAGCCAGGGTGTAATCACTGGAAAATTCCCACCCTCTCCCCACCTCCATGTATAACTTTGAATAGACTCCTCATGCGTCTTGTTCCTGTTTTACTTTAGCTCATCTATCATACCACACTAGTGAAAACAGGACACAGAGGTGACCTGTTATGTCCCAAGTTAAATTGCTAGACTGTAAAAAAGTGACTGGAATTCCCGTCCTGGTGAACACAAGCTCTCTGTACCTGAATACTTTTGTACTCAGAAAAGACTTAATATAACAGAAGGCTTAACAGAACTTTACCTCTGTGCTCAGAGACTGGGAGCCACAAAAGAAACTAGACAGAACGCTGGTCTGGGACCACGTACGTGAAGGTCACCACAGGTTTTGATCAGGCTGTAGAACTGGCTGCACACAGCAGGCATCGGGCTTTTGACTGGCACCAGGGGCGAGCTGCAGCACAGTGAAAGGCCAGAGCCAGTCCCTGCTGGTCAGAACCAGAAAAACAGTCCTTTGAATGAGAAGAGCTCTGCAGTTCTGCAAACAGGCCAAATTGTCAGGAACCAAAGACAGGTGTCAGAAGAGAAGGTAGTGGAGAGAGCACAAACAATAACCGCAGACTTGTCTGTTCGGCTAGATAGGAAAACACCTGAAGATGCTGTAAGGTTACTGTGGCTAACTTCAAGGCAACTGCATCCACAAGAAGTTGAAAAAACTTGTCCTGCACCTGTTAGTGGGCTCAAGAGGAGAGTGTAGGCCTGACCTTTGGGACTCTGCAATTTTCACATTTGTATTTGAAAATCTCTAATCAAAAAGACACCTTGAAACATTTGGCTTTATAAAAATGTGCCTTAATAACTGAAAATCAGTCAAGGAAAAACACTGCTCTGACTGTGGTGTTGGATAATAATGCATTAAAAGAAAAAAAATTATCCTACTGTAGACTAAATTCACCCTGCAAATAAATATGGCAAAGAAAACAATAAGGACTGTAAAGTAGATGCATTGTTAGAAACATTTTTTCCAAAGCACAGGTGATATTAGATCACTACAGCAGTTTCTGAAAAAGATGCCAGCTGTGGCATCAGTCCTTACAAAGGGAGAAAAGAACATGTCCTGGTTTCAGCTGGGATAGAATCATTTTCTTTTAGTAACTGGTACAGTTGTGTTGTTTTGGATTCTGTAGGAGATGCCAATAACAGACGGATAATTTAGTTTTTTCTAAATAGTGCTACTCTAAGTTGAGACAACATTAAAGACTGATATTCAGGAATTATGGACACAACTTGAGGAAGATCTTTTTGCATCATAGCCCATTGCCACACTCGTGTCCTTGCTCTTGAAGAGGTAATAGCTGCCCAGGAAAAGGATGAACTCCTTCTATAATGTCCTAAAAATGAATTTGGATTTATTTTGCCTTTTTACAGGGATAGTGCACTTGGCAACTCAGTGTATTTCTTCTTTCTTAGGCCACTTCTGGGTGGCCTAGTATTTCTCAAATGAGCTTTTTTGAATCTAAAACCTAGCAAGGCAGAAAGTAACAGCAGACCCAGTTTGCTATACTTCTGGCTCTTAGAAAAGAGGTCTAATGCTGAGATAAAATTAAACCAATTCTAGTACAGTAAGTATACACAGGAAACTAGGGTAAAAATAAACCCCCTCATTTGTTAAATGAAAAGATGGATGCATTATAAATGGATCTCTAAGACTAAACTGCCCACCTATTTATTAAAAGAGCATATAAGACATGAATACAACTGTAATTTTGAAAGGTTCTGTAAAAGATGAGCTGCGAGGCCGAAGTTCTACTGGGAAAAATATTAAGAAAATACTGGAAACTAACAGAGGAATTGAGGACGCATTTTTGATTTTGATAAAGCTGCAGCAAGAGAGGTTGCACATGGAAGTCACAGTGCCTTGAGGTCTTCAAAAGCTGCACCAGAAAGTGATTCATTACTGGAGCAGTCTCACAGGACCTGAAAATGGTGGGCAGAGCCAGGCAAGGCAAGTGACGGACCAGGTACAGAGTCCATCCCGGTTGCCCAGTCAGGAGCAGAGGACAAAGCCAGAAAGAAGGCTATAATATACATCCAAAGGGTCTGTTCCAGGAGACAAGCTGACTACAGCCGAAGTCTGATGCCTGTAATTCACTTTTCTTAACAAATGGCTTTCTACAGTCTGAGAAGCTTCATGAAAAATTTATTTAATATGCATACTTCTGGAGCTATTTCTCCATGTAAGGACTTTGCTCCAAGTAGCATGCCCAATAGGATTATTTCCTGCATCTTTTCTCTGTACTGACTTCTTAAGTCGAAGTGAGGCTGTTCCAAGGAAGCGTACACACTCAGAAATCTCCTTTAAGGACTATGAAAAGGGTGGTTTCCCTCAAGAGCTCTTTTCTGGACACATTTATAAGCCTAATGCCTCTTGATAGAACCCGCTAAGGTCTTCAGCAATATTGCATTTATGATTTACCATACGGTTCATTTGGAGTTACTGTGTCATCACATAACCATAAGATCTATCCAGCAAAATGCTTATGGATGCCGAAACAGAGGAAAAGCAGAAAAACTGCCTCAAGGAAAGAAGGTAAGGAAAGAGATATGGGAAAAGAAGATGAGGCAGTCTGAGAAATAAAACACTGGGTACACAAGGCTTGCTGGAACTAGAAAGGTCCGCAACTGGTATGACCAGTAGATTCTGCAAAGCAATCTGCAGACAGAGGCCTTGTGGCTAGTTCCATACAAATAAAAAATTAACCACCAAAGAACCACTCTCTGGTTGCTTTCAGCAGAAATGTGCCCATGTTCTGGCTTTTCTACCCCTGACTTCAATGACCCCTGAGTAGAAGACAGTGGTGATAGCTCTTACGTTGTTTTAGTTGCAGTCAACAGCCACAATGCTGGGGTTGACCACCATACGTTTACCCAGCAGGCACAGCAAACTTCTGTTCTTTCTGGAGTCTATGAAAACTGCAGAGAAGCGCCTGGTGTTTGTAGGTCATAGTGCATTTGTGTTATTGGAAACTGGAGATTGCTAGCACGCCACTAAACACATTGACATATTATAACAATTCTGCTGCTGAGAGAAGAGCAATGACAGCACTTTTCTTTCTTAAAAACAAACTGGAAATAATTTTTCAGTGAGATGCAGTAACACCGTACTAAACAGTAAAGATGAGGCATATTATTTTTGAAGCACAATGGAACTTTTCTCCAGATGATATAGTAGTGTTTACTCCTTCTCTAACACACTGCTGGTTTTTCTTTAGCTTACTCACTGCCGTAGGAATTTATCTTCTGCACTAAGGATAACAGTTAGTTTGGTGGTTTGCCAGGGGGTCTAAATGTCAAGGGTGGAAATCCTGACTTTCTTAAAGTTTCGGGATAGTAAATGTTTTATCCTATTATGTGCTAGACATAAAAAAAAAAAGGCCAGTGGAAAATTCAGGTCACAATAAGAAGCAAGATTTTTCCAAATCTGGGGAACAGTTCTATTACAGGCTTTGATTCCTGTTTCTTTCTCTCTACACTGGAACTTGAAAATTTACGAGTGATGTATCTAATATCTATGCCCATACTTAATTGCAAATGACTCTCATTTTCCAGCCATCCTTTTCTGCATCACTCCATCTGTTATAAGGTAATACAGTAAATTAGTATGTGTATTTTTTAAACAGACCTTGGTATCAGCAATTCTCTTCCTCCTATGTCATTCTGTTTCTGTCCCTAGTGTAGGCATATTTAGACAGTTTTCCACACCCCTTGATGCACTCCAGAAAAGAGATCTTACTTTATAGTAAATTAAACTGAGCTTACTTGATGAAGTAGGTGCTACAGAACATTTTAACATCAAAATACAAGCATACACCCACTTAAAATTCTGGCAGATTAATGATAAACAATACACTGTTGAAATGCAACCTGGAAAGTTACAATGGTTTCCAAAGTTCCAAAAAGAATGACTGATACCCCCACTGGAGTTTAACCAGGCTTCCTTAGGGATAACATATAATAACAGGTATTTAGCTATTATAAACTCTTTTTTTCTCAAGTACCCAGCTTACTGATAATAATGCTGAAAAGATTGTCTTCTCTGTAAAATACAGATTATTTTTTCTTCCAGACAGAGAGCAATAGAAATTTTATACAAGAATCTGCCATACAGGGTGTTCATGTCTGGATAAGAGACCTGACTCTCTCAAATGTCAGAACTGAATAAAATGGCTGGAGAAGGTAAAGGCAGAAAATCTCTGAAGTACAGTGTTCTCATGGTGAATACACAAGAGGACAACAAACAACTTCTTCCTCGATTCACCAGACCCGCTCTACTTCCCAGTGCCACACAACTGACCTGCGGCTCCATTTTTGATACCCACATCTACTCTCTGGCATATGTCCCTCTTCCTGGAAATTCCATGACCCTCTTAGCATGGTCTCCTTCTGTAATGTCTTGTCTCACCTGCCAGCATAGACTCCCCCTCCAGACAACTTGTCTTCCTTGGAATATAACAGGAATTGCATTCTCATCTGTTCTAAAAATCAGACCAAATTACAGACTTAATTACATTACTTTGAATTACAATGATGTTAATTAATTGTTGATTCTTACTCTAAGTAATCGGCTGGAACGGTACTGGGGAAAGTCCAGTGTATGGCCTTTGATAGCAATTCATTTTCCTTGGTGTTTAAGATCAAAGGCACTGGTTTGATGATGTTCTTGGTTTAAGACAACAAAGCTGGTGTGTTGTAGTCGGCATGAACATGTACATGCATCTCTTGCTCTTTTTCCCTACTGTTTTCCTGCCGCAGTGTCAGCCTACTGTTCACTAAACAAAGGTTTTATTGTGCACATGCAAAGTATTTAGAAGATGCCTACCTAATTATTCTTAGGTTTTGGAAAGTGACCTATGCTGGAAAAAGTCTGTATATTTACAGAAGGATTTTTGTCTTTGTTTATGTCTGGGTTGAGGGTTTTTTCATTTAAAAAAAAAAAAGAATGCATACAGAAGTAACTATATTTCATATTAATTTACTATGTAATGCACTTATACTGAGGAGGGCTATTTAATTTCAATTTTTATTTCTACTCTAAATACTCAATAAAGGAGTCCAATTGTCTTGTTGTTGTGTTCAATAGGAAATCAGAGCCTGTTTCTAATTTATTATTTCCATGCATCTTACCCAATTTTAGTAGCAGTTATGTGTTTTTCAGTTCCTGATTTTCAAAAATTTCTGTATTTTCTTTAATATGCTTCAGTAAATTACTCGGTAAGCACGTGGCTAGCAGGCAGTCCTTGGAAATCCGGAGTGATGCTATGTTTGAATTTTGGAGTTTCCTGTGCACCCAAATTTAAAACTCAACAGTCATCTGTATACATCTAGTTTTGTGCCAGGACTTACTAGACAGAACTTTCCTCCTCTTTGGTTCCTGATCCAAATCTCCAAATTACAGATAACAGTAGTTGATGCTGAAGATTGGATCAGATTTAATCAAAAGCAAAGACTAAAATGTCTCTTTTGTTCTGTTTATTTCGTTGAAGTTCAGTTGACTGCTAAAAATCACCTGAAACCTATCAGAAAGATAATAAAATTAAGCTGTTCTCCAGCAAGTGCTTTGTTTCCAAGTTTGAGAGTAGCTTGCAAGATCATTTCTTTCCTTTTGCAATGAAAGTACAAAGGTCCTGTCAAAAAAAACAATCATTCAACTAAAAAAAAAATCATTTAAATTCATTCTCTAGGGAAACAAGCAACAGCAAGTCAAAACCTAGCACTGGTTTCTCTCCATGCTTACATGTGATGTAACTCAGCAATGAGAGTTGTTTGTTTAAATGCAAACTTGAGTGTTATTTTAGACACCTTTCGATATCCCGCCTAGGCTCTAGCTGCTACTTCTGAAGAGTAGCTATTGTCCTCTATTCTTTTAGCTTTTTTTTATTTAAAAAAACCCAGTTATAAAGGGCCACTACAATCCCAACATGGGACTTGAGGGGTAAAGACAAAACTGAAACAGTAAAGGAAAATTATAAACCATGATGGCTTCAACAATGTTGCATTTTATATATCTCTCAGTGAACAGTCTTTAACAAGGTGATTTGGCAACAGTCACAGGTACCCTACTCTAAAATGTGAAACATATTATGTTATTAATGAGTCCTGCTTTAGTGAATCTTTAAGAATTAAACCAATTTACAGATGGACAAAGGAATTCTTTCAAAGGAGTAGCAAATCCTGCTGGATTATATGAACAGTTTACAAAGGGGGAAATAAAGTAACCATAACACTTCCTCTTGCTTCACAGGCTTTCAGTAGTTAGCTCAAAACAAACCATTCAAAGAATTTCTGACTAAGCAAATGCACACAACAGTCATACACACACACAGACACACATATATATATAAAATAATCACAAATTTTACTTAGAGCTGCTGCTTTACTCCCTTTGCAGAATCTGATAAAAAGTGAAGATAAATATCAACCAGTTTCTGTCATGGTGCTTGTAAGCACAGAAGATTGCTTCAAGGAGAAACTGCAGCAGCAAGGATTATTCAAACCCAGTGGGAAGATGACCTAAGAACTGAGAAAGGATGGCAGCCCAAGCTTACAGAAAAGGGCTGTGGATTTTTTTTGCCTTAAGCATATGATTCACAAACTGAGATTAACATCCAACAAACACAAGACAAATGCCTCTAGATCATCTCAATCACAGTCAGAATAAGCTCAACACCAGGATTACCCAGTCTTCACCTTTATGATGGTGAAGAAATTGTTATAATTTAAAATACAGTACAAGGACACTGCTGAAATCATCACATGGTAAACATAAATCCAATTCTCTGGTAAAATTTCTCTCACCTTTAATCTCTGGAATCTTTACCTAATGTCCCCAAATAGCTGAACTAGATTATAGAATCAGTTAGGTTGGAAAAGATCCTTAAGATCAAGTCCAGCTGTACACCTACCACTGCCAAGCCCAGCATTAAACCATGTCCTTAAGTGTCGCATCTACACGTCTTTTAATACCTCCAGGAACGGTGACCCAACCACTTCCCTGGGCAGCCTGTTCCAGTGCATGGCTGTAACTCCATTCAGCACCACCCTCTGGGCCCAGCCATCCAGCCAGGTTTGCCACTTGGCAAACCCCCATCCAAGCCACAGGCAATCAGTTTCTCCATGAGAATGCTGTGGGGAACAGCATGAAAGGTTTTACTGAAGTCCAGGTAGTCTCAACATCCACAGCCTTCCCTCATCCACTAAGTGGGTCACCTTTTCACAGAAGGAGATCAGGTCAGTCAAGGGCCATGGGTTTTACAAACCCATGCTGGCTGGGCCTGATCCCCTGGTTGTCCTGCATGTGCCACATGATCACGCTCAGGATGAGCTGCTCCACGACCTTCCCTGCCACCGATGCCCGGCTGACAGGCCTGTAGTTCCCTGGATCCTCCTTCCAGTTCTTCTTGCAGACAGGCAATACTTTTGCTGACGTCCAGTCACCTGAGACCTCCCAGGTGAGCCAGGACTGCTGGTAATTTTTTGGCAGTGGCTTCAACTTTCTGCTGTGTGGTGTTTTTTCCTTTGTCTTCTCACAGTTTGATTACTTGAAAGACATGAGACCGAGAGCCAGGAGATCTCAGACACACGAACACAAAGGGCTGCTTCACCGACATTTCACAGTACCCCTGGAAGCCAAAGGCAGCTTTTTAAGATCTAGCTGGAGCTGCTATCCTGATCTTTGCACTCTCTTGGCACCTCTGTGGACAGTGCCAGTACTATTTTAATTTCAGACTATTTTCTGTATTCTGCATTTTCTATTTTCATTTCAGAACTCTGTATTCTATTTGCATATTAGCAAGAAAACAATTACTAAGGAAAGGATAAACAGAAACTTACAAAAATTTTAACCCTTTCTGAGAAAGTTTACTCCTCACAGGTTTCAAAAGAAGTTGAAGTTTACTTTTAAGTCCAAATATGCTCTCATTGTGAAAAGGTCTGTTTGTATAAGGCTGTCAGAGATACCCTAAGTTCTTAGCAATTCATGGTGAGGTGAGTCAAGGCTTTCTGGGATTGTCGGAAAAACTGATTAAGAGTTGCCAGATAAGAAATTCTTCAAATGATTTCAACATCTGACACATAAACGACCTCCTATTTTAAAAGTGGTGGTCAGTAATAAAATAATCTTTATGCATACACTTCATTATTTATATAAATCGACATCTAAAACAAAACGTGCAATTGTGTATCTTTGAAATGTTCATAGGAATTCTAATGAAAACATTTTTGTGTACAGATATAATCCACAACATCAGTGTGTTTATGAATGTTTTGGTAAACAACGCTGCTAATTCTTTCACTAGTTCACTGCTAATTCACCGAAACTAATTTTAAGTGAAGAAAAAAAAAGAAAAAAGAAAATTGAGTAAAACTGGGTATTGTCCTCTCTTGGCTGACAATCAACAAAAAGACCATCTTCACATTTCCTACCATTGGGCACCTACCTGAGAAAACTCACCTTGCAGCTGCATACCTCAAGGAAAGAAAATTGCAATCTATAATTGTTCAATATACTCTTCACTTAAAAAAATTCCACCAAGTATTCTAAACGACCACTAAAATAATGGCAAATCACATGAAAACATTTAATACCACAAAAACTTCAGAAGAAACCCCTAAAACTCCCAGAGTCAAAAGAACATATTCTAGAGTTTTTAATTAGAACTTGTGGTTGCTGTGGGAAAAAATTGCCACTTAACAGGACAAAGCCACATTTTTCTGTGTTTAATTAATCTGAAAACTGAAAAAACTAAACTCCAAAGCAAACACTCCCCACTCCCCCAGTCCTTAGGTATACAAGAATCCAGAGTTCTTTGGTCCCAGTTCTCTACAGTTACTGTTTTCCTGTTCTCATCTCTCTTGCTTTCTGCCACTACTTATGAAAACTGATGTCCCAGTGCAGCAAACACTATGGCTATTCAGTAGTGGTTTTCTGTTTGATTGGATGGATTTTTGTTTGACTTGTTTGTTCTTGTTGTTGTTGTTTTAAAGATGGCATTTCCTGTGGCCTTGATGCCTGCCTAGTCAATTCTGAAATTAAAAGTAAATTGGCAATTGCCATCCATGACTAGTTTGATTTAAATGGTGTACACACACACTACTGAGCTGTGTAGCTGTGTACTACCATGCACATCCACAGGTGGACAATCACCACATTAAACATCTTTAAAATTAAATCAGACTCAGGTTTAGAAAAGT
>JAWWEU010000158.1:19198224-19387232 GCA_035583155.1 Acropternis orthonyx | reverse complement strand
CTGACTGCTATCACATGTCTGAATTCCATACATTTCCTGCACAGGCTGACAACTGACAAATCATATTAAACTGACAATGCTGGCAAGCAGGCAGGCGTAAAGCCATTGGAATTCAAGCCTGTATTAGCCTTACTGAGATTTGCCCAGTTCAAAAGTTGCAAAGGTTTATTTAACCTGGAGAAGAGGCTGCATTGTCTATGGGGAAAACATAATGAATGTATGAGCACCGAGACAAATGAGACATGACAAACATTCCATACTTACATACAACAGCGCCTTCCAGTGGCTCCTAAAACAAAAGTAAAACATACCCACAGTATGTGAACATACACACATGCAAAACTACAGCTGCACACATCAGCCACGCAGCCCTTCCCTGTGGGAGCAGGACATCAAAACACTGGGGAGCACACAGCACCACTAGGGCACCACGTACAAAAACCAAGAGCAGTATGTCAGGTTTTAAAGTGGTCTGCAAAATCTCTGGGCAGAACAGGTTTAGCTATGCAAATAATGAGAGCTTCTCGTACGCTAGGGAAAATATATAAATTGGGTTGGTTTTTTCTTTCAAAGGAATATGGGATTGACAAAGAGCTTTGGAAAAATTAACAAGTTCAAACTGCAAATTAATCCTCAGCACCAAATCTTTAATATAGTTTATCAGTGATAAACACCTGGAAATTCAGAATGGGTATGTCCATTACTGCCCAGTAAACCAGATCTAGTAAACAAAACCTCTTCCTACTTCCAGATTAATAATCTGTGAAATTTATGATATTAGAACAAAGTAAAAAATACAAGCTCATTTAGCAAAAACTCCTAACTCAGTAATAACTAAAGGTTTTGTCTTCCATTAGCTTTTTACGTGTAGAGCTGCTGCCATAATTAAGACCTACAGATCATTAAAAAAAAAAGTACTTGCACAAACCAGAATAAGACAAAATCCCATAATTCTACTGACACTTTAAATTCTCATGAGGTCCTGTAAACACAGGTATTTCATAAAAAATACACACAATATGTGGTTCCATATTTACATATAAGAAAAATACCAACCTACTTCTGTTAATTTAAACTTCCAGCCACTGGACTTGAGCCTCTGAGTTACATTTCAATATACACTGATGATGAAACACTTTCTACTTATATATATATTCAAACCATGCAGAGAACAGCATTAACCAGCAAATATTCAGTGTGCAAAATTTGACCTTTCATACTGGGACCTCTGTGAGAACACTGCTGGTACAATTAACTTGTGTTTTTTTCAATACTTTAAGGGGGCTTCTAAGAAAGATGGGAATGAACTTTTTAGCAGGGCCTGTTACAATAGGACAAGCTATAATGGTTTTAAACTGAGAGAAGGCAGATTCAAACTAGATACAAGGAATAAGATTTTCACAATGAGGGTGGTGAAACACAGGAACAGGTTGCCCAGGGAGGCAGTAGGTGCCCCATCTCTGGAAACATTCAAGGTCAGTTGGAAGCGGCTCTGAAAATGTCCCTGCCCATTGCAAGGGAAGCTGGACTAGATGATCTTTAGAAGTCTCTTCCAACCCAAATTATTCTATTATTCCCTTTTAAATTCCATGAAGTTTTATTTTTTCTTTATAGATGAGATTGACTTTCCTATGCAAACATGTGTCACTGGTACTAAATGTTTAAAGAAACGTAGTATGTTAACTTTAGGATCTTTTAGCTTTACAGTATAAAACCTGGTCATTACAGGAGACTAAAAGCATGAAACTTAAGTGTTTCACATTAATTCATAATTTAAGTATTTTAAACTGTCCGTCTCCAGCTATTTACTCCTCTATACAGAAAAACAATCCTAAGTATATAATAGTTATCTATACTGTCAAAACAGGAAGCAATCCTCAAGTTCAACATAAGGCAAGTCGTATTGGATTCTCTATGTTGGCTTTCAAGGTCTCCAGAAACTTTGAAGCCAGTTCATCATCCACTGCTCGACCATCACTTGAAAGAGTCACTGTCATGCGCTGATGCTGTTCAAGTTTCTCATTCCCTTCTTCATCTTCCACAATCTTGAGCTCTGGTCTTGCTCTGCCCACGGCTAGGATGCAGGCCTGAGGAGGGTTTATGACTGCAGTGAAACCACTGATGCCAAGCATGCCCAGATTGGAGATGCTGAATGAAAGAGGAAAGATTTATCAGTAACATCAGAAATTGCATATTCTTTAGAAGAAATAATCTAGAGTCAATGACTACTATGATGTAAATTTCTTCCAAGGCAAACCCCATTAAGTTAAAAATAGATCTCAACTTTTTTCAGTTGAGCACATTTAGACTATCAAGAGTTTGGGATTTTTGCAAATACAAATAATGCACTTTTCTAAAAGTCCCATGTCTTTACAGCAATATATTCTTGCACTGCACACACTAAAGGCAGAAAGTAGGCCAGCAAAGCAATGACTTTAAATACACTTCGCCTATTGCTGTTCCAAGCCAAATGTCTTCTAGACTGAACCTCCCAACTTCAAGTTACAGTGGCTGCTGATATCCAAGTGATACAATCTGGGCATCTGTTATCACTCAGGCACAGAAAAGCATCACTGTGCCTTTCTCCCCTGAACATTTCTGTCTGTGTCACCAGCTGTGAAGCAGTATATGAGGAAAGGCTTGGACTCTTTTGTGACAGGTTGTCAGTGGAGAAAGCTGACAGACCATTTCCTCATTTTGGTTATACTTATGGCAAAGAGTGGAGAAACAAACTGTATAGAATCATAAAATAGTTTGGGTTGGAAGGGACCTTTAGAGGCCATCTAGTTCAGCTTCCCCTGCAATGAGCAGAGACTTCCTCAACTAGGTCAAGTTGCTCAGAGCGACTTGACCTTGAATGTTTCTAGGATGGGGCATCTACCACCTCTCTGGGTAACCTGTGTGTGTGACAAGTTGTGACCCAGATGGGTGTGTGATGGGACCAGTGTTGTTTAATGTCTTCATCAGTGACACAGATGGTAGGATTGAGAGCACCCTCAGCAAATTTGAAGATGACACCAAGCTGAGTGGTGCAGTTGACGAACCTAAGGAATGGGATGTCATTGGGCTCATGGGAATCTCACAAGGTTCAAGGGCTGCACCTGAGCCAGAGTAACCCCTGATAGTAACACAGGCTGGGGGTTGAACTGGTCAAGAGTAACCCTTCACAGATGGACTTGGGAGTGCTGGTGGATGAAAAGTTGGTCATGAGGCAGTCAGTGCATGCCCACAACTCAGAGGCCTCATATCTCAGGCTGCATCAAAAGCAGTGTGACCAGCAGGTCAAGGCAAGTAATTCTGCCTCTCTTCTCTGGTGAGACCCCACCTGGAGTACTGTATTCAGCTCTGGAATCACGGAATCTGGTTGGAAAAGACTTTTAGGACCATCAAGTTCAACCATCAACTGGCACCACCACCATGTTCACCACTAAAACATGCCCCTAAGTGCCATATGCACGTACTTTTTGAACACTTCCAGGCCTGGTGACCCAACCACTTCCATGGGCAGCCTGTTCCAATGCTTGACAATCCATTCAATGAATTCCATTCCTAATATCCAATATAAACCACTTCTGGGGCAACTTGAAGCCATTTACTCTCCTTCTGTTACTTATGACCTGGGAGAAAAGACTGACCCCTACCTCACTGCAAGCTCTTTTCAGATAGTTGTAGAGAGTGATAAGGTCCCCCGAGCCTCCTTTTCTCCAGGCTAAAGAATCCCAGCTTCCCCAGATGCTCCTCCAGACCCTTCACCAGGGTGAGCAAGATTTTAAAAGCAATGCATTAAAATACAGTGGAATAGCTGAAGATAAAACAGTTCTGAACCCATTTTGCATGTATTAAACGGTGCTAGAGAGTTTTACCTAAAAGATCCTCCCTGGTACTCTTCTGGTAACAGTTTTCCATCTCTAGCCTTCTTTGCTAGAGCCTAAGGAAAATGAAAGAAGAGGCAAAGAAATTAGTGTGTTGGAACAGACTAATCCTTTTGACTTCAGTAAGACATTTTAAGTACCATACAGACATTAAAACGTCATCTGTTTTTGGATTTAGGGAAGCACCTCAGCAACACTGTCATTGTATCTATAATAATATAGCAAAGAGACTAGTACACTTGTTTTTCCAACAATATTGGCTGTTCAGTAAAAGCAGGTCTCTCACCTTACAAACACTGCTCCGATTTTTACAATGGAGCCACCATTCTCACTGGTGTTTTTAGATTATCCAGGAAAATACTGATGAGTCAAATTCACAGTATTCCTCTTAACAGACTTGTTTAAAGAAATTGACATGAATTCAACTTCTGAATTCATAATAAAGGTGTCAAAGTTACAAGGACACATTGAGTTTTAGTTTAGGCTTTTACTCATATCTCTGAATAATTAGTGAACCAGAAGACAATAGCCACGGGAACAACATTCACACAACAGGGTCAATATAAGCGTAATGCATTTGTGCAATTGCATTATGTGAACAATGAAAATATAGTGCAAAGATGCACATGACCTGGAAAGAAGTTAAAATTAACATGCAGCAGAAGAGGACATATAAGCAATTGATAAAAAGGAAGTGCCTGCCAAACTACAGGGAGACTGACAGAGAAGCAGCTGCAGTTTCAGTCTGTGCCTCCCCCATGTGCATGTCAGCTACATATTTATTTCACTAATTCAGTGAAGAAGTGAAAAGCAAAATTATGTTGGTATGGACACTTGCAACCTATGTGACCGAGTGTCTTTTATAGTGAGTAGTGTGACCTATGTTACACAGATTCCATTTGAAACAGAAAGGTAATGCTCACTTGATCATGGCCCAATTTAACAAGATGGAAGCATGCATTTCCATCATGGGAACTGCAGGACACTGTAATTTATGGTAAGAGAGGTTTGCCATACTGCAAAATACTGCAGGTATTTTGGATCATAGGAAAGCATGACATACACTTTACTTCTTATAATGCTTTTCTTGTCTTCATTCTGTCTCTAATCCCAGAACAACCTCAGGTGACCATCCCCCTCCACTGGCTAATATATTAGTCAAAATTGTTTTTACAACACATTCAACATAAAGTAAGCAATACGGACTGGAAAAATCTTAATAACATCCAATTATGAATGTTTTGTGGCATGACACACCTTCTTCTGCTACAACTTTGTTCGTTGTTCCCTTCTGTCAACATTATGACTATTATGACTATTATGATTTCTGTAGTTTTTGGTAAAAGGCAAGAATTTACAAAGTGCAGTGGTGTCTAATTTGGGGATAGTTTTATGCCCACTCCATTCCTCAGGTGCTGTAGGCCCCTGATCAGCACTCATTAAGTGACAGAAAAAGGCTTGTGTTGCAGCATTTCATCATTCATTGTACTTCTGTCTATCACAAAATACTCCTCCTCCATCTGGTAACAATGGCCACAGATCACTCTAACTGGCACCTGCTCTATGCAAAATACTGCTCATTAGTCTGAGGAGTTTAATGTTACCTACAGAGTGGCTTCCTCAACTGAATTGCATATTAAAAAAATGCAGACAGAAATAAGTTCCATAATATAACTGCAAAAATGCAAACAGATATAAGTAAATATCTGGGGAAGGGAGGGGAAAAAACACCAAAACCCACAAAATCTCAAGCCCAAAGACTGGAAATACTACGGAAATTAACATTATCTAGCTTTAATGAGGATTAAAGAAATACAATTATATTAAATTGCAAAAGTCTGTATAGGCTTATTTTTCAGGCAGCCTAGCCATCATTCAACTGAGTAACATGATGACAAACACTGTTAATTAAAAATGAACGGAGTTGCAAAATTAGTAATAACTTTGAAGTATAAGTAATGCTGATACTGCTTTAGATCCGCTGCCTTTGCTCTTACTCATGTGTATCTGGGTCATGCTACATTTTCTGCTACAGAAAGCAGTGTAGCTACTCTATTCCTCAGCCTACTGCACATTTAAGACCTACCTTTGCAGAGGCAGCAATTTCCTTTATTCCCTTGGCAGCCACATCTTTTATGATTGGTGTAATGAGACCTCGGTCTGTTGCCACGGCAATAGATATGTCAATGGACTGCAGCCGCCTGCAGCCTTCTCCATCCCACGTTACATTCACATCTGGCATTTGCTAAAAGAGAGAGAGAATAAAAGAAGAGAGACAGCTGTTAAAAGAATAATGATGCAATTGGTTATTAAAAAAAAAGGAAATTCCTTTAAGACACATAGCTACCTGCAGGCATTCCCCAAATTAATTACCTTGCCCTTATTTTATTTAAATTTACTTTGTTAAAAAGCATGAATATATGCTCTAGAAGATGAAAATGGCAGGGCAGCCAGAAGGTTTTTTGGTGTTGTTGGTAAAAAATGATTAACAAAAGTCTAAAAATTCCTTCATTGGATATCACCCTATGGTTAGCCAGCATATAAAGCTTCGAAACACTGCAATTACCCAAAATAAATCACAGGATGTTGAATTAAAAAGCATGGAAATGGACATCCCCCTATACTGGTGTTATTTTCCACTTGTGTCCCAGGCATGACTCTTAACAAAATATGCTTTTAACAGTGCCCAGAAAAGAGTCAATAAAACTGCCTGGAATTTAATTTTGCAAATGTATTCACACCACCAAATTTTAGGGTAAGGAGGTGCAGGTGGAAGTGGGTTTTCTTTTTTTAAACTAGTAGCCCACATCTTTTCCTGAAATCCTGACAGAAAGTAGTTGAGACCTGAGCTTGATCGTGAACTTGCTTCCTGATATATGGAGTTAAATCTGTTGTTTTGTTAAAAATTTATTATTTTAATAGTCATACAAATGCTAGCATAGATTTGTAACAGAGCAATAGGAGAGAACTGATTACTTCCATATCAATGTATCAATATTAATGTCCCACAGGAAATAGTAACAACCCACTTAAAAAACAAAACACCAAATCTACTGTTTCATTCCTCTTGCTCTCTGTCTCCCAGTGCTTTCACCGGCTCTCTGGTGCACAGATCTGTTATCCCACAGTCACACTCAGCAGTTCACAGTAAATTTTGGATGCCACCATTTTCATGTAAGGTTTCAGTGGGCCACAAAAAGAAGCTTCTTGCTATGTATACATCTAACAAAAGCACAGAACACATATTTAACTCCTCCTTCTGCTTCTGGTATTGAGTAATTGTGGAGTTTTTTCTAGCCCAGCTAACGCCCAGAATTTCTCTCAGGCACTTGCTTATGAAACTGCCTAGAATCCTGTATATTTTCTGTCCAGACTGCGATTATACATTAATCTACAGCTCTTAGTATTATACATTACTATTTAGAACATGTTTGGCTAGAAATTTGTCAAGTCCATTCCAGTCCAGTCCTTTTTCTTAATTCCATACATCTATGGGAATAGGAGTAGTTGCCCAACTTAAACACAACTTCCTCCCTCAGCTTTTAAATAGTTAAAATAATCCTCGCAAATGAGAAAAACAGCTCTCACACCCTTTCCAATGTTTTTATATTGCTATGAGTAATCCAGCTCCTCTGGATCCCTGTTCTGCTCTATCCTGACTGTCTGTGGCTTTCAGAAATGGCTGCTCAAATGATGCACTGGTATCAGCACAGTTTAGCTTTTCCAGACATTTACCATATAGCTAGGTGTCATCACCGTGCATTCAAGAAGGTACAGGAACAAATTCATGGCAATACCAACGAGTTTCAAAATCTGCATTCGTTCCTTTGTAACACATTAGTACATTGCCTTGATGACAGGGGCAAACTTCATAGGACAGTTTTAAGGATCAAGTGTCTGTCCCCCTTAATTATCTTTCTGCATTCCAGCTATTAGTGCTCCCTATTTCCTTCTGATTCTTACTGGCCTTTAGGTTGGTCAAAGCTCCCCTCCATAACTTAATTTTAAAATAAGCGTAAACTGAATTTAAACCAAAACCCCGCCAAATACCTTTCACACCTAAATGAAACCATCTTTCTTTACATAAGTTTGGAAATAAGATTAATTTTACATTATGTTTCCCAAGTGATTATATTTGAGACACCCTGGACTATGAGGAGATAGTTCCAAAGCAGTGGAGTTCTCCTAAAGAAGGATCTCTGTAACATTTCAGTTTCAAAAAATTAAGTGGCACTGGGAGTGCTTTTCAAGCAGAGCAATGGACACAAATTGGAAGGTAATGTATCCCAGTTCTACAGAGAACACACAAATAGCTTATGGTTACTGTAAAGCCTCTGTAGCTTGGCATGGAATAAGCAGACACTAATGAAATTTAAATTTGAGAATGTATAGCAATCACTTAACTTTTACATCCACAAAGGGAACAATGACAATTCTTAGCAATGAGGAAAGACTGGTTGCCTGCAGAATTTTCATTTCAAAGCACGTATCACTCCATATGCCATCAGAATACATATGATGTATGAAGCTGGTATAAGACTTAGATAAGTATTTGTTTCTAACTGTAAGAGAAATAAGATGCAACAAAGAATAAAAAACCTATCTTGATAACTGCTTTAGTCTGCCGACAAAGCAACTACTGTTATCTGCAGCTGTTAACTATAGTAACTAGACCTTTATTAAGAAGTTCTCACTTTTCAGTTCACAGCACAGGTAGTGCAGAGAGTTTTAGCTGGAGACCTTAAAAAACCTGACAGTAAGTAATACAGAATTACCAGCTCTGCTATGACCACATTCACATCTCCACATAGGCTCACAAAATTCTTCTGTCTACTTGGCAGTTGACTATTAAAATATATATTTTAAAAGCCAATTTTTGGCTTACCTTCAGAGTAACTGCAGTTGCCTTGATAATAAAATCATTTACAGATACTTTAATGTCATCTGCAAAAAGAAAAGAAAAAAAAGACAACAATCATTGCTCCTAAGATTTGTTTATCAGCAATTGTGTGAAGACAAGGTTCCAGCAATTCAGCAGATTTACTTCTTTAAAGCATTGCCAGAAAGTCATTCATCTTCAAACTACAATCATAAAATCAAGAAAACTTTCCTCCCCCTTGGGACAAAAGGAGTATCTTCAACAAAAAGTCTCAAGTAGAGGCATTCTTCCTAGGTACTACCAGGTGGGCAAAAACCCTGCAAACTTGAGTATCAGTATTCATTCTTGTATGTAGCAACCCATCTCTGTTTATGCTTCACATATTTACATATTCATACAGAAACCTACAGTAGGATCTAAATATACAGAAACAATACTGGAGACTAATAATCTTTACATAATGTAACACATTAACTGGAATAATGGCAGAGATCAGCTTTAATTCAGTTATAAATCACGAGTATGTTACTCTCCAGTGACATCTGGGGGTCTCAAAAGGTAGTGATTAGCAAGGTGAAAGACATCTGTCAATCCTTAAAATAACAATATATTATAAAGCAGGCTGCAAAATCATAAGAGAGTGACAAAGTTGTTAAATCAAAAGCAAAGCTACACTTCAACAGCAACAAAAAAAAGCAGCAGTAGCCACAAGCAGATAAAATAACCTCGAGAGGATTGGATTTTTTCGATGTGAGCCTAAGAAATACTGTGTAACACTCAGTACGTATTTCCTTCCTTTCCCCAAAAGCTCAGGAGGAAGGAGGGATGGAAATAACACCTACAGTTGTTCTGTCTTATTTTTTACAAGTTTTAGGAGACTGAAAGTGCTAACTAAAATCAGGAGTGGCAACAGAAGCAAAGACAATAGATACAATGCAGCTCATGCCACAGTTACTACAAGATTACCCTGAAATGCACAGTATTTACACAATATTAAATGCACCATTCTCACATTTAAAAAAAACTACTTCACTCTGCTACCATCACCACCACTGTCAGCTGAATAGATCAAGCAGCAAAATTTAATTGATTAATTTTCAAATCTGGTTTATGGCCTGTAACACACATACCTTTAGAAATACTTTTGCAAAGGGAAAATTACCGTTATATTAAGTATTGTTATGTATTTTTAAGATCTATGACATTATATTTATAAATTTAATTAAAATATATATTTAATATTCTTAAGTGATCACAAATTTGGAGGAATGAACCAAATATCCACTTACCACGTAGGTGACCTGCAACGTTTGCCATGATTAGCAATCTACGTGTAAGAAGAGACAACATTCCAACATAACATTCTGGAATTTGCAGTTCCTATGTTGCACTGACAGGATTTCACACCAGACAAACCTGCGTCTTGGTCATCAAATATGCTTTGGTTTTGATTTACATGCTACATTCCTAACCCTTGGCAAAAATGTCACTGTCCACTAGGAGAGCAGGAATACAGTTAAGTGATGCACGTCTGATAATATTTTACCCTGAATCACTGAAGTTTATAGTAGCAGAAAACACCATTAATTTTCATCAGAGAAAATATAAAAATCTACCAGGCTGGTCTCTGCAATTCAATTTCATGCAAAGCCATATGGGCTCTTTCCCACCTCTACATTTTAAAAAAATTCATTAACAATCCACAGCAGCAGGAGAGCTGTGAAATATTACAAATGAGACAATTTTTTGGTTCATTTCTGATGACCTGCTGCAGTTTAAAGAAAATACCAGCATCAGAAAATGTCTTTCACATTAACTTGTGAACAAGATACCACTGGGGAGGAGGAAAAAAAAGGGAAAAAAATTACCATGGTACTGTTGCATTAAAAATTAGTCATTCAAAACTCCAGAGACAGGAGAAGCAGCTTCTAGAAAACCTGAATATACTGGTCAAATTTAATTTAGGACCACATAGATAAACAAGGGACTAGTCACCAGTACAGAATAGTTGCCCTCGGTTTCTCAATCAGTACAGCAATAAAAGTGCAAATTAAGACTATCTTGCTACATTATTCTTAATACAGAGGACACATGGCTTCAGACAGCTACCATTTGAACATACAGGCTTTCAAACCGCAACAGCAATGATGAAGCTTTAGATCGAAACTTGAACTGCCTTTGACCTACAATTATTCACTTTTCATTCCTGTGGTAATGAGGATAAACATCTTAAAGCTAAACTATTGAGAATAAACTATTTAAATGGTACCAGAAAAAGGGACGAACCGAACAACACCAGAAAGAACCCATGTGAAATTGTTTGTGTACCTTTCTCTTGTATAGACCATTCTCCTATGAAGTATCCAGTCTTTAGAATTGATCTTTGATCTTTAAAAAAAAAAAAGGATAGTAGGAGAAAAACCACTCCATTCTTTCTTCACTTTATAAAATAATGGGCCTTCAGACTCTTTTACCCAAGTCACAGACTTCATACCAGTCTATAAGGTGCATGTCTGCATGCCTTCTTCAGCAAACAGAACCTTCACTACTTGCTTATGCGCTCTGAACCTTGTGGAAAATGACATTTTTTAAGATAGACTGAATGATGAATGAAAACTAAATGTATGAAGTGGCAGAGATTAATCTGTGTGCCTGGAATAGTACCCAAACTTCATAGGCATTGAAAAGTTTTGTAAACAAATAAATTCTCATTTCACCAGTATAATTAGCTAAACCTATCAAAAGAAAAACCAACCAATACCTTCCCAATTTGATTTGAAAAAAGAAATCTCCTCTAAAAGAATGAAAATTAATTAAAAAAAGCTATTCTTAATTAGTTTGGCTGCAACTGATAAAGTAGACATCAACTGATCTCAACGGGTTTCCAGGAGATAAAAGGCAAGCGATATCATTTTAGGCAACGATAAGATATTGTCAATCCAATGAACACTATTTTTAACCTCCAAGACTTGAAATAAATACGATTATTTTTGAAGAATAGCTCACATTTTATGGAAATTTAAGATCAGAAGAATCCCTTTCAGATATTGCAATCATAACACATGATCTTGACTGACTTATCAAGATTTGCCTTAAAACCAGAAAGATCTCCTGAGAAGGCTACTCTTCCAGGACAGCTGCAGACAAGCCTCATTTCTCAATGTATTGGAATGAGAGCTCCATGAAGCAGAAGGAAATTGCAGGCAGACATTGCCCCTACCCCATCTCCCTTCCCCTCAGCCACTGCTTCCTACTTTGCAGTTCTCATCTCAATTAGGCTTGTATAACAGTTTTACAGGTCTGATGCCAAAATGTATCCAGGATTGGGAGAGTTTAAAATAACTCGAGTTTTGGCATCAGAGGGAACGAAGATACTAGAGAGGCAAAACCAAGCAGTGCATGTCTTCATTTAATCCAGCTTTTCTGTGAAGAAAAATTATCTCCAAAAAAATCTGGAGCCTCTGCAAGTAGTTTAGGAGATAAGTGAAGGTGCGTCATGGTTTAATCCCAGGTGGCAACTAAGCACCAGGCAGCTGCTTGCTCACCCCCCCATAGTGGAATGCGGGAGAAAATCCCAAGAGCAAAAGGGACAGCTTTCCTAAAGGGTTTCCACAGGTTTTGGTTTAGTATCTTCAAGGACCATGAAACTAGAGCTACCTTCTGTAGACAACATTAAATTCAGTACACTGACCAAATATTTTTAAATATAACAAAAATTACTTAAATTCAGAAGATTATGATATAAAGTAAAAAACTTTCACTCGGGATTTTTACCCAGCTGAATACAAGACCTAAACCAAAAAGACATTAAGCAAAAACCACTTTTGTGGTATTTTGCGTGAGAACGAAGTACTTGCCTGAACAATATCCTATTGAAAAATTATTTTGTTTATTTTTTTAAATGCATGTCATGCATACTTTGCTGAACTGAGACTTAGGAAAGAAGATTCTATTCCGCAAAGTTCATTTTGAAATTACTAAAACATCTATTGCATGGTACACTCAGCCAATTTAAGCAAAAACACAAGCAGTTTTAGCAAAACAAAGTAATTTTTGAGTATGACTTTAAGTCCCAAGAACTTTTTCTATGTAAGTCAGTTCAGTGACCAGGAGTTGAAATAAAAAAGGGAAATTTAACTTCTTGATCTTATACATAAACATTTCTGTATAAATAAGACACAGCAGACATATGAAAATTGGCCTTTACACACACATATATATTAACATTTATAGTTATTAATCTAATTATCAACATATATTTTAATATAATCCCTTTTTCTATGGGACAAATTTCTATTCTAGCAGTTTAACATAAGCTTTAGGAATGTCTGCAAATTTCACTGAAAGAGATAACCCTACTTCCTTCACACTAATACAGTTACTTTGCCTTCTAAAGGAATTTATCAAGCATTGGCTGGCATGTACTTTCTTTGCTCATCATGCATAAAGCCATTCTCACCCAAAATCTCAGCAAGGTGCATTAGCTTTCCTTTCCCAGTTAGTTCCACAAGGAGGCCAGCAAAACTAAATTTTAACATCGTACCTACAAGTACAGAGCATGAGCATATTTTAATTCAAAGCTTCTCCTATTATCTTTCACATGAATAAACTGAGATTTTAACCATCAAGAAGTAACTATTGCTGCATCTGGATGGAAGGAAACAAAAACCTACTGGACAACGCATAGTTCTGTGCTGAACTGCAGATTTCTACAGTGTTTTGTTAGTCGGCAAAGTAACACCTCTGTGTTCCTGTACCTTGATAAATTGTCCAATTCAATAATCCCGGGGAACTACAGCTGGAGCCCAATGTACAGAACACTGATAAAAATTATCTGAATGCACAGTCATCCGCCTACACATAAACCTACACCTCCTGAGGGAGTTCATGTAAACAAGACAAACTTTGCATTAGTAGCACATGTTCTAGTAAATCAGTTAAACTACTAACCTTTGGCCAATTCTTTTCGTAACTTCAAAACAGCATCAATGTTGCAGTCAGCAGCAGCATATGCATGAGGTATTGTAGTTTTAGACTCCGTTAATCTCTTAGCAATAACTCTTCGGATGTTGCTAGCTGGGATTTCTGTGAATGTGCCCTGAAAGAAATCACATGCTGCGTTTTAAGTATCAAGAGAGCAAACACACCTCCTGTCTGCTGAAACAGCACTCCAGTATTTCTGTGTTCACATCAGTGACTCCTGCTCACTCCAAACATCCCGTAAGTATGCAAAAGTGATACATTCCAACTACCGAAATTGATATGATTAAGACCACTGAGTGTTCTAGTCTATACCTCTTAACTGGGACCAACACCACAGGGTTTACAGATACTTTCATTTTACAGTACAGAATGAATCCTCTTTCAAAAAAAGCAACAACATAGCAACAAACAAAAATACAAATATTGAGGCATTAATTTTCAGCCAGAGTATATATAAGCACTATTCCATCTGCCAGACTTGGCATATTGCTCAGATTATGGTTTGTTCCATTTAAATTACAATAGAATATATCCTCAGTAAGCTACTGCTTTTTCAGTTCCCTAAATGGTTCCTTAAGACAGGCTTTACTGCACCTTTTGTTATTCTTCTCTCTCTTTCCAGATATATTTAGTAATGTTTCAATGGCCAACTTCTCCCTGGAAGTAAGTCAATTTGAAAGAAATATCTTGAAATATCAGTGACTACAAAAAGCAAGAAAGTAAGTGATTCTGTAAAACCTTATTTTGTATAACTAATCTTTAGCACATATGCCTTGAACATAAAAGGATTCACAGAATCCCTAGTACATACTGAATAGTACTCAACACACAACAAACTGCAATATATATGTTCCAGTACAATCACAGAAACATTTTATCCTGTAATGGAAAAATATCTAAATTTGAGCTTCTGTGTTGTTTTGTTCCTTGTACAGTGCCAAAAAAAACCCTCCCAAAAAACCCCAAAAACAAAACCCAAAGGAAAACACAGCATTTTCTGAATATTATGAATTGTAGCTACATTGCAAACTCCAGCCTACAAAGATACATCAAATTTAGTTCTAGAGCCAGAACGGTTTTTAACAAAAGCTTTTCCATTCCTAATGTCTATTTCAGCAAAGGCATTTATTCTTTCCAGAGTAAGTTCTGGTATTTCTAACACTTCAATTTAACACGGAAACTGTATTTAGGTGCTAGAGTTTGCAAAATTACTCTTCAAAGCAACCACTAAGCCCTTTCCTTCCTCACTTCTTGACAACTCATCAATGAGCATTTACATCTTGCAGGAAAGCAAATGAATGAAATGCAGTAAAAATACAGTTTCTCCAAGTTTGGAAATACACACTGACATACTGATCCTGCAGCGATTGAGGGAAAGAAAATACTATTGATTTCCAAAGTAGCAGCACCTTGTTCGGGGACTAAAATGAAACTGCTACCTCTCTGACCATCCCATTTCCAAGGCCTGCAGTGTAAATTTTCCCATGGCTTCAATTTGCAAGCTACACAGAGTACTATGCAGACTATAATTTCAAGAATTTCACAGTTTGAATTATACTGCTTTAGAAACCCTAAAACATAATAACAACTGCAAATGACTGGGTTTTCTAAGGTCATCTGGGGGGGCCTTAGTTCCCTCCCTCTCCAGCTCTAGAAATCTCACAGAGCTACTTAAGTAGCCATTGCACTATTCAGCTGTAGGAATGCTGAAATCTTAACAGGAATCGTACCAGAGCAGCAGCTTGTCCTGGCGTGGAAACCGGTGGAACTGCTGGCCTTGGATAAGCAGAAGTCACAGCTGTTGCTTGCGAAGGAGAAGGCACTGCAGCAGGCTGGGGAGGAGCTGGAGAAACCACAGGTTTCAGTTCACTGGGTTTACCCTGCTGCTTCTCTTGCAGAAGTTTGAGAGCATCCCTGGTAATTAAACACAGTGAAATACTGACAACAAAGAAACGATTTAACAAGTCCCTAAGTATTACTATTCCATCATTTACTCTAATTAATTAGGCACTTCTGTGCATTTAAATTGCTGTTGTCAAAACAAACATTAAGGTGATTACTAACTGATAATAATTTTGTGTTGTTTTTGTGGTGTCTTCCTAGTGCATGTATGGCCAGACTTCACGAACGAAGATTTTGGGAAGGGCTCTCCCCACGTAACTTCCTAGTAAATTTTCATTAACTTCTGTGAATAAAAGGGCTTGAATATGCAGTAACAGAAAACATTTGTGTTAGAGAAGCATAATAATCATCATAAGTAATTGTGAGTGTACAAACGAATTTGTGAATTGCACTAACAATTTTTCTAAGACAGTACACTTAGTCTATACAGTCTCAAGTAAAAGCTGTTTCATCTATTTGTAGTAATATGAATTTAATGTAATTACTTAGTGCTGATTGAAAATTGAGTACTGTATTTATCAGTCATTTCTCTGTACCTTTCAGACATAACTAGGCACAGCCAGGTACAGATGGTATACAGGTCCATACATCATAAGCCATGTGAAGGACAGCACGACACTAGAGAAACAAAGCCAAAATGTGGGTAACACCTAACAGTTCCAGGTGTGGTAGAACCTTGTCTACTCTATAGCATTCTCCCAGGATTTTATAGCTACCACCACAAAATTGCCCTGTTGTGGGCACAGCATGATAAACGTAACTCCCACCTTTAAGCCATGATACTACATCTGCCTCAGGTCAGTGTATTTATAAAGCAGCATGCTGAAGATTAGCACCTACAAGGCTCAGGTGAAAAGACCGCATTTACACCACCACTGCCAACTGCAAGAGAAGTAAGTTCCTTTCTTTATGCTCCAGATCTGATTAGAAAAGCCTGTACGATGCACCCTAGATAAATTTCTATCACTCCATGAAGACATCACCACAGCAGGTACACAGAGTTTTACTCCATAAATTGGCAAAGGAAATTGAAAATAAATTAAAAATACATTAAGAATCAAACTCCTTACAACCCTACCATGGTTTTGAAACACAACCCATAAATACTAAACAAAGTTACCTAATTTCAGTAGATTACTGTTTGAGAGTCTATTCTTGAGAGCCAAGGGTTTGTTATTAAATCTATTAATTAAATTAAACTTAGAACAAAATCTCAGAACATTATGCATTATTTCTTCTTAAAAAGTAGCATTCCAGCTTGAAGAACTGTAAACTGAAAAGCTCTACATAATGCCTTTTACCGATTGTTGACTTGCTTCAGTTTATTTTTAGCTCAACACATTCTTCAGCAAATGGTATTAAAAATAAAACACTAACTGAGCTCAAGATATAATTTGACATAATTAAAAGTTGTTACTTGTTTTCCCACATTAACATGCTAGCCAAAATTTGTTTTAAAATTAACTGTTTAGTATTTAACACCACTAGTATAATCAGGGAAAAAATTAGATTTCATAGAATGAAAACAATTTCCTACCATTATAAGTTGAAACAAAAAAAAAAGTAACTGCATGACATTATGCAACTTTTTTAGTTAATATATTAGAAGCTACCAAAAATTACTTACAGGTTTTTACTTGGCAGTCATAAGAGAGACCATCTGGTTTTGGTGGCTTTTAGTGTGTTTAACTGAAAAACGTATTGCCAAAATTGAGCTTATTTTTAGATTAGAAGACTCACTCAAGACTTTTAAAAACTCATTTCTATGACATACAGCTATGCACAAAACATATAAAAATCAAAATTCATATATATTTGTTATACATACATATGAATGGAGTTTCCCCCCCACCAATTCCATATGATTTAATTGATTTAAGAAAAACAGGTACAGCAATGCTATGACTGTCATGGTTGCTCGACTGCAAGTCTGGATGTAAGTAGAGTTTGAGGAGGCATCAAAGCAAATAAAATTAAACAGGTTATAGTACAAGTAAGGGAAATAGATATTTTACTAGAATTGGAAAAGGAAGTGTTGGTCACATCATTCCAACTCCACAAACTATCAACATAGGATAGCAACAGAGACTGATGAGAGAGATGGGGGTAACAAATATGAAAGAGCAGCGTGCTCCCCAGAAAAGATACCACAGCTTGATAAACATTTATTAAACAAAAACGAGCCTTACCAAACTGTTATTATTAGAAGCATGCAGATTCTGGCAACTTTGTTACACTTCAGCTTACCCCCAACTACAGAAGTGTATAGGTTTTTATATGGTTACGTTAGCCAAAATCCCAAAAAACAGGGAAAATAAAAGGAGTATTTTGTGTTCAAAATATACTTTGATATGGACAGTTACACAGACACCTAAAAACCACTGAGGATCCAAGGTGCAACATGAAATGCATGGCTTGACACAAGCTTCCCCTGGTGGCAGCTACTGTTACTAAACTGTCCCCATCCCCCTTTCATAGGAACATCTGTTTACTCAATTCAGAGACGATATTCTGGAATAAGGAAAACTGTGAGCAGAGAATGCTACACACTGAAAATTTAGGTATCAGACTTAGTGCAGTCTCATCATTATAGAAGGAGCTCATTCCTCCACAGCAGCAGCTGACACACTGCACACTACTGTACCCATCTGTACCCATCACATACCCATGACTGTGATCTCCAGAAGAACAGCACTACATGTGTAAAGCACTGTGCTTTATTTGCAAGCTGAAAATGTCTGAGCAGCTCAGAGACCCCAAACCACACTAACTTAAGGAGAGCTGGTAGGAAAGCTCTTATGGGAGGAACATGGCCTCAGAAAAACACAATTCTTGGTAACTAGCCTCCCCCACCTTTTCATGGTTGCATTTATAAATCCCTAGATCACTAAATAGGATGGGAAAGGACAGAAGTGCCCTGTAGTGCCCATCAGTTTTAACACAGCTCTCTCAAACACAGTGTGATCTAATGAGTAGAAGCATAGTATAATCTTTGACAGAAGTTGAGAGTTACTTTGTACTGACACACCAGTTTTCTAGTACATTTTTGAAGAAAGCAGAGGATATTGCTTAGCAAGAAAAAAAAAAAGCTTCCACTCTATTAAAAAAAAAACAAACCACAAAACAAACAAACACACCACAAAAAAAAAAAAAAAAAAAAAACAACAACAAAACAAGCAGGAAGAAGACAACAGTAATTCAACCTTGCACAGACATATACAAATAAATAAAAGTATATAAATAAATAAAGTATCAGCCTACTGAGGGAGCATATTACCACAGAGAAACATATTTGAAAATTCCTACTGCTGTTAAAAGTTTTACAGTGAATTGAATTTAAAGACAGAAAGTTGGGGGAATGATCTTGCTTGCTTATGTAACTCACTATCTTTCCTTCTTGTAATCTGGTGAGCGTAGCAAAGGAACTATTTCTCTGAATATCTGTAGCAGCTCTCTATAAAAACCTGCACACATTTCATTTCAAACTGAATATAACAGAAGAGTCTGTAGCCATCTGAAAGATTAACCCCATTTCAAAAGAACAGTTCAAAAAATCCAGGCGTTCTGCACCTTGAAATTACATTACAAAGTCAAATCTTTTGCATAAAATAAAGCAGTTTTAAAAAGAAATTATTTTGTTAGATAATTCTCATAACTACAGACAAAAATCTTTGTTACATCTCCATGACAACTAGGAAATGTTAATTTGATACCTCAAAGTCCTGGAGGGTATCCACCTGCCACAGCATTTTTACACACCATTACAGTAACATAATAAAGAAACAACTATCTCTGACAATTTCTGTTACATAGGATATTGTATCTATTCAATTGCTTATTTGTCTTACCTCAGACAACAATCATAAGGAAAAAAGGTTTTGAAAAACTTGTCTGCTTTTCTGGGTTCAAATCCAAGTTACATTGACTTGGTCCTGGTTGTCTTTGAATGGAACTAAAATAATAGCCTGAAAGGTCTGTGTAAGTGAATGATGGCATTTGTCAAAAGGGGTAATTTTACTGAGAACAAAAAGATATATTTCTGTCAAAATCCTCACCTCCAATAACATGCATGCTCAGGTGAAGATAGTGCACCAATTTCAAGGCTAAAGGCACTGGATCTACCATGCTTTTATACACAGCTTCCCCACTCCAAGGCTTGACTGCTCATCATTACATCTGGCCACTCAAAAAGTATAATAAACTACTATAAGCCTGATCATAACAAACCACAGCTCTTTTAACAAACATTTTTAAATCATAGATGGGAAAAAAGGAAAAATGGGAGAAAGACAGAATTCTGGAATTTCTTATCATTATACTTCATTGCTCTCTCCAGCCTAGTAAAAGTGGGAACGAATGAAATCTTGACAGAGTTCCTCACTGAACTTCAGTGAAAAAAGCAAATTATCTGAATTCCCCAAAGAAAATGAGTTGAAGAAAACAGGCCACTGGTATTTTGTTTTGGCTCTGTATGCATCTCAGAGTAGCAAAATTCTTGAGACCCACAATGGTAGCTCCCAGTGGTGCTTAGGACTCAACAGTCATCATTGGGCTGAGCTGCAGGAAATGTGCATTACCACACAAGCTAAGATGGGACACAAAAAACATTAGTGTTAGTTGTTCGTGTTATTTTAAATTAAGGTTTCTTAAAATATTTCCTAATATTCTCCCCATCTTTTTATTAGGTTTTGCAAATTTAACTAAGCTAATCCGTAGGAAAAAAAGGAACAAAGACTAGGCTTTTTAAATACACTGACATTATTCTCATGGTGATTGCTCTATTTTCAGAGGAAGAAATATGGGAATACGGGGTGGCAACTTCACCAAAATATCTACATACTCTTTCGTGAAGATCCCTCGAGGTCCAGTAGGTCTAACGTTGCTTGGATCTAGTCCATGTGTCTCCAGAATGTTGCGAGCTGCAGGACTTAAACGAACCCTAAAGAAATGAGGGGAGAAAATAAACTATTTAAATAACAAGATCAACTTATTTCATTCAATGTACATCAAGGCAAACTACATTTCTATCTGGAAACAAACATGATTAACTACAAAGCAGAATACTGAACCACAGAGTACCCACTGCACCTTAGCATGACTTGCTTTCTGAAATAAGGAAAAAAGCCATTGCGTAGATAAGATACTTCAGAATTCTTGGATACAAAAGCAGTAACGTATTCATAAAAGAATAAATACTTGGTTTCAAGTCTTTCCACAAAACTTCCCATCCATTATCTCCTAAAGCAGACTGCATTTGCACCTCATTGAATTTTTTGAACTGTCTATTAAGCTCTTGACAAAAAAAGGCATGTCATAAATGATCACTTGGCTCCAAGTGATACATCTCTAATTAACAACTGCAGTGAGACATCACCATCTGATATTCTTTGGTACTAAAATGCAAGACATAATCCTTTCAAGGATCCTTTCAGTGGATCATCCTCCTACTACAGGTGAGGCTTGGGCAATGACCTCAATTAGTTGTCTTCTACTTACATGAGAAAAGCCTAAATGCTGCCAGCATTTAGTAAACACAGCAAACCAGACTGAAAAAGTAATGAGGCTGGGGGGGGAAAGAAAAAGAAAAATCCCACAAACAAGAAAATATAAACCCCCAATCTTTACATAACACATGCTACCAGAATTAATTTCCTAGCTTTTTTTTTTTTTTAAACAGGCTGTACAGCTTTTGTACTATCACAATTCACTGCAAATAAGGAGTGATACCTCCAAATGAGATACATCCTGTGAGATGAAAGAGTGATTTATAGATTATTGTTGCCTGACTAAAACTCTGGGGCTGACACCCTCTCCAGGACATTTGCAGTGCTTAGAGCACCCTAACAGATTAAAACAAAACTAACAAAGACCACACAAACCCACTGTTTTGAGTTTTTCACATTCCACTGTTATGAAAATTAGAAAAATATAAAAAAATGCAAGAGCTTGGAAGGGTTTTGCAGTGTGCCATTTGTTTGGGGGTTTTTAGCTCCTAAAAAAAGAAACTGGAAATAAATTATAGGTACACTGAACATCTGATGCATAAGTACTAGTGTCCATTGTATATTAACACAACTTCTTCCAAATGGTAAGCTTAAAATCCTTTGTAAAGCAATTGCATAAAAGCACATTTTATTCTAATAAAATTAAGTTGTTTGAATTGACTTATTGGGCTTACAAGCAAAGAAACATTCTAGGCATGCAGGCTTTATTACCTCACACATACTGAAATGCTCTTAAAGTAACAGCTTATTACTTAAGGTAAAAAGGGATAAAAAATTATCCTTGGCTCAGGTCTACTAATCTAACAAAACATAAAAACCATAGAAACCCACTGCAGTTTTCCAGGTTGAGGTTCCAATTTAGGAGGGGCAGAAACTGAAGGACTTGCAGGAGTTGTGGCACCTGCAGTTGCTGGTGGAGCCAGAGAAGATGGATCACTACCATCAGCTGGGATTTCAACTTGCTTCCAGTCCTGTCCTTCCTCTACCAGTAGACCAATTAGTGAGCCCAAGCGTACATTTTTGCTTCCTTCTTCCACCTAAATTTAAGGCAACGAGAACATTAAGTTACATATTGTGCTGTCTACTCTAATACGACTAAAAATGGTAGATGTGAAAGCTTAAGGCATGTTAATGACAATTCATCAATAAAATATATCCCATTTTATTGCTACTATTAGTAAGATGACTCAAGGCTGAAATTAATTATAATTGCTATTATAAGGTGAGGAATATTAACTTACGTCCCCAAAACCCAAACACCTAAAGGAAACTTCTGTCTGACTATCCAGGAACCACTGTGGCAGTCACACTTGCCCCACGCCAGACTTTTACTGCTGGGACTGAAACCCCTTTTCATCTGGTGGCTCCAGTGACCTGATGGGTGTCCCCACTTGACTCCCTGCACACCCCACACTCACACAGTTAGACAAGGTTTCCTTACAAGCTCAATCCTCAGTTTCCCACAGCAGAGTCTCACGACATCTGGATTCTTGAAGAAATTTTAATTATGGTCCAGTAACACAAAACCAACTCGAGCTGATGCCTCTGGGGAGGGACCCCAGACAAGAAATCCCTGGCCTTGTATACCCTCAGTCTGTGCCCCGATAGCTGGGAGCCCTCCCGCTGAGTCACCGGCTGCCAGTAGCCCCTGAGTGTCCCGTCACCCGGCCGCTGCCCCAGCTCCCTGTGCCCTTTGTCCTGCAAAGGGTTGGCACCACGTCACAGCTCCTGGCCTGGGACTCCCAACATCTCCCGCTACCCAGGGCACAACCTGCAGCTCACACAGCAGCTGCACACCCAGATACCAGCACTAACTGTATTCCTCAGCAATTAAATACAGTTCTTAAACAATCATCATCTGTTTTGTTCCAAATCACACAAGTATTTTAGGGAAAAAAAATTTAAAAACTCAGTGTTATTTTAAGAAGCAACTCTCCTGAAAGAATAATCACCATTCTGAAATTACCCTTCTAATATTTCATTCAGTTATTTAATCTTTTACTGCATTTTATACTGAATCAGATGTAATCATTAAAAGACCTATTTAGACAGAAAAGGAATATATATGCATGAGTTTCTATTTTACTGTTAGCCTGCTCTTTTTTAAACCATACATACTTAGATTATACAGTCAAGAAAAACCAAGAAGGGTTACAGAAGTTGAATTAATTTAACCTAATGAACCTTCTATCTTTAAAGGTAAACCCCAAAACCTTAGGTAGACAGTGTGCTAATTTGACTCAGTCTTTCATACTGAACTCAATCAAGACAGTTCAGAATTGTAGCTGGAATCAAAAGACACAAAATTTTTCTCTCGTTTCTTTTAAAAAGTCAGTAAAATTCAGGCAGATGCTAACTCAGAGGCACAAAACATTCTTAATTTCCCATCAACTACATCACATCTGAAACTTACAGGTGGCCCTTGGACAGCCTTTTCAATATCTCCTGATCCACAAACCCGACACAGCTAATTTTATAAACTTTACACAAACAATTACTGAACCCCCAATACAGTGCAGAAATACTCACTGGATACTGCAGAAAGACTACCAAGGATCATACCTGAGCTAGAGGGGAAAAAAAATCAGAAAATTTCTGATCTTATTGCTCCTCTAGTATTTCAGTTTTCAAAACATTAGGTTTCTCTTGCACTTTTCAGGAGACTGGAATAAAAGCCTTTCTTTCTTTGCTGTACTCTAATACTTAGGCCCACCATCTCTAAATTCCAAGGATTAAAAGAATCCATTAAAGATTGGCTTTGCATAATGATCTGTTCATGTTCCTCCAATAAAGTTCTCTCTCTCCCCTTAATCTGAAAGCTATTTTCCACCTCCTGGCACCTCCTTCTCAGCTCTTGGCATAGGATTGTTATTGGATGATATGGGTATCTTAGCTAAGGCTGAATGTCACTACTCCATGATACTCTTATCATGTAGATGCTGCAAAGTTTGGCTTTCCTCTATCAGAAAACATGCCAGAACAGCAACACACACAAAGGAATTTCGGAATTTGGAATGCATTTGGAATACAAGACAGGAGACAGAAAAACCCCACAGCTTCTGAAATACTAATATTACTTGTAGTCATCATGAATTATTATTAAAGAAACTCTAAAAATCAATATTGGAACTTGCTGGGGTTTTTGTTAACATTTCTCTAGGATTAGTTCATTAATACTTTTGACAGAGACAATCCCCATACCTCCTCCTCACATAATTCAAGAAAGCAGTGTCTGCAAATACAGAATAGGTTGCACAAGCTTTTTGTCAAGGCTGTTAAGCGCAAAATAATTTTTTTGGAAATATCCAAAGCTGGAGAGATTTAGAAGTAGTGAAAGCATTACCAAGCAATTATTTAAACAGCTATGTGAAGACTAAAACTACATTAAAATAATATACATCTGATGTAGGACTTCACCCTGGTATAGCAGAATAGATTCTCTAAAACTTATTATATGTGTTCCTCCACAGTTGAACACAAAACCTCAGAAGTTTCAAGGTGCTACAAAGAAATTGAACATCTAGGAAAAAATGCTATTTAGCAACAGAATTAAAAGAAGGAAGAGACTTAAAAACATCTTGTTTATATAACTAGTGCTTAAATGCAAGTTACCCTGTAGAAATTAAACACTAATGACAATTTCAAGTAAATCACGATAGACTTCACTTGCAGCTGAGCTCCATTTCACATTGCCTCTCCTCTCTACCTAGCCCCCCACCTATTTTGATGCTTTGAGTTTTGCAAAGCATCTCGCCTTTGCTTATAGAAAAAAGGAAGATACTAAAAGAATATCACTTCTTAAAAGCTGCCACACAGAAAACTACCCTCCCTTTACTGTTTCTGCAAAGGGTAACTATGCAAATATATGCTGTTGTAAGAAAACGCAACTGTAGCAGACAGGCAACCTAACATACCAATGCAAAAAGCTTTTGTAATAACAGCAGGAACATGTGTCTCACTGTGCATAGGGTTGAATTTTCTCATGGCTCCAGGACCTAGTCCGTACCCATGCCCATGCTGCTGTTTCCGAAGTAGCTGGATTGCAATTAATACCAGTATGCCTAATACATACAATTATGCAATCCGCACTTCTCGTGTAGATACTCTCTAGATGAGACCTCCTTGAACAAATTACATAATATTTACTATAAAATACACATCTTGCTTTTATTTTATTTCAAGTTCTTCCAATTAATCCAATTGTTTAATTATTTTGAAGGGAGAGAAGAAACAGCGGCAATACACCACCACCATGGAAATGAGACTGTTTGGAAAATTTCAAAGTGAAGCATTTGAAAGAGAAAAGCGTAAGAAATTAAGACACAAAATGATAGTCCTCCCAACTAAACTGAGGATGGAATCTTGGAGGGTAAGGAACACAAACTATAATTTACATGCGCTCTTTTCTTTCAAGTGAGGCATAAACTAACCTATAACCCCAGGAATATTTGGAAAACATGTTTTGCAACAGAAAGTAAATTTACTGTTTAAGATCACCCATGATTATCTGCCCAGTTCTGAAAGAGGGAAAACAAGTATCATTGTTCTTGTTGGAAGTGCTGCATGCCAGTTGACAGTTTAAGCCTTTACAGGACACATGAGAGAACTCCACAGATTTGAATATTGTTTGGAGAAAATTCTAGAAAAGTGGTGAATATTGAAAAGGAGGGTAAATACTTACCTTGTCCTTATACACAATTAATAACTTTATCTCCCCTCCCTAGAGATAAAAATCTTGAAAATATTCCCATTTTACCTATTTAATGAACAAGAAAAGTATCCCTTGATTTTTAAGCATTAAACATGAGCTTTCAAGAAACTTTTACCTAGAAGCACAACAGAAGGCCTCCAAATTACAGCCCCACCTTCTTAATTCTGATGAGAACTAACATCAGACCACTTTGAAATAAGAAACATTTCTTAAAAATGTTAGAAAGAGGAGGAGGAGAAAGCAAGAGACAGAATTTAACTTGTCTTTTTAGATCAACGTATGTAAACCACAGCATAGGGCCTGCAAAAAGACCTTAAGCAATGCAGGGTTAGAACTAAGTCTTTCATCCTAATGAGCCCTGTTCAGTTGTTACTGCTTCCAGCTTGGTACAGAACAGGATTTCGAGCCAAACTCAAAAAAGCAACCCAAACAAACTTAGCACTATCTCTGTTATATATGCACATAAGCACAAATACTCCCAAATTATTTTCAGAGAACTTCACACTCAACCCAGTTCTCGCTCTTTATGTTAAACATCTCAGTTCTCATTATTTATAATGAGCTTAATCAATTCAACTTTAATACAGGAAATTATTAACTCCAAGAATTGTCCTCTGGGTCAGCCCATCTTGTATAATATTCCATCCTGAATTACTAGCACAAGATAATCTAGCAGAGACCACACATCCTGGATAAAGTACCATCCAAAATTCCATATTCCAACTAAGAGATTGTGAAAAACACACAAAACAACATAATTCAATCAGGGTAACTGAAAATCCATTACATATATATACAGAATCGTGTACCATGTACCAGTAGTCTGGCACAGGTGTGAAACACGTAGAGCAATTAGTTTTCCCTAGGAATGCAAGCAAGTATATTATTTTCAAAGCTTAGCAGAAATTGAGCTATCTGAACTAGTTTTTGAGGCAATATGCTAAACAACAGTCTGAAGAGAAGTTATATCATCCTACTGAGAAATGCAGAATCCCTACCAGTATTTTAGCCAATATGCCCTCATCGCTCGATTCCATGGTAACCACTGCTTTGTCCGTTTCGATTTCACACAAGGCGTCTCCAACATTCACTGTTTCACCTGCAAAATATAATGGAACTGAAGAATATTTATCCTAAACTTCCTTTCAGATCCATTTAACCATGCAAGATAGTGATCTAGCCACATAATATAATCACTTTATAATCTCTTTCATAGCTAGTTGTTCCCACACCATTATTGATCATATTGCATCTTTCCTTTCCAAATAAAACCACCAAGATTCAAGAAACACAAAATGCTATGATATGTTCCAAATACTGATGTTTACAATAAGTTTTCCAAGAGAAAGTACACACATAATGAAATTTATTTCCAGAACCACATACTCAATAACACTGCCATAAATAAAATACTGACCCTTCCATATTCATTGCCAGCCACCAGTCAGAACAAGCTATTTAAAATGGTTTAAGACAATGCTCACAGGCAGGAACATCTTTAAGTATCACAGTTCTGTAATTGGCATCTACTATTAAAGACAGTCAAATAAAAACCACAGGAATTTTAATCTCTTTGGGAAAACACATCTACAATCTTATTTAATCTCCTATATAGTTAAAGAGAGTCTTTTAGGAATATTCTTTGTGAAATAAAAATATGCATAAGTGCTAGAAATTGCTTTTGCCACATTACACAAATCCATGATTAATTCTGAAGCATACTCTTCTGCTTTTGAAGAATATCTGTATCTGCTAGCAAATGATAAAGGTATTATGAGTCTGGATTATTTCAATAAATCGATACTGAGTAGATGGCCAACATTAAAACTGAAATTATATTAAAAACTTTGATACAGTTGAACCTTCTGGCCTCCAACAAAATACAACTTTTTCTTTATAAAGACAATGCATACATGACTAAAACATGTCTACAATTTTATATGAAGTAAAATTTTAACATTTCCTCCTTACCAGAAATGCTGCAACTGTATTACTGATCCAAGCATTTACTTTAATCCCTGATATCACTCTATTGTACTTAAGCATCAGAATAAACCCAGCACAGGTTACCACCTGTATTCAGGTAAGAGTCAAACACTTTAAAAAAAAAATTATTTCCTGTTTCAGGACTACATGAATTAGAAGGGAAAAATTAGGTGTTGTATGATCCTTGTGATCTATGCAGTAGGAAACAGTGGAAACATTCAACACAGTCACTTACATAGTTTTTAAATCACAAACATTCCTATTACAGAAATTGGCAGAAAAATACACAAGGTAGCACCTGATCTTTTTAATGTAATAATCTAACAGCTGCACTGCACTTTGCAATAACTAGAGCATAAAGAGTTTATAAGAGGAACTGAGAACTCCAGGCTCTACACCAGTGTTATAATTTCACTGGATCATTAATTCAAGTAGCCCATATATCAGCTCATTAGGCAAGCATTTCTTAGCTGCTAAGAAATCAAATTGTTGGGCAAATTCTGCAATCCACAGAGCTGACATTGGCAAGCAGAAAGGAGCTTAACTCTGTATCTTAATCTGCAACCAAACTGTAAGTGTTCTGCACCATTAAAAAGAAATCTCCGTGCTGAGACCTGCAGCAGTACCTCTAAGCAGCGTAGAGAGACAAAGCAAACACCTTAGTCCAGGGATTTGTCACACTTGACATCTCAGCTTGGGTACCTGAGGTGGTTCACAGAAAACTTCCCTTGCACAGGGAAGGCAAGAGGAAAAGTCTTCAGAGAATTGGAAGAACCACTTCACTACTTCTTTTGTTTTCCTTTCATTCCTGCAGTCATAAAGTGGTCATAAATTTTGAAGGCAATTGATTAAATGCAATTTTAAGAAGACTTCATAGCAGCATTCAAATTTTATGTCAGCACCCAAGTGCAATAGAAGGGACCATAGTTATTTTCAGTAGAGATTGCAAAATTTGCAATAGCTCCTAATCAATGCACACTTTGATGTCAAATACACATCAGCTTTCCCAATACCTAGGTTTGGAAAGAACATTTTTACAAAACACATCTTTGCTATTACACTTTAAACTGAGAGAGCAGTATTTGCAACAGAAGTCGCTTGAATGGCAATCTCTTAGATTATATCTAATGACCTTGAAAAATCTTGGGTGAGGTTTGCATTTTTGTTTGTTTGTTTTAGTTTTTTGTTTTGTTTTGTTTTGTTGGGGGGGGGGTTGTTTGGTTTTTTGGGTTTTTTAATGAGTAAGTTCTTATAGCTAAGCTAACTGTTAGGATCTTTACTGAAGCAGTTTCCTTCTAGGATACCACATCCCACTGGCATTCAATAACCTATGTGCTCTGTTCAGCTACTGACAGACAAGTATCCATTTCACATGATACAAACCACATTCCTTAATGTACTCTTTGCAAATCAAATCAGAGCTGACTGAGTATAGAGACTGAAGTCCCTGGAGCTGAAGTCTCAAAAGGTGGCAGAGTTACACTGCATATGGAAGCTGCCAGCACTGTTGTATATTCTGTTTCCTGCCCACAATAACAAGAGGATTTTGGTCTCCTGGGCTGTCAGTCTATCATCTTTCATCAACATTAAATTCATACATAATAAATACAAGTTCTTAAAAACACAGTTTTTATCTCTGTGAGAATGACTTTATTACCCACAGGAATCAATATGAAACTGCATTAACAATGAGAAGGAAAAGTAAAGCTGTCAATTAAATTCAGTGCTTTTCCTTCTGCAGTACTGAAATAATCTGTCTATCCTTTGAAACTATAAAATGAAAACATTTAATATTTACAAAAAGAACAAGAAAAATTACCAAAATAGTATTATACTGACCTCTTCTGGTTATACAGTGGGAAAAACATTTCATATGGAAGCAGATTTCTTCTATCAATTGTTTAAAAAATATTTATTTTCTTGGATATTAATTATTAAACATTTATATTTAGCAATGCTCCTACTTTTAGATGGCCAGCTCTCTGGAGAATTAAGTAGTTAAGAGCATCCCTTACACAGAGGAGGAGTATAAGCATTAAATCACTTTGCTCTTTTCTTCGAAATTTATCTTGACCTTTTTTTTAATGTTGTTATTATGTTTACTTTCCAGACTATTAGAAGAAAAAAAGATATTGATAGGAACCATCTATGGTCACAGATGTCACCAAATAAGACAAGATGTTCTATTTTTTTTTTTGTTTTTTTTCCAAATAGAAAGTAGAGGAATAAAAATTCTAAAATAGTTTTCTCTCAAAGTCCAACCATCAATTAAGATTTGATTTTAATTTAACTAAAATAGGCGTGGAGCTTTTTCCCTTTTGCCTTGGGGTGGAAGTGTAGTGGAAAGACTGAGAAAAACCAATGTATTCAAAATGTGTAAAAGCAAAAATGCTCTGGTAACACAACGATGGAAACTGTATCAACACTTAAAACAACAAGCCAAAGGAAATGGCTTACCTAAGCAGAATAGTCAAAACACATTTAGCTATTAAAATTGTCTGTCAATAAGCTGTAAGAGATTTTCTTTTCTCCAGATGTATTCCTCTCTTTAGCAAATCTAAACATGGCTGTGAACAAGATATATTCCTACAGTCATGGAAAATTCTGCAATGTATCTTACAAAATGGACAACTGCTACCTGGAATCCCAAGTTACTGTCAAAACTCAGTTTTAGTATTAGAGAAGAAAGAGTAGGTGGAGACAGGAAAAAGGCCTCTTGACAGAACAGGAGCTGGTCATTCTTTTACAGATCATTTTTCATTTACATTCAACCAACATAAGAACAAAACTGACAGACTTTTTATCCAGTTGCTCTAACATATTTTAACAGAAGCACATAGTTGTCAGAGTACAGTGAAACTAAGATAACCAGGGTTGTTAGGGCATTTTTTCTGAGGAGTAGTTTGTGTTTTTTGGTGGGGTTTTTTTGTTTGTTTGTTTTTTGTTGTTGGTTGGTTGGTTTGTTGGGGTTTTTTAGGGAAAAAATTCCCAGTTTGGAATCAGTGTTGTGAATCAGCTTTAATGGTAGACTATAATTAGGATATTAAAACAGGAAGCCCCAATAAGCAACTATATATATCACAGCAGAATAATGAAACACAGACCGTCCTCACAGTCAGTGGCTCTAAGATTTCAAAGTTACTGATCAGCCTGACAAAACTGGGAATTAAAAACAACACACCCACTCCCAGTGTGGAACAGCTTAATGGAACTTTTAAAAAATATGATCAATAACAACCTTTTGGAAGGCAACTACAGGACACCTCAAGAATGAACAATTTGAAAACAGGTAATGTTCAAGATGACAGCATCCATATACCCAACATTTTGCTTGAAAATACTAATCTATAACCAGAAAGAATAATCTTATTCTTACATAATAGACTTACATAGCTGAAAAATTATGAAAGATGTAGCCACAGAAAATGCTGTCTTACCTTCCTTTTTCAACCATTTCACAATGTTTCCTTCTTCCATTGTAGGAGAAAGTGCAGGCATAAGAACTTTAATACCAGGCGTACCTGCAAAACAAGCACATGGTTATCTAGACTAAATACTTTTTCAATGTAAGTATTTTCTGAATTAACTGCTTAACACAAATGAAACTAAAAGTGCATGAATCTTAAAGAAAAAACAAAAGATTCACCATTATGCTCTTTTTTTAAGGCTTACATACAAGCATGCTCTCTAAAGAGCACACAGAAAAGCAAGGCACATTACAAAAAGAAATGGAAATTCAAGAATTCTGAATTCCTAGACCTGAAATTTGGCTGACTTTAGTGAAATCCACCACAAGCATTACACCCTCCTTTCCTCTGCCCTCTTTCTCCTCCTTGATCCAGATAGTGGAATTTTTTCCAGATTAAACTGTATCTTTTAATTTTAACAAGGCTTTTGTGATGCTAGTACTCTATGCACTGGTAATCTGCCTCCTTCTCTGATATCTTCCAATGTTTATTTATACTTTTTACTAGAAAACTATATCTACTTGGCAGAAATTGTCTAATTTCAAGTTTCAGTGCTTTCATCTTATGCGTCTCTTAAAAAAGCTCAAAGAATCACTCAGTACAGTGTTTCTTCTCGTGGGTGGGTGTCTGCAGAGAGAACAGGTAAATTCTTAGACTCTTCTTTCCTTTGACAAGCCAAATAAAAAGATCTGAAGAGCCCAAAGTATTTAAGCAACCCAACAGCACAAGCTCTCTGGCCCTGCAACACCCTGCACCAGACACAGCTGGCTGCCAGGTTACTTCAGTTGATTGAATTGGCTCCGTAAGCCCAAGTGCAGAAGAGGCATCGAGTAACAGCAACCTGCGCGCCAGGTTAGTGGGATCCTCCCGAGGGCAGAGCTCAGGATACAGCACATTCCTTGGCTTTGTAGCAAATTACATCTCTTGTCATTTGATCTGCTGTAGCAAAGCAGTATTCTGACAATAATACAAGGGATACTGCCTTTCTGAACTTTTAAAAGTAGTTGTGAGGACAAAAGAAAATATGGGTTTAGATACAATTTTGTAAAAGCAGTTTTCCAGTCCCTGGCTGATTTTTGAGGCTCTTTTTTTAACTATTATGTCTGAATCTGTATTCAGTTAGAGAGTAGAAATAGACACAAAGAAAGTACATGTTCAATTCTCCTTCATATTCCCTTTTCTCTAATACCCAGCATTAAGGTTTATTATCATTCAACAAGAAACAACACCACATTTCTCCCAGTTGCTATGTTGCTTAGAGTAAGCAGGAACTGCTGAAAAAAAACTTAGGAAAGAATTCTTTTAAGTTTTTTTTTACTCATTATCTGCTTTCTAGTTCAAAATTATCCTAGTTTTCCCTTGCCCTTTTTCTTCCAGAAGCTGTGCTAAGGCACATGGAGGATAGGGAGGTGACACAGGACAGCCAACATGGCTTTACCAAGGGCAAGTCCCGCCTGATCAGCCCAGTGGCCTCCTGTGATGGAGTGGCTACATCAATGGACAAGGGAAGGACTATGGATGTTGTCTCTCTGGACTTCTGTAAGGCCTCTGACATGATCCCCCACAACACTGTTCTCTCTGAACTGGTGAAATAAATATTTGATGGGTGCAATATTCCGTGGATGAGGAATTGTTTGGATGGTCACATCCAAAGGGTAGTGGTCAATGTCTCGATGCCCCAGTGGACATCAGTTACAGAGGTACTGGAGGATGAAAAGCTGGTCACGTGGCAGCCTTCTATCTCACAGCCCAGAAGGAAAGCCATACCCTGGGCTGCATTAAAAGCAGGTCAAGGGAGGTGATTCTGCCCCACTACTCCATGTTGGAGAGATCCCACCTGGTGAACTGCATCCAGCTCTGGAATCCTCAACACAGGAAAGACATGAACATGCAGGAGAACTGATTTACTCCAACTTTACAACAATTCTCAGATTAAGAAACACTAAAAACAAAGAAAAATTTAGATATCTTTAATATAGAGAGGTCATTCTATTTTTTCCTATTTTTCTTCCTTCCCTGTGGCAAACAAACCAGGAATTCCATTCTGAATTAATTGTTATAATTATGCAAAACACTTTTCATCTACCACCACCACAGACAAGAACAGAAACACACAGAGAAACAAAAAACTAAAGTAACACAACCAAACTAGAGCCACATGAGCCAACACTTCAAATAGTTGTGTTTTCAGAAATAGAAAAGTGGAAAAATAAAACTTAACGCTAAAATAAAACTGACTTAACTTTAAATTCTCAAACTAGAAACCAAGAGTGAATTTTATGCTCAAAAGAGTTGTATTAGACCAGCAAAAATACGACTTTTCTCTTTGTTTTCATTTTAGAGGCCACAATAAACATTTAAGAAAGACAGTGTCACCAAGATATGCACCACCTTGAAAAAGCTGAAAGGAATACTAGAAGGGCTCAGTGAGGAAAGACTGAATGAGTTCAAGGTGTGACACCACCTTGATACACAAAAGCTTACTGTAAGGAAGTAAACAACGTTTCACTCATTTCCATATCCCAATTTAGAATTTTAACTCCAACTATATATTAAGTACTGTCGCCACAAAGACATAAAGTACTAAAATAGATTGCCTGGAAGGACTCTAGACAAGAGGTCTTTAAAGAGTTAAATAATAAGACTAATTTAGAGGTGGGTAATCCTGCACTGAGCAAAAAGGCAAACATATTATATGAAGAAGCAAAATTTTTCTAATAAAATTTGCAAATAAATAGCACTTGTTTCAAGAAAGGGATAGACTTCCCTGTATCACACAGAGCAGGTTTGGCAAAGGAAAATATTTTCACACTGCAAAGCACCAAAGGCAAACAATGCTGGAAGGAAGGGAATACTGAGATCTAAATCATAAAGAGTCTTTGAACTACTACTGAGTTTTATTATACAAGCTCACTTTTTTACAAGTGCATTTAAAATCCAGAGTTCAGGTATTTCACGCTCATCATCACACCAGGACCTCCTGACAATGCACCTGACTATTGTTTAAATGTTTTACAACTTGTAACTTACAGATCCAGTAGGCAAAGATCACATTTCATTTCAGCACACAAAACTCTTCCCACATCTCTTAGAAACAGAAGAAAATATGGAAGGTAAACAGATAAACAGTCTGATAATTCTGTAACAAACTCCTGAAAAATGCATCTTGAAAGGTTGTTGTCATAACCTCAGACATTTACTCCTATCCAGGAATATATGTCAGCGATGCCTTAGGATTAATAAATTCAAACTCTGTTTCTCCATTAAAAAAAAACTTAAAAAAAGAAAAAAATAATTATGTAAAATATACATTCTGTGTCCTTCTCCAGTTAGTTGAAACTCTACCTGGAGAGTAAGATGACAGAAGTGTGCTGGAATCTCCAAACATAGACCAAAAAACCAAATAAAAAGCTTTGCTTTTCAGTGCATAGCTCTACTTACACCAAGGAAACACTCCCGTTTTGCCTGGTAAGAACTCTCCTCCTTACTCACAACGCAGTATTTTCGTATTTGAAGGCCTAATCTCCCCTCAGCTAATTTTCCTCTCCAGATTCCAACTCCTCCCGCTGTTTTCTCAGTGACACCGTTTTCCAGGCCTGTAATAACTCTCACCTCTCTCCGAATTTTCACCTGCCAGCCCACAGCCACACTGGCGATGCCTCCAGTACCCGCAGGGACCAACCCAAGCAGCACCGCCCCTGCCAAACCAGCCCGGCCCCTCCGCGCCCGGGCCAGGCAGGGAGGGACTGCGGGAAGGACTCGGGCTGGCAGAGCTGGAGCAGAGCTGTGTCCCGAGGGGGGGACCCGGGGCAGGGGAGGGCTCCGATGCTGTCCCCGAGGAGCTGCGGGACAGGCCGGGCTGGGCTGACCGTGTTCCGCCACTCCCGTCCCCTTCGCCGCTGGGGGGGAGGCAGCGTGTGTGTGGGGGGGGGGGGGGGAAAGGTGTTCTACGATTTCACTTCGTATTACCCTGCTCTGATTTCCACCGGTAATAAAAATTAATACGCCCACGGCAGCGACGGGCGAGCGACCTCTCCCCGCCCTTACCTCAGCACACGGACCCCCTGTCACCCCGCCCTGCCTGCCCGGCTGCGGGGGGCAGCGACAGCGCCTGACACCCCGGCCAAGGTCAGCCCACCGCAGCCCTCGCCCCGCACTCACCCCGCAGCCCCCGGGAGCCGTGCAGGTGCCTCCACGCCGCCGGGGCGGGCGGGCAGAGCCCCGCGCCCAGCGCGGCCCGCCCGGCCCGGAGCAGCCTCCGCGCCCGCTCCCCGCCCAGCCGCAGGGACGCCGCCATCTTGCCGCCGCCCGCGCCGGGGCTGCCCCGCTGCCTGCCTGACCGCAGAGAGCCCGCCCCGCCCGGGCAGTGCGCGCACAGCGGCGCGCCCGGCGCTCCGCAGCGCGCCCGCGCGAGGCCCCCGCGCGAGGGCCCCCCGCGCCATGGCGGCCGCCGCGGGGGACGCGGAGCAGGTACCGGGGCCGGGAGGGCGCGGCCTGTGCTCTGAGGGGCGGCGGCGGGGGGGCGGGGGGCTGTCTCTGCAGCCGGGGTAACCCGCCCGTGGCTCCGCGGTTGTCCCTCGTTAGAGAGGACACGGGAGTACCCGCGGATGACAAGCTGACAGTGAGCCCTGGCGGCCAGGGAAAATCCAGCTGGCAGGACCCGGGCGTGCTCGGCCTCCTGTATTCAAGCAGTAGTGGCCGTCAAGTAAAACGCAAGAATTTCCACCTCAACATGAGGAAGAACTTCCTCGCGTTGAGGGTGGCAGAGCACTGGAACAGGCTGCCCAGGGAGGTCGTGGAGTCTCCCCCTCGGGACACGTTCCTGTGTCTCCTGCTCCAGCGGACCCTGCCTTGGCAAAGGGGGGTTGGGCTGGAAGGTCTCCAGAGGTCCATTCCAACCCTAACTGTTCGGGATTTCTGTATAAAGGTGTAAGGAAATTCACTACAGTTCCTAAAATGTTGCCAGCTGTCAGTGTGGCTGCAGCTACAGTACTTGTGGCCCTTTTTATGGTAACTCTGGGGTTTTTTAGGTTTGTTTTGTGGGGTTTTTTTGGTTTTGGTTGGTCGGTTGGTTGATTTTCTTGTCTCTCACTGGGATTTTAGGCGTCATCACAACCAGGAGGTGAGTTGGTAGTGCTGCACGTCACCAAAGGAAGCAAACACTGCACTGGAGCACGTGGAACATGATCTGGATGAGGCTTGGAATACCTCTCCAGGTTGGAGATGGCACTAGGCAGGACACTAGCATGAGCCTACAGCAGGGAGATGAGGGTTAGCAGACTGGGTAATGTGGCCTGTCAGGAAAGAGGCAAAGAATCTACTTAGTCATAAAAATAAAGAGGAGCAAATGAAGTCATTGCCTTAATATGTAAAGTGTTGTTACAGAGATGAACGGGAAGACCTTCTTTTTTATCTACATAACTGTTAGGTAAGAGAGAACAGATTAAAGTTTCAGCAAGCAAGGTTTAGGGTAGGCATTAGGAAAGTACTTCTGACCTGGGCCAGTTAAATAGGTTGCCTGAGGATCTTGTAACTCACTGTCATTGGAGGTTGTAAAGATGAATTTAAAGTAGAAGGTTCCAAACCTTGTCAAACTTGCCCCAGGCTGCCTTCTCCGTTAATTCACCTGGCTTGTCTCCTGCCCCAGCCTCACTGCTGTGCCCTTGCACCCGTGCCTGTTCCATGCTGCCTCCCCACACCTCGTCCTGCAAGTCCAACTCCGACTGGAAGCATTTTCCTCTGGCAGCTGCGGCAATGTGCAGGTGTTCTGTCTGTTCAGAGGGACTGCATTAGGCAAAGCCCCGGGCTTGCTGTGATTCTATGGGCCACGAGACAATCTTGTGGGGCTCTCAAAATCCCAGTTCCCCTTTGCTTATTTCTTACAGTCTTCAGGCCATCAAGGATCCCGCAGGATTAACCTTTAGAGTCACTTTGGCATTGGAGTGGTGGGGGAGAGCAGTGACAGCAGCACTTTTTTCTAAGTATTTCAGCAAAGATATTGGCACTAAGTAACCTGCCTGCCAGTTTTGCAGTGTGCTGCTTTTTCTTGTGATTTTGCTCTCTCTGTTCTGTGGATGTTGACAAAATACCCCTGCCTAATGTGGATTCTTGATGCTAAACGAACACTTGTCTTGGAAGTGTCCTTTTGTGGGCATAAATGACTAAGATGGGCAGTAGAGCAGTGAATCATTTGTCATTTAAAAAAGCTGTTAAAGCTTCTGGTTACTGCAATAAACAAATTTGAGAAGGGCACACCATAAATGATGATTTCAGTGGGAGGTTCGTAGTTGCTATAAAAATTGACAGTCCAAAGCTTTTAAGCAGAGGAGGAACTCACACCACATTGCTTTCCTATGTCTTCCATAGAATTATTTCTTTTCTCACCTAAAAATGCCCTCCTTTTGCATTGTAGAATCATTGTGTGGTGCTGGAGGTGGTGTAGAAAACAATTTTTTGAAAGGCTCCTGACATACTTGCTATTTTGATTTGTTTGATCCATTTCTATGCTGAAGACAGATTTTAAACAGAAATGTACCATTTTATTGATAGTGCTTTTCTGACTTTATGTGTACAGTGCAGCACAAATCTGTTTTACCACTTCATGACTATTTAAAGAAACCTCATCACGATTCACTACCCATCAATATGATGTATCAATGGTGCGATTTCATCTGTGCAGTCTGTGCTTATTTCTGAGGAAAATACGTGATTTCTCAGCAATTTATGAAGGGATACACAGTTTATTTAATATAATATAGTATATATAATATACACTGTTTATTTACTAGCATCTATAAAAATATCCACATTGTAGTTCAGTATTACCCCTTTTGCAAATTATTCCCAAAACCTTTACAAATTTGTTTGTTCCACAAGCAGCCTGGGACCACCTTGATTTTCATTATATTAGATCCATATTGTTTTATGGGTTTTTAGGTTGGGAGAGTGGGTTTGTTTTGCTTAGTTTTTTTAATGATAGAGTGATTTGAATAAAATAAGAAAAAACTATTTTTCTTTGAGCAACCAGAGTCTTGCACAATTAGACTGCTGAAAATTTTCAGTGAATACTTCCACTCAGTTTTGTTTAGAAGTTCACCAGCAAATTTACTTTCTAATTAACATTTAATGGGTTTAAAATTTAGTCACTTCTTTTAGTTCATGGAAATTCTTGTACTTTTTCTTCATACCTACCAGCAAGTACAAGTTTAGGCTAAGATGACACAGCATAGCAGCAACGAACTGAATTGTTCATGATAGCTGTAACAGAAAACTACTAGGCCAGATCCTGAGTGAGAGATAGGAAGGAAGAGATAACCAGTGGCATCTGTACTTCAACTTAAAAATCAAGTTTTAAAGTACTGCAAACTGAGATTTACAAAGAATAGTCCTGTTAAGTTGCCTACTGCTTTCACATGTGTTCACTCCCAGGCTCATTACAGCAAAAGTAATTTTTTAGTTATGGAAAGTACCATGTTTAGTGCGGAGTCATGTTTAGGATTTCCAGTAGTTTTGGCTTGTACTGTAAAGCCATTCTGTATTAGATTAACTATAAGTGAATCTCTGACTACAGATACCTGTAGTTAATATATAGATACAGATTTATTTATTGATGTAGTAAACAATGGAATATGGAAACATTTAAGAACTTTTTTTTCCTTCTGAAAGAAATATTAAAATAATGCCATTTGCCTGCTGGCTAAACTGCACATGACGTAACCTTACATTGTAAAAATGTCGGCATGTGAAGTTCATAGCATAATTTGCCTTTATTTTCTATTGCATTTTTGTCTGCTATTTAAAAATATGTAACAACTAATAAAGTCTATTCTACTGACATTTGTAAATCAATCAAAATACACGTGGAAAACAGGAAAAACTATTTCAAAATGGCTAATGTTAGATGCATTTATTTTCCTTTTTTTTTTTTTTTTTTTGTGGCAATAGTGCATGACATAATCTTGTTGGTATAATATCTGTGGGCTGCTGCACTCAAATAAATTTGAAATGAGACCTTTCCTGTGAAAGATAATCAGACATGGGTTTTATACGGGGGCTTTGTTTGTTTGTTCCAAGATGTGAAGGTCCCTGGCAAAGCATAAAGGGCATTGTGTGAACTTGCAGTCATTTTGTAACTGAAGTTCATAAGCATAAATTAGACTGTTGTACTGCAGTATGAAAGTCCTACTCCTTTAAACTTGGTTTCACAATTGAAATTCTTAGGCTTGTGGTGTTTCTGATTTTTTTTTTTTTTTCATTTATTTCTTTAATTTATTTTTAGGATGAGTTACATCCAAGGAAGCTTATCCCGGAGCTTTGTAGACTGTTTTATGGTTTAGGCTGGGTAACAGGAACTGGTGGAGGAATCAGCTTGAAACATGGGTAAGTAACGATGAAAGAGAAAGAATGTGATGGTTAGAGAGAGGCTGGATGTGTTTAGTAGTTGGTGAGAGCATTTCAGTTCCATGAAAAATGTTTGAAAGTCAGGAGCAACAAAGTAGAGGGAGAAATAAACAGTGTGCCAAATTTAACCATATAGAAGTTAGGTGACTAGTCTGAATTAATCTTTGGAGTCCCTTCAGTGGAGAGAGACAACTTCAGAGAGTGACTTTTTTTCTGTCCTTTTCCTATCTTTGTTTAAGGTAGATGAATTGTCTTTAAAGAACAATGCATTCCCTCTCTTTCATTTCATTGACTGTGGAATTTAGAGTGGCTTATCCCAGGCACAGGGCTTTCAAATGCCTGTGGTCAAATGAGATCAATCTCACCCTAGACATTTTGCAGGCAAGTAATTTCCTTTAAGAAGGAAATTACAGTTCTACTGAGATAATTTCTAAGGAGACATATTTAACATGTAATTAAAGCAGGAGAGGTAACAGCAACAATTTTTGGTGTGTATCTGCTACTAAGAAGCACCACTTTGTGTTTTAGTTTTCTTGTCTCACCTCTATTCCTAATTCCCAAGCTTTTAGTGGAGACACAGCTCCTCTCAGTGGCCACTGAAAAAAGTCCTCATTCTGAAAAATACCTTCCACAGGGCCTGCAATTGTCCCCAGTCACAGGGTTGTGACAGTAACATGAGAGTGTCTGACTTCTCATTTTTCTGATATACACTTGCATGCCTGCAGAAACAGCCATTGCTATTCCAATATATGTGTGTGTGTGTATATATGAAGAAAAGGCCCTAAATGCAAATATTTGTGCTGTTTGGATTTTGTGCAGGTCATTTCACCTCACTACTTGATTTTGCAAGCAAAGCAACAGTGGTAATAATAAGAGGAATGAGTAGAGGATTAATTCTTGTTTTTAAAGTTGTCTGTGGAAAGATCTTTCTAGCACTAATTTGTCATCGGTAGCTAAATGTGGCCTCTTTTCTTTGTTATTTCAGTGTGACTCAGGATGGTTGTGGCAAGACAAATGGCATTATCAGAGAATTCACTAACACAGCAGTATAGTTTTCCTTAGCAGTTCTATTACTTGGTTGCTCAGACTACACCAAAATACATTTTTGAAATACATTTTGACTTGGTACCAATACTGTACATGGTGTAGGAATAGTTATGTGTTTGTGCTGTAGTGCTTTTTATCTATAGTAGCAGTAGCTATGTTTCAAAATGAGTAGCTGTAAGGCAGAGATCAGACTATCTTAGAACTGATGCATAGGAAATAGTGAACAATTGACATTTGATTCAAATATAACAACTGGTTTTACCAGCTAATCCTAATCAGCATTACTCACTGTGTGGTTCATATCAACTACTCAGAAAAAAAAGAAGCCAATTTGGCTGTGGGATAGTATATTAAAATGGATCTAAAATTCATTGTCAGGTATCTTGTATTTTGAAGGCTGTATTCCATCATCAGATTTCTGCTTTCTGGTTAAAAAGAAAAAGTCTATTTTAGGAAAAATTATGTGTCTTTCATTAGTAACCAAATTACCACTTGATTTCACACTATGTTGCTCTCTCAATTATCTTGCTCATGCAAAGGAATTAAGACTAAATTAATGCAATGTTGGCAGTGTTAATTCATGAACATTAAAAATTAAAGATATGATAAAGCCAGGAGCACAGAGACATAAGACTTGTGCTCCAGACCCTGCATCAGCTCCACGGCATTTGTCCAGAAATACAGACTTCTCATGGTCTGTAGGAAATGTATCTGTAACTTGACTGGTTATTCACTAGATGTCTCTGTGCTCCTGAATTTACTATGTGATCGTTGAAGCCGAATAGTGTTTACAATTAAGAGAGAGAATCTAGTTGGGGATTTTTTTGCTAATAAGGAAAATAATTCAGATAGCATCTTAAAATAATTTTCGTTGATAGCAATTTATGTAGTTTTTGTTCATGTAGACCTTGCAAAAAGTGATGCACTTCTACTTGAATTTCATTCATTTAATTTCACTGTGTTACTGGTATCTCTTTACCAATACAAATAAATATGTAACTGCACTAAAAACCTAAACTGCACAGTTAAAAAGGGAAGTATTTATATTGTAGAATGCTACAGATAATTGTTACTGTTTATAGGTAGTCTATGGATTTTTAAGTAATAGTTTTGTGACCTGCTTTGTAACAGATCAGTATCTGCTTGCAATTTCTCGTTTAATTTTTATTCTGAATTCCAGGAATTAGAATTTGAATTGTTGCAGAGAGGGGGCTTTTTTTTTTTTTTTTTTTTTTTTTCCTTTTTGGGTTTTGTGTTTTTTTGGTGGGAAAAATAAGGCTACACTTCCTATGGATGTTTCAGATCTCTTGCAAAGCTGAAAGCAGATGTTTGTACCCCTGCAAGTTAGAGATTTTGTATGCCTTTGAACAGTTTGGTTCTATTGTGAAAACTGTTTACATGTCAGTGTATGGAAGGAGCCAGAAAGTTATGAAATGGTGAGGGGTTAGATTTGCTATTTTCTTTTCAGTGGATCAAGAGCTCTAATGCCTGTGCAGCTGAGCAGTCATTGTGGAACTGTGCTTACCAATTTTCACTGTCTGCAACTTTTCATAGGAATGAAATCTACATCGCTCCTTCAGGAGTCCAGAAGGAAAGAATACAGGTGTGTTAAGCTGTACTTCTACCTCAGAGCTCATCTGGAGATGGATTAAAGTGCCTTTGTTTAGAGTTTTCATTTTCATTTTTCCTTACGTGGAGTTAGAAACTTGTTACACTGTTGACTACCTTACTGAAAAAATTGATGACTTCTCCCAGTATTCCACTATCACAGCAAACCAATATGCGTTTCAGTGGCCAGTATCTGTTAGTCTTGGTGGTCTCTGCATTAAATTAACACAAAACGGTGTGAGATTTCAACATTACTCAAGTCCAGCTTTATTCTTTGTCAAACTTGATTATCTGTATAGCTGTCTGGCTGCAGTTTCAGGTTACTGTGGCACATAGGTAAATAAGTATTAACACCTCATCACTGTGTATTTTCATTTGAGTGATTACAAATGTTTGTCTTGATAGTCTCTGTAAATATTTGGGCTTTCCCCGTGAAAAGGTGACCTTGTCTGTCTCCTTTCCCAAAAAAGACCCCCAAATGTAAGTGAAGGGGAGAATGGTAAGTGATGATTATTTTATGACAGGAGGAACTCCCCCAGAATAGCGGGAATATGTGGAAATGATTTGTCATTTCATAGATCTGAGGGTAAATACAAGGAGAAGTGAAAGAAATACCTTCACTGATAGAAACTTGGGGTTTCACAGCAGTGTTTGCTGGGGATGCGAAGAAGTAACTGAGGCAAAGGTATGTAAGATAACCGTGGTAGTCTGTTCTGTGCTATCAATAGCAGTGGTTTGAGTGTAGTGAGTGAGGAAATCTCTTGCAACTGTATCTTCTGCTGACTTTTAAAATAACATTAAAAAAGGAAGTTTTATTACTGCCCTGGACAATTCTTTGTACCATTATGAGTAGCTGATTGATGCAAAGTTACCATTCATGTAAAGCTGCTAAAAGCAAGGTTTAAATAGTACTACAAGTTAGTATTTGTAAGTTTAACTCATGTCCTTTGTTGGTTCTTCAGGTGGGGAAGGAAAAGTACATCTACATTTCTTTTTTTCCTTTTTCTTTTTAATCAGTTACTACTTTTTCTTTTGATCTATTTTCCGTTATTTTTTCTGAGAAAATTGTAGTTTTACAAATATCTGCTTGGCATCAGTCTCAATAAAAAGAGTACGTAATATTAATTCCCATTACACAATGTCTGTAAGTAATACGAGAAACCAGAATAATTGTGGTACATTACAGCATTTTATAAAGCTAAAATCACATTCTGTATTAAGTATATGGTTCATATGTATTTCTTTAAGTAGAAGGAAAACAAAACTATTTGAGTCATCACAGTTCAAAATAGTTTCTTTGTTCTTACAGCCAGAAGATATGTTTGTTTGTGACATGAATGAACAGGACATCAGTGGTCCTCCACTGCACAAGAAGCTAAAGAAAAGCCAATGCACACCTCTTTTTATGAATGCCTACACTATGAGAGGTATGTAGCAAATGTTGTTAGTTCAGCTATGTCTGAAACACTATAAATGTACATCCACAAAATTGATATTCAATACCCCATATTCTTTACACATGGAAGTTACAATGAAATAAACATGAAACTATAAAATACATTGATTTGCAAAGGTATTTATATAATATAAGGGAAGGGAATCTGTATTAACATTCTGTCAGTGTCATTTACAATTTTATCTTCTCATGTAACTGTTCCTGTGATCATCTTTTCGGCCCTAATTTTTAGTGCACTATATTGGTAGGCTGTGGGGGAAGCACAGCAGGTTTATATCAGTAGTTTTGCCTATTCAGCAACTATGGCTTAGATCCTTTTGCACTGGCTGAGATTAACATTATAAATTACGAATAGGTGAAAAAGGTATGAATCTTTTCTTCTGCAGGTGGACAGTAATTGAGAGCTTTTGATGTTGTGTAAGACTTACATCTGTTGTTTTAGAAAGGATTTAGGGAGTCTCTTCTGGTCTCCCTGCACAAGAAGCTTACCCGTGTACCTGAGGAATGGCAACGCTGCAACTTTATAAGCAGATTATAATTATTGTCTGCCTATCTTTCCATCAGGTCATAAGATAATGACAAACATTTTCTCAGAGAATCAGTGGGTAATTGAAGGAGACATAAAAAGAAAGTAGAAGCCTTTAAACTTCCATTTCACAAATAGGTTTGGGAATTCTTAAAAATCTCAGAACTCTGATAAAATTAATACTGTGTTTTCATCATGACAGAATGTAAAGAAATGTACAGATAGGGTTTCTCCTTGAATTTCTACACGTAGTTTCTGTCCTGGAATTTGTCACTAACTAAAAGTTAACACTAGTGTCCTAAGACAATCTGTAATTATCCTTTGTTGGTGAGTAATGATCTCATACCTTCACTTAGGTTGCTGTGTATTTTTTCCTCTAACTCAGTAGATCACCATTTGCTAAGATGCCTAATCAAAGGAAATTAATCAAGTATGGAAATAAAATTTTCCTAACAGACACATTTTTAAACTAATTCTAAAAAAAGTTTGTTTATTTCTTTTTGTGTTCTTAGGGGCAGGTGCAGTGATCCATACTCATTCCAAGGCTGCTGTTATGGCTACCCTGCTTTATCCAGGGACTGAGTTCCGTATTACCCATCAGGAGATGATAAAAGGAATCCAGAAGTGTACTTCAGGAGGCTATTACAGGTACTTCTCTATACTTAAGAAAAGAGGCGTGATATTTGATCATTTGTTTTCAACAGTATAAATAGATTACATGAAAGTGTGTAATAGAAGGTCTTAGGAATAAAAAGTTAAAAGGCCTCTGGAATAAATGAGTCACTGGATTTCTGTAAGGTCGCAAGCCTGTGGAAGAGATTGAGATAAAGTCCCGTAATGTCACAGCTGCTGTGGTCTGTTGAGCTACAGAAACAAACCAAATAAAGGGCTGCTCCGGAGATGTTGACACATCTGTACAGTGTTAAACTGAAACTGGAGCCAAGCAGCATTAGGTTGGATTGATAGCATGTATAAACCTACATTTGGGTGGACTTTCACATATCACTGCCTGTGCTAGTTTAGGGCATGTTAAGAGAGTAGAGGATTTCAGATTTTACTTGACAGAGTTTGAAAGAAAATTTAGAATAAACAGCTCATTAAAGATAATGTTATTACTTTTCAAGGATGAGCTCTGAGGTAAGTGCTGAGTTATTCCAAATTATGTGTGATGGCTTGTTTTGAGGTCTCCACCCACAGAGTGTTGAATTGGGATCTGCAAACAACGTTTATATAACATGTGACAAGTAGATGAGAAATTGAAATGCTAAATTCTTTCCACTTTTTGATGTTAATTTTTGTATCTAACTCTTGCCCTTTGGCAAGGGAGCAAGCCATATGTGATTTTATGCCTGGGCGTATTTTGTTCCATTTTGGTTGACTTGCCAACTTTATCTTCTTGTCAGCATTAGCATGTGCATTTTTAATGTGGCAAAATACAATCCCTGATATTGAATTGTCTAACAACACCAGTTTTAAAAACATCCACAGCAATTCTCTATTTTGGATATGCACTTTGAACTCTCAAATATTCCTAAATGTTAGTCAGGAGAGATTGTATTTCAGTCAGGAGACACTGTATTTACTGGGTTCCATATCTCCAAGTTGTCCTGTGTCATCCTGTTGTTAATTAACCAGAAAAACTAAAGAAATCAAAGATCCCGATTATACGGTTCATAAGCATGTTTGTCCATACTACACCGATTCCCCTGTCTTGCCTCACACAAGGCTCCTCATTAAATTTCAAAGAAATTTGATAGCAGAAAATGGCACCTTTTAAAAAAGGGATTGCCAGTATGTTGTTTCTAATTGGAAGCTATCCAGGAAAATTCTACAGGCATGATAATCAGAAGTATTTGTTGGCCCAAATGTGACTCCAGTGATGCCAGAGTAGTTTTCCTTTCAAGAAGAATTATATCAGTAGTAAACAGCTTTGAAAATCCAGACTATCACAAAGTATTTTAAATGAAGTTTTGACTAAGTGTAGGCTACTTATATTTCAATAAAACTAGAGAGATATCAAGTATTTAGCTCATTCAGAGTCTTCTTGACATTTTATAGGTATTAGTTCTTGATAAAAAGCTTATGGTTATAATTAGGAATCAGCTGTGGTATTTATACCCACTTCCAAGCTCACATAGAAAGCAGAACCTAGGAAGCCAATCTGTTAGCTCATTTGGCCTCAAGTCTACTTTTAGTGATCAGAATATGTAGACGTCAAAGTAAAGCTACAAATGCCACCTAATTTTCTTCATTCGCTGTTTATATGGGCTTCTTTGAGAAAGCATTAGCATTGAAAACTATAAGGGATGAGACTTTACCTTTCTGAATATCTGATTTGAAGTATAACCTGTTGCTTTTGGTATTTTCTACCATTCCTTTCTTTCTGTATTTTATAGAAGTAAGTACTACTAGCATCCACTCACAAAAGATCTATGTGATCTCAATGATAAACCCAAACCTGAAATGGGGACTTATTAAAACTATTTAAACAAGTTTCTGCCAGTGTTAATTAAGGTTCAAACAATGCCAAATATCCCAGTCCTCCTTTAGAAGAAACTCTTAGGCAAGTTCCACTGAGTAACATGCATCATCTTGTCTTTGGAACTGGGGTTCTCAGACTCTCTTAAGATCACATGTAGCCCACCAATGACTCCATCACAGAGAATTTATTTTTCATGTGTTGACTACTTTCTATTTATATGCCTTAGTAGGACAATCTTCCAGGGGCTTTTTGGACTACTTAAATTGATTTTTTTTCTGCTCTCAAGCAAACAGCTTCATTTCCTTCTTCACAATGTGATTCTTTTAGATAATTTAATGTGAGGTAAAGCTTGTAGATGATGCCAATACAGGATGGAGAGTTCGAAAAAGTTGTAAAAAGACCGAACTACAAAGTGATATTTGAATAAACAGCTACACCTAATAGATTAAAGTGTTGCGTTTTGGGGGTTTTTTTGTGCCTCAAGTGTAACTCAGGTATTGCCAGCATAGTATGTGTTTGGGAGTGAGAAATGTTCCTGAGAATTCTTATGTTACAGCATGACTCACAAAAAAAGAGTATAAAATCACTAGTGCTGAAAGTTTATTAACGTCTTTACGCAGTCAAAGGAGAATCTCGTTTCTTAGAAAAAACCTTCATAGATCCAAGCACAGGGGTTTTTTTAAATACATGAATATGCATTTTTCTTTTAGATATGATGATACACTTGTGGTTCCCATTATTGAAAATACACCAGAAGAGAAGGATCTCAAGGAAAGAATGGCATATGCAATGGAAAAGTACCCAGACTCTTGCGCTGTGCTGGTCAGACGTCATGGTGTTTACGTATGGGGAGGAACATGGGAAAAAGCCAAAACCATGTGAGTACAATTTAGGAATATGCTGTCTTTTGCCACTATACCTCAAAATCCTAATGAACTTAATTCATGTGTATTCTTAACCCATGGACAATGATTCAGAACATTAAGGCCTCACTACATGTATAGGGAACTTTTGGGAGTGGGTTCATCGATGATTCCATTGCTTGGATTTTCTTTCACATCAGTGTTAGCTAACAAGGTTGACAACATTTTTCTTTCATATGGACAAACCCTTCCAATATGAAACCTGCAGGCAATCTCTGCTTTTATATGACACCTGCCAATACTGTTTGTGTAGTCTTCCCTAGTGCCATTTTTGGAATTTATTTCATCTGCTGATAGAAATGCAGCAAAAATGCTGGGCACTTTGCATACCACAGTATTGGAAATAACAGTAATAGAGCTGTCCATTCAGGCTATTGCATTGGTGATGTAAAGCTTAAGGAAGGAAAATACTAGTTTCCATATGTCATGGTAAGACTTGAGCCTTACTTATGTTTCACTTTTTTCCCCTATTAATTTTAGGTGTGAGTGTTATGATTACTTGTTTGATATCGCAGTGCAGATGAAGAAGCACGGGCTAGATCCTTCAAAACATCCAGCAGGAGAAAATGGAATCTTATAAATGTCAACAACATTTATATTCAGGTGTGAATTTATCTGTAAAGATGATCTGTTTGGAGGGAGGGACTACAGATGACACCATCACTTCAGTCTGTTTTCCCACTCAGGAAACTTCAGTATTGCTCATCTTCCCCCAGTCTGCTTTGTTACCACTGCAATTATATCTATGCCTGAAATAATGCTCCTTTTCCACACAATGCAACAAAAAAGTTATATATTAATATGCTAAGTATGTCCTGTGCATATTTAGCACCTATGTACCGCATGGAGTGCAATTTCTTTTTAAAATAAAATGGTATCAAGCATTACCAGTAAAAGCCAGTGGACTAAGATAACCCCAGTCTAGTAAGCTAATCTGTACAGAGATGTCTGAACACCCACATTTGTTCTTCAACTTGCAGGATCACGTTTGATTTCAGTCCATCTTGTGTTACTTGTATGGTGGGTTGGTTGGGGGAAGGAGGGGGGGGTTGTGGATTTGTCTTTTTCCTTTTTCAAAGTAAGAGCAGATAGATAACATGATCACGCAGTACTTTACATAAAGGATCCCTGAAACAATTCTCACATAAGCACTGTACAGTTTGGTATGGCAAAACACAGTGGTAGCAAAACACTTCAGAGTTTAAGACATTTCTTCCTGAAAATGTAAGCAAGTTTAAAGATACCAGTACAGAGATTACAAAGGGGGTTCTTTGCCAAAGCGGTGATCTAATTAAACAGGGTAGGCTAACTTATTGCGGAGTTGTCCTATCAGATAATCCACTGCACCCACCATGTTTTCATCAGAAGAAATGACAAATGGTTGCTCAGGCCACCTGAGCCCAGAACAGACAGGGACTTGGATCATTAGCCTTTATGCCCACACTGGAGAAGGAAGCAGTGGGACAGGAGGCTTGCTGTCAGTGAGTCTCTGTGTTGGCAGGTGTTTGGAATGCTGCCACTGCATACATGCTGCCTGCCACACCTGCACAGAGCTACCTCATGGCCCATGAGAATCATTCTAAAATTGCTCCTCAGCCCCTGCAGTGGAATAGGTTGGGCTACTGTAGTGGCCTTTGCCTATTTATTATGACTAAATACCTAGTTTTAGAATATTTTTGCTTTTATCTTGTTTGTCCTGTACAGGTTTCCTACACTGTGATGGGAGTTCCAGATTACACCTCACACTGCTGAAGCCAGAAGGGGGTGCTGTTATACTCAGGGGATTGACAGATGTCAGCAGGCAGTTTTGATGGCTAAATGCATCCAAGAGGAGAAGGAGAGTTAAAAGCAACTGAGCAGTCTTTGCTATTTATGAATCCTGCTAAGTGCTACAGTAGGAGGAATGAAAATTCAGATGCAAAAAAAAAATTTTAAAAACTGGGGACAACTAATGTGACATTTTGTTTGTGTGCCTTAAAAATTGATATTTCAACAACTTTCATTGGCTGATCCTGCTCTAATGCTACATCATTTAACTTGTTATAAGTCTCCATTTCTGAAAGTTATAGGAGCTTTTATTCTTCAGGAAAAAAGTAAGGACAGCCCTTTCATTAATAAAGTTTAAAGCATTGTTTGAACTGTAGGTTCCTTCATGCCATGTATGTAGGTTGTTTTTTAAATTAAGCTTGCAGCATATGCATTTTTAAATTCTCTTAATTGTCATTATAATGAGTAGGAAACACATAATTTTATACTGTGTATTTTGTAGTTGTCATTGAGTCTTGTCTGAAATTCCTTCATTTTGAGTAAGGTTTTGTTTATTGAAACTTTAAAACAGCTTTTTATGACCTCTTGGTTAGCTCCCCCTAAGGCAGATTTAATCAAAGTGCTCATTAAAATGTAGTCTCATATATTTATAACACAGTGTCTCTCAAAATCTTCTGTAATGGCCCCGCAGTGTAAGCCTTGACTGACCAATTTGCTGACTGAGTATGGAGACTATTCCCAAGGGTGAATTGAGACAGGGTAAGCACCAACTGACCTTGTTTTCTGCTGGGGGCCATGGATTCCCACCACTTCCCCTTTCATCATCTCTGGCACTTCTTTGAGCTTCCGTGGGATGAATTAATTCTTCAACCTAAAAGAAAACTACTGTGGGAGTAGGGAAAGAAAATTATTAAATTATGTCCTTCCCTACTGTACATAGAGCTGTCTCTGCAGTGTGCAACCTTTAATCTTTATGGGGAGGGTGACCTTGGTTATTGTGAAATTGTGGTTATCACTCTATTACTGCAGGTTATTGGCCATATGTTTATTAAAATATTTTTTTCATTATTAGACACTGGTTGGTCAGTGGCAAATATTTAAATTGCCTGGTTTCTGCAAAAAGTAAATTCTTGTGGTATTCTGATGGTGCTTTCGGAATAAGTCATAATTGTATCATTCCATAATACTGATGTTTTGTAAGTATAAAGAACATTTTACACTTGGTGTTGGTTTGTTTTGCATGTATAATGACAAACTATAAAAGAACACTCAGGAGGAAAGGTTTTTTTGTGAAACACATTCCTCAAGGGTTGTGTTAATTACAAATACTCATTTTCTTATCCAGCTACAATCTGCCACTCTGTAGCCTTTCTAAAATCTGTGTAAAACATCCAGTTTCTATAGGAGTAGTTACATTCTGTCATACATAATTCCAAGATACTTGGAATCCCACTCAGGGATATGGAAATGAGCTAAGTACACTCTTCTCATGTCTTCTCATGTGAACTCTCAGCTAAGATATTAATGCCTTTACAGCTTTGGTGACTTCATAAACTTGTGAAATGATTACCATTTTCTGGAGTGTTCAGAAAGCTCTTGTACTTCAGATCCAATTCTGTAGAACAAAAATAGGAAAATTCCTCCTGATTTAAAGCTTATAGGCTCACATAATTTTTAAGTCTGTATCATTTTCTGATGTGAATTGTTAGTTAATAAGCCAGCTAGATATTTTTATACATTTGCAGCAAAGGCTTGATCTCCATCAAAGCCGATTATCTAGGTTTAGTATCGCCAGATAGGCTTATGTCAAAATGACATAATTCCCATTTCAAGTAGCTCATCCAAAAAGCTAAGTAAGTTTCAACATTTCTCAATAAAAGTAACTTCCTAGCAAACATCCTGTTTGCTTTCCAAGAAGGAAATAAAACTGCAGAATACAGCATCTTGAAACATTAAGAGATAGAACCCTAACTTAGAGTAAGCAGTTATGACGCCAATATATGTTCTGTAGTGAAAGCTGTAATGCCTGAACAATTGGCATCCTCTATGCTTTATCTCTGAAATTGTAATTTAAAAAACATCTAAAAAAGCCCATTGACTAATGGAACAATATAAATTAACAGTAGCCTTCCTCTGAGTCATTTTTTGCTACGCTTTATTGGCAAAAAAAACCCTGTAGCACTTTACATGGATTACTATGGTATCAACCAGCAGAAGAAAATACATTGTTTGATATTAATCCTTCCTAATTTCAAAATTGTTAAAAAATCTGTGAGCAGATACAAGTTTAGGCATTCCTGCTGAAGGGAGTTATCTCCAGAGATTCATAAGCAATAAAGAAATTAGACTGTTTCATATCTCACAGTACTTTGGATTTTTATTTAGGTTTTGTTCTAAGGGGAGGTGACCTCCTGCAGGCTTTTCTTTTGTTTTCTTTTCCTACTTGTTCGGTGACATAAAAGTTGTGCCTTACAGACCCAAGTTGTGTCCAAGGACAGCCCCCTGAGCTCAGAGACTTTGGTAACAGAGCGTGTAGAGGTGCCTGTGACTGTGCTTTGCTACCAGCTAATCAAAACTTTCATAGAAGTCAGTGGATCTGGATGTTTTGTTTAATTTCGAGTCAGCTTCATGTTAAAAGCTTACTGTTAGTCCAGAAGAATGCTATCTGACATGATTTTTAAAAGAGCAAATTTCTAAGTCCCTGAATCTGAAAAAGAGCTCTCAGGCATTTATTCTGGTACTGCCCGAGTTTTTACTACATAAATCAGATGGTAAATAAAACCTCACTATTTTTCGGTTGACAGCACTAGCACAGCATCATGTTTCTGCTAAATTTGAGTGCTAGGGGTTCAGCAAAGTGAGTGCACCATTGCAAAATCATTTTGGAACCACAACCTTTGTCTGTGTTTTAGGATTTTAATCTATTGAAATTAAAAGCATTCCCAAATACTACATTTTAAAATTTTTCTGTAGTCTTCAGACTCAATCTAGCTTCTGCTAGTTTTTTGCTAGAGCAGTCAGAAGAAAACTAGTGACTGGCTAATGCTCAGTATACAAAATGGACTAAGAGTGTCTAAATGGAATTTAATGGGGAATCATGGAAATTCGCATGGTCTGAATAGCATTTACAAACATTCACTCTCTCCATACTTACATATGTTTGTTGGGTTTTTTTACTCCAAGGTACTGTGCTATTGTACTAGCAAGTTTCTCCCATCTATAACAGATAAAATTACAGGTTTAATCTCCATAAACCAGATCAACAAGAATTTTTAAAAATAGTTAAACATAAATTCTTGCTCATTAATGAGCCTCACATTAGCTCCGATTTCTCTAATGGCAATTTCTGGTAATTACAAACAGAATACACTGGATATAGAAGAAAGAATAGGTCTTACATTTAAAACAAAGAGCTGGAAGTCTAGATTTTGTGGCTGATTCACGTGTTACCTTAAGGTCATGCCTTGAACAGTTCGCTTTGATGGGAGTTTCAAAAGAGCTTGAATGAATCAGATCCTACCCTAAATCTCATTGAAAAGATAGATGCTTCATCTCATTAGGCTCCCGTCTTAACTCCAAGGATTTAGCTGTCTTTATTTCAATCAAGGGAAAAGGGAAAAAAAAGGGTAGTGAAGGTCATCTTCAGTACAAGCTGCCAACATATCACTAGTGTATCCCAGTTTGTCATCGAATGCTTAACTGCTATTTTTGCCATGCTAGAAACCTGTAGTTTAAGAAAAAAAGGTTACATAAATTAATTTCACCTAGAAGAAATTTCCAAAAGCAAGAAATCAGGAACTAAGCTCTCCCACTTACTCAGATCAGTATTAATAGTGCCACAAGTAACACAGCACAATTTTTGTGACTTCAGTTCCTCACCTCCCAAAGGATCCCAGCTCTCTGTCTTTCCAGATGAAACATCTTTTTTAAGATGTCGTTTTTAAGTTCCTGTTCTCCAGACAAAGCTGGTTGACCTCACAGTCCCCATTCATTGCAGTTCCTGAAAACAACAACACTGCGAAAAGGTAGACTCAGTAGACTACCTGAGCTCTGCAGGTTGCTGTGCATTTAACACTAGTGATTATGTTTTTTCTGTCTTTATGCTTGGTCTCATTTCCGTGTTTTATGCAGTTCTAATCCTGCTTTTTATTTTGGTAAAATTGTCCCCCCTCCCCTGTTTTCCTTACGATCTTTGAAACCAAATGTGAACTTAGTACCAGTTGCATTCTGGTTGAACTTTCAAACTCAAGAATATTTTTGTGTAAGGAAACATCTCTCTCCTGATTCATCTGCTGCATCCCTGACATATCCGGGCACGTCCTGTTATTGTATGTTTGCAAAATTTTGGTACTTAAAACAGTTAATGTGCCTTTTGTATCTCAGACACACTAGGATTTTGCAAGCAAGTGTCTGTTGATTGCAAGAGCGTATGAGCAAGTATGAGACTGATTTCCTGTTAAGGAGTCGCTACATTAAAAGGATATTTGCATAATCATAGACTAAGATAATGTAGGGAAAACCCCTGAGATCATTCTGATGCCAGGATTAAGCCAAGCCCAACATGTAATTTATTTGAATGTATGAAAGCTACTTCTTATCGCTCACTTCTATCTCAAGTCTCCAAGCACTTTAGTTGGCAGCGGCAGGCTCTAACTCCTCCTGGGTAATTCATTATCCTCAACAACTTTTAAAAGGGTTATTTTAAGTTTAACTTAACAGTCCCTGCAACTTAATTAATACAATAAAAAAATTATTCCTTTTATGTCTTGTGTCACATGTTCAAAATCAAGATACGGCATCTCCTTATGTCATCATTTTATCTGATGCCCTCGCCTTCAGGTTATGATAACTTTGGAAGTACTGCATGCACCACAAAAACAAGGGTTTGGGACTACACCTATGAAAAACACCCAAAACCAATGAGATTTCATAAGGCAGGTAGTTTTTTAACTATATAAATGAAGATGTGTCCACATAGGAGTTTGGCAGAAGAACCTCAAGACAAAGTACAAAGTACATTAGCACTTAAAAATCTAGGCACACAGGTGTTGTTTCTGAACAAATTAATACTATGGGCTGGAGGTCCCTGACTTACATTTTAAATTCAGTTGTGTGCTTTAAGCTTTCATTTGGAGAATCTTACTGTCAAAGAATTTGTCACACGTGTCACCTGGTACTTCCTTCAGGTAAATACGGTTAGAGGCTTATGGCTGGGGTGCTGTAGTGGTGTTCGAAAGGTTATTTATTTTTTTACTCATCTCGCATGAGTGAATTATTTGAACCAGAAAGTCCAGTTGCCAGGAAAAAAAAAAAAAAGGCAAAAAATTCCCAGGGCTGCTCTCATGCTCGCTTACCACAGTTAAAACAAGTGGGGATACAAAGAGATGTGTAGGTGTAGCAAGAGGGCAGCTACTGTTTCTGAAAAGCAATCCAGGGAGGAGAACCCATTGAACAGCATTTCAGTGAGAGATCAGCCTATCAAGCCTCAAGCCACAGCATAAGAGGGGAGTAACATTTTGAGTGAGGGAAGAGCAAACATCATCGTAACAAATTATTTAATTGTAGGAAAGGCAAGAAGAGAGAACACAATTAGGGTCTTGGACACCCAATAAGAAAGCATCTAGTAGCAATGGTAGCAACATCAGTAGATAAGCCCAGTTAAGCAAATAGGATGATGATCACTGTCAATTGCAGTTTAAGCACTAATACAACACTTCCACTGTACTAGAAAATTGTACCATGTTTCTCTGTACTTTGATTAAAACAGCACAGTTCTAGTAGCCTGAATAGTTCAATATTAGTAATTAAAAAATAATGTACTAACTTACATTAGGATGTATTGTCCTGTTTGAAACTTCTTGTCCTTGGTAAGAAAGACTTCTGTATTTGAAAGAGAAGGTCTAGTCATTTTAAGTAGTTTATACAACATAGATTTCTACTAAATTTTGGGAATGCTAAAGGCAAAACTATCCAATACTGAAAATTAGGAACTAATTCTATTCAGACCATAAGAGAACAATGTCTGATCAAGCAGACAATAGTGTAACCCCAGTGTAACCCCTAGTGTAACCCAAAACTCATATTGCACAAAGTTAATTACCAAATAAAATGAAGTGACAATACATTGCAATCTGTTCCCGAAGGGAGACAATGGACTGAAGGCAGTCATCCCACCTGTATTTAATTTCTCTCCATAATATATAGTCTACCTTTGTCTCTAACTTGATAAAGGTTCCCAAGCTGCAACACTGAGACCAAAATTGTGGCATTATGCCATACAACAGCATTATGCAAGTCATGAGCTTTCCCTAATCATGTTTCTGCATATGTGGAAATCTATGCAGAAATCTATATGAAGAAATTTATCAGAAGGCTTAATCTCTGGGGGGAAAAATAAAAGTCCCAAAACTACTTTGTTTACTTCCTTTATTATTAATGATAGGCCATTCACAGCTTAACTTCCAGAAATCCTCCAAGGCTCTGTAATATTCCCATCTGCTTTACCTATCTTTACAGGTCTCTGATTTTTTTTCCCCTCATACCATATTCAGAATTGATCCTAAAAACACAGGGGATAGTTTTACAAAGATTTATTCATGGAAGAAGTGTCCACACATGAGAACTGCTTCAGGATGAAAGAAGGAATACAGAATATTCATATGCAGTAAAGAATTTCCATCATAAGCACAAGGAATGAGCATGGGATTCCTGAACAGGGGAATACGGTGCAGATGAACAGGAAGGGGCACACTAAAAGCCATAAAGAATGAATGTTAAAAACCCAAAATCAAAGTAATACAGCAGGGATCACTAAAAGGCCAGGAGAGGTTAAAGTGAGGATAGTTTCATGGATTACATTTTTACACTTTGTCAGCTGTGCATTGAAACAGTGCTTATTAATACTACTAATTAATTAGATGAAATAATTCCATCTATATAGGAAAATCTTACTATTTTCTATGTGCTTTACCTTGAGTAGAAAGAATAGCATGTCAAAAAGGCTAAGATCAGGCCAGACATAATGTCACCAGGATGAAGAATAATGTAAGCAACTGAATCCTTCCTTGCAGAATTCTTGCAAGAATGTGGGTGTTAGACAGACCAGAACAGATAGCAGCCTTCTCCTGTTTGAGAAATCTTGACCTAGAATCCATTTGTGAAGATGGATGACTAAGCACTGTCTTAGAGGAAAAAAAAAAAAAAAAGGAACAAGGGATTATTAATTTTTTTCCCCAAGGAGAAAGAAGTTCCAGCTCCACCAAATGGTATCCAAGGCTGTTATTCAGAGTGATGAAAAACTGGTACCTTTTTGTAATGAAGAAGTGCAATCAAATTTCTCCCATCTCAAGAAGAGAATTAAAAACTCAGTTATTCTAAGTTTGGAGGGAGCACTCTCATTCCTTTTTGCTGAAAATGCTGTGAAACTATTCACTGGCTTGGGAAGAGGTAGCAGTGGGTATGTACAAATCCTCAAGTCACCAAGAGATCATTTACATGGGGAAGGGGAGTCTTGAATGCTAATCTGCATTTAACTTACAGACAAAATCTTGAATCTGTGTCACGCTTCTGTTTTAGCTTGAGCTAGGGTAAGATGAGTCAGCAGAAGGAAGTTAAAGTACTGTCACTCACCATGGGAGATGCAGATACAAAGATCCTCCAGCAGAAGAAGGAATTAGAGTGTATTGGGGATTTTTGAATGACTGTGATTTATAGGACATGGAATTAATAAAAACTACTGTTCTGTGTCACATAGCTGCAAGAAATATTTTATTCAGAGCCTGATCCAGTTGTGCTCACGCTCTCCAAAGACATACCAAGATTTTGGTTCCTGAAAGGGTTTAGGTTTGGTTACATACTTGGTTATTCAAGGCTTTTGGTGACTGTACACTACTCTAGGAAAGTTTAGATGAAAAGGAAAAAAACCTATGGACTAGGTATCTAACAAATAGTTAAGATGCTTGAGAGAAGTCCTTGATACTTGAAATGCAGGTTTGAATAGGCACTTTAGAACAAATCTAAAGAAATTAGCAGTTACAGCTTCCCGACCTCCCTTCTAACAAAAACCTTGTATGCTTTCCATGATTCCTATAATCATCTTTTGCTCCAATCATTCATCTCAGCAAATTTTCCATTTTTCAAATTAGTAACCTTTAATAAACACACCCCTGTAATTTGCATTGATAATCCTTTTCCCTAGAAGAGTGGGTGTTGCTGCAGGAACATGTCCAGAAGTTGCTCTCCAACCAGTTAGTACTCAAAAAAACACCATGCCAGTAGCTATTATGACTCAATAATAGATTCAAATCTCTTTTTATGTGTTAATATGGGACAACAACTCCCTTAGAATTTCCACTAATAATGAAGCACCTTAACAAAATACAGACAGTTGCTGTGAACTTCCAGTAGATACTATTTCTGTGAGATCCCTGTATTACATTAGCACTTAAGACACTGAATCCCAGTTTTCCAGACACCCAGGAAAAATGATACCAGGCCCAATTCAACTGCAGCCCATGTGTAAAAATGACTAAATGCATTTTCAAAATTTCACAGTAACAAAGATTGTGCCTTTGTGAATATAATACTGCTTTAAATGCTATGTTGTTCTGACTAGAAAGGGGCTAAGCTCAACTGAAATAAAAGCAGAAGAAGCCTCTGAATGTGTTGTATCAAAGGAAGGGAGTTTGTTGTACCCATGTAACAGTGTCATTGTAAATGGTGGAGCCCCCTAGTCTAAAAGAAGTGGCTTAATACTGGTAAGTTTTAATCTTGTAATAGGAGTGTCCACTTGAGGATTTGAATAAACAGCCTTCTTTTATTTTGATGGTGATCCTCATGTAGACCAAACATGGTTCTTTCTGTTGACATGCAAGCATAAATGCCAAAATCTGTTGGGGAAACCTAGTGATTCATATCTGCTTTCAAGAGAATTGACCAAAAAATGTCTCTTTCTTTAACTTTTGGAAAGTTCAAATGATCACATTTTTCCTTTATCAACCAAATATTCATTTCCATGTTAGAAGCTTAGAATCTAATTGTTAGATGTGTTGGTTATTTAATTTCCATTCCCATTAACTGAAGCTGATTCTATCTTGCTCTCAGAACTAGAAGTTTAGGTTTGGAGAGTTAGTCACTCGAAGTGACACGACAGCAGTCCTTTTGCTTTGTAAATGAGATAGAGCATATGTTTCACCGCGTAATTCAAATAACCTGCCCTCATCCAAATCATTTGCCACACAGGAGGACAACAAAACCAGAAAGACTATTTGATCTTCATTTATAAATGTCAATCACATACCTCTTTTCTTCCTCCTTCTCTCCCAGCTGTGTGTCTTTCTCCATTGCCCTCTAGCTGAACATGTGTAAAGATTAATAAGGGCACTTATTCGATTTTTTCCATTTTTTAATAAGCTATGATAACACTTGTCAGTAATGTTTAAGAGAGATAGTGGAAGTAAAGCTTTCCTGTTGTGTTATCTTAGGATTTTATGTGCAAGCATTCTTCCAAAAAGGCTTTTTTTTTTTTTTAAATACCGTTCAATTACATGATTACTGGAAAATAGCAAGCACTGAACATGTTATCTTGAGTTAAACAAGCAAGTCACTGCCATTGCTGATAGAGTCACTGAATAGTTACCACCAAATAATTAATTTTACTGGGGATTTTTTTTTCCACAGTAACTATGCAATTAACTTGTGTGTCTAGATAGGTGCACTGTTCAACTTGATTGAGTTATGCAATACAGGTGTTCTGTAGTTGATGAAACATCCTGTAACCTGAGATCTTTGTTACTGAATGGGTGGAAAGGTATCCACTCAGCAAAGTGGCCAGGGGTTAGTAACTATAGAGAATGAACTGTTGACTCTGGAAAAGTACAAAAGAAAACAGAAAAGAAAGAGTACACAGAGGGAAAGGGTGTGTTAAAAAAAAAAAACAAAACAAAACCACAACAAAACAAACAAAAACCCCCAAACAAATAAACAAAAAAAAATCAACCAAAACCAAACCCCACACAACTGATAGCCTTGTATCAGTGCAACTCATGGAAACTCTGTTTTTCTGGATTTTACTAAGGCCTTTGTTGCTGTTCCTCACAGTATCCTTCTGGACAAGTTGTCCAGCTGTGAGGTGAGCAGGTTCATGGTGCACTGGGTCAAGAACTGGCAGGAGGGCAGGGCTCAAAGGGTTTCTGTCAACGGGGCTACATCTAGCTGGCAACTGTTCACCGCCGGCATTCCTCAGGGTTCCATTCTAGGGCCAGTCCTGTTCGATGCATTTCTCAGTGGTCTGGGATGCAGGATTTGAATGCACCATTAGCAGGTTTTGATTGTTTTGAAGGACAAGAGGCCTTACAGAGGGATGTAGATAGATAGATAGGAGCTTTGGGCTATGATTAACGGGATGAAATTTATCAAGTCCAAGTGCAGGATTCTGCACCTGCAACGGAATAACCCCAAGTGCAAGTGTAAAGTGTGAGAGGAGTGACTGGGAATGATGCCTCCGGGGGTGATGGCTGCAGCTGGCTCAGTAGGAGCCGGCAGTGTGCCCTGGCAACCCGGAGGGCAAAGCCCATCCCGGGGTGCATCGGGCAGCACCATCAGCCAGTCACCAGATGCGATCCCCCCACTGCATCCAGCCTTGCTGCAGCCTCACTGCACACTGCGTGCGGTTCGCAGCCCCGCAGTTTCGGAAGGATGTGAAGGTACCCAAATGTAACCAGAGAAGGGCAACAAAGCTGGTGAAAGGGCTGGAAGGAATGTGCTATAAGAAGGGGGCTAAGGCTTTTGGCTTTGCCTAGTTTGGAGAACACAAGGCTGAGGGGTGGCCTCATTAGTCTCTACAGCTTCTTATGAAGGGGCAGTGGAGAGGCTGGAGCTGATCTGTTCTTGGTATGGAGTGATATGACACATGGGAGTGGTTCGAAGCTGTGTCAGGGGAGATAAAGCCTGACTCGACATTATGTAGCATTCCTTTACAGACAGGGCGGTCAAACACTGGAACAGGCATTCGAGGGAGATGGTCAATGCCCCAAGCCTGTCAGTATTTCGGAGGCATTTGGACACCACCCTTAGTAACAGGCTTTAACTTCTGATCAGCCCTGAAGTGGTCAGGCACTTGGATTAGACAGTCATTGTAGGCCCTTTTCTACTGAAATATTTTTTCTTTTTCTTTTTCCTTTCCTTTCCTACCCCATCCTATCCTATCCTATATGATCTCAAGCCTGAAAGTATCTGGTTTCCTTACATGGATTAGGTCGAGACATTGACTGGTCAGAGCAACATATTCCTTATCTGTGAAAAGAGGATAAAATTCCTTTCTGCTATGCTTTGTGGATTGTGACCAACATAACATGACCTCATGGTCAATTGAGGCTGCTTATGTACAGTTAATAAATGAATATAATACTGGGGGGGAAAGGAATGGAATATGCAGGGGACAATATAGGAAGAAAAAGAAATGAAGAAAATAAAAGCAAGCACATTGGAAAAGTCAAACATGACAAAGAATTTCAGATGTCAAGGGGACATTAGCAAACACATACAAGGAGAAAACATTAGGAAAAAATGTAGGGTGAAGGACATACAAGAGTATTTCAAGGGCAGAAAAATAGTAGAGCTTAGAAAAACATTTACTTTCTACATATATTTGATAACAGAAAAAACAGTGTCTGTGTCATTAAACAATGAGTACCCTGTGGCAGACCATCATTTCCCCTATGATGAAAAAACAAGTTTCCTTCCTCTATAATTGCTTGCTCTTCTCTGTGATATAACCAAGCAACCTGAACACTGGAGATGAGAGACCCACGGTGCAGGGATTCCCAAAGAGCAGAGTAGGTGAAGCAAAGTATTTGCAGAGAAGGGCTACTAAAGAAAGTTGCCCTGAGGGCTAGTAAATTTAGTACTAATTAAAGTGGCTGTTTAGCAGCTCTGTGGTTCCTGCCCTCCGCAGGATGGCCAGAGATGACTTTTATGGTTTATTTCTCTGTATGTAGTGCAGCTAGCACATCACTCCCAATCACCTGCAGCAAGGGTAATTACTTTTCTTCCTTTTCCTCTCTCTGTGGAAACTTCCAAAGTTACCAGTTCAGTGAGGTTTAGGCTTTTGTTGGTTTCTATTATCCATCTGTACTGGCCCAGACACTAAGAACAAACATCAGCCAGCCATGATTGAAGTGATTGGTTTTGACTTTCATTCTTAACCTTTGTGTTGATGTTGACTCCACTCATTCATCCTCCCTCATGTGTGGTAAAATTAGTGCTATGCTAAAAATAAGCACAGGGAGATGGTACAGCTTGTCACCAGTTCCTGAGGTAGGGAATGGCCAGGGGCTTTGAGCTCAAAATATTGATGTGACCTGTAGAAACAGCGGTCAAAGATGGGAGAAGAGGAAGCAGCTTTGAGGAGCAATGTGCTGGAAGAAGTCTTTCATGCCTGGCTGGGAATTAATTACAATTTTGGCACTGAATTATCTCAGTCTCAATGGGATCCTGTTGTTTTTGATAGAAACCTGATGGTTATCCAAGGAAGTCAGGCTCTGAAGTTTTTAGAGGACTGGGGGGGTTGATTTTTATTTTGGGGAGGGGTAGAAGCTTGGTTTTTTGTTTGTTTGTTTGGAGTGAGGGGGGAAGGGATGATTAACTAAAAAGAAGAATCCTACTTTGCAGAAGAATTAGCAAAACACAGTATTTTCTAGCATTCCCCCTTTTTTTGGATACTGCATTGTTATGAAAAAATTACATTAATATTTTCCAAAGTGAATTCTGCTTTTATTTGCCCCTGTCTCATTCCACATGTCCAGTACCTCTGTTAATTCACATAAACCCCTCAGTGCAACAGCTACACATGTGAGACATCTACAAAAGCTGCACATGTGTTTTGGTTCAAAAAAGTGCTTCAGTAAGGAAGTGTCTACAACAGATCTCTTGAAGGCAGAATGCCAGTTTCAGTCAGCTGAGTAAAAAGGTTCAGTAAAAATAATTTGGTTTTATCCCAGGGATGCCTAATCAACAGCCTGGGAGCAAAGTCTGGTCCCTAACTTTAAGAAGTCCTACAGGCCTATGAAATGGGGTAATCAGGCCAGCTAATTTAGAAATACCGATCTGTGGAGTGGGGAAGGATGAAGACGGGGTCTTGAGGGTTTTATGTAGTTACTGCTGCACTGTGCAAATGCATCCGTATCTCGCTCCCTTATATCAGTCTAAGCAGAAAAGTGACACCCAAGGATTAAGAAAATCATTGTCCTCAATTTGTGCAAACAACTAATAGAAACACTTCTATAAACTGGTATATTCACATACAGCACACATGTATTTTTCATACAGGGCAAATATATAAGGGAATTATTCCTTACTTAACCTAGGGAAACACCACACCCATTCTGCACACAATTACATCTTTTATGTTCTGCATGAAAGAACATACTGCAAATGAATCTTAGTGCAAAGTTTGAATAAAGAATTACCAAGTAATAATTAACTCAGTCTGTCATTTATTATGATGAGGCACTAAGGTAAGGTCAGTTTCCTTTAATGCTTTTCAAAGAATGTACTCATTTTAGAACAGGCATGACAAGTTACACAGAGTTCTCAAAAGACATAGTGTACTCCTCCTGGCTTAGTGATGCTCTGTGTATTCATTCTTATTGCCAGCTTTGACCTAATTACCAATATCACAGCCATGGTGACATATAAAAATCCCAGTCACACTGAAGTTATGACCCAGGACTTTCACCTGTAACCTCTTCTGTAAAGTTTAACTAGTGACCTCACCACTTCTGCCATGAAATGCTTTTCATTGCAGGACAAGATAATGGTACTGTGGCTCAAACGTGAGGACTCTCAGGTTACGATTTTTTCTTAAGCTCTATTAATGTGGCAGACTTTTTGGGCACTTTTGGTCAACAGGGAAACTAATAAAACAAACCTAAGTATGGACAAAATATTTTACCATATACTAAAAAAACATCTTACAATGGAAAGACCTTTTGTTCTAACTTCCTAAGTCTGGACGGTGTTTTGAGACCAAGCTGTGTAGACTTACAAATGCACAGTTCCACAAACCTGTAAGCATTCCTCCATATTACTGGGCAGGATCTGTCTGGTGCTGAAATCTTGTCGTGGCACCCCAGTGCACTGCAAATCACCTACTAATGAAGTCTTATTTTGAGATTTTTGGGTTAGAGATAATGATAATCTTACAAAGGTACTGCTTACTATTTATATTATAGTTGCACCTAGAAACCCCAAATGAAAGGATTCAATTTAATTAGATGTTTTGCAAACAAGAATAAGAAAGAGTTCCTGCATCAGAGATCTAACAGGGTTCTTATCGGACGGGATAAAAGTGATGGTTGAAAGAGATAAACAAGGTGGGAGTGGATTGGAAAGACTGCTTTACAGTTGTAAAGCAAACAGACTTCACTACAGCTCAATACTTGCCTAACTGATGGGAGTGGTTCATGAGCATCACAGCAGAAAAAGGTTTTGAGAAGGGATTTAGAGGAGGATAAGGCATCAGCTTTATGGATTTTGGCAGGGACTGGTTTCCACTGCTAGGCACTGCAGCAGAGAAAATAGTTAAGGCTTCTGCCTATCCCTGAGAGAAGCACAACTGCTTAAGAAGTTGCACTAGGTGACCATCTCTCACTTTCAAATTAATTAACTGCTATAACCTATGCTGAAAGATGATTTTTCTGATTGACTCAAGCCCATTTAACATCTATAAACTGGAAAACGGTTTTAATTTTCATCTCCTGTGAGTACATATAATTATATCCTCTCTTTGTTGTTTATCCTGAAGTTAATCATGTTTCTGTAGGGCTCAAGTCCAGAAAGCATAACTGTATGTTGAAATGCAAATTGCACAATAACCATCATCATAGAATTAAAGGGAATGAGATTTGTTATAATCTCATATGGCTTTACAGGACATTTTAAACAAACAAAAACAAAATGATTTTATGAAATAGAAAATATGACTTCATTGCACAAAAATCCCAAGCCTTTTCCATTGTGAGTTGAACAAGATTGTTTCTTTCCCACTTTTATGCTTTCAGTGAAGACAATTTCATTCAGCGTTAAATACAGTTATTTGGGAGTAAATAATAACATATTATTATTAATGCTATCTGATTTATATTGCATTAAAATAAGTATCTAAATTGAAATCAAAATAAACTCTTAAGAACGTAACAATTAAGCTGCCCTAAAACTGACACATGTGCTACTGTCAGCTGCAGATCCTTGCTTGCCCTCTGTGCCCCACTCCCACTGACTCGGCAGGGTCCCTGGTTGCTACTCTAGGTTTGACTGTTCATCCTGGAGTTCCTCATCCCAGCAGGAGCCTCCCTCTGCTGCCAGTCAGGAACTTTCACTCACCTAGTTGCCTTTAGCCACATACCTACACCAAGACCAGAGCTGTTGCTTAGGTTCTCTTTACTGATGTAGCACAGTAAGTAATGAAGCATGATGCTGGTCAAGCTTTCAAGCAGGTGAGTCAAAAAATTTGGATGCAAATCTCTTCTCCCCTGCTCTTTAATTACTTCGAATCTGTTCCTTTTACATTTTCCCTGTATTCCCTACTGCTTGGCTTCTGTCATCAATCTGCAATGCATTTGATTAGTGACTTATCCATACAGTATGCACCCATGCTAACTCCAAGCATTGACTGCACCATGGGCTCGCTCAGTAAGTTTGGTCATTTCCCAGCTTTCAGGTGCTTATTAAAAGACACAGACCCTTTGATGGACTATAAATATTCTGCTAAATCACCTCTAAATAAACCCTAGCTACCTAGCCAGCTTCTCAAGCGCCCCATTATTTTAGTTGCACAGTTCCAATAATTAACCCTCCTATTTTTTTCTAGGCCTCAATTACATGGTTTTCACTGACACCTATGAATTCTTATTTCAGGAAACAGGAAAATTAACCACAACCCCTATTTATTTACATCCACATAGAATAAATCCTAGCTAGAATTGGTAAGGCAGCTGGCATAGATTTAGAAACATAATTACAATATCATAGAATCAGTCAAAACACCAGCTGCTCTTTCTCTCCTGTATCTGTTCCATCAGCTACATATCATTCATTATTTAGTGAGGAGATTCAGTACAGATTAAAACTCATCCTAAACCATATCTACTATTCAATCATATTTTTACCTTGCTGCTATAATTAGGCATCTTTTGGATAATCTTTGAAAAGGGGCTATGGGGAATAAGTAAACAAATAACTTCTAAAAAAAAGAAAAAGGCATTAATGTCATTTTCTATCACATAGCTCAGATTTTGGGACCCATGGCACAGTTGTGCCACTTCTGTTGCTCAGCATTTACTTTAATGTAATTTTGAGAAATGCATTGAAGAAGTGTACCCTTCTCACAGCATTGAAAAACAAAGAATTAATCATCCAAGTAAGATCTACTGCAGTAAATTCCTACTGTATACAATTATCTGATAGGCAGCAAAAAGTATTTTCAAAGGTCAATAGAGATGTGGAATGCAGAATTAAATACTGATTAATCAGGATAGGACTGGTACCTGATACAAGAGCAAGTTAACCACCTAGTGCTGTAAATAATTATTACTCTTGTAAATTTAGTATGTGTGAGTACAGCAGGAGAGGCATATGTTCCAAAAAAAGGTACATTTTAATATACATTGATTAAAAAGAATTCAACAGTGTTCTTCAAGCAGTCTGTTAGGCATTGGCTACTGCTCATGGAAGAGCTGGGTATAATACAGCAGGTAGTCTTACAGTTTCGCCTGGGACACTCTCAGGCCAGCCAAGATATTCCTGCTGATCTGATCTGGGCCTGCACTGGATTGCCTTTTGCCTCTTATGTGTTCAGAAATGCAGGAAAGCCACAACAAGATTTTAATTGTTAGTTAAATGCAGAAGGAGTCTTCCAGGAATGTGCATTCTGCACATTCACTTTAGATGCTTTTCAGAGGGTGGGATGCCGGGAAAGAATTCCCAGGTTAACATTTGCACTAGCAGGATGGAAAATAGGAATAATGTATTGTGTCAACATGCATATCTGAAAAACATTAATATAATCCAGAAACCTTAGCAAATATCTGCTACACTAAATTAGATTGATGCAGCCATTGTATGTGGTATTTTAAAATCAGATTTTTGTGAACTGTTGGATACAGCCAAGTACACATGTTCTTACTCTTTCTTTTATTAGGGAAAACTTATTCTGCAGTGGGATTAGTTATGGTACTTACCTTAATGCAATTTCCAAACTGTCTAATCATTTTCTGCATCAGCATAAAATGTTGTACTTTCTTTCTGTTTGGTGATGTAAAAGTATATGCAAACCTCTCTCAGTAACATTATTAGACCCTTGAAACCTCGATGCAATTAAGGGGTTGGAGTGCAATAAATACTCTCCAGGCCTGCGGTTGGACTGTATGCTAGAGGTCATCTCAAGTGACTGAGAAGTGCGATAGCTTGCTTGCCTGGCTGTTTGACTCTCCCTCTAAAGTTTAGTGCCACCTCTAAAACATCCAGGATTCCCTTCCTCCCTTATTTGTTTAAAGCCAGCCAAAAACTGATAAATATCTGTCAACAAGTAAATGTGAAGCTTTGGTATATCAAAGGGCAAGAGATCATAGAACAGGCATTTGTCTAAAACGTAGCCAGATTTTCCAAGGTGCTCAAGGATAATTTTTTCAAGTGCTCGGCATCCACCTCTATAGGCAAATTTTCAGAAGTGCTCAAAGCCATGCATGCTAAAAGCCTCTAAGAATGCTGCTGGTTGGTTTGGTTCTTTAGTTGAAGCCAAGTTTTTGAAAAGCCTGTCCCCTTTGAAATATTTCTGCTAAAGGCTATTCCAGTATCCCTAAGTTATTATTTTGGATTCTATGTGTATCTGTAGATCTCTACAGAAGAATCTCATTGTAAACCCGATATTTTGTTAAATTAAAAATAAACAGTCACTTTGGAACATAACTCTTTCATTTGGTTGTTTTTGAAATGGCTTCCTAGACAGCCTTTGTATGAAATATGTCATGCTTCTTTTTTGGAAACTTGATATCATAAGGACATACCATTTTTCTATCACATCTATTTATTTTGTTCTCTTTACATGTACATCTATTCCTAAATGAATGTCTATTTTCCCACTACAGATGCTGAGACTTTCACATGTTAGTCAAAAGATTAGCTCAGTTGGTTAGAGTATGGTACTAATGACACCAAAGTCATGGGTTTGATCCCTCTGTAGGCCATTCACTTAAGAGCTGGGCTTGATGGTCCTTGTGGGTCCCTTCTAACTCAGAATATCCTGTGATTCCATGAAATTGTTCTGTTGGTTTATGAAGGACTGCAACTATATTTTACTAAACCCTTAACTCTGAATAAAATATACAGATGAGCTTCAGAAAACAATGCTGACTGTTTTAGCTATCAATAAAAAAATTCTAGAAACCGGAAACAAAACAGATTAGGACTTGAAAAAGGGTCAAGTTGAAGATGCTACACTCACAGAGATGTGTACAGCTCTACAAAAGCAGAACGGGGAATTACTGCTCAGAAAATAACTTTGAGTACATGGAGACAGGGGATCTGTCTAAGTACAGGCAGCGCTTGAGTAAAGATTGTACTGCCACAACAAGCAACTGACAACAAGTGACTGACATCACTCTTGGATATGCAAAGCAGAGCACAGCCTGACAGACACACAAAATACCTGTTCTCAGTATTAATAATACTTCAGTTGGACTACTGAGCCTACAGAACTGGGAACATCAGTTCAACACATATGACATCTGGAAGAGACATACAGGAGAGCAAGAAGAGGCAGGAGTCTTCAAAAGACTGCAAGAACTAGAGCTTGTTAGCTAAAAAAAAAAAAAAAAAGGAATAAATGTTCATTACATTTGCTGTTGCAAAAAAGATAGGTACTATCTCTTTATCAGTGACACATCAGTCTGGGAGTAGCACAATTCCAAGGTGATAATCAAGTCTGCCAGAGCTGTGAGATATAGTGATATATTTCAGGGAAGGGCACCAGTAAGTGACTTAATTACTCAGTGCCAATGGAGATGAAAAAGAGGAGATGGAGCTGGGAAAGGCGAAGTTCCTGTTCAGCAGTAGGAAGGCAGGGAAAACAGAGGAGCCCCGAGCAGGAATGGGGTTTTGGTGTCAGAGTTAGTTGAACCATGAGGGTCTGAAAGTGAATCCCTTTAGGAGATGTCACTAAGGGGAGCTCGTGTAGGTACAATGACCACGAAGAAGAATATTTTCTGTAGAAGATTCGACTTTTCATATGAAAAATGCAGAAAGACTGCACAGTGTGACAACCACGGTCACGTAACTTGAAACAGTTCATGAGACAGCAGAAACTTTTTGACCTTTTTTGAAATGGCTCTGATAATATGGCTAAATTCTAAAGTGTTCTAACACTAGCATTATAAGCATGCTTTCTCAAGATGTTACTCTGAAGACTTTTTTGTTTTGTTCAGGTTTAACATTTAAACAAATTAAAAGTGGACTGGAAAGAAAGGGGGAATGTAACTGAACAACATTCAGTTGACCCAAAACTGGAGAAGTCTGTGCTACCTTTCAAAACTTCTGAGATACTTTTCAGCTGCTGTTTCTGCTGAAAAGTGTATATCAAACATAAAATGAATCCCAGAAGACTACCACGTACAGTATTAGTTTCTGACTGGGTATAAAAGTTAAAACATTTAAATGAGAAAAAGGAGTGGTCAAACAGGTCGCTTCCAGCTTTATGACTGTGTGTTGTTGCTATGGATTCACCTTTTCTCGAGGCTGCGAGCCTTGGAGGTGACTTTTCTTCTATGTGGAAAAGAAATCCACTTGCAAGAGAACACTGGATCCATCACTGGGTACCATGAAGGCTTGGTCTGGGGTAAGCATTTCATGAATACACTTCTCTGCACACAAGTGTGTCCACGAACAGACACTCGTGTGTATGCCAGGCAGTGACCAGAGGCTGTGTTCAAACTTGGAGGCTCTCCAAGGCCCAAGTGTCCATCATTTAAATAGACTTCCATGAAAGATTAAAAGAAATACTTGTGTATTGCTTGGCTTAGACACCCAGGAAGGAGAGGAGCTATCCTGAAGTGCCTGTGGGAATTTACGACTAGGAGCAATGGGGTAAAGTCAGGTAAAGAAAAACAGTTTGAACATCAGTAAAATTTCCTAACTGTGAGTGTTATTAGACTGGAATAATCTTCCCTAAGGGAAGCAATAAAACCAACATCATTTGCATCTTTGCAAACTAGACCAGACAAAGCACTGGGAAATATACTGTGGGGAATAATCCTGTAAAATGATTGCACTAATTTTTCTCATCTATTCTTTCTTCATAAGATTGCTTCATCCATGGAATGTGCCATACTCTTTTTCCTGTTACTTTATTCCCTTTCCTGTGGGCTGAGTAAAAAAAAAAAACCCTGAAGGAAATATACAATTCTAACCGAAAAATAATATATTAAGTCAATTTGCATTTTTATTAAAAAAATACATGTTTTCTCTTTAAAATATAACCACTGATAGACACAAGAGCATAATCTCTAGGATAATGACACACTTCAGTACACTAGGCAATTAGGTTTGCCTTTAATTATTTATTGTTTGACATGCTGCTCATACAAATACTCTGTGTAACAGGAGGAAGTCAGTTTGACCTTAATTATTGCCTGTAAATAATTCCTGAATTGTAACTAAGTAGTGCCTTTTAAAATGTAATTATTATAATACCAGAGTTACAGAGCTTATTGATTTACAATTACTTAATTGTTTATATCAATTAAACCACAGCTGTGATAGGTTCATCTTGCCTACATGCACTAACCTGAAAACTGAGGAATTATGGCCAAGAAGCTGGGCTAGCGTTATCTCCCACAGCCAAATGGCTAACCAATCATTCCAGTCTGGCCAAGGTTAGCACCAGTCATCAGATGGCTGATAGGCTGTGGGCCCTGAGCTGGTCAGTTCAGCACACATCCTTCAGAATAACAAGGAGGGGAGAAGGCGATATAACACAGAAGTATCTCTGGGATCCTGAGCTCTCACCGGGTGAATCAGACGCTTTTTTGTGAGTCTGATTTTACACTTTTTGGGGTCATAATGTATAATGAGCTATTGGACATACTGGTAACTGTGCTGCTGGGAAACAGAAAACCCCCAAATCATGAAACTCTCTTCTCCACCTATCAACACAGAGTACCTAGTTGCTTGCACACTTGCATGCAAGGGAGAGACTGTCTTTTTGATTCTCATGACTTGTACCTTACCATGGTATGAGCATTTCACAGAGACAGTTCCAGCCACACTGTTGTGATTTAACCCCAGCTGGCAGCTAAGCCCCACACAGCTGCTGCTCACTCCACCCCAGTGGGCTGGGGGAGAGAATCAGAAGTGGAAAAGTAAGAATACCAGTGGATTGAGATAAAGACACTTTCATAGGTAAAGCAAATGCTGCATATTCAATCAAAGCAAACCAAGGAATGCATTCACCATTTCCTATCAGCAGGCAGGTGTTTGGTCATCCCCAGGAAAGCAGGGTTCTGTCACATGTAATGGTTACTTGGAAAGGCAAATGCCACCACTCTGAACATCCTCCCCTTCATTCTTCTTCTCTGGCTTTCTATGTTGAGCATGATGTCATAGTGTATGGAATATCCCCGTGGTCATTTGGGGGCAGCTGTCCTGGCTGTGTCCCCTCCCAGTTCATTGTGCACCCCCAGAGCTCTTGCAAGTGGGGTGGGGTGAGGAGCAGGAAAGGCCTTGGCTCTGTGTAAACACTGCTCAGTAGTGAGGAAAACATCCCTCTGATATCAACATTATTTCTAGCACAAATCCAAACATATCACCTACTAGCTACCATGAAGAAAATTAACTCTGTCCCAGCCAAAATCAGTGTACACACATGGCCCTCTTTTTAATATTTTCAAGTCTTTTTCCACCACTGTCTGGTAATCACCATCCAAACCACTCTGTTGTGTTACATGTATTTCTGTTTGAAACAGGGGAAAAAAAAGATATATAAATAATGAAGCATTTTTAAATAGTCAGCATAACACACATACACTTAAATTGCAAATCTCAGCCGTCAGAGGTTTGGAAAAGCCAACACCTTTCTCAAATCTCAATTCCAAGAATGTAAAGATCCACATTTGGCTGTAGAGATCCCACTATATTTTTCTCTAAAAAAGTGGTATTTAGAAATAATCTGTGTAGATTTTAATAGCATTAAAACTTTGGCTTGGTTCAAGTAAGGCTTGGTTCAAATATTTTGCTGTCTTACAGTGTAATCAAAACCAGCAGCTAAGATGCACATGAATTCTGTGTGTTACAGAAACAGACCCCAGAAGGAATGTTAGAACTGTGATCTGACCACTCAAATAACCATGCTAGTCACAGCAGTACTCACAAAACAGGTCTCAGGAATAAGAGATTTTGTATGTTCTCAGTATTTATACAATTCTTTTATTTAAAAATACAATATATTTTGAAAACCTGAGAAAACTTGTTCTGTGTTACACCATTAAAGAAGTTTCTACTATGAATTTCTTTGGAGTATGCCCAAGACACCGAAGCTGAGAATGAAGATATGTGTGTAAGCTGTACTTTAGGAGTTAAAGCAATTAACCCTTTATAGATGTGATGACCACATTCCAATCTCAGGCTTTCCTAGTCTGTACAGCATGGAGGGAAAATTAATACCACTACGGTTCATCTTGATTTCTGCACTTCTAAAAAGGACTATTAATCATGTAGGTTCACCAGTCAGGTTACATCTAAATTCCCCATGGTAAATGAGACTAAAGAAATGCAAACTATTCTAGTGCTGTACAATCCAGATGTAGTGATAATGCCCTGCTTGTTATTACCAACATTCCACAGCAATTAGGGAATTGTGGCAGCATCCTAAATCTATAGGAAGAAAATCAGATTGCCTCAAAGTGTGGTCCTGTCCCATCACGTGACCGAAAGTGTAGGATTAAAGGGATCGCTATCTCGGTGTTTCTTGTGCACTGTTTAGTTTATAATTGAAAGTGATATTTTTCAGCTCTCAGTTGTGCAGTTACAACACAGGCCCTTGCCCTTCTGTGTACCCTTACAGTCATCCAGGCTCTGTAGCCAAACGCTGCTCTCAGCTCTTCCTGCAGAGACCGACTCCTCTCAGTCTGTCTGTGATATATCAACAATACACAAAGAACAACTTGCTTAAATGTAAGAGCCATCCATTCCCAAGTGCTGATTCCCTTGGAAATGTGATACATTTCACTTATCTATTGTGCTTTTTTTGGATACAGCAAGAAGAAGGAGCATAAATTTGGAAGCCCTATGGTTTGAGTACATGCACTGAGGTACTTTAAAGACCTCAGTTTCAGAGATGACTACTTGATACTAAAAAACACCCTACCCAAAAATCCCACCACATCGACATACAGGCATTATGAGCACTCAGAAATAAAATTCTCCAGGTTCATGATAAAGCCTTATACTGGGATAAGTTAAATGAATAATACCTCCCCCAACATTTCCTAATAGTAGTCAATTACTAATTAATTCTAATTTTTTACCCCTGCAGGACTAAAAGGACATAGCAGTGAAGCATTCTCCAATTCTGTTATCGATCCCTGCTCCCATATTCAATCTGCATTTAGGAAAGTCTTTCTGCTTCTTCATCACCCTGTCTGACAAGGAGAAGACCTATCTCCCTCACCCCGTGTGGGCATACAGGTGGAGGGTTCTGCGCCTGTACTGTGTATGTGGAAAAACAGAGAATATATTGAAACAGTCCTCTGTTGATGGTCAGGCACCTCCTTAAAGATCACCCTTCAGTAGGAGAGCATCAGGCAGAGTGACAGCTGAAGGGGTGTCCACAAGTGCAGCGAGAAAGGCCAGCAAGACCATATAATACAGTCCTAAGCTTGTGTATCACATGTCCTAAAGAGACCTGCTCTTTCAAACTCCTTGGCACAGCCTTGCTTTCTTTGCCTTCAGTACTGCATGAACTCACTCAATTTTTCGGAAACATTATCTATATTTAACCTGTGCACAACAAGTTACTAATCAAAAAATTTGAATTACAGTAGTACCAACTAGGTATAGCCTTACTTTTTTTTAAGCATTGGCTTGCATAACAAAAAGACAGCCACTGCACAAAAAAAAAAAAAAAAAAAAAAAAAGGTGTGCTCCAATTGTAAGACTAACTTTAATAACTGACAGTCTTACTTGATGACACCTAAAACCAAATAAATAGAAACACTTTCCTTTGTTTCACTTCTTGCTTCACCCTCTCAGAGGGGAGGTTCTCCACGCATGATGCCCTGTTCATAACAGGGCCTATTGGTACAGGGTCTAGCACACTTTTTATCCCCTCCTAGTTGAGATCTCTAAGTAGTGAAATACAGACTGGTGTTACTCCTAATTAAGTATACGTGTTTCCACCCAGAACTCTCAGCAGTGAAATACAGGTCGGTGTTACTCTTAATTAAGTACATTTGTTTCCACCCAGAGCACTTTTCTGTCAGCTTGAAGGAACACCTAGGACTGGCACAACAGACGCCTTGAGTTAGCACAGAAGTCATACGTGCTGACACGCATAAAAGTGTCCCACTTTTCCACCCACTGAATTCTTGTTGCTAATCTCATTAATAGCCTCTGATTATTTCAAATGGTCACTTGGCAAGTGATAGCAAAGATAAAAGGCTTGGGTACCTTGTGACATTATCTGCTCCATTTCCAACGCTTTTCTTTGTCTATTTCTCTTCTATCTCCCTTGTTACTGTTCACCTCTTGCTAACATGATACCTCTGCTTCCCAGCATTTGGGAATATTAGGTTGCAAAGAACCTGGTTGAATTGGAAGCTAAATATATCCTGGTTTTTTTCCCCTGTGTTTTTCAATTTGTCATCTCTGTTCTCCTATGCATCCCTTCCCTTTTTGCATCCCTCTTCCCCTCTCCCACCTGGTCCTCATTTTGCCTGTAGGCTTTTCATGCAGCCCTCACAAACTGACCCACCACCCACTGGTGGTGCTGCTCAGGGGGCGACAACAAGGGCTGAGGAACATGCTGGGCTGGGTAGAACCCATGGAGCAGGAGGACAGTCCTTGCCTAGAGGTGTTGCAGGGTGAGTATTGAAAGATACAAGGAGTGAAGCCAACAAGGAAGATGCAGATTTGGTACAAGGTAAAACATTTGTTTGCTATATGTTTGGCCATTTTTGTGCATGCTGGGAACTAATAAGAGGCACTGAAGAGGCAGGGTGGTGGCATCTTTGCCAAGCACAAGGAGGAGATATTTTCCCCTTCTCATCCTGCTAGTCCTTCACCTCAGATTGAAGCTAAACAAAGCCATGAAAAACCACTGTGAAACCATCAGGAAAATTACTGGAGTTTTTGTACTTGAGATAATCTGGAAGACTTTATTCAGCATTGACATATTATCAGTAACAAGAGAACAGATACGCACCCCACCACAAAAAAAAAAAAAAAAAAAAAAAAGGGGGGGCAACCCCCCCCCAAACAACAAAAAAAAAAAAAAAAAACAAAAAAAGCCACCCTCCCTTTCCAAGAGAAGCAATATACGGAAACTCTGATTGCAATCCAGGAACAATAAGTAAGTAGTATGTGTATGTGTCTCATAAAAGAAGATCTTTTGTTTTAGAGGGAGTAAGTGAATGGAAGAAGCAGTGATTTAAAAAGTGTAACACTCTATCACAGGGGAACAAGAAAAGCTGCACGGACAGAAGAGCATGGGAGCAAACAAGATCATCTCTGCAGAGTGGATCAGTTCATGAAAAACTGAGGGTATCCCAAAGGAGGTGAGTGGATCAGAGCTACTTTGAATGCAAACCTGTTGATTGTCAGCCTTTTATATCCACGTTCCTACACTATTTACAAGTGACTCATCTGCACTCAGAAAACACTGCCTGCATAACTAACATTATTCTTATAATATTTCTGATAATATTTCTGATATTTCTTATAATAATTCTGATTCAATTCCATCTAATTGTGAAGACATCTCAAAAAGTTAATTAAAGTCCACTAAGGGGATGCAGGGAAAAAATCCAGTTACTGTATTTTTTAACCTGAATTTCCCATGGCAAGAAAACAGTCATAGTATGACTAATCAGGTTTGTACGAAAACATAGCCTTTGTATTATAAGAAGTTCTCCCCCTATTTAAAGTGGAATGGTATAGCTGTGTATTTTCTTTCATGCAGATTCTACTATAGTAGAGTAGAATTCTGCAACAAAAAGGCTGGAGAGTCAAAATTTAAACTGTACCAACCCCAACATTCCCCAAAGCTCTTGTTACAGTGGAACAATTCAACATGCTGCTGGCAATAAATACGATAATTGCATTCAGTCAGACAGAAAAATAAAGACAGGGGCCCTGCATTCTTCATCAGCATAGGTCTTCAAAAACATTCCCTTGTTACTTGCACTTTTTTCTCTTTGGGATGTCACTAGAGGGCATCATCACCTACTCAATCTTACCCGCAGACCAGGTCAGAGCTTTCATAGCCCATCCTCGAGAACCCAACGTTGCTGTCCGTAAGATTTCTCTCTGTAGAGGTCTGAAAACAGCTTTTTCAGTTGTTTCCACAGCCCCAGCAGAGGGGAACCTGCAGGAACCATGAACATGTCCCACTTTGGATTACAGCAGAGGAGAAAACTCATGAATACTCAGCTCTCACCACCCTTTAACATTCAGCACATGCACCAGAGGAGCATGGAGCACTTACCCCGTGGTTAGCTCTACCTGCTTTGCAACCACCCCTGCACAGCAGCTCCCTCTCAACTCTCCCTTAAAAACGGCACTACTGAACAGAGCTGTCAATCAGCTGTCTAATACCTTCTTTATAGGATTATTTGTAAAAGTGCTCACATATCAATTTTCCAGATTGTCCTGACAACTTGGAAAGACTAAGTGCAGAATAGAATATGACAAGATGATTAGCTTTGTTAGACCCAGGGTAGAAATCATCTCCCACAAATTCATCATATATTTGTCTACTGTGCACCACTCATACAACCAACATAGGGATCCATTTTTACAGTCAGGCTTTTACAGTGAGCACGAGAGTGGAAAGATCTGGGTATTGCATGAGCTCCAAATACAGGGGAGAAGGTCCATCAGCTCAACTGAGTATTTGCATACAAGTGTTTTACCCCCATTCTTTATTTATCCTTTTCTCTCTTGCTTCTTGTGCTTCCTAAAATGTCCCAGGTGAGTCATCTCCATGGCTTGGAATTCTTCACCATGAGCACAACCCCTACTGTCCCAGAATTCTGAACAACATCATTACTGAGCTTTACTAGAGGTAAAGCATGCACATACAAACTGGGAGTCAGGGCGCTTCTGATCCTTTGAACCTTATTACAGACAGTGCTACACACTTATGAATTCATACCACAGTGAAAGCCAGGTACATGATGCCCCCTGCTTATCAGCACTATGTCCCAGCCCCACAACTCAGGAGTGGTGTGGGTGTGACAGGGCCATGGAACTTGTGTTTCCCTGCCCGTGCACAGAGATGGCCCAGGAAGCACCTGCTGCTCAGTAAACAAAGGGCAGAAGGGTTTTTGCCAGTGAGAGGCCTCATGGGCTGCATTTTCCAGATTAGTTTCTTCTGTGGGTGTAGAGCTGTAATATCTTCAGAAAGGTCTTCATCTGTCAAGTGACTGGGAAGGAAGCACCCTTTTTTTCAGGAAATTATGGAGTTGAGAGAAATCATGGACAAGTGACATATTGGCTTATTTAATGCAAAATACACCTGTCTCACCAGGGTCTTCCAAGAGCAGATTTGGACCATCTCCAAAGCCTGGAGCAGTGCAAAAAGCACCTGAATTTCCAGTGTTGGGAACACCTGTTATACAAGAAACAGGTCTACAGGCCATAAAGTGTTTGTTGCATTTTGATTTTTAACTGGGATTTTCCCTTCCATGGATGGGTATGTGGAGCTATTCTATGCAGACTGGCTTCCAAGTGTGTACTACAGTTTGGAGGGAATAAATACAGTAGGTGTAGAGCACCCCTACCTTGTCTATGAGCAGTGGTGTATGTGGTATTACGTGCAAGGCAGCAGCTTTATCAACTTCTTAGCAAAACAGATCTAACGTTGGAAGCAGAAGAGGAACCGGAGGGGACATTAATATTTATCACTACAACTGTGGAAGGACAGTACTATAAAAGGGAAGTAAGGTGAGTTAGTAGGTAGGGAAGAGAAAGAAGGGGAAAATACTGGAACTACATCCCTATTAAAGGGACAGCATATTTGGATTGAGGCACAAACGATGTTGTCAGCTGCATTTTCCAAGGCCGGGGAAAAGATGACACATTTGTATTGGAGAAATCAATGAGGTGAACTCAAGTGGGGTCACAGTTTTGGGTATCAGAAACTCCAAACCTGGTTAAAAACCTCTGTGAACATTTAATGTAACTTTATGTGATGAAAATTATCAGTATTTTCATGGAACATCGAGGAAAAAATCATGCTAGAGTAAAACTTAACATTTTCTGTACGTACTGAAACACACACATTTCTGTGGCCTGAAAAGAGTGGCTCCTACCTGTCTGCAGGTGTCAGTGTACGGACAATGGGAGGACTCTTGGTGATTGTTATTCACTAAAGCTCCTGGACTAGGCAAAGGTACAGTCTCAGTCATTCTAAGAGAAACCCACCCAATCCCAAGCCTACAGCACTTACTCACAAGCCAGCATTTAGGTATGCAAATAACAACGTATTGTTATCAGCAGTTTGTCCAATAATATTTCCTTTGTTTCATCAAAAAGGCGTATCAGTTCTGTACAGTTGGCAGTGAATATGCAACGAGGAATTTGAAAAAGCAAGACCAGCCAGAACAGCAGCCCCTGCCAGTCTGATTGCAGGCATCGCTGATGTCAGACGATGCATCAGAAGGTTAGGGTGCTAATGACTTGTTGATGTGTTTGACATTCTGCAGCTATCTCTTACCAGGTATTTTCACAGTAGGTATTGTTTTTATAGATGTTTCCCTATTACTCATGAGCTGGAAGTTTCAAGGGAAAATTTTGAAAACAAGATAAAAGCCGAGGAGACAGGGAAGAAGTGAGAGAGAAAGCTTGTCTGAACCCTCATATATACTTCGTCCAAAACACAGAAATGTGAAATACCAGGTACGTTACAGAATCAGAAATATAGGACACCTAAACTCATCTTCTCAGCTTCAGTAATAGAATCATTGAAAGGTCTGGGACCTTTAAATGTCATCTAGTCCAACCCACTGCAATGAGCAAGGACGAGTCACTTGTTTATATTCCTGTATACATAATCAGTTGTAGTCCTTGAACAGAAATTAAAACATATTCAAAAAAAGAGAGAGAATTTGAGGTAATAGATCTTACTAAATTATCATCCTGAAATAATCTGGCCAGTTTATCTTCTTTGGGCTTTTTTTGTCTGTGTTTCCTTTGGAGATTTGCAAGACAATTTTTAAAACCTAATTAACTTTTTGCATGAAGATGCACTCCTTTCATTTTGGAGAACTAATCACATTTAATCTGCAGACACTAGCCATTATAACAAATCTGTCTGTCCACTGTAACAGCAGGATTATGAAAAAAATAAATGGAAAGTGACATTCACATTAGCCTCAGAGTGTTTTTGGCAGTCATCAACTGGCTTTTCTAGTTACTATGACTTTAACCCATCATCACTTTTTCATTACAACTACCTGAGCAGTTGGGTAGGTTTGGTTGCCAAGTGGCTTTTTCAGGCATTTATTATGACAGCAATGTTTATGTTTGAAGTTATCAAGCCCCTTCTGAGCCAATTGCTTTCTTGTACACAGAATACCATGCTGTCAGCTAGAGAGCAGCTGTGTGGGACAGTTTTGGGGTCACGGTTCTTTAGGTACAGAGTGCTGCAGATTCAATTGCAAACAGAAGAGTCTAATAACGCGTTTCAGGCTGAGTATCCAAAGAAGTTTGTTACGCTGTGGAGGTACTGGGGAAAATGAAATTCTTACAAGGGACTTTGCATAAAACAAAAATGTGTGCATCTGTGTGAGAAGGCAACTGAGCAAGAATACCAATGCAGAGAAATATGTCTAAGTAAGAGCGGGGTGGGAGCAGGGGGAAGGAGAGGAGGAAGATGGAGTGGGGGGCAAAGGGGAAGAATTAATTCTTCACAGATTAAAGGATTAAGAAGTATGGAAAATATTTCCATAACCATGCCAAAGTAAAAGAGATATATTGTTGTATTTTGCACTTCAGCCAGAAGTGCAATCAGTGCTTTGCAGAATACATGCAGAAATATGGCTGCTTAGGAGAGTATCTATTCTAGGGTGATTCATATCAACTAAATAAAGGTAATTAAAGATATAAAGGACTGAAGCAGTAAAAACAGGACTGAGCTATTTAACCAAGTGTGACAGCTTTGCATGACTGATTATTCATGACCTACTCCTAGGTAGTTAAGAAACATAAAATGTGATTCATAATCTCTAGAAAGAAAACAAGTTATTTATTAAGAAAGCTAACTTCATGACGCTCCTAAAACTTGTATAAATATTTGGATACCTGTCTATAAATTTTCTTAAAAACATGAATAAATACACCCATTCTTATAATGCACATATATATATATATTTCTTAGCTGGCAATTAGAAGATGGGCACCCATATATGCAATGCAAATGCATATTCCAAAAGCTTATGCAATTAGTTATTATTTCTACCTAATTCTTACCATGTAGTTTTATGGAGTTGAACTCTGCCAGCTGAGGAATGCTAAATTAGCAGGCCTTTAAAAAAGAGAAATGATCCACCAAATTATCCTCTGATCAGACTGAAAGCTCTCCTCCTTACAGGTATGTAATTCTGTAGTACACTAAATTATGACTGTGAAGTGTATTAAAAACTCTCCATAAACTCTTCACATGCAGCAATTTCAACTCGTTTACTCCATCAGTTAGCTGCTAACACTGAGTGCAGTGAAAGGACACGTACACGGGGGGGCTAAATGTGAGAGCCACTACAACACTGACTTACCAGCTCGTTCCACAGCACCTAAAAAACCTCCTGATTACAACTCACAAGTTCATAGTGAACCAAACACATGTAATTCTGCAAAATTATCTGTTAACAGAAAAAAACTTCAACTAATTCCTGTTTATTCATCTGGGCATCACAGCATGAAGAGACAAGTGCTAATTTATATATTATTTGGGGGGTTTTGTTTGGTTTTCTTTTTTAAACTTCCCCTACCCCTTCTGCTGCTAAGAATGATGATTTTTCTTGATTTGTTGTGGGGTTTTTTTGTATTGATGAGGTACAACATATAAATATATATTATAAAAAGCCATGCCATTACGAGCATGCTTATGAGTTTTTAAATTAAATATAAAACAAACACCAGGAAACTGCTATCAAAGGTATTTACCATAAAATAATATTGCTTGACTATTGAATGCTGTAACTGGATATTGCTACAGCTGCCAGTGCATTTGTAATTGACCTATCCAGGTATTATGTGGAAGGAATTTTCCTGGAACGTTCACCTGAATCAAACACTAATTTTCACAGGCTAGCTTAAATATGGATAATCCAGTGTTCCTTTCAGGGTAAAATCATGGCACAGCTTCTTTGGGATCAGTTTTGGAATCACTCCATTACAGTTAGCTTTTCCTTCATCCAGTGCTATTCATATTTTATTGAAGAAGAAAAAGATACTGTCACATATGTAAGCACAAAAAAAACACCCCCAAACCAAACCACTCAAAAAACCTCCTCACTCCACCTCTAAACCCCCTTCATATTTTGTTCTACAATTATTTTACATCTTGTTTTTTGCTTCAGTATTTCATGAATAATTTATAGTCCTATTTCTGGCATTCCTAGACTTGTTCCATTTTGATTGCAACTACAAATTTTCCAGTAACAAAACAAAGCTTATATTTAAAAATCCTTTATATCATACGAATATGGAAGTTATTTTTTTAAAATGAAGTGGCCCTTTATATGGTTGTTGCTATATCTGACTCCACTCTAGCCTTGCCTGCTTTTCTTTGCCACCAATTAAAAGTTGCAGCAAAAGGAAAAAGACAGATTTTGCAGGGAACCTGCAATGGGATGTTCAGCTTTCTCTCTTATCACTGGCTAAGTTTTTGTTTCTCTTACTATACCCTGGAGATAAATAGTTGTAATAAAGGCATATATTCTCATTGTCCTCCTGGCATTTAATGTCTAACCTTTCTGTGAAAACTTGAAACACTCTGTGCAGATCTGCACAGGAGCAGTATCATTCTTTTAAATTCAGTATTTAAATTCAGTACAACATCCTACAAAAAAAAAAAAAATATATATATATATATGTATGACTTGAAAAGATTTACACTGGACTTTGCAGGATTTCCTCCTTTCATCCACTCAAGACGACTTACCCACAGAGGTTAAATGCAGTTTTGAATCTATGTCCTTAAAGATACTAACAACTGTAACACAGTGTAAGTAAAATTAAGGCAGACCTACTTCCAGAAAAACATGCATAATTATGCAAAACGTAGATTAATGTTATGCATATGGAATTAGATATGGAAGATATTCTTGGAGTTTGTCTAAGCTGCCTCTCTGTTTATGAAGGTTTGAAACACCTAGAGACTCATGTAACCAATAGCAAAGACAGTGTCTGCGGGTTACTCAGACAGCAGAGCTTCCTCTGTCCTGAGCACCTGCTCTGTGTTATCCTCCAAACCTGCTTTGTTTCAAGAGATCTTTGTAATGGGAGAACAATTAGCCTCAGTGTTTTTATACTGTCAGCCCAAGAGAGGAAGATACACAATGCAAATGATGACCTGAGGACTCGGGAATTTAATAAACAAAAACACCACATGCAAACTCTGGTGGGTAGAGATTCCTATAATATGTATGAGTGCTGGTTTTAGAGCAAGATTGAGTGTTCTTGCTGGGACACACTGTTGCATAAGTATGGAACATCCTTCTTTGACCTTCTGGATTCAGACAGTGTTTTCACTGCCTGATAAAAAGTGTTTGTAGCATCTAATAAACTTATTATCTGGTTCATGCAGGCACTCACTGCTGTTATTATTCTTGTGGTCAGTAGCAGTGCTCGTAAGAGTCTGCCAGTCTCAGTAGAGACTGGGTTTGTGGAAAGAATGAGCAAACAAACAAACAAACAACCCAAAACAAAACAAAACCCACACCAAAAAAGCCCAAACCAGAACAAGTCTCAAAAAAATCTATGCTGGAAATGAACGTTTAGATTTTATTTAGCCACTTCTGAGGGCCATGTATTACTGCCACACGCTGTTTGAAGGCAGAGTAATGTAAAACAAAAGTGAAAAATCAACTGGTTTCTCTTTATCAGTGTATGACCTAACCTAGAGAGCGTAAGAAGCTGATACTCTGCCTGTTCATTGCCCCTGTTGCAGGGCAGCTACAGCCAGACAGGTGTGGCAGCCCATCATGCTGCTAATCTCTTCGATCGGCCCAGCAAGAATGGGTACAGCTCATGAATCAGAGTCCAAGGGTGGATGTGCGAGAAAAATCTTGCTGTTACCCAGAGAAACGGAGGCGACATTTCTCCTGTGAGCAGGACCATTTCATCTACATTGGTTCTTGCCCTCCAGAGCTCAGGGACCTTCTTGGCTGGGACATACAAGGGGCAGAATAAATTCAGCATCGCTAGGGCAAGACGCTATCCACTTGGCAGGGGTAGGGAACCTCACGTTCTCATCATTAAGGCCAAAACCACAGCACTGCAAGCTCACCAAGGGCTCAGCTAAAAAGGCAGCCTTGGGCTTGGGGTGCCAAAGCAGTAGATGGTTTTGTCACCCCTGCTTCCTTAGAGCTACAAAACCCACTCAGTTTGTGGATCCTGCCACTATGTCCCTGCAGACAAACTGAACCCAGGGCCATTGGAGTCCCTCTCCCACACAGACTGCTATTGGGGAGTAGCTCATCCTAAAATGTGCTGGGAACTGCTTGAGAAAGGGACAAAAACTATGCCAGTGATGTTGTGAAAATGCAACGGCATAAACAATCAAGCAAGGAGCGTTTCTTCACTGTTTAATTTAGCAGCTCAGATATAACCACAGAGGCTCTACGCATTTGGTTCCCATCAGAGCTTCCCAGAGTGATTAAGTCCAAGTGGCAGCTCTGTGCAGAATGGACCAAATCTGCCTCTGCTGCCACCTCATTCAGTTCAGCAGAATTATAATAATTCGGTCAGGTACAAGAAACACTGCACAGTTAGTGCTGGCTTGAACTGTTCCAAATTCTTGAGACTTTACTGAAAATCCCCGCTGTTAGAAAGACCAGCTGTTGTAAAATTTTTCATAATTCTCTCCCCTAGCCCTGATTAGATGTGCTTTCTGAAGGGCTTCCAGGGAAAACTTTTTGCTTTATTATCACTACAGTTCTGTTTCAGCTTGAAATTAAAAAAAATAATTAAAAAAAAAAAAAAAGAGATTTGCTTTTAGAAACAGATGAATGCATAATGCTTGAATGGGTGAAGAAAGAGGGGATTTTCCTTTTAATCAACTTGCCAAAATTGATTTTGCAGTTAAATTTTTCCTCTCTCAATTCTGTCTTTCCTTCTTTCATTAAACTCACACTGAAATAACACTCTTAATCCCCAAGAAGCATCAATATTTTTGCTGTAAAGCATTGCACAACTTGTGGTATGGACTAATGCCATGCATTAGCCATGAAGCAAGGTTTGACGTAGCTAGAGAACATCAAGTACAATACCACATTTTATCAAAACCAAACAGCAGAACAATGCACACAAGGCTCTCACAAATATACCAGACCCATCAGATTTCAATCTGATAAAGTCAACACAGAGAAGAATTATAGAGTACAGTTTGTCTTCATTAACACAGTAATAGGCACAGCAATTCCACTCTCCCTCTGTAGCGTGCTCTTAACCCAACAGACCTGGAGATCAGCCTCTTAGGCTGAAATATTGGGAGTTTGGAACTCGAATAATCTGTGATTTTTTCACCAGAGCTCCCATCCCTCAGAAATACCATGGAAGGAACTTGCCCTCCCCAGGCAGAAAGACCACACAGCATCTTGATTTTTTCAGAATGCCTCTCTGGAGACCTTCACTGAGGGATTGACCTCTGTCTCAATCTCTGCCTGCAGCTAAAAGGGAGGCACCCACACAGATAATTGGTTACCTGGCAGAGGCTTAGCATGCATCCTATGGCTTACTGTGGTTTAATGTGTCCCTTGTGAAGAGGAAGAAATATGTTAAAAGAGAATGTAGGGTGCACCACAGTGAAAAGGTGGAGAGCTGGAGAGGGCTGGGCTGAGCTCTGGCCACTGGTGTTGAAGCGAGATGTATCTCCAGAGCCACAGCACAGCCATCCCTCACCTTCCTGCTCTGGGTGCCAGCACCAGGAGCACCAAGGACACCAGGGATGCATCTCAAGGGTGCACAGCGGACAGTGCAGTGGAGACAGACCCCAGCTGCTTTCACCCAGAGCTTGCAGGTCTAGCTGTGTTTGCACTGAGCACTATGCGGGCTGACTGCCCAGGGATTTATCCCAATTCCCAGGTGGGATTGGCTGTTGGCCACACACAAATATTTAAATGTTACCAGTACCTGAGCAGGCTAAATGAAAGCTACCTCGGGTCCACCTGCATGCCCACCTGACATACTGTCTTTTAACATAGGTTGTCTACATTGACAAATTATGTAACTGTCCAGTGTGCCTTTCACTGCCCATTACAGAGAAAAAAAACACTTGTTTTTTCAGTTAGTTTTGCAGGATGCCAAGCAGCACCCTGCAGAATTGTGCAAGCCAGTCCAAACATCAGAAACAACATCACTCTTAAAGCAGAGATCCACCTAGCAATGTCAGAGATGAATGTTGCTAATCAAGGAGCTACATCAATCCCGGGCAGCAGGTGGAAAACCACCAGGGATTCATTTGTGCTGCACTGGGCGCTGTGCAGAGGCAGTTCAGCAGAGCAGCTGTGCTAATTTTGTGGCTAGTGTGCTTCCACAAAAGCCTGCACCCAGCCTGGCTGCTCATGATGACCCAGGGCACCCCAACGCTGCACCCTGCCCTGAGCCACACCTGAGCTGAACCTGCTGGCTCTGACACAAGGGAAGCCTTAGCACACCCCAATGATTTTCTTGAAAACACAGCTCTTACCCCCATCAACATGTTCCTCACTCACTTTTTCTGCTCATTTTTGGGGGAGATGCGTGGGATGCATGTAGTAGAGGGGCCTGGCTGCACTGCATAGCACAACACAGTGTGCTGGACTATGCTTCTCTTCAGTGGATACCACAGGGTTTGGGTTACATTCTCTAAAGTCCCATCTTCATGCTTTGCAATCTGGTTCATGCCTCTGGTCCGGGGCCTAGAGGGAGAAGGGATGGAGGGAAAAGCATTGACTCCCAAGGCTGAAGCCCAAATAACATAATTCACCATTGACAGGTTTAACAAAAAAAAGATACATCCTCCATTGATATATTACATACATGGTGATTGAAAAAAGTTGAGCAGAGAGTGAACTGCCAGAGTGAAGATAAATAAGGAAGCAAACACTGCTGAAACTCATGTTATGACTGGCTTACAGTAGAGCCAAGGGTTTTTCTTAGTTCAGTAAATAAGTCACCAATTCAAACTTCATTTAATGAGGCACATTGAAATACTGCAAAAAGTCTGTCAGTGCTCCTAACTTTGGGGACTTTGAAATTTATACTGCAGGAGTGATTTTCCCTATCAGGTCTTCTCTTTCAATCATGACTGAAGGCAGATAGTACTAAAGGTAGGTTCAAATTTTTCTGAAAGGAAATGCCTTTATGGCATCTGTTATGGGCAAAGACCTAGTTTCTCTGAACTGGTTTGTTCTATGCAGTAATCAAAATTAATTATTTTCTCAGGTCTCATTTTAAGGGACAGGGAATGGTCATTTTGTTACTGCATTAAAGAAGAAACGCGCAAAGGCCATAGGCTGGTCTGATTTGTGGCTGAGCTGTCTGGTGTATGTCATAGCTTGGATTGACACGAAACCATTGTGACTTATAGTAAACTAAATAGGGACCATAAATGGAAAATGTTTAAAAGGCCATTACATAACTGAATAAATGGGCTGCAAATCTTGTCTGCATGCCTCTCCCACACACATTAGCTGAGGATGATGGTTTCACATGAGATTGAATCTCATCTGTTGCCGCTATACGCATTGCCAGGCTGCAGCAAATATTACTAATCACATATAATTATTTTTTTAAAGAAAACAGTGAGGCAAAACAAATACAATCAGATAAACTGATGCCTTTTACAACAAGTTTGCTCTAGCATTACCATATGTAACACAGACAAGAAAATGTCAGCTATAAAGAAAACTACCTTTTTATACACAGAAACTAAAGGGGACACTTACTAGGACACAAAGGTTTATCTCCCAGGTACTTGGCTTAGCACCCACATTTCAAGGTAACCTTTCAGTTTTGCCACCAGCCACCAATAGAGCAGCCAAGTATTTTGCAGCTTACACAGAAGGAAATGCAGATTCAGAACACAGGGGACTGAGAAGGTAAAGCCATCAGCTATGCCTTCTGCCCAAAGCTGTACCCTGTCACCTCTGGGAGCATGCATGGCTACAGCCTGTAAGCCAAGAGAATCAAAGCCACCTAAGGAAAAAACTGCAGCTATTTTTGGCTTCCTGATTCAAAGCAACCACAGCACTGCCTAACAAGCACGAGGGAAGTGGGAACAAGCTTTTGTGACCTACAGGGACACTGCAGCAAATACCGTGGTACCAGCAAGTGCCCCACCACCCACCAGGTCCTCTCTCACTGGTGGGATTCTGTTCAGAGGTATCCAAAAGGCCACAGAGATACACGTTATTGCTGGGCAGCTCTTCACTGATGTGCGCTTGCTTTTCCAAATCTTCCCTCTTGGCAGTGAAAAAGTAGTGGCTTGCTGATGTTTTCTTATGAAAACCTCTCAAATGCTTGATCACCTATGCTTATTTATAAAATTCTTCCACTGCTTCAACTACCTCAAAAATTTCACCCATCTGCCAGGTTTTTGTTTAGACTGTATTCTATATGATGAACAGAAACGTATCAGATTAACAGAAACAAGCCACAGGAATGTCCTCGTCCTGTGCTGTCTGTGTGCCCTGGGACAGCCCCTGTCCTCCCCTGGGCATTTGTGCAGATCTGCCCTCAGTAAAATACACTGTTCTTCCCAAGGCAAGGCCCCGTGGGCGGTGGGTGCTGTGATGATGGTCACAAATGCTCAGTTACCAACTATATGTATCGATTCAGGATGTTTGCTTGAAGTTCAAGTATCAAAGTGCATTGCATGGCATTTCTGTGTGCCCCTTCTTGCCAGTTTCTGGGAAGGGTTTGGTCTTTCTCCATCAGTTGTGATGACTGATTCTCCATGTGCCTCTACAACTTCATTTTATAACAACAAAGTAAATCTGTTATCAGTTCATAATTAAATAAATATTAATCTGGGATACTTCATGTCAATGCAAATGGCTGTTTGTGAAGTTTTCTTCCACAACCAACTTGGAATGCCTCTTAATTTTTATTTTTCTTGATACCCTCATTTCACTGACAAATTCACCTGAAATCCAGACTGAAGAGTTATATCACATCTTAGATTCTGTAAATGCAAGGGAAAACCCTAAATAAAAAGTTTCAGTTTCCGTACCACAGTTGATTTACAAACCTCTCAAAACCAGCTGAACTATTTGGTATGGCAAGAGGCAATCCTACTGTTCACGGTTAACAAATTGCCACCTTTCCAGAGAATCAAGTTCAAGGGGTGTTTTTATTAGAAACTGAAAAGCTTGGAGTTGTGGGATAACTGAGCAGTGAGCAATTGGGATATGGAATCTTTCATCTGCAGTAATCAACTCCAATTCCAATAATCAATGTTAAGAAGCACTAAAACTTCTTGCTGGATGGTGCCACTGCAGTACCATCATCCCTGGTGCACAAAGGTGGGGCCTAACAGGACCGCCACCTCCAGCAGCAGCTCCCCAGCCATCCTCCTGTATCCTGCAGCTGAGGAGGGGCGAGGCAGGAGCTGATTTTAAAAATGTTCATGCAATCTGCAGATAAATCATAAGCGAATTTTTACATTAGCAATTTCCAGCAGTAAATCATTTCATGCCAAAATATCGTGACTATTTCTGGTCTAGAGTAGGGGAGGACAAGAGTTATTCACAAGCTGTAGTTTTTTCTCAGAATGTTGGAAAACAAGTAACAGAGTCTTAAAGCTGTATCATAATTACAAGCAGATAGTTCTGCCACTTCTCCTACATTGCTGAAATCAGCAGTCTACCCATGAAGTGAAACAGCATTGCTCTGAGAAATTATATTTGTGATACTTCTGCTTTCTTTTATCTTTTAAATACTTTTCATTGACCTTTTAGGATTTCTGTAACTTTTTTTTTTTTCAAGAGTAAGCATATGCAAATTCTTTTTCTGCTCTATTTCCTTCATTAGTAATATCTAACTCTGCAGGCTTGTGCATTTAAATTTGCATCTATAGCATAGCTTGTGGTCAAGATGCCAACTGTTCTTTCACATACATTTAATTTCCCTGGATGAAATGCTGATTCAAGTGGACTTAATAAAGATGTAAATCATTTAAGTATGGAAATTAAGCTGTTGCATGTGAGAGATCTTCTTCAGTTATCTCGCTACTGCATACCAATGGTGCAGTTTAATCTCTACATCTTTTGTTTGGTCTGATTAGGCATATCCCAGTTCCTATTAGGCATCAGGAAGAGAGCGAGTTATCCTTAGAAGATAGCAGCATGAGGCTCAGTCCTTCCTTCCTGGTATATCCAAGTCTCACATCATTTCATGTAACTGAGGATCATAGTACCAGGTGCCAAGTCATTTTAGATATCCCAAATCCTTTTTGCTGTGGTCTGGCAAGTTCAGTAAGATGTTTCCATCTTGTTAACTTTCGGGTCATTGTCTTTCTTTTGATTTTGCAAAAAAATTCTCCAAACACCAAGGTAGCGAGAGCCTTGTTCTAAGTAATAGAATTAACTTGATATTACTGAGTAAATTAGTTGTTAGCACTTATAGTTGCTACAAACTGATCAGATCTGACATAGGTTTGCTTTTGCCTTTTTTTTTTTTTTTAATGCATAGGTTTTTCACTCTTCCTGGGATGCCATGCAGAGTGTTTGTCTGCTGACTCTCCCAACACAGGCATTGCAAATCCTGTGCGTCCCAAACCCAAATGCAAACACCGAAAGCTTTCATTCACTACAGATGATCCTCACATCCTCAGTCGTAGTAGGCTGCAGCCAGCCTTTTGTTCCTGTCTTCCTAAATACCAAGTATTACTCAGCTTAGAAGATCTATGCTAATGTATTTTGTTTGTATCAGCTGTGTTTTGGATGGCTAGATGTCACATTCTTGTTGCTTTGTTGATAGTGATATGGAAGTTCAGTGGTAAGAGTTCTCAGCTTCTTTCCTCTTTAGCTGCTTACTGAGAATTGGGTTGAAGACTAAAACTGGCAAATGAAGCCAGAGAATGAAAATGTTGCAAAACAAGGGATCTACACTTGCTATGTGAAAACCACAGTGCATTTCCCACAGATTGGCAACTTTTCATAAGACTTTTTTTTTTTTAAACAAACAAAACCCATCAAACCTTATTTTCTAGCACTTCTAGCAAAACATTTCACTAGAAATGAGAGTGCTTCATGAGGCCATTCTAGCTAAACAACAGGCAAGAAGAACCCCAGCACAGGGCAGCTGCCTGTATCTGGCAGATGCATTTGCATTCAACATCTATTCACATGTCTCTGATGAAGTTGCTTCAGCTCAAATCCACACATGTACACACATAAACCTCTCAAAAACACTAAACAGAGATTGATTTTATTTTCTGGGTCTAAATGGTGTGAGGATAAATACACTTCTGTTTCTGACAAAAAGATTTTGAGGAGAGAACTGGAAGGTATTTTAGGACACTATACCAGGATGAGCTACAAGAGTATTATATGCATAGGGGACAATTTTTGTTACATCTTTTTGTAGATAGAAGGGCAGTTTCCTGCAGCACACAATCCTGCCACTGTACAAGTACAGACCAATCTAGGTTAATGCTCCCCACAATCTAATGAGAACAACAATCTCTCTTAATACCTTTTAAAATCTGAACTTGCTTTATCACTCACCTGCAGGGAAACAGTACACAATTACATAACAGGTTAGAAAGGTGAGGCTTAAACATGACTCAGAGTAGGTCTTTGTGAACTGTTTTCCTGCTTATCATCTGCAGCCAGTTGGAATTTTACACATATTTGCATTTAAAAGGTTTGTCTGTAAGCTACTCTTCTGTTCCAGAAATGCCTATAATTTCATGTAGAATACAGGAAAAAAAGTGACTGACTACAACAGTGAAATCTTAGCAAAAGGCAGCTTTACGAGCTGTCAATGCATGCAGCTCAGTCAAAATACTTTGAAAATATATATTTTTCCATAGAGACATTCTTGTTTCATCAATGCCTGTATGATTCATGAAGGCATATTGCAGAATCTTAAAAAGCCAAGCTGGAAGAGACGTGAAATCATGCCAGTTCATCCCTCACCCAAAGGAAAGATCACCTGCACTTATGTAATTCCCTAAGATGTTGGTCTGACTTGTTCTTATAAGTGTCTCTTGTTGGGATTCTGATTCACACATCACAGATCTCTTGCATACGTGTGACTTCAATTTCATTTGCTACAGTTTAAGCTTGCTATTTCTCATTTTGTCTCACTGCAAAGGGGGATTTATCTTCTTTCTGGGACATTTTTAGATGTTTGAAGACCGTTGCCTACCATCTTTCTGCAAAATAACCCAGATTTTCTAACCTTTCTTCATGAAACATCTTTACTAGATCTCTAGCCCTTCTTGCTGCGCTACCAGGGTCCTGGTTTTGTTTGACAGGTTTTCATTGCTTTCTGTTGTTATTGTTGTTGTTTTGGTATGGTTTGTGGGGTTTTGGTGTTTGTTTTTTTTTCCTTGTTTGTGTTTTGTTGTTTGGTTTTTTTTAATTAGTACAGTGTTCAAAGCTGAGCATGTTACTCTATCTAAAGGTAGTCTTGCTTCTGCTGAGTAGGCTGGAAGGGCAGTGTTGTTATCTCCCAGTTGTCACACCTATTTATATGTTCTCATCTAGTTTTTCACAACAGCATGGCACTGCCAACTTGTTTTTAGCCTGTGATCCACTGCAATGTTACATTTCTTCTTTTTACAAAACAACCATTCAATAAATCATTTACCATCTCATATTTGTGCAACATATTGAGCCACTGATCTTGCTTTTGTTGGTCTGGAATGGCCTTTTACTTATTTACTTATCATTTCTGTTCTGTGTTGTCCTTGTTTTGAATTTCCATCCCCTCTGTCAAAGGGCTGACTGCATCTGCGGGCTGGCGTGACCCACAACCTCAGTGAACAGACTCTCTTTTTTCATAAGCAACGTCTTTCATGAAAATATTGAATAGTACTTGGCCCATGAAAGATCACAGTGAGGCCACATTCAATTCAACTTAGCTTGACTGTGAATCACTAATAGCCACTCTTGGAGCACAATTTTGCAACTAATTTGAGCAGAGTTTAAAGGAATTTCATTAAGATCATGTTTCCATACTTTGTTTATGAAGGTGTCCTATGAAAGCCCAGCACATTGAACGTAACATGTTCTCTCTCCTATTTAGAAAGAAATGTTAGCCTCACACTAACACAGGATAAAATTGGTTGGATTTTGCTTGGAAATCCATTGTGACTTTCATACATGTGTTGTAGGTTGATTATTTGCAGCAATAGTTTTGGAGAAGCTGAAGTTACGTCTCCTGACCTACATTCGCAAGATTGCCTCAGTCACCTTCCAAACTATTTTGAATGGATTTTGAAAAGACCAGTTGATGTGAAACATTTAACTCATATTCTTTTACCTTTCCAGTCTGAGGTATCATTTCTTTCTTTTTTTTTTCCTGATATTAATTTGTGTGGGCATGTTGACGGGAAGCCCAACCAAGTTTACAGTGGGAAAATTTCAAAAGTTGAAAATGCTTTCACTAGTCAGATAGGGACAGTGAAGAAAAGGAAAAATAAAAGAGATCTTTTCCAAACTGGGAAATAACATTTTTTTACATTGTAGTATATTACAAAAAAAAAAAATTCATATTAAAAAAAAAAGGTAACATTTTAGAAGTTCGAAGTCATGCCTGCTTTTATTTATTTACAACATATCTTCAAAAAAACCCCCAACAACAGAAACAACCCAACATATAAAACATTGTGATTAATTTAAGAAGCTTGCATTTCTTTCCTGTTTTTCCCTGAAACACACACCAAGGAAAACCTACTAGTAGCAATTTTCCATTTCTATACCACGCTACACGTATCAAGATTTAAAAGCTGTGGTGTATGCCTTTGGTACTCAGTGCCTAGGCTACGGTTTCTACATGCTGAAATAAAACCATCAGGCCTGAAGTAGAGTCAAAGGTTTATGAGCAAACAACTTCAGAGACCATTACCTGAGCTGTCTCACCTGTGGATTATACTGGTCCCCTTTGGCAAACTATTGCTTTCTTTATATTAGTGCAAAAAATAAAAGTGTATAATAAAAGCGAAGGCATTGAAGAAGTAGTGTTTTCAAATGTATCACACTACAGAAATAATTCAGTGAGAACAGGTGTTGCAGCCACATCTCTCACATCTCACCCATACACATTTGTCATAAGCCACCTTTGGGCTTCAGCTGAAATTATTTAAGGCACTCTGTCTGGCATACAACATGGCACACTGATAAATTGGACAATCTGAAATGGCTGATATCATCCACTACAAGATCCCTCCAAGGGACCAAGCGCAATACAGCTTATTTTATATTGCTGGGCACATAACAAAGTCCCCTAATAAGTAAGCACACAGCATTATACAGAGGTATGAGCATACCATCCAGTTTATCCAAAGCAGAATTTAGGAAAAACACATTTTTGAATTACACTAGAGAAAAAAAAAGAATAAAGTCTGCAGTACCATGATCTTAAAACAATAGCTGGAGAAAAGAATCAGACATTGCCAGTGAAAAACTGAGGGGACACGTGCAGGAGTCATTAACAAGTTTGGACTTCATAGTTAGGACAATGGGCTTTCTCTGGGAAACCACTCATGTATAATCACACACAGGTACCTTTTCACATACAGGCAATGATCCAGGTCATAGTTGTGATTTATGCTTTATTGCATTTGGTAGATCAAAACCAACATATTCAAGAACAACTTAAGATAGTAAAACTTTAACTCTTTCACTGCTATTCCTTTCCACGGCACCCTCAGTGTACTTGCCTGCCCTTTCACCAGGACCTGGCAGACGTAGGAGGGTGGACACTGTTGCCTGCAGTATGTTGGTCTCCCTAGGTATAAAGAGATCCACCTTCTGCTACCCAAAGACTTCTTGGACCATAGTCCTCTTACTAGCTCGAGCTCCTTATGTATGATATGAAAAGATACTTGTAGCTATCTTGCTTCAAATAAACCCATGAACGTACTCAGAGTCATTTCCTAACCTTTCCCAAAAGGCAGTAGCAGCACCTTCTTGCAAAGCAGTTTCCATCTCCCCTTTTCTACCACACGAGCCAGAGAAGAAAAGCTATAATTCCACACCACCCCTGTGCCCATGCTCTTGGGAAGGCACACACAGGACAGATGTCTGACCCGGACACCACACCCAAACCCAAATGTGTAGTCCCTCCTCAGCATTAGGTGGGAGATGTGATTTTCTGCTTTGCTCCTTTGGACAGATGTGTAAGCCTAGGAATAATCTAGCCAAGAGAAATTAATTGTGTGTAACCAAGGCTTTCCAGGGTTGTCATGATCCACTCCACTTGTGGTTTCTTTGTTTGGTTTTTTCCCAACCAAGCCCTTTCTACGGACTGAGGAAGGAAGGTGTGGGGACTGTCTGAAGAACTGAGCTGTGTGGGTTGATCACAGAGTATTTTTTTAAAAATTTGTTGTTTTTAATAGCATATCAAGTGAACACAAATAGACAAATACCATAAGTTTGAGATGGAAAAAAACATAACTGGTAACAGCTATCCCATCCCTCTGCTAGTACCAGATTGTTATCTGCAGTTTATTTTCCAGCTTGGCTTTTCAGGGGATAGGTGGTTGCTCACTGCCTCTGAAAATCAGGCCTTACTGGTGCTCAGTGATGGGGCCTCAACCACTTCCGTAAGGAGAGATGAGGTAATTGTTCTCAGATATTAATAGGCACATGCAGAATGCAGAGTTCAAAAGGACTAGATGTATCACACTGCAATTTCAGTCATAACAGTTATAATAGTTCCTAATTCTAATTGTGCAGGGCAGCATGGTGAGCACAGAGCAGCTGTGCAGCCCAAGAACCTCCAGTTACACAACCAGCCCTTCACAAGGACAAGTTGCAGAGTCAAGAAGTCATTCCCCAACTTCATCTTTGCAGTTTCTCCTTTTTAAAATAACATTCCACCACTTATAACACATCTCTTTATCTTGGTTATACACACACACATATGCACAAAAAAATCCTCAAACCAACCAATCCCAACCTCAGCTATTAGTAGTTTTGATCCCCTTTCTTCCCTTACTGCTCAAGCAACATGGATGTCAGAGTTTCAGAGATTCCTGTGACTCACGACCTCCTCACCAACCTGGGAGGACACTCACTGATGGGAGGTATCTTTCTCAAACTAACACCCTGTGTTACTGACTCCCCAGAAAACTCGACTTTGTTGCTTGGCAGAGGAGGTTTGCAATTCCCCTGGATTGCCACATTTTGTGTTAAGAGGGGCGCAGAGGGATTCCCCAGTTTCATGCCCTATTCTCACTGGTCACTGGAGATCTGTGCTTTGCTAAATCACACAAAAACACTCTTAAGGCCAGAAAACCATCATAGCAAAAGTAAACCACACAATGATCTCATTACATAAAAAATTTATGAAAAGGTGTTGTTAATTTACATATTTATACACATCCTAGCTTCCACACACACCTCCCCCCTCCCTGTTCCTCTCCATGAAGTAGGTGATCCCTTGAGGTTTCACAAATTGGCTTACATGGATCTACCTGGAAATGGTGCTAAAGGGGTGGGAACTCATGTGCCTCTCCTGCTCCTCTGACTGCAGGTTTCTAACTCCTCCCTTGTGTTGTGACTGATGATCTTGTGGCCTCAGGATGTGGAGATGTAATAAAAAGTCTTACCTATTTTCCTTTCAGAATAACTTCTGGAGCTCTCAGTGAGGGGTGCCAGTCCATGTAGCAGCACTGGTGCCAACACCAGGAGGCAAACAGGCACAGAGGAACAAGACAAGGGCGTCAGAGCTGCCTTTTCAGCTGGGATACCAAGTCAGCTTGAACAGGTTATGACTTAATTTATCTGCAATCAAGCTCAAGATGTTTCACCTGGTGGCTGAGCTGGGACACATGCTGCTGATAAGGCTCAGTTTCCAGCCTTGCCCTCATCCAAGCTGAGGAAAGGCTTGCTGGTGTAAACCCTTTATGGGAGGGGGGGATCTGCGTAAAGGCTCCGTGGCCACAGGTCCCCAGTAACTTGTAACCTTGATATCCAACCAAAATTCCAGTTTTTAATAGCTCTCATACAGTGTTGCTGGATGTTACAGCATGACTTTTTTTCTGAAATGTAAAGAGTCTTTAAAAATGCTGATGACCCTTGGGCGTAGCTGCATGAAGTTATTATCTTGTGAAACCATTTATTAAAGGTGACAGCAAAGCTTATTAGCTGGCTTTGTTCTTAACCTGAGTATAAACAAATGGGTTATCCATGCATAGTGAATTAAATTCTTTCTACACACAAGACAAAAAAAAAAAAAAAAAAATTAGACACCAGCACAGAACTTTTCATTGTAATGTGTATTGAAAAATTACATTTGATGGAAATCAAGGCAAAAGACAGGTCTCATTAGAACTTTTCAGAGACCAAACTTCATGGCAACAGAACATATTTGAGATGAGACACATTGCTTGCTCTGACCATGGGACACTGAGAATGGGTCTTCATATTCTGCCCCCTTCCATATGTTTGCCCTGGGTTGCTCCTCACCAGCGCGAGCACGCAGCCCAGCATGTGAGTGACTTCTCTTCATTGAATTAGCGAGCTCAGGCTTTGGAGATCCAAAAGGTGATTGTCTGCCTCAGAAAGTTTTGCAGTTCTCCACATTTTCAGCACAGCTAACCCTGATCCTAGTTTTTATAGCAAAACTAAAGAGCTGCTCCATGTGACATGCTGCCACTCCTGTGCAGCTGCTGGCAGTGGCGGGTACAGGAGAGGCTGAAACAGCAGGGTGGTGGTTTGCTCCCTCACCTCTGCCAGCTCAGTCAGAGATCTATACAAGTGAATCAGCTTGCAAGGCCATTGCACAGCCTCTGAGCTGTGGGAACTAGCAGGGCTGAGCTGGGATCACAGCAGGAGTCTGCTTGCACCAGAGAAAGGTCTGGGGTTGTAGGAGGGCAAGGTATGTCTGTCTTACAGTGGCAGCAGAGTAATACACTGGATTAGCTTTATCAGCTAATTCTAAATTTTCTTGAAAGTAAATATAACTTTTATTATCCCCTCATCTCCAAACCTACTGGAAAACTTAAAAGCATCCATAAGACATAAGTGATTACATGACAGCTGCTGAAAACGCTATGCATCCCCATGTAGAGTGCCCTTCTCCATTAGATGCCTCCTGGCATGCCAATGATTTCAGTCTGAACATGCTGAAATGTTTCACTCATGAACTATAAAATACTGAAAAATATTGGTTTGGCATGAATAACTGGTGAATCATCAGCATTTGCAATTGTTTGGGGGTATGGAGCTTGGCTTATTTGTATTCTGGTTTCACATGAGAACATTGATATGAAACAGCAGTAATTGAATCTGATAAGCTCTGGTGAGCCTTTCCCCAGGAGGGGAGGTATGATTTAGAGAGAGATATAAGAGTACAGAGGGAATTCTAGAAGGATGCATGGAGTGTTGCAGGTTGCCTCACATTGCAACTCATAGATTTTATATACTCCTAAAATGAGTGATCATCATCTTGGGCAAAGCTAATTACCTGAGACATTATGATTCTATCTGCCGTGAGAAGAATGAAATTCAAAGTGTTTCCCCTCCTTTTTATTTTTTTTTTAATTAATTACCTATCTATTTAAACTTTCTTTGAAAATACAGGGATCTTAGATAGCATAAGATTCCAGTCTGTGAGTCTTTGGTGGTGATTGTTGTTTCTCCTTCTGTCAGTGTTCAGGCACAGCCTTCCTGGGACGACTGTGTTGAGAAGTACCACAGTTCACAGGAAGCTGGGGCAAGATCAGACCTGTGGTGTGATCCTCCATTCTCTACGAACTTCAGAGACTCACTAAGAGAGACCCTGGTTACAGATTTGGGTTGCACTTTTAAATTTCCCCTGCTTGGCAAATTCACAGCCTATAAAGGGCTGGTTTGGTCTTAGCCCATGAAAGCCGACTCAGAAGACAGACAGACAAACTCTTTACATTCCCTTCCAGGGAAGCAGTATTTCTGTGGGTACAGCCACCAATGTTATAACTATACCACCTGGGAAAAATGGATGTGAGAAAAAATTGGAGACAGAAGCTAACAAATAGTAAGCAGAACTGGCAAGACTTTAAAAGGTGCAGTCCCTTCTCTCAGAGGGCTTCATGATCTCCAGCAGACAGCTGGGTCTGAGCATCCTCATGGCAGCATGACCTCCAGGAGCTTCAACCGTCCCAATAGTCTCCTGACCTTCCTGCAGCACTCACAGACGCATTTGAGATGCATTCTTAAAAGTCTTCAGCCTACATCTGCTTGGCACATCTGAGAAATGCAGGAGATGAAGGTCTACAGTAATACTAGACCTCTGTGCACAGTGAATCCCACAGTCTCCAGCGGCCTCAGCCTCAACAAACACAGTACTTCTCCTCCCCCATGGGTTGCTATGGAGCCATCCTGCAGCCTTCCCTAGGGAGCTGTGAAGAACAATAATCTCCCTGCCACACAATGCTGAGTGTTGCGTTATTGTCCAGAGATTTCAAGTTTCAGAAAGGAGCTTTAGAAAGCAGCTTATAAGGTGTTGTGTTCAGCCCCTCAACATTCTCAGTTGTAAGAAGGAGGATTTCAATCTTTGTCCTCTGACCGTCTCTTCACCACTCTTAGAAAGAGACAGGGAGGCTCTTCTTCAAAATTCACAAGATGTGTCACTGGTACTGAAATTTTTCCTCAACTTCACACCTGGTTTCCAGGGACAGTAAAAATGTTAAATAAGGAACAAAAAAAGCTTAGGAAGAAGAAGCCTATATAGCTCACCTATTTGTTTTGCAATACCTGCTACAACATTACAGGATCATCCACATCCCTCTTCATTCCCTGTGCTGAGACTGAACCTTACTGTTGAATTTCAAATCAAGATGAAAGCAAAGAGAATATCACACCATACTGAATACAGAGGGGGAGAATCCTTCAGCAGAAATAGTGCTGCAGTCATTTTTCATAGTTAATTTTTTTTAGGCACACAAGATGATGCAGTGCACATAGATATATTGCTATAATTTCTTCTTAAAGTTATAATTAGACTTGTAAACACTAATTTATATTTACTTTTTGCAACCAGACTCTGATGGAAAGACTATAAATAGGCTGACCTGGATATCATTAACTTTTTTTGCACATACAGTCTTTGTATTTCCACAGAGACCTGCTGGGTGCAGTAAGACCTGGCCATCTACTGTCTCTTCCCCCTACTTTATTTTTTTCTTTCCCTCTGGTTTTCTCTAACATTCAGGTGAATGGAAGAAGCTAAATATCTGAGGAAAGGGTGGTTGGTGAGGGAAATTCTGGGCTTGCACAAAATTCAGTACTTAGGCTACATTGTGCAAAGCTCCATAGCAAGGGAGCAAACACTGAAAATCCAGACAGATAATCTATCTTTTAAGTTATTATAACTAACCCACTTACATTTCTTGAAAGCTACTGGTACTAGTAACTTTTAATTGCTCATCTCTCTGCAGTACCAGATTTTACTTACCTGAAGCAATTTTCACTTGTTCTTGATGCAGACGCACACAAATTTATATCATGTTTAGATGTATGTAGGCTCTGTTTACAGTACTCCTCTTACTTATTCTCCATTTACATCTGATTTGCAAACCCTGAATTTTGCCTTGAATTTTTATTTCACTTGGCCTTAGACTGGAGCTGAAAGCTGAAGTTTTCCTTGATTTTAAGTGACAACCGAAGAAGGGTTTTGGTTTGCCTGGGGTGGAGGGGGCTTGATGGTGGGGTTTCTGTTTGTTTGTTTGGGTTTTCTGGGGATTTTTGGTTGGTTGGTTGGGTTTTTGATTAAGGGTGCATTTATTTTCATGTTTCCAAACAATATTCTCCTTTGTCTTTGTCTCAAAGATTGGCCTCAGCTTGCTTGAAACAAAAGCCCCAACCATTTACTGGAAAACCAGCTGTGTCCTTATTTAAAACTCAGTCTGAACTTGCCTGAAATCCAGTTCCAATTCCTTTTGAAACTTGGCTTGGGACTCTGAAGTTCTCAAAATATGACCACCCTTTCAGGACAGGGGCCTCATTTCGCATGTTAAACATGGAGTTTGTACCTGTGTTTAGAATTCAAACCTATTCTATTAATGTGAACACAGTGTTGGAGCCCCTTGAAATTCTGGGTTCAAATAAAGGCTGATTCAATATAGGCTAAACACTTTTAGAACCACCATCCTCAAATTCCATATATATAACTTCAGCTGCAGCAGAATCACTCACTTGCTTAAAATGAAGCACATTTGCAGATTATCAAGCAGGATGGTGTGGTTTGCCCCTTTGCAGTGAAGCTCTTGATTTGAGGTTCAAGCCCAACTCCAAACATGCTGGCACACAGCACGTACAAGTCGCTGTAGCAGAGGTGCCACACTGCACCACCTCGCTCTGCCAGCTCGGGATACGCAGCCCGGGATACCCAGCCCGGGATACTTGGTATGGCAGCAACAAGGGCTACAGGCTGGCTCACTGCAGAACCATGCACAGCATCCTCACAGCCTACGGATACAGCCACAGCCCCACACAGCGTGGGGAATGTGGGGAACTGCGATGGGGCTGCAGATTCCTTGGTAGGGCAAGAAGAATTTGACCTTGGCGAAATTGTGTGCCTGTGAATATACATCTCTGAGCTAGAGAATTGTAAACAACTTGCAGGTGCTGAGAGAACTCAGAAAACTACAAGATATGGGATAACAAGATGGGTGAATTTGTACAGAGACAAAAGGTTATAACTGTGGCCAATGAATGACTGCTTATATGTAAGAACCACCAATGGTGTTGGTGCACGTACACTTAGAAAAGATATAAAAGGTAGCTGTGCTAAAAATAAACAAATTCTATGCCTGACTTTCTTGTATATTTTTGTCCGTCTCAACAACAACATGCAAATGCCATCCATATGGATCTACTTTGACTTCCTTTTAATTATAGGGGGTTTCATTTTTTTCCCTCGAGATGCAGACCAAATTAGGAGAGATGTTCCCTTTTTGTAGCCATAACTTAGATGGAAGAATAACACGAAGGACAGGACTTCATAGTTCCAGCTTCTTTGATTCAGTAAAGGAAATGCACAGTGTGACTAATAGCATCCTTAATCAGCCTAGACCTTGCACTCACTTCAAAATACCTTGAAGTTAAATCAGTGCTGAAGTAAGGCCTTTGTTAAGTTTAGCAGTCAAACAAGAAAGGCAATCTAGCTGTGTTGACATAAACCATTATTTCAGAGAGGCCTGTGAGACATAAAACAGGTTTGAAAATCCAGTATCTTCACAATAGATGGGCTATTCAATGCATTAGTAAATTTAAGCTATTGGATTTTTTGGTAGTTACATCAGTCCTTCGTCAATATTGAAATATCCTTCAGCACTGAAAGAATTCATACTGGTCACTTCCAATCTCAAGACACAAAAAGAGAAGATAACTATTAATCAAAAAAATTCTTTTATGGAGTGTTTTATTTAAATTTTTATCATATCCACAAAAATAGACACAGTCTTTAGAATCATTTTGTGAATACATAGTCTCCAAGCTGAGATTTACAATGGCAATAATACAATATCTAACTTGGATTTGTTTCCACACATAGACATTGAAGACGATGCTGTGAGAAGCAAGCAGGAATTATGCAATGTGCTGCAGAAAGAAAGGTGAAAATGTAGCTATACATTTTAATGTCCGTGTAGTTCAAAAGCCTACATACAGTTTCTCAGGATGTTTTTCAAGCAAGTTACTCTAATTTTGGGCAGAAAACATTGAGAGTGATCATGCCAACACCTTTGACATTGTGATTTGCATGTAACTGTATAAATACAATATACTTTTCTATCTAGAGCTTTATACATATGAAAAATTATGGTACAATAAAAATCTATACACATGGTGCTACCAGTTCAGCAGCTGCTAACTTAGCGGATACATCTAAAAATATGATTGCTCAGCCTCTGAAATATAAAATATAAGAGCAATCAGAAATGCTTTTTGTTTAAATATCAATTTACATAAAAATTCATCTCTTCATTTCTCCGTTTGCTTAGGTCTGGTAAAAAGACTCCCTTTGGCTGATTGCATCTGTCCTTGGCAAGAACTGTAGTTTTAAACAGTCCCCTGTGTTTGTCTTAGGCAAAGGTCAATATATTTTTAAAACAGAGTAAATGTTGGCTGCCTTCTTTTCCAACTTTGTGCTATTGTAATGACAAGTACCTAGTCTGAAAAGTTCTGCAGAGTGGAAACAGAAACTTGCATGATTTCCACATGCTGAAAGACGTGGCAGTGGAAGACACATTTATACTGCACCCCAGCGTAAATCACTCTCCAGATTTGTACAGTATGCTTCTGAAGAAAGCTTTGTCTTTCAAAACCTTTAAAAGCAGGTTTAGCTGCTGCTCAGCAACCAAATGGTGACACTCATGCATCGCTGGTTTACTTTCTCTCCCAACAAAATTCATGAGAGATCAGGTAAAAAGCAGATTTATGAAGGTATTATAATCAGATGCTGTAAGATGTATGTTAACCTGAACAACTATATTGCAGATCTGTGATGGTAAAACTGATTTCAGATTTTCACCCAAGGTGTGGATTGGGAGGTGGTGTGAAGAGCACGGAGCAAAGGGCTACAAATAACCATCAGGTGGGGGAAGAAATGGTCTTCGGAGCAAAGAGAAAGTGCTCTCCTCATCAGATGGCCTGATTCTTGTTATATGAACTACAGAATTATGGCAAAGGAAGTGGAATGTAGCAAATTAAGCTAAAAAAGGAAATCAGTTGAGTGGCACAAAAGCAAGCAAGGCTAGCACAGTCAGTTAAAAAAAAAAAAAAGAAGAGATAGACTGAGAGAAAAAAATGCTTTGAAGTACACAGGCTTATTATTTGATTTGTAAATAAGATGAACCTCTCTCCACCCAGGTTATGAAAAGTAAAAATTGTCATGTATGGGTAATTGATGGTGACAGCTCTGGCATACACAGTGTAGGAGGTGGTGGTATTGTTTAACATGCCCTACACGTGTAGATAACAAGTTGGGCTCTCATGTTTGCCTACAAATTGTTGCTAAGCATGTTTTATACCCTTTATATTGATACTTCTGTTGTCTCTTGGTTTCATCTCTATTTCCTTTAAAGGCAAACAAAAAATGGAATATCCTGCAACCTCCAGCTGTACCTTGATGGATTTCAACCTCGTATGATTTCAAACCCAGGGGATGTCTGAGAAAATGGATATTAGATGGATGTAATATTCTTAATTTTTTTTCTTTCTTTTTTATCTTGGACTTCTCAGCCCTTGTTATTGTTTTCCAGATTCCCCATCCCTGGAAAAGTGAGTGGGTATTGATCTTGGTTTCACCTCTGTTAACATCACCAAGAAAATCCTGTTTCTCAACTCCCACATCTCATGTACTTACTGACCTGGTGAAGTGCTGCCTCCTCTAGTTTTTGTTTCCCCATGTCCTGCATGTAGTTGGTGCCAGCAGGAAGCATTTGTGACTTGAAGAAAGAAAAAGCTGGCCATTAACATGTAATCTCTGCACAGCATGGCTAGAGGTGAGTCCAAATCTGCCCCAGATCTGAATGTCCCCAAAATCTCAGTGTCTTTATGTTGATGGGTTTTTCTCCAACTAAGAATTCCAAGCACAATTGACGAGTAGAAATACAATATAGAGTTAGACTTGAGAAAAGCAAAGCGACCTAATATTTTACATGCAGTGTAGCTTTGCGTTTCTCAAAGTTTTTTTGATAGTGTCTGTCCAAGTGAGACTTGACCTGCCAGGAGGACCATACAACTTGAAGCAACTGGGGAGAACACTTCCCCATGCCACGGGGTTAATATACGTTCTGTTTGCCCACCTCCTCACTGTTCCATATGGCACGGATTTGAATGCTTTAATTAGGAGTGCGAGAAGGTGAGAGGAGTATCAACATTTTTACCAGGAAACCAGTGCTTTTTGGTAAGTTTGCCCAGTCAGAAAACAATCATCTCCCTTCAAAATCTTTTGGTCCTCAAGACTGACTCTCTTTCTGCAGTTCACCTCAATATTTGTTAAAAACAAATAGCCCTTTTCCTGGGATGAGATTAGGGAGGATGCTCCTTAGCAGGTAAGGTCTGGTCCTAAACTTCTGCCGACAAAAGAAGGTAGCAATGGTGGAGGTAGTGTGGGCTCTCCAAATAAATGCTGACAGCCACCTTGCAGAGCCCCTGCTCTCTCTGGCTGGGATAAAGGAACGGAAGAGGAACCCACTGTCTAGTTCAACAAAAGCAGCTGAAAGCCAGCAAAGTATTAAAATACTCAGAAATCAGAGAAGGGAAGGAAAAAGTGGTATTGGCCAATGAAAGCTATAAAACAGCTGACTGTGGAAGAAGGCTACTTGGCTCAGAGATGCTTTACTGTTTCCTCCACTTATAGTTGCCTTCCAAAGTGGATTATCATACTCCCTAAATGCCCTAATGTTTTTAGCTCCTTCCCTTTCTTTGCATGACTTATAAATCACATTATGCCTGTATGATTTAAAAAAAAAAAAATAAAAGAGGAAAACTTCACAAGAAGGGAAAAATAATCATAATTCTATAATGTTAACTTATATCACAGAAAACTGTGTACATTGTTTCCCCATACAGGACATACTTCAAATAAAATAATTTTAACACCAATAATGATAATGTTCTTTCTTCCCGACAGAAGTAGAATTGTTTTTTCACCCCAGTTTGGTACATAAATATAAGAAAATAGTCTTTGAGTATTTACATCCATGTCTTTTAAATGTTATTTCTTGATACATTTAATTCTCATTTTCTCTCCAACCACGGGCATTCTTTCCAAATTTATATACTAATCTCCGACCATCCACACGCTCCAGGATTTCTCTTTTATAATAATATCTGTTAAAATAAAAACAAAGAAAAAAAAAATTCAGTCCCAAAAGGCCACTGCCAATTAGACAATCCCTTGGCTAGCTTAAAAAGTCTTCATTTTCTGTTGAGAGTTACATATAATACCTAAGATCATTATAACTGAATGACAGAGAAGGAAAAATGGAAGTCTTGTTTTTACTTCAAATAATTAGATTCTGAGTTTGAAGTTCCCCTTATTTCAGGCCAAAGCATGTTGCTATATTTATCACACACTCTTATGAGATTCCATGGGGGTTTATTTCCAGGATCTGAAATCAGGCTTGGAAAAAACCTCAGCTTCTATTTAAATACACATTTTGAAGTTTCAGAGATTATAGGAAAATGCTCAAAATGTTAAGCCAAACATGAAAGAAAATCCTAATGCAGAATTTGTAAATCTGTTTTAAGATGATGGGTGTGGGTTTTGTCCAGTTTCTGAACACTGCTGAAAATAACAAGGTCTCTGACTGTTACTGGGCCATTTATGCCTTCCCAGTTCAACAGTACATCAACTTTCAGCTTTCTGCAACCAACTTTCCTTCCTGCTTTGGTTTTTTGGATAGAGAGCAACAGAATGTATGTATGTATACTTATACATATAAACAACTTTTTATGTTATCTCTATGACAGTATATCAAAACAGGAGGAGAAGAAAAGACAAAGAAGAACATAATCCTACAATCTCAAAATTGGTGAGAGGGAGTCAGCTGTCAAAGAAACAACTGGTGCTGTTGACAAATCACTTTTCAAAGTCAAACAGAGTCCCCATTCAGTCAGCCTGTTGATGTGCTGCAGTTTTCCTCAGCAGCATTTCAGCTCACCTCATAGCCCGGCTGAGTTTCTCATAAGTCATGCTGCTGTTGTTTTTCTTCTTTCCCCAGAGCTGAGCCACAGCTTCAGATTTTAAGAATCTGAAGACACCTTCTGACCGGTCTTCCCACTTGATTAATCCTGGGTTTTTGTCAGGATTGAGAAGAATATCTCGAATAAATTCCCAAAGATGAGTTCCTCGAGGGTCTGAAAGAGGAAGGGGGGCAGGAAGAAGGAGTGTCTCAAGAGCTCTCTGGGCTTTCCTTACCATTTTTGTGTCATCTCCAGAGGGTGAACACTCAGTAGGGATGGGCCACAGCTTCTGGAGCACAGGACCCCCATCCCAGAGGCATATCAGTAAAAAACACTGGCAGGCCTTACACTGAGGCTGGAGTTCAGTGTCAGCCTTAGGCAGTCTGAGCCCTGTGGCAGGCAGGAAGGAGCCCCAGCAACCAGGGGAAGCAGAGTCCAAACCACCCACAGCTTCCTTCTGCCTTTGGCACTGTTTCTGCCCTGAAGAGAACATGTTTAAGCCTTCCCCTCATCTCACATGCCCATTTTTCCTGGTACTCTTCTCCAGCGCAGCATGTAACCCGATATTATTGTGTGGTACATGAAACAGCCAAGATTATTGTGAAGCAGGCACTGAACCTCCGTGCATTTAAAAGATAGACAGAAAGCAGAGGAGGAGAAATGCCATTCCACATGACTGAGTAAGGAAGAAGGTGTAGAGTGGATAGAGGGACCGTGACAAAGCTGGCTAGCCAAAATTGTATGTGAAAAGTGTGTTAAAAAGTTTGGCGGTGGTATAGAAAAGACAAACACAGATCTGCAAGTTCAACAGGTAGTCCTCCCAGTTTAAACACAAATACATCCCAGAGTTACTATAGAGATGTCACCAGACAGCCCAGGTCAAAAAAAAAAAAAAAAACAACAAGACAACCAACAAACAGATTAAATAAATGCAAAAAAATCAGATGAAGCAGTTTATGAATGAAGAAAAACAAACACAGTGACAAGGTGAGCCAGAAAGACAGCAGTCCTTTGGTCTGACTTCAAAAGTATGCAATTAGACCAAATTAAGAAGGAAGCAAGCTAGTTAAAGATGTGAAGGTAACTCGAAAGTGGTATACCATGCAACATAAGTAGAATTAGATTTCAGTCCACTAATCCAGTATTTTTTTTGTTATAGCAATTTTTTTCTAGAACCAGTAAAATGTGGTGGACCTAGCCTATCAGGACATCAGTAACACACTTAATGATCATGATACAGAGCAGTACTGAAGAAACTGGAAATGTAGGGGATTAGCCCAGACTGCCAATGTGATCTGTTCTGTATGCCAAGGCTGTGACTGAATTCTTAGAATCATAGAATATCTCAAGTTGGAAGGCAACTATAAAGATCAGAGAGTCCTACTCCCTGCTCTTTGCAGGACTTCCTAAAACTAAGCCATATGACTAAGCGTTATCCAGACCCTCCCTGAGCTCAGTCAGGTTTGGTGCTGTGCCAACTTCCCTGGGGAGCCCTTTCCAATGACCAACCACCCTCTGGGTGAAGAACCTTTCTGTGATGTCCAATCTGAACTTTCCCTGGCACAACCTCATTTCAGTTCCTCGTGTCCTACAGCTGGTCACCAGAAAGAGAGGAGCTCAGCACCAGATCTGTGCTGCTGCCCTTGAGGAAGCTGCAGGCTATGAGGGTACCCCTCAGCCTTCTCTTTCCAAGCTGAACAAGTCAGGAGACTCAGTTCTTCACAGGTCTGTCTTCAGACAGTCCTATCTAATCCTTTCATTACCACCCCTATTACACACATAAATAAAGAAGCAAGATATCTGTGTGCAGATCTGAAGTTCAGGAGTTCTGTTTGGGCAAAATGACAGAGCAGAGAAAGGAGTGGAGTCAGGAAGAGACCATATTGGGACAAGATGAAGCTGAATATGAAAAAACGCAGTGAAGGATCAATATAAGCTTTTCTATTATAAACAGGGAATTACACAGGATGCAAAAGACATGCACAGGATATTTTCAGCGTAAGTCTCAGTAAAGAACACTAATGGAACTATATACAGAAGTCACAATTATGGTAACCTGTCTTCAGAGTCAGGTTGAATAAAAACTAGCAGAAAATGCAGGTGAGGGGAGTGGAAAGACTGTCATATCAGAGGAGAAGAAGGTGGCGGGATTGAGGGACAGGTGCTTGCTTGTGATGTAGTGAGTGAGAAGTTCTGCAAGGAGATGCCGAGCATGACTGTGCCCTCACACAGGCCTTCCTGATTTAATCCCAGGTCTTCCTTATCATTCCTTTACTCCAGTCCACCAGCCCAGCTCAATATGAGGCAGAGACAGCTGGTTTCTGGTTGATTCCCCATAAGCCCTCACTGATGAAAACTGTTCAAAATATTTAATAATATGGAGTAAAAAAACAATGTAAACAAACAATACTAGACAGTCAGATCCTTGAAGAATTCAATAAAATAATGATCTAACCAATTTTGCCTTCAAAATGCTGCTTCTTCTCTCTCAAAGAAGATTTGCTTTTCATGTATTTCTTTTTCCTTCTATCAACTAACCAACCATCATAAACATGGATGTTGACTTACTGTGCTTCTTGGTGTGGGACTTTGGAGTATGATCTTGCGATTTTTTTGCATCTGAAGAGTCTGCAGAAAAGGAAAATGAAGTCTATTTGTAAATTTGATTAAAGGCTTTCCATTGACTAGCAGGTTGAAAGAAATAAAACCACAAAAAAGAACAAATATCTCTTTTAAAGATAATCACTTTTCGGAAGGTAATCTAAGTGAGGAGGGAGAGTTTTGTTTTCTGTACTATATGTTAATCAGCACACTTCTCAAAGAGACCATTGATGAATAAAGAATGAATGCAGAGGTAAACATTTGGCTTTTGAAACCTAAATTTGATTAACAAATACCTCACCCTATGTTACGTGTGAGACAGAGAAAAATAAGATGATCACATCTATAATAGGAATCCTGAATTGTCCCATTATGCCTTAGTCTTTGCAGAAGCACGTATCTTTGGGGGCTTATTTGTTTCTGAAGAGATGATCTAATGTGAAATGTATGTGCTGGTACCAATGCACAGAACACCTACCTGAGTGAAACATAATGAACTGGCAGAGCGCTGTTTTTTGGGGGGGCAGGGGGGAAAGGGGCTGTGTTAGTAGGAGTTTTTGGCAGCTGGACGTGCATATATTTTCTGTGGCTCAGAGCCATAGGAACAAGCCATTTCTCATCAATGGTACTTTATCACCTGCAGCCAGCCAGAGGAGGAATAGGGTTTCTGGCACAAGAGTTTCTTCAGAAATAATAATAAAAAAAAAAGTTTTGCCTGTTTGCGGCTGTAACCTACCTCACAGTCTGCACGTTCAACCCTCCCACCCTCAAACCACCACAGCCTGGCTCTGCTCTTGTTCTTAATGAATAGCTTTCATCTGATTGCTCTAAGTCTCGCAAAATCTGTGGGATAGTCCTCAGAGGGAGCCCCTTCTGTGTTTGCTTTTCAGCATACTTTGTCCCTGAATCCCATAAAGCAAAGCTTAAGGTCCCACGCATGTTTTCCCAGCTTCTATGAATGCACAATTATCATACTTTTCATGGAAACCAGGCATTTGCATGGGAAAATGACTCACAGGAAATATTTATTTGCATAGAAACTTGTCAGATCTGCACAAGCTACTGCAATAACTGCATGTGAAAAGGTAGATGCAAAGTTATTCACACACTTGCTTTATTCATACATAACTGGAAACATAAACTGAACAAGTCCGTGGGGATAAGCCTAACCTCTCCTATTCTGAGCCTGATAAATTACTGTCCTTGACCCTCAAGCAGCAAACGTGCTCTGAGTCATTTTGCCTTCCCACTCTCAAAGAGCAGGAACTAGCCTGAACCTCACTCAGCTTGGAGGGGGGTGTGGTGTGGGGGAAGCAAAATGAGCCTTATTTCACTGCCTTTCCTCAGATTATGATTCTCCTGATGTTATTAAAAACCTGTGGGAATTCCAGGTAAGGACTCCAGGACCCAGTTCTTTATTTGCCCTCATACAAATCCTTCTCATTTTAAAATCCCACAATTCACTTGCAAATGTTTGTTATGCTCCACTTAGCTGGAGATTTATTCTTGGAAGTTCAGTTGCCTTCTGCCTACCCAGTGATTTATTCTGGATTTCAGTTGTGTAAATAGCCTCCTGCTCTGCCACAGCTCCTACATGGAGACTGGTTTCAAACATGTCATGTTAGGAGGCTGGGGCTTGACAGATGAAAAGAGTTATGATGCAGTTTCAACAAAGCTGTCTTGCAAAACTTTTGACAAAAGGTTACACATTATTTGCATATGATTCAGGAATGAGCCATTTTTTTACGGGATATACAAATTTAGTTTTTACAGAAGGCTGTGCCCTTGGCGTGCCACCCTAGCTCTAGGCTTAAGCAGTCAGCGGATAAACACACCATGCCAGGATCTGGCCAAGTCCCCAACCCTGGCAGAGAGCTCTGAAATCCTGGTAGCCATCTCATGAGTGGGTGGAGAAAGCAAACAGAGTGTTTGGTTGGGTTTTTTGAAAATTTAGTGGTTTTCTTTTTCTGATAGGGTTTTCTCTTTTTTTTGTTTTTCAGTTCATAGCTGGGTGTATTAGTTTAAACTCTACGTCACTTGGAAAGTCCAGCCGGGCTGGGAGAAGCAGAGAATGGGCAGGCACAGAGGCTGTGACTGCTGCCCACATACAGAAGCACAGGGTTGCCCCCAGTGCAGAGGTGGCACCTGCGAGGTTGCCTCTACAGCAATGTGCTTTCCTTTCTTATCCTCCCAGGACTTCCACTGCCTTCTCCCTAAGACCTTGCTTAACAACCTCCTAAGACGAACCTGCCTTCCCATCCCTTCTTTCTTGCTCCCCTGCCATCTCTGCTCTACTCCTTTCCCACCGCCTTCCTCTCTCACCTCCATCTCTGGTGCCTGCCCCTGGGACAGGACCCACAGAGTGCCCTGACACGTGTGCCCAGAGTGCACTTTCACTGGGCACTGCAGCAAACGGCGTTGCTCTTTCTCCTGCCCTTTAGCAGGCAAACTGTGAGGAGGTGTTCGGTGACCACCCTGCCTCCAGCTGAGACAGGCTCCAGTGGGAGGCCCTTCTGCTGCTCCAGTTGGGCAGAGGGCTTGGTGCCTGCCCTACAGCTTTGCTGGGCCAGCCCAAACCCTGGCCCCAAACCCACTTACCTACTCAGCATGAATCAGTGGCTCACTAGGGAAACAGGCACTTCTGGGGAGGTATATGGCACTTGTTTGCCCATACCCTGCTGCACCACGGAAAAGCGTGGTGTAGCTGGAATGTCTCATCCCTCTTACAGTAACATCTGCCCCTTTTGACTCAGTCACTTTAAAAGATATGTGGAGATTACAGATTATTTGATCATCTTTCTCTCAACATAGAGAAGAGAGAAGCATTTCTTTAAAGCACGTTATTGTAATAATGACAGCTAGTAAATCTGTCAGAATCAGCATTGCTTTGTTTAAAATTACTGGAGGCTCAGATTCAATCCACAACAGAAGACCACAGAGACTATTACATGTTGGTAGCTCTGAGACAAGTGACAAACAATTAAAAATATAATTACAAGTTCCTTACCAGAAGATTGGTGACTAGGTGTCATCATGGAAATCTGAGCACGACAGAATGTTTTACTGTCCAATAACTCTGGGAATTAAAAAGAAGACATTTAAACTAATAGCCTCAGACAACAATAAAACCGTGTCAGAAATGCATGAAATATTGTGATGTTAGTTACCTACTGTGCTACCATAGCCACTGTCATACAGATAATTCTCTTCTTTCCAAGACACCATTAATGATGGATCTGAAAATAAAGGACCAAAAGGAAAATCAGATCACTAAAGAACACTTTTTAGCACAGAGGTGAATATTGAGCACTTATAAAATTAGAAATGTGCAAAAAAAAAAAAAAAAAAAGAGCTGTCTGGGGAACCAAGAAGTGAAGGGGCTACGCACAAAATTATTTCCTTTCACTCAGATTGTGAATGGGGTTTTGCATATTCAGGCAAATGTATTTACACAAAGCACCAACTTTTAGAAATAATGTAGTATGCTCTTCCTTTTCCTGACTAATGTATCATTTATGCCTGGCCTTGAAGGAGGTTTTCTATGCCAGATCAATTTTAATTCTACCCAATCCAGTCCTGAATTCTCAGTCCCTGATGATTATGACAGTGTGTTGGTGCCACAGAGATTAAAGTGTTCTCAAATATCCAGCAAAACAGAAGGATGCTTATGATGAGTATTTCTCTCTATAATGGTAGAACTTGGAAGTCATCTCTGAAACAGCTTCATGTTTAAGCACACAGTGAGAAACATCAAAGCCTAATCCTAGATGAAGGGGCATTTTATTCCTGGCACATCAAGTCCCTTCCTTAACCTAAAACCACCTTTCTGATTTGAGAGGATTAGTTTTCAGTGACCTTCTGGTCATATGGATCAATATAAGCAGAACAGAAGTATTGTCTTTATGATCTGTACTTTGATTTGGAAATTACTCTCTTCACAGTGAGTTTTGAGGGCGGAAGTCTCAAAAATCTCTTTTTCTCTTGAAAACAGGTCAGAAAGGATGAGATACAAGGTTCAAATCTAGGTTACACCTAATTTTTTTCATGTTCATATAAATGAAATCAAAAAGCCAAAAATGAGTTACAGCTAAATCATCATGTTTGGCTGAGTTACCACTTAAGATGTAGGAATTTAGCAGGCATGCTAACTAATAGCTGCATGTTTGGGCACCCAGGGCTTGCGTTCCTACAATAGCACACACCCTTTGTTTGCTTAGACACCTGATCTGCTAATGTTGCCTCTGAAAACAGGCCTTACCCAGCTGGAACATGGGGAGACAGCTTTCCTTCCCCTTTTGGCCTTTTCCAGTACCCATGTCTTTGCATCGGTAAGGTTTACTAGAATGAGGGAGACTTCCCCTCAAAACCACCAGCCCTTTCCCTACCGGCTCACTGGAGTATCTTTCCCAGCAGACCCCATCCACAATTCCTGATCCTCCCCATGCAGAAACTAAACCCACTCCCACTGTGCCCGTGGTCAGCATCACCAGAGCCCCACCACCCCACTTCTGATTCAGCACATCTAGGACAACCATCCATCAGTTAGTCCTTTCTGGGATGTGCAGCCGAGGTACTTTGCCCTGCACTGTGTATCTGGAGTAGCTGGAGGAAGTAATATTATACCAAGATCTCATAAGTCAGGACTTAAAGGATTGCTGGAGTTACCTCTATGGCAAGCAGTGAGGCTGCCACATAAGCATCACCCATACCACGCAGGCACAGGCAAGGACTGGATGACAGGTTGCAAATCTTGCTTGCTGCAAGGAGAAGGTGAATAGTGTCCCTGGCTGGAGAGGCTGGGCTCCTACAGCTTTGCTGAATATACTGGCTAACAGCATTTGTTGGAGACACTGCATTCAACAAATCTGTATTTGTCCTGCCAGGAGATGTGAAACTGTGGCTCATGAACACAGCCACATACAACAGGGCTGGGACTAGTGGGATAGAGAATGTTTGGATATGGACAGGCAAGGACAGTGCTCTAGCAGAGGAACTGGGAAAATAATCATGCCTGAAGAGGATGGTTGAACCAAGCTGAAGTTCTTTCCTCAGTGAAACAAAGTCCTGGGAGGAAAGGGATCTAGCAGTGAACAGACTAGGAAAAAAGGCTTCAACAGGAAAAAGGCACATTTGATCAAAACAAAATACTGCCTGAATTTCAGTTTCATTGAAACATATGAAGAAATTGAAATGTCACTTTTTTTTCTCCAGGTTGTTTGGTTGGGATATTTCCTAGTGTTTCAGACATTAACAGCAATTCACAACACAGGTGGGTGTTTTGTTTTGTTGTTTGTTTGGGGTTTGGTGGTTTTTTGTGTTTGTTTGTTTGTTTGTTTGTTTTTTGTTTAACTGGGCTTATTATTAAAATAGCTGCTTTGAAATCTGGTGAGTGAAGCAAAGAATGAAGTCCCCTACAAAGCTGTATTCATTGAGCACTGCAAATGATTCCAACTCTGAACATCAGTGTTGACTGCTGATATTGGAGAGGTCTTCAAGGATAAGTGGCCACATGCATGTGGTGTTACCTGAAACTTCAGAAGCAGACATTGACTGACATTTGTGTTACTTCCTCAATTCTGCATGATGCACTTTCCATTTTATTTAATGTAATTTTGATATGCCTCTCCTGGAATGAACAGTTTCCCCTTTTCGTCACCATCAAAAGACAAGTTACCCAACTGTCACTCACCTGTTTGCTCTGTCTTCACAATGACATTATGAGATTGGTACATGTCACTTCCACACTGGCCTGCAAGAAAGTACATGGCAGATGAGATGTATGAGAATGATCACAGAAGAATCAAAGGTATTAGCTACAAGCAGCAACTTTGACACCTGAGCCAGAGGGCTAGTTTTGGAGCAGGAAACATACCCTTTCCTCTTGGTCCGTCAGACTTCTGTCTTAAATCCTTTCTAAGAAATTTAGCAACATAGTAAATATACAGCTATAAGCAGAATAACAAACACAAAAAATATGATCTGCCAGGTAGCTCTCTGGGGAATGTAAGTGATTTCTGAAGATCTCAGAATTCAGAGCAGTGTACGTGTGTCTCTGTCTAATATCTATTTACCATTCCATTTTAGGTGCTGAAGGTTGCTGTAAAGCAGTTGCCCTGCTGTCCCGGCTGCCTGAGTGAACTCCTGCAGGCTCATGCTACACAGATGTTCCCCGTTGATATCAAACTCCTGGAAAGGTATGCAGTTGGCATCCAGCTGGTTGGTATCAAGGAGATGCTGCAGCCACTCCCAGACTTGAAACTTCGTCCAGTACTGAGGGTGTATTTCATGCCACTGGGTTCCATAGAAGCTACTGGATACTGGAAAAGAAAATAGGTATTTACTGTCTCTGTTAACATAATAGTCATCAACAATATGTCATCAGCAATAAGGGTCTGTGCCCAACTGCCTTGGAAGTCCACAGATCTAAACACTTTTGTCAGTCCTCAACACTGGCTCAGTAGCCATCACTGGAGAAGATATTGGGGGGGGTTCTGCCTCAGTTTTCCAATTAAAAACTGGAAATTATATCATTACGTATATCTTGGCTGATTTAATTTGCAGGAATTAATTTATTAATGTTGTCTAAAGACACCAAAATTCTTTGATGGAAGACACCTTACAGAAGTACTGTCGATAAGGGATGTATGGGAAAGTAGTTTTAGTGCATCAGAAAATGATGGAAAAGCCTTGCAAAATTCTCATAATGTGACATGGAGACTTTCTTTGAGTGAGAACTTAGTAGGAACTGAATATGAATTGTGGGATTTATTCGAAGAAGGTTAAAAGTGAAGACTCTGTCATCTTGCTCCACAGTGAAAACCTGTCAGTATGGCCCACAGCTTCATAACTGACTTGGCATTTGGATGAATGCATGTTATGGCTGGAGTAAGGTAAGGTGGCTTCTGATGGTAGTTATAAAACTCACTTTTAGTTATGGAAACTGCCTAATTTACTTGTTAGAATATCTGACTCTTTTCTTGTTGATCTTTTAAACTGTCTCCAGTCATATATCATTGCACGACAATAATTTACTTGTGCAAATAAAAGGACTTGTAATCGGGATAGGATAATTATATAAGATAAGAGCTAAGGCAGGACTGCTTTGGTCTGTCCTCACAGAGTTCAGAGCAATTTGTTTCTTGGGAAAGGACGACAATGGAGTTGCCAGGCAGAAATTATGGTGTGATAAAATGTTCACAAGTGCATGAAGCATTTAAGACTGAGGAAATGAGAGCTTACAGAAGGAGGAAAGTCTGCCATGGCCTAGGTCTGCAGTAGTCCCATTCCAGGGTATGACACCAGTCGTTCCCAGGAAGAAGATTAACCATACTGCTGTGAGAAATACTGACAGCATTGTGGATGTTGCTAGAGGGCCACAGTCAGCAGAGCTGGCACAGAAATCACCTTCCCTCAGGTGCCACTAGACCTCAGGGTCTCCAGCTGAGATACAGGACACGATGCTAGTTTTCAGGTAAACCCCAAAAAAAGCAGTTACTGAGGTTTCTTCATCAATATTATCCAACAAGGCCTGTGTCAGTAACTTAGGGAGTTTGCAGGACTGTTTCTCATCTTCCTGTTGAAGGTTTTGGGGAATGAGTGTGGAAATGGTTAAGAGTGTGATATGTCAGAAAAAATCCTTTGATGGAGCTGTCAAGTATCTCCCGAAAAGGAGGTTGATATGTATTCTTATCACTTCAGAAAGGCAAAGTAAGTTCTGAGACCACTAGAATTCTAATGTAAATGAAGATACTTTAGTGAGAGTCAAAAACAGCTTGGTAAGCAAAGTGGTGAATTATTGCATAGTCTGGTCTGAGCTTTGAAATCCCCGTCCCTCTAAAACATAAGTGAATCCTGAGGAGTTTCACACTGGAAATTTGGAAATAGACCCCCACCGTTTCCCTTCACAAAATCCTGTGCAAAGTGAAACTCAGCCAGGACTTTTTTTCCTGTATGAATCTGCTACAGACACGTTGGCACAGTTATTAAGCTCATGTTGATGTATTCCTGTGTATTGAGAAATTGCACGTAAAAAAGAACAAGAGTTTCATTCAGTGGGAACTTTCATTGTAAGTTTTGCAGCATTATTTGGATTAAAAGGACAACTACATTATGTGTTTGTCTGCTTGGATTTTAAGGTTTATGAGTACACTGAATAATGTAAAGAATTTTAAAATTATATAAAGCACTATATATAGAGACAGATAGGTTTATATATCTATTTTTTATACTGAGATAATATATATGAATACTTTTTATAGACACAGACATATAATCAGAAAACATTAAAAAGGAAATAAAAAAGAAAAAAAATCTCAAGTTACAAGCTATCTAGCACTGTAATGACATTCTAATTAGAAAGCTATCTAGTAATGTGAGCTGAAAAAAGCAAATACAGTTAAGTAGCAAAAAACCTATTCTGGAATGCCAGAGGGGTGATTAGCATTGAAGAGTAATGCAGGTTCAGATGAGGCGCAAGGGGTAATGTAAGAGAGAAAGAATTCTGGACTGAGAAGAGAGAACTTCTGGCACTTCCAACGCAATTCAATTTAAAGAAAAAGAGCCTGTAAGGAAATTAACAATAAAATGGTCATTTTTGCAAGTTCAGTTTTTTACAAATAAAGTAACAAATGGAAATTTTTGTTACCAGAAGTAAAACTCCAATAAATTAGTACTACTGAAAAATAATACTTGTACATGCAAAGGTGTAGCAGTCCCTTTGCCCCGGCCTCCCTGTAAAGAACATGGCTCAGAGTAGTTGAATTCCTCCTACCATTGCATGTGGAATATCCGTCTGTCCAGGAAGGCTGCTGGTGGAGTAGATTGCTGCTGGAATTGATACTCATTCTGCCAGCTCCTTCCAAAATCATGATCTGTAAGTGAATCAAACAGCTTGCTCAGTGAGCGGTGTCTAGTCCAGGAGGTAAATGGCAAAAAAAAAGAAAAGAATCCACTGAAGGTGAATAAAGGAGGCCAATTCCATTTGTAGGAGAAGATACAACTGAAATCAAGAACATGTTGACACAACCCCTTTTTCACTGCCACAAAATCTCCTTATGATAAACATTACCATGATTAATTTGCATATGCAAGAAGCAAGTTTCTACAGCTGCCCATCCATAAATGAATAATCTGTAATCAGAAAAGAAGCCGAATGAAAAGACAGAGCAATGTGGCGGAGCAATATGTGAAAACTGCCAAGCTTTGAGAAATGAAATACCGAATAGTTTTGGTTTTTTTCTTTTTTTCAAGAGAAATGTGATTTAAACATGTTTTTCCTTTTTTTTCTTTTTTTCTTTTTGGAGAGAGAGAAAAGACTCTTCAATTATTGCAAATGAAGCCATAGAGTCAACTACAAGCCATGCTCAGAAAATCCTTCACACAGAAGAGCACACATAATAATGTTACAGGGTGTTAGAGTCATAGGGAATATCTTGTCAGCTGACCCAGTTTCTTATCTGACCTGTGTCAGCAGTGTCTGTAACACTTCTTGGTAACAATTATCACAGATCATACATTTCAAATCACAAAAAACATCAGATGGTCAAAGAACTTGTAAATGAGGGCCACTGTTGTAATAGAATTAGTATTTTGGAGTGACACCAGCCTCAAGGGAGCATTCCCTCTTTTAAGTGACACAAACTGTCACTTCCACATATCTTAGCATTAGCACCCTGAGAAAAATTGTCCTTTATTTTTTTATACTTAAAAAACCTCCCCAGTTGTATGACATTTTAGAATATGTCACATGCTTATCACATGCTTAATCATTTGAGTGAAAGTATACAAAATTCCCCAATGACAGGTATGCTTGATATTTAACTTTCAGTGGTTTGAAGTTGCAAAGTTTAAAAATATACATTACAACTATAGACATTATTTAAGAGATGGGGAAAGTAATTTTTTAAACGTTATATAGGCTTTGGATTGTTATTCTTACATAAATACACACACAAAACCAACAAAACCAAACCATTGTTCAAAAATATTCTAAGTTGAAAGCTACAAAGTCTGTAAAAACAAGACATTAGACATCAGGATGGCATGTGCACGCAACTAAACTGCACCTTGGAATTAAAAATATTATGAAATACAGAATGGACTTGTGAAGGTTAAAGTCACTGGTCTTGGCTGTTTATCCACCAAGGCCAATGGAAAAGCTTCCACTGAGAGCACTGGAAGAAAAGAGCCAATAGAAACACAGCCTTGGTTTTAAGGGAATAGCCTGAAAATGACCTGGGTTGGTATTTTCCTCTGTCATTTAAAATACATCAAATAACTTCAAAGTTACAAGTGTCTTGTCCTTCTCTCCCTTCTCTCTACCCCCCGATATATTTAGAACATGAGAGGGGGAGAGAGAAGTGACTGACAAGTGCTTAAAAAGGCAAAGCGTTAGGAAGTTTATCACAGGGAATGGTGATTTACAGTATAAAGTAGTTTAGGGCCTTTTAGGTTGGTTTTTTGGGGTTTTGTTTTGGGGGCTTTTTTGTGGTTTGGTTTTTTGGGGTTTTTTGGGGGGGGGGGGTTTAGTTGTTTTGGGGGGGTTTTGGACTGTGGGGGTTTTGGGTTTTTTTGATAGCTAAGCAGAATTGCAAAACCAAACCATGGTTGATTTAACAGTTGTTTTTTACTTTTTATTTTAGCCAATCTGTGATTCAGTGACAACTAGCGAGGAGAATTTAATCTCTCATAGTGAGTATATGGGGCTATAGAATATTAACAATTAGGAGAGGTCCATATGATACGTACTGTCCCACTCTGGCCAAATAAAAGATGACTATCGTATCAGTCAGTACATTTAGGCAAGTTAGAAGAGAAGGCATTTTTTAGCCCTGCGTAAAGGCCAAGTGACTTACTATTGTGAGGAAGAAGGTGTAAGGAAGGATTTGAATTTAATCTACTGTTTATAAAGACGTTCAGCACATAACATGTATATAAATTTTATACTTCTAAGCAATAATGCATGTTTGACAGTCAATGCATACACTTCTGAGGTTGTGCAGGTTGATAATGTATCAAGCTATTTCTTTAACTTTGGTTTTAATCATTAAAGAAAATTCGGTATGAATAAAAGAAGTATTAATGAAAAACACCTTATTACAGTATCAAATTAAGGTGAGCTGGAATACCAGCTATTCTGGGAAAGCTATAAAACTTGAAGATTAGCAAAACACATGTAGGAACCTAGTTTGGTAAATTCCTCTCTGTTTAAAAAATGCACTTGATATACAGTTTAAATCCATTGATCTGAAGCCATATTTACAGAAACCATCTCAGAATTTCAAGCAGTGTGTTATGTGGTTTTGTATTCTGCAACTTCTGCAGTTTCTGGAATTCTACACAGTTTTCATAACTGTTACTTGTGCAAATACAAATGTGTCTCAGAAAATGTGTGCGTATGAAATGAAATTATTTCTGTGTTCAAGCTTCTGTGCAATTTTGCCCTGAAAATTCAGTTCAGGTAAACTTTGATTTTTCCTCCTTCATAACTAATCAAGTGACTTTCCAAACCAAAAGATCCTATGACATTTTGACTTGGCAACTGAAGCTATGGATAGTTAAACAAATCAAATCATATGTCTTGCATAATTTTTTCACCCCAGCAGTGACTAAAACAAATGCATGTTAGAGATCTAAAAAGAATCACTCTGACAGCCTTTCCCCTGGATTTGTCTTTCAGTAATTTTCCTTTAGAGAGTTCTCTTGCCATCACAGTCGAGCAGATTACTGGTCTTCACAGTATCCCTAAACAACATTAATAGTATTTTCAGATAATATGCATGGAACTTTATAATTTAATCAATCAACACATGCTGGTTTTGGAAGCTATATAAGTGATCTCAACCAAAATAATTTAATTAATTTCCATTATCATCTGTAGGAACAATTGTGCACGAGAGAGAGAAGCTGCAATATGTCATTAATCATAGAAACAGGCCTGGATTTAACTTTAACATGAACTTTGCTTTGTTCTGTGTATTACTCAAAGGAACAGGTGTTTTGGTGTCTTGAAAACGGTCAAGTCACCTCCTTTATCTTAATGCAAGGGTGTTGCTTATTTGGAAATCATTCTAGCACTTTGTTCGGGAGGAGTATAAAGTCCTACTAATATAACTTCCACACCTTTGCTTGGAAGCATGCAGCATTATGCTCAAGAATATTTTCTGTATCAAAACTGAAGTGTGATTTTCTTAATGTCATCCTGTATATGCCATTTTTTGCTAAAAGTTCACGGAAGATTTGTGCTTATAGCAGTGTCTCATCCCATACTTGGAAAGATTTTGAGTCAGGATATTGAAAGCAGCGTGTTCTTCATTAGTTTAGGGCCAAATGCTCAAATCTCCCTGGTGTACAGACAAACCTGGTAAAAGGGCGTGAAACCTCAAGGGGAAGGACACATAAGATGCTCAGGGTTTTTTAAATTATATTCCATGTATCAAAGTGAATGGGGAACTAATGAAGCCTGGTTTCCTATGAATGTGTATCTTGTGGTTGGATTCTCTAGTGTCTAGTAAGATGTGAGTGCTGATTGAAGTTTTTCCCACGGTTGGGGCATTCATAATATCTCCTTGTCTCAAAGGAGTGAGCTCAAGCGTCACTCTTTCTTTCAGATCGAGTGTTAGTGGATTTTCCTTCTGTACTTGGCAGCCAGTTTTCATTAATCCTGTAAAAACTTCATATCTCTGGAACTTCTACCCCAGTGTCAAATTCAATTAAAATTGGCAATGAAACTCAAAGATTGTTACAGGCCAAATGCAAAAGCCAAAACACAGACCAAATAACCACAAAAGCCTCACTTCCTCAGGAAACCATGCTAAAAAGGGGTTCTAGCTGAGCTGAGAGTTTTGGAAAACAGTATAAAGATTTTGAGATATGTCCCTCTACTAAAGCATGGTACATTATAAATGAAAGCACATATGACATGTCATATGTGTATACCCTCGCATGTATTTTTGTACACATACATACACACATACACCTCTATGTCTGTGCCTTTCAGGTGTCTGTACACACGCTTCCATTCTGTTTCACTGAAGAGGAGCTGTCTCCAGAGTATAATCTTGTAACACCACTAAGAACACTGCACAGGTATGAGAGGAAGCAAATAATGCTTTACTCAAACAGCCCAGTTAAATGTAGTTGTGCATTGGTGTTCAGCAAGATTCTTTCTGGAGAGAGTCCTATGAGAAGGGATGAATGCATTTTAAAAAAAGTAATCTTTCACCTACATTCAACATACCGGGTGGCACTCAAACACCAAACCCTGAAGACCTCTTAGTGAAAACTCTCACTGGAGTCTGAAGGAGCTTTGGCCAAGTCACAACCCAGCAACTTGGAAGTAACAGGAGGTCATATACTCTGATCTTCATGCCTTCCTTGACCACCTGACCACTCTGAGTAAACAGCAGTAATGGAAAGAGCAAGGAGCCATGGCCTGCCCATGGAGCAAATCCAGCATTGCAGAAAAACATATTTACAAATCCTTGAACCTTGAACACTGTATAGTGCACCCTATGCAAACTATTTTATTGCTCTACAGGTGTGCTCTGAAAATAAGTTTCTCTGTTCCCCATTTCCACATTCGATCCAATGACTCTTAACATCCATGTAATGAGTTTCTCCTTTCTTTGAAACAGAACCTTTCAAGAACAGCTCCTATTAAATGACAGGAAAATTCTGAACACAAAATGAAAGGCAAATAATTAGTACAGAGAAAGGAAATGAATCCTAAAGTAGTACAACTAGAGTGACTGTTCTGATATCGATTTGTATAGTTTCTTATGTCATGACTGAACTGAGTTAAGGGGGAGAGGAGGGGGGAGCCCAGAGGGGAAAGGGGCCTACAGTCCTCTTGTTTGTAAAGCCATACACTCTACCCAAAACACAAAAATTATGTCTAGGGCAAAACTGACTGAAACTGCTAATCCATGACTCCACCTGTAAGCTATGTAAAGTCTAAGAGTGACTTCTAGCTGAGACAAGCTCAGTGCAGCTCCTCCTGGCGTGTCCAAAAGGGTGGATCTCTTTTGGTGTATTTACCTATGGGATTCTTCCCCATTTTTCCCCTTTTACCATCATGGCTGAACTTCAAATGTAGATTTCACCTGGGCCTATTTTCTTTGAAGTGTGTTATGTACACAGTGAAGACACAATCCCTGCTTTTCAGGGTTTGGAGTTTATGAAACATGTATCTACAGAGTATGTTAAGTATTTTAGATCATTATTGCACCTTGGATTACAGTCAAAGGCTTTAACAGTAATCTAAAATAAATAATACCAAGTGATAATTACAACTGCAGAGTAACAAAATCTGGATTTTTAATACTTCTCTTGAAAAATCAAAAGACAACTAAGTGAGCAGAGTTTCCAAGACACGAGAAACAAAGGACATGTACAACACAGCACATGGACTTGTTTTACACATATGGCTACTTCGGAAACATAAATGCATTGTACTTTTAATGTATATGATCAATTAGCTGCTTTGCATTCCAACCTTCTATTTTACATCTCTGGTGGTGGTAAGGGCAGGCACAAAATGAATATATGAATGTTGAAAGGCTGTTTGCATGTTAGTGTGAGCTTTGGGTCTTCTGTTATCTTCTGTTATGGGTGTTCTTTTCCCCTTTCATTTAATGTGTAACTGCCAGGGCTTCGAGGTCTTAGTCTGAGCCAGTGTGCCTATACATAGTTATGGCTGACCCAAAAATTGCCCTATGATCTTTATCTGTCTAATTTGCAAAGGTCTCCAGTTCATCACTGGTGTCTTTGCCAAACTCCCAGATAAGATATCATCCTTGCCCCAGCTCAGTTTCAGGTGTGAAACTTTTCTGCAGTGTGTTAACATCTCTTCTGGCCATGCAGATCCACACACAGCAATCACACACTACCTTGTTTCCATACCTTTGGTTTAGTGCCTATTAAGCAAAGGGAAGCCTCAAAAGAAACAATTCATCTGCAGGCGGATTACTAACAGGGATTCACTTCACAACAAAAAGCTCAACTTTGGACCACGTTGCTATGACCTGCAAGGCATCATTCAGATAACAGCATATACAGCTTGACCTCTCTAATGGTAACTTCAAGACTCACCATTAATACAATTGCAAGAGCTTAGAAAGCTTTGAAGAAAGTTGGTACAAAGAAACACTCTGATCACTCTCAGTATTTGTTATAAAACATACTGAACATTTGATGCATTTCATTTTTAGTCCATCACAAGTACCTTTGGGCCATAGTAATGAAATGTGTTTACTGAATCACACTATGAGTGTGAAGTTCAAGGAATTATAAGAAAATTTTCTAAATAATCTCCAGTATTGTTTGTATTCACGATTCTGGTTTGGGGCTTTGGGGCCAGTCTTTTTCACTTCCACACCTCTCTGAAGTGCACGTTCCTAAGCTTCTGTATTTTTGGTGTATACAGCTGCGGTTCATATGCATAAACCCACCTTTGCATGTGCAAAACTGACTCTTGGTGAGCTTTCAGAGACTACATTGAATCCTTGATCATTTACTGTTGTGGGCTTTTGGAAAGGAAGAGTTTGGTTTATTCTTTTGTTTTCTTTGAACCTTGTATATTAAATGTATACATGAAGGTAAACTGAAAGACCAGAAAAAGGAAGATGAATAGAAAAGGACTGTTTAACATTTACCTACATTACAGATAGGATCATGATAAACAAAATCAAATAAAGCTTGATTGGAATATTTTATTACTAAAGATCTTATTTTCATGATGCACTACAAGGCAACTTTTGTAAGAGATATGTGGTGGTTGTTTTAACATGTTCGTATGGATGCTTCAAAATCTTGCATATATATTTTAACTAAAGAGAACCTTGGGTAGAAAAGTTAGGATCTAGATCCATATCTGAGCTACCCCTCCGCTCCAGGGTTTGGGTTTGGTTCTTATCTCTCCTTTAAGGATGTAATTTAAAGACAAAACCATAGTTCAGTTTCCTTTTTGAGAGAGAACAAAGTTCACTTTATGAATGAAAAAAAAAATTACTTGATGATATGCAAAGTCTCATAGGTTGTTTTTTTCCTCTGACCCCTTTTTTTCCCCCCAATAATCTTCATATGAACTGACTTCAATTTTCAAGGCACTCATTAGTCAAATGAAAATAAAATGGAGACTTTTAAAAGGGGGGGGGGGGGGGGTGTGTTTGTTTTTTTTTCTAAATCAAAAGCAAACAGACTCGAGGCATAGATGTGTCTGACAGTGCTACCTACCAAAGGTTTGTACTTCTGCAAATTTTGCCCATGGTCATGCTACCTTAGCAGAGAAAGCAGTTAAATGGAACCTGTCACTTAACAGGGACCCAGTGTTGTGGATCCATGCTTTCTTGTCACATCACAGGCTAGATGTGTGTCTTTTTGCCATGCCACTAGTTTTTGAATATGAGAAAAGTAATATCATCATTTATTTTACTGTCAAAAGCCTCCTTTTGCAGGAGTTCTGTGCACAGATCTGCATAATATTGGTGAAATTGCTGGCCATAAAGCAAAACCAAAAGTGAGTCAAGAAAAGGTTTTATTTCTTGTGACAGCTGTTTGGGTCATATTTGCATTAGTGTATTATCAGAATATTTGGGGAAAGTAGATAGATTCACTAAAAACTGGACCAAAAAAACCCAAAAAAGTAGGCTCTTCTTTTCTTTTCCAGAGTTGGCACTGCTTTTATTACTGTCTGCACCACCTCAGCAAGTTCATGATAATTTGGGTCAACTATTTTTTCCTGACTATTTAGAAGTCATTTGCCATAGATTCATCAGGCTAGCCTCAGGGATACAGAGTCTTGGAAACACAATAATGTGAAAAACTGCCTTTGCTCTTTATTCTTCTTTCAGCACTTAATACCACACCTCATGGAACAACTCCACACCTCCTTTCATGTCCTTCCTATCTCTCTGGTACATCCTTCCTCTAACCAGGAGCCAGCTCATCTCCCTAATCTCCTTTTGCTAAACACCTTTCTTTTGCTTACAATACACTAAATATACAAATGGCCAAAAAGCACTCTAGATGGCCCTTTAACTTGACAAGCCACACGTCTGTAATTACGCATGAACCTCATCAGCTAACAAAATATTACCGTCATGTTCTAACACCTTCTCCTTTTCCCTTGGCTCTGGTTCCCCAACCACTTCCCTCTACCTTCCACGACAGTTTCTCTTTGCATGGCTTTAAAGGCTAACAGCATACTGAGGGAACTGTTTTCCATACTGCTAATACAGCCCGTGTGACTGTTCAGTTGTTAGTGAGTAACAACAATAATAACAATAATAATTGTGTTTGTATTCATGTTTGGCTGAATCATTAGATGCTGAATCGCTGCTGACATAACAGCTACGCAGATATATGCTGCTGCAGCAGCCAGTATTTCATGTGGAAGTTTATTTTAACCACTATCACCACCAGCACTTCTCTTTTGTTATGGGACTAGTCTGGTTTTCAACGGTAACAACCACTAATTTGCCTACTTTAAAAATAATTAAAAGGAAAAAAAAAAGGTTTTCTTTCTCTTTTCCTTTTTGTAAACTCTGTTTCATACATACTGCTTTAATAAAGGGCGTCTGCCTGGAAACTGCAGGATTCCTCCTTGGCGTTGGTTTCTGACTGAGAACAGGAGATGGAGACCCAAAACAGGAAAGTGTGTCTGAGAATTTGCAAATTTTCCCATTGGAAATACCATGTTTTACATTACATTTACACTTACACTTACACTCAATCAACAAACTGATTGTGCTTCTGTATTAATAATATGAGGGTCACAGCACAAAGTTTCGAGGACAGAGAAGCTGGAAATTAAGCAAAAACCATTTGATTCTAAACTAGGTAGCTTCCTGGGAACTTAACCGTGTCAATAGCAGTGTTCATACCTTATTGCACTGCCACTGCCTGACTAACCACAATCTGATCACACTCTTTTGCTGACAGGATCGCAAAAGCATTTCAAAGAGGAGATGCAGCACAGGCAGTGTTCCATCCAGAGTGCCTGCCTGCCCTGCATTCCTCTCCAGAATACCAAGTATCCCAGGGTGGGCATCTGTCTGCAAAGGAAGGTGTCCCCAGGTGGGTGGCTGTCACTGAAATAGCTCAGTGGAGCTCACTGACCCTGTTTCAGAAAGCTGCCGTCACACCATTACTTTGCCATTCAGTCTTGCATGTTTGTGTGTTTTTAGTAAACATTCACTTGGGGCCCAGCTGTATGCATGTGGTTTCTTTATTTGCTATGAAAAGAATAAGACCTGTCTGCTTTACTCCTGGGTGTAGCAGCAGGCTCACTTGCCCTCTGCACCCAGGACTTTTGAGGAAGCCCCGTGCCTCCCAGAGCCACATGGCACTGGGACAGTACCTAATATATATGTTGTGGCTCATTTATGCTCCCTGACTTCATCAAAAGTGACCAGAAAATGAGGGAATGAAGTTTCCTTGCTCTGCAGCCACCTTCTATAGGTAAGTCAAGAAGTTATGGGGAATATTGTCTCCCCACTTCTGTAAAAGCCAAGAACACCTTCCTTGTCTCCCTCCTGCCTGTGGTTAGAGGAGCAACACTTCCGTGGTGTTGCTCCTTCTCACCTGGCACAGCCAGAGCTGCCCATCCTGTTTCCATTGATTTCTCCAGTGGTTGCGTTAAGCAACACAATGGAGTATTTATGTGTCAGTGTTAGGAGCGGGCTGTTAAGTAAAACCCACCGTAAATAGAGCCGTTAATTCAGTTGCTGGCATGGCTCTCTGTTATCTTCTCAATACCTCCCAGAGGGTATTAGTCTTACCCTTTCGTTTGAGTTGGCAGCAGAGTTATTTTTTTGCACCTGCTGCTCTCCTCCGATAACAACACAGGTCAGCTTTGATTTGTTGGAATATAAACAAAAAAAGCAAAGCCTGGCATCTGCCTCGACAGCCGGGGCCGGTTTGACGATAGAGTTTTTCCCATTGGGTTTTGCACAAATGTGCTTTTTCAATTCTTACGTGAACTCCCTCCTGCTTCATAAACACTCCTTTGCTACAGAATAGCCTGGTGTCAGACAAGAGCTCAGTACCATTCTCTTCCATCAACAGAAACCTCAACCAGTCAAAGTAACTCCCTGTTCCAAGATTAAAGTCAGAAAAGTTGTCACACAAAATACATAAAGAAAAATCTGCTGAGACACAGTGGTTCATAAATTACCAGGAAAAAGCTGCAAATTAAGTGTAAGGAGTAAAGGAACTTTCTTGAGAGATAAAGAAAACCTGATGGACTGGGAGCTTTTGCTTTCCCATATGAACCTACGCACACTCTAACTCTTAATCTACTATTACAAAAAAAAAAAAAAAACAAAAAAAAAAAAAAAAAGAAAAAAAAAAAGAAAAAATGAGTCCATGAGAAGTAGGTACTCAGTTGGGAACAGAGCTACTTCTAAGTTCTTCTGAAAATGAAGCCTGCAGGGCTCGTCTACTGTAATAGCATCTATGGTGATGGATGAACTCCTGAAACACTGTTGTCAACTGTGGAGCAGAGAAGGAAGAGTCCACACAGACAGCAAAGGCAGTAAATAGCACAAAGCATAGAAATTAAGGAAGGAACTAGCATTGTCTCCATATTACAAATAGGAAAACTGAGGCACAGAGCTGAAATTATTCTACTTAAATCATAACAAGACAGTAGAGAAGTCAGTCCAACTCATATCTTCCAGCTCAAGCTCCATTGCTATCCATTGCATCACATTTCCAGCAAATCTTTCAACATGCAGATGAGTTAGGTTGGATGTGGTTTTTTTGAGGACAGAGAGAAGGTATTAAGTAAGGAAAGAATTCTCTATGGAAAAAAAGGACCTGTTCGGACTGAAACAAAGATTCTTCTATGCATCATGGCTATTATCTGACTAGTAGAGATTTGAATGCTAAGTTAGCTATACAATTAAATGTTCACTTGCAGTATGAAATCAAAAAAACTGGCCTTGACCTATGTATGATCCTGAAAATGAGCTAGAAAGACCTAAGTAGAGCTGGCTGAAATTCAAAATTTCTGTTCTGTGGAACTGTAGGTAGTTCAAGGGATTTTTTTTCCCTTCCTTTTTTAATTTTTTTTTTCTTTCTTCTCTTTTAATCACAGTGAAAGAAAGGAATTCTAAAAAGAAAGTTCCCTGGCAACTGGGAATCAAGTGACATGTAAAAACCTACATGCAAGTTGTGCAAGGATTAAAAGCGCAGCACAGTCTGTTATGTAGAACTGCAAAAGGCAGAAGGTGTGAAACACTGAACTCTGGTCTTACTGCAAACAGGCAGCAGTGCCACCCCAGAGCAGCTGTGCTGGAAGCAATAAACTTGCCTAAGGTGGCTGTTGTGCATGTGGACACCGGGGAGCTGCAGAGCCCAGCCACGGCAACCCTGACAGGCAGGCAGCCCCTGCGGAGTGCCACGTCTGACTCTCTCAAACACCTGCAATGTGAAGTTTGCACTCCTGTTACTCCTCTTTCACTGATCACCTCTATTCCTTCCCTTCCTCCTCTTTTATTTATTGGTGCATTTGTTGGGGTTTTTTTTTCCCCTTTTTTTCGTCTCCCTTTCGTTTTTGCCTTTTAATTCGTCTGACTGGCTGAGCTGGACAAGGAAGTTTCTTTCAATACAATCATAACCCTGTAACCAGTAAAACAGACAAAAATATCATCTTCAATTATCTATCTGTGGCACAGGAGTACCAGGTCTTACAGCAGCTGCAGAGGCTGTGGCTGATCTCTAGGGTGGAGGCTGGAGGAGTCAGAGACAGGAAAAAAAACTTGCTTCCTTCAGTTCTTTCCTTCATCTCCCTTGTGCAGGTATGTATCTCAGTCTTCAGTGTGACTGGAACATATTTCACCAACGAAACCAATACAAATGTTTTTGGACTATTTCAAACCACAGTTCTTCCCAAAAGGAGATTTATTACCATGGAATCATATCTACTTTAACAATGTTCTAGTAAGGGAGTGTTAGCAAAGATCCTTATAATAGCTATTTTCAGGTGCTGGGGATCTTTTTTTCTTTTCTTTTTATCTTTAATGATTAAATTTTCATTAGAATTTTAATACTGAAGATGTGTCTTAGCATAAGGAAGGCTGATGCCTTGGTTCTGCTGCCTCTAAGTCTGGTGTTAGGGGAAGGACAGCCGTAGGCACACCATTTCTCAGGTCATGCATGTGTTCCTGCAGAAAAACAATCTACTGCAGCACAGGGCAAAACCCATGGGCAATGGAAGTTGCAGGCAGCTCAGTGTAAGACTCTTGGCATGAACAGCCCTTCACTTGCTACAGGACAATCCTAGTCACTCATTCATACCTACTGACAAAATACACATGCATGCCAAGTTCCTATAGCTTTGCATTTTGAAGGATTAAATCGGGAGCTATACAGATTAGCAAATAAAACTGGCCGAAATTGGGGCAAATATTTGAATTCCTGTTTTAAAAGTATGGCAAGAAAGTCTGTACAGGAGATAAGAGATGTGCAAGTCTGATGAGAAGAATCTGAGGGAACTGGGGTTTTTAACCTGGAGAAAAGGAGGCTCAGGGGAGATGTTATCACTCTATAACTCTGTGAAAGGAAGTTGCAGCAAGGCGGGGGTCACTCTCTGTTCTCCGGTGACAAGTGGCAGGATGAGAGGAAATGTGCTGAAGCTGCACCAGGGAAGTTTAAACTGGATATTAGGAAACAGGCTGCGCAGGGAAGTGGCAGGGTCTCCACACCTCGAGGTATTTAAAAGACACGTAGTTATGGCACTTAGGGACTTGGTTTAGTACTAGACTCAGCAGTGGGGGGTTAATGGCTGGAACTCAGCGATCTTAGAGATCTTTTCCAGGCTAAATGATTCCATGATTCTATCTACTTAGTGCAGGGTGTTTGTGTGAGTGTTGCATATTGGAATCATCTACAGACAGACTAAGAAAATTTACTGGTTTGACTCTTATCAAAAAAAGATTTAATCATTTTAGATTTTAAAGAAGGAAAAGAAGTTTCTACCTGTTGTTATGAAGTATTACAGATCCATCATTAAAAGTCTTAGAGAAGGTAAGAATATCTGCAAGTCACTAAATGGACGAAAAGCTTCATCTATTTCATTTTGTTCATCTCACTTTTGGTAAGTCTGTAAGGATATCTTACTCATCACCTATTAATTCAGCCTTCTAAAACATTTTCATCTTCCTCTATCAGGGCAGGTGCCTGGGAATATTAAAAGTCTTTTATGTGAGTACTATATTAGATGTCACTGCAAAAGAGATGAGAACAGCACCCTTGAATGTGTCAGAATTTGACTCCCTGATAAAGCCCCTCCAATCTATGAGACAATTGCTTAACCAAGCATACTTTTAAAGTGCATCATCAAGATGTAAGTTTCTAAACTGTTGTGTAATAATAATTATATGTTACATTAAAAATCATTAAGAAAGTTTGAGGGTAATCATTATATCACAGACTTAGTCTGATTCCTGACCATAACATCTTGGGCAGTTTGACATGGATTCTTTAATTATATAACAATATAAATCAGTTACCTTCTCACTGCTAAATGAAAGGAAACCCAGAACAGTTTTAAAAACCAAAACCAATTCTTCTCATGATGGCACTAGTGATTTGGAAAATAGAATATATTTTTCCACGTAGTTGCTTAATCCTTACAGACTCATAGGGGCTCAGGAGACTATTCTGGCTACATCTGATTGTGAGCTGAGAAAATATCTCACTTGTCCTTCTTCCCTAATAGGCAGAAACTTTTATTCTATGTGTTTGCAGATAGAAGTAGAAGTGGAATTACTTTCTTTTCACCGCCACAAAGCAATTCTCTTTTATTACCCCCATCTTATTGGTCTATAACCACTGATTACCCAGCTCCAACTAGCTGTTCTGTCTACTAGTTCTCATGCTCTTTCCTATGAAGCATATTTCACAAGATCAGCAGAGGAATAGGTAATGATAACCATGTGCAATGTCAGCTTTTGGAAAGGGAGCCTTTGAGGACACTTCGTCAGAGGGAGACATGCAAAATGCCAAGTGGTAGTTGATTGCTCTGCTGGTTACATGACTCCAGGTTTACTCATTCTAACCCGTCTGTAGACCAACAACCAACCAATGTCCCAAGTATTTTAGGCATTCAGTGAGGGATTTGGTGCAAAGTGCATCCCTAGTAGAGTTTAAAGGCGCTCTCATACTAAGATTCCTGATGACTTCCACAGAAACCTAAATTTATATGAACCTAAGTTCATATACCAGCTGTGAGAACAAATCCTTCTTTCCTTAGCCTTTCAATTGGGAGTATTGCTCATGAATTTCACCATTACTGAGTTTGCAATGTACCCCTTTCTTCAAAACTTACTGAAATACTCCCTTGGTTCATCAGGGACCAAACTACATGTAAGCTGCAGAGTGTACCGAAGGCAGGGACAGTGAGAGAGAGAAGCAGTTTATGGGTCAAGATCTTGAAGCGCCCTTGAACACTGGGCTGGCTGAGCGGCTGAAGCCAGAGCGCCTTGCTGAAGATGGTGTTGAACTTCATCAGTGTTCACAAGGAACTTATTAGGAAGAAATTTCCATGATTTTATAGTTGAAATTCAATAGTAATGAAGTTGTAGGTTGAACAGAGATTTTACTTCACTAAACATCGCAAACTATGTACGCTACAAAAATAGTGTTTCTGTTCATTTCCTCATGTACAGCAAAGCCTTTATATTTGGTTCTACCACATCCTAACATTGTGTGTCATTAGGAATGACAAATGCCAAATAAGTTTGTGACCCTTTTCTTTTTATGTGCTGCTCTCTGCAGGAATGTCTAGACCTCAACAAGAATACCAGCTTCACAACTTAGGAGGAAACTGATGAGAAAGAGAGACCTGAAAGAGCACAGAAAACTCCTATAAGGAATGGGGACATTGCCCTCAAAATAAGAAGGAGTCACTCGTTTCTATCTGTATCTTGGTCTCAGCATATTGACCGATTTTTAAGGCAGACAGGTCGATCCTGTAGCACCCACTTTCCAACCTGTCTCTCTGTACAGTAGGTCATCGCTCCGATTCACAGAGATGGTATTCGCAGTATTGCAGAAGGAGCTCAGACACTTGTGTGGCCATTGAATCTGAACAGGTAAACAGCAATAGAAAGCTCTGACTGGAGACTCCGTAGAACAGATCCAGGCTACACTGCATTTAGTGAAAAGTTTTCCTGGTTTAGTCCTGAGACTAAGTTAGACATATTTATAAAGAGTGTGTAAGGGGTGAACAAGGAAGGAAAGGTAAGCACTGATTCTGGAAAGGTGTCATGGCTCATGGGCAGTTCTCGGAGTCCACTGAGTCAATAAAATCCTTAATCCTCTTCTGTGAGAATTGTACATAAATACACACTTCTTCAGCAGGTGTAGAATTCCATCTTTAAAGGGCATTTTGGTGTGAATTGCTATGGGACAGGCAACAGGCTAGCATGTCGCTCCTGTCTGAACACAGACGCACCTACAGAAATCCTTCTGTTTTTCCTCTCTAATCTCTCTTCATCTATGTCTCTGGATGACTTTTCTTTTTTAGTTTGATCTCTCTCCACTGCAATTTGCTACCTTACACCTCCCAGACAGAACAAGTACGGATCTTAACAATAAAATTCACCAGGAATGAAAAAAAATTAAGGAAGTTCAGTGGGAACCAAATTAATTTTTTCTTTGTCCAATGTTCCTATTGTCTGTTTCCACCACTGCTGAAAACCCACAACACCCTGAGTAATATGAAATTACTATGGCAATACCACAGCATATTCTCTAAGGTGACAAGAGGGTAATAATAACCCATGTTAAACAGACCACATTCTATTACCTGATCTCACCACGACTGGGGTAATATATGGTTGTCACTCTATACATTGCTGTGAAGGGCTACCTAATTTGTTTGCCGGGGCAAACAAAGCATTATTCTGGTCTGATATGAGAGCCTTTAGTACCATGACTTGGGAAAAATACACTTTTTTACCATCCTTATAGGTTTTACAAATGACACTTGGAGTAGAAAAAAGTGGAAAAACTAAATGCAAGGAAACATCTCCTAATGATAATCTCACCTCTGCACGAAGGACCAGGCTCAAAGGGGAGAAGGATGTCTGGAGGATGGCAGCTCTGAGAAAGCCTTGGGCATCCTGTATAAACCCCTGAACTGGAATTCCCAGTATATTGACTCATAATACCCCTGTTTAGCACTGCTGTTCCGGTAGACTCTGTTCAGTCCTGACATTCAAATTTCACAGCAGAGGTTGAAAAATTAGAGGAGAGTGTTGAAGCGATTAAAGGATGGAAAAGCTTAGAGTGAAACAGGTTGAGATCCTAAAGGTTTTCACTATACTCTAAGTTACTCCATGAGAGGAAACAGCCTTTGGAGCTCAGACTACCACAATTATCAAAGATCAGGTTAAGAAAGGACTTGTCCCCAGCTACACAAGGAACAAAAATTTCCCACCCAGGGGAACTTCACATTAACCTTCAAAAGACAACAAACTCAGATGGCTGTATGTAAAAACTAGAGCACATTAGACTGAAAATGAAGTAAAATATTTTTAGAGGAATGATATTTAACTGCCAGGACACTTAAAAAAGTTCTGGTGAATTTACCATCACTGGACTTCTGCATGAATATTTTCAAGACTGGAAGTTTTCTATGAGATAAGCTCTACTTCAAGTAACATAACTATGAAAAAATCTGGCAAGTCTGATGTTATTGCAACAATCACTTGGTTTTGAAAATTGCGAGGGACAGGAATTAAACTGTCATTCTGATATTTACAAGTGAAACACCTTAATCCTGTTGTTTTTCTAGTTTTAATTTCAACTGTTTTCTTTAGTTTCTGCATAAATCTGCTATATTTTCCAGTTCTGGTATTTTCTAGAGTGCAAAATATATGTCAGAAAACTGGCTTAAACTGCTACTGGCAAATTTGCTATCAAAACCAAACTTGAAGTAGCGCATTTTTTAATTTCACTAAAGTTTTCACAGATTGCAGGAAATACTGGTAAAAGATATGTTTAACACAGTGTTATGTGAGATAAGTACAAATAAAAATACTGAAAGAAAGTTTTACTTCAAGGTTCATTTCTGTCAGTATGAACTTGTTTAAGCATCTAAAGAATATGAGAGATAGGAAAGAAAGAATAGTTAGATGTACTTTAGAAGCGAACATGACCCATATTTTTTGATGAAGTAATCCAAAAGCACATTACTGATATAATTCAATAACTTTATAACAATATACAAAAGAGTTATGTGCTTAAAATGTCTCATGTGGTGAAATGCAAACATTTATCACTAAGTCCATTACACATATTTTACAAAATCAACACGACATTTATAGCAGCTTTTTTCTCTACATTCACTTCTACAATTACTTAAACAACTCTGTCTATACCTTAAGGGGCCAGTTCTGGTTCTATTCAAAGAAAATTACCATTGGAACAGAAGCAAATTAAACAAGCAAAGACACTGCGGGCCTCACGTTATATTTACCTCCCCAGTGCCTGAGCTGGGTTCTGTGCAGTGTTTTAGCTTAGATGGCACTAAGATCAGCAGAACCCCCCTCACCAAAGAACTGCCAGGAAATTGCCTTGAGGCTGAAACCAAGCCAAATTAGAGATGTACTTTAGATTTTTTGTTAAGAACACAATCACCGTCAACATCCTCATCCCTAAAAGCAACAGAAACACCATCATTGTAAAGCGTGTCCCAGTTCTGGACATAAGCACTCTCCATAGTATTGAGATAGTCCACTTTTTCACCCCTTGTCTTACTCAACAAATGACCACTCTTTTGACAAAAGCAGCAGATTTAGGACCTGGAATATTTTTAGATACACTATAATACAGAAGATCCTCAGGATCTGGCCCGACTCAAACATAAGCATAACAGAAATATTTGAACAGAAGTTACAGGTTCAAACTAGGAAACTGGAAATTGTTATTGTAACATTAAAAAGCCTTTTGATCAACTGAGCTTAGCTGCTCTTCCCAAGTGGGGAGAGGATCAGTATAGTGGCCATGAGTCCAGCAGGCAATTCTCTTTTATTTTTTTTTCCCTTTATTTTCACTGTTGTTATTTTAAAGGAAGTATATTTAAAAAAAAAAAAAATACTCCAAACAGCTTACCTCATTTAGCTGCAGATTCTGGAGTGAAAATCCTTAACTGAGGCAATGGGAAAACTGTCTACAGACCAGTAGGTTGGGTAAGCACAGGTACCAGGTTATGTCAACTAAAGACTCCCAGGAGTGAAGATAAATGGATGTGATACTAATTTTAAAACATTTTGCTGAACACTCCAGCAGCCAATAGGGGAATTCCTTAGGTCACTTCCTCTTCGTGTGATTGGAGCTGCAACGACAACAACCAAGACGAGGTTGGGAGCGTTTGCATAAGGCCAGCTCAGTCCTAGGCATTCAAAGAGAACAGGTCTAACCGGGTTACACGCGTGGCTCCAGAACAAAAGAAAAACCTGGTAATGGATGAGGGATTGATTTCTTTGTAGTTGTTTTTTTAAGACCATCCCTTTTTTTTCTTCTTCTTTTTGGAATGGAGGTTATTTCAGGTAGATAGGGAGATCTTAATTAGAATGGGGAGAAATAAAAAGCAGGAATGTCCTAAATTAAAATTAGTCTGGAAACAACATTAGGAGATGCATGGTGTGGAACAACCATGTGCTGGCAGGGAGGTGGACTGGGTGAGCCCACATGATGGGCTTAGCTCTTCTTTTGTATCTTGAGAATTCTGCAAAATGCATGACTGCTGAAGGGGGAGTTTATTCATCTTTCAGCTTCTCTGGGTATTTGAGAGAAGGTCAAAAACAAAATGAAAAAACCAGCAGTGTGTGTACATGGGGTTGAGTATGAAAGTTCAGATACACGCAGGTTGGCAGGGCAGAGAATCAACCAGATGTGTGCTCAGTCCAAAGTTTCCTTGACCATGTGTAAGTTATCCTTCCAGCCTGCAACCATGAACTTTATCAGAAAATGAGGGAAAATCAAAATATGAAACCACATCTCTTTCTCATTATTTCACTAGTCAGGAACTATTGAACTAGTTTCCTAACATGGAAACAGTTTAAAATGCAATAGCATAGAAAAGTTTTGAGCTTTCATTAATAAAACACAAGTGCTAAATAGTTTTATGCAGTGACTGTTCAGTGGTCTGTGTGAAGTTCCTTTTCTAGTCTTTGCTCATTTTTGGTCCCAAGTTTTATCATAAATCTTCCCCCTGACAGATGCTGGCAAGCGCTAGATTTACCAAGCACAGGGAGAGAATTGTCCTTCAACATCCAGAGATACTATTAATTATTAATCAAGGCTCATTGTCAATGTAGGGGAAGCATTTCACAAATATTACTTATGCTGAACCTAATTTCAAGATAAATAGTGGATCTCAGACTCGAGGAATGTCACCTTTGTTCCTGTCATCCACACCAACGCCAACTGAAAACTAAGTTGCTTTTGTTAACATAGATAAGGTGCACCTGTGCACAGATGTTGCTTGGGAAGATTACATCATTTTTCACTCAAGCTAGAGTCAAGTTCCATGGCTTCTTGCATTGATTGTCACCTATCAAAGAGAGTTGTCCCTGAGGAAGAAGGAAGACTCTAAATGTACATCTTGGAGAGCAGTGTTGTCCTGTAGTTACAACACCAAGGCTGTCACTGCAAACAGCTAGGCACCTGTCTGGAGTGCTAGCACCTATAAGATTTCTCTAAGCATTCATGTCACTGAGTCTAAGTATATTTGCATACCCGTTCAGGTCTTGGTGAGCACTTATACTAAGGCTTTCATCATCAAAATAAAATGCCTTAGCATCATAGCAGCATGAATGATCAGTACAGAGCAGGAGAACAGGAAAAAGCGAAGAGGTAGGCTGGAAAGCAATGAAGAGCACTTCCCTTGCCAGGAAGGATATCTTTAACAAGAAACTCATGTCTTACTTTGTCCGACTGAGCGAAACATGGGGGATTAAAGAGCCACACTGAAATACATCTCATCCATATGCTGCAGAAGGATCACAAGAGGATGTGACCACTGGACCTCAGCATAGACAGGGAAATGAGGATTTTCCTCCCACTAGGAAAGACATCAGCAAAAACAGAAGAAACATGTTTCACGTATGGTACTGAGAGTGGTATGTCAGTCTCTGTGTGACTGTTAGCCTTTTCTGTTTCAGCTCCTAAGGGCAGAGACAGCTCTGGGTGCTAAGGCACAGGATACCTCCAGACAGACAAAAACGCACATTGTAGCAGCAGGTCTGGACAAGGTGAAGCCAGCTTGGTCGGCACACCAGCATGCATTATTTATTATTGCGCTATTTTCAAAGGCAGGGTGCCACACAGGGTGGTGGCTCCCTAAATTTACTGCCCTACCAGGCCAACTATGCTGCCCCCATGCTCCCAAGTATGCTTATTGACACTTACATGTGGTTCAGCACAGAGAGGATTATGGGTGGCTTTCGGAGACAGGCAGACCTTTCCCTCTGCATATCCTTCTTCAGCGCTGCAGCCACAAAATTAAAATTAATTTGGTCCCCACACAATTCTAGGTGGCAGAGAAAGCATTAGAAACTTTATAACTAGGAACTAGAAGGCCACATTCACAGTATGGCAGAAGTGTCAGTGCAGAATTCCAGAATTAATTTAATTATACCCATCAAGCATCAAGGAAATTACCTAAATCTGTCTAGATCCTTAAATTGGCGTCTTTTACTATAATGTCTGACACCTGATGAAAACAGAGAACAAATGTATGGTAATTTCTACTTTTTCATTAATATTAATCTCTGCTTCATTTGTTAAATTCCAGTAGAATATCAAAAGGTGAGTATAAGAAGCTGATATGTAGGTTAGACATGTCAAACACCTTGCAAATTCAGGGTATGATATTCCTGCCTTCATTCTGCTGCAGCAAAACCAGAAGTGATTCATAAACTTTGATGTAAAATAATACAGTTTCTGTAAAAACATCACTACAGTTGCAGGACAGATACTATTTCCAATCTGTGTTCTATGTTACAGGCAAGTGCCACCTATTGCTAAAGTTGCCCATTTCTTAGGCTTACAGAACCTTGTAAATTTTCTTCACAGTTTGCCAAATTTTTGCCCTTAGCTGTTGGGCTAAACTGAAATTTTCCATCACAGACACTTGCTTTGCAACAAAATTTTGAATAATTATCATCCATAATAGTGTATGTTTTTTCCAACAAATTAAATAAGACAGGGGGAAATGCTGTTCTTTGTATTCTTAGTAAGAAATATTACTGCCTTTTCTTTGGAAAGCTCAGGAAGATTTATATTTGAAGCAAGGACTGATTAAAATGGGCTGTCAAGTTAAGGGTGCACTATGTACTATTCCAAATAAAATGCAACCAAAATTAGCCAGTTTAAAGCTCATTGACAAATCACAGAACCACAGAATTGGTCAGGCTGGAAGGGACCACAGTAGGTCATCTGGTCCACCCTTCCTGCTCAAGCAGGGTCATCCTCAAACACATTGCACAGAATTGCATCCAGATAGATCCTGAATATCTCCAATGAGGAAGACTCCATAACCTCTCTGGGCAGTCTGTTCCAGTGCTTGGTCACCTGCATGATAAAGAAGTTCTTCCTCATATTCAGGTGGAACTTTCTGTGCATCTTTGTCTCTTGTCCTCTTGCCCTCTTGCTTGGCACCACTGAGAAGAACCTGACTCCGTTCCCTTGCCACCCTTCCTTCAGATACTTACAGATACTGATAAGATTCCCTCTCAGTCTCTTCTTCAGGTTGAACAGGCCCAGCTCCCTCAGCCTTTCCTGTTAAGAGAGATGCTCCAGTCCCACAATCATCTTTGTGTCCCTACACTGGACTTGCTCCAGGAGCTCCAGTACTGAGGGGCCCAGAACTGGACACAGCACTCCAGGTGCAGCCTCACCAGGGCTGAGGAAGGGGTAGGATTGTCTCTCTCAACCTGCTGGCAATGCTCTTTCTAAGACAATCCAGGATACCATTGACCTTCTTGGCCCACAGGGCACACTGCTGGCTCATGGATGGCTTGTTGTCCACTAGGACCCCCAGGCCCTTCTCCGCAGAGCTGCTTTCCAGCAGGTCAGCCCCCATTCTGCTCTGGTGCCTGGGATTATTCAGCCCCAGGTGCAGGACCCTGCATTTGCCCTTGCTCAATTTCAGACAGTTCTCTGCCCATCTCTCCAGCCTGTCGAGGTCCTCCTGAAGGACTCCACAGCCCTCTGGGGCCTCAGCCACTCCTCCCAGCTTTGTGTCATCAGTGAACTTGCTGAGGAGGCATCTCTCCCTTCATCCAAGTCATGGATGAATAAGATAAACAATCCTGGGCCCAGTATTGAAGCCTGGGGGACACCGTCAATAACAGGCCTCCAACTAAATCTTGTGCCCTCATGACCCTCTGGGACCTGCAGTACAACCAGTTCTCAATCCACCTCATTGTCCACTGATCCAGCCTGCACTTTCTGAGTTGGCCTACAAGAATATCATGAGAGATGGTGTTGAAAGCCTTGCTGAAGCCCAGGTAGACAACATCCACTGCTGTCCCCTCCAATGAGAGTCCCCATAATGGATTCCATGCTGAAAAGCCGTACTCCCTGCAGCTTTCTTCTGCACTGAGTGTTCTCCGTTTCCTGGACTCACAGGACTTTCCTTGCAGCTAACAAAGGCCATTCCTGTGCATTCACCAAGCTGAAAAAGCAGATTTTCCAGTGGGTTCCCCATATGGCATAGCAGCTACTCTCACAACTGGCAGAGGGCTGCAGAGGGAAGCTAAAGGTTTTATTTATGGGCTTAACCCACAGGACACCCAATGCTGAAACAGCTATATTTGACCATCACTTATTCAAAAACTAGAAACTGTACACAGGAAACAGAACATTATTAACATTATTAGCATTGTGACAGGTTAGGAGGGACAGTACTTAAGACAGAGACAAGAGGGTACTCATTCAAAGAGAAGCTAGCCAATACTATGCATACAGGGAGTGGCCCTGAGCTGTATTTGCTGCACATGAATCAAACTTCAGCTGAAAACTTCTATTCATTTCCTCATGAGTTTTCTTATGGTGTTCATCCTCATGGTATTTAAGGTATTATAGTAACACATGTATTTATAATGTAAATAAACATTTAATATATGTACATTAGTGTATTACATTATATTAATGCATTAGCAGTAATATTACAGTATTAACACAAAAACATTTACTGATCTTTATGCTTCCCTAGTGGGGTGAGAAGGTAATAATTTATTGTCCCTATTTTAATGGGGAATCCTAAAAAGATCAAGACAAAAGTATTTATTAATTCAAGGTATCCATTCTGAGATGCCTAAGCACCATGTATTTAGAGCACTTAGTATTCCATAGTTATGTAAAGTACTGAAAGCACAGCTACCATTCATTCTCATTTCAGATCTTAGCACTTAGCAGGTCTGTAAATCAGACTCCTTTTCTCCCAGAAAAGAATGAAAAAATAGTTTTATTTTTTTAAAATATGAACAAATGATGGAGTCAGTCTAGAAAACACCATATGCATTTTTTTCTGCATTTTTCCAAACATATTCAATCTCAAGCAAAAGTACATTATAATTCTGCTGATTACCATGTGAATAAAGTATAAGTAAAGATAGTAGTGATGAGAAGCTTGGCAATGGTCACAAGAGAACATGAGCTTTGCAGATAATTCTATGAAGATTCAGTTTTTACACCCGGACAGCCATGTATGTTAATATTTCTTCAGCTTCTTCACACACATCCCAGTCATCAGACACTGTCTTTCTGTAAACTGAATCCCATAAACTGAAACTAATTGAGGAACGAAGCTCTTTGGTTCTGTATGCCCTCCTCAGGGAAAAGAGATGTCCTGAAAATCCAGGTATTCCTCAAAAGGAGTACTGGACAACCTGATGAACAAGGGGATAAAAGCAACCCCCCTCAAATTCCTTTCCCAGAAAGCCACCTGCCAACCAGAAAGCAGACTTAAGCACAACTTCCCCTGTTCCTGGAGAGGAGCCCTCCCTCTTCACCCTTTGGTCTCCTTTCCTCACAGCTCAGCTCAAGAGCTGGATGTTTTCTTGAAAACATTGCAGTGGTTTCTCTCATCATGGCAGTCTAAAAGTAAAGAAAAGGCAAAATCAAGTGTGCATCTGTTAATTTAAGGACTTGCAGGGGAAAAAAATTATGCAAGAATCTTCACAAGGATCACTGCAAAACTGTCCATGCTGTGAGAGAGAGATTCATGAGGAAAAGAAACATAGACATCTGCACCAAGAAAGCGAATGGGGATAATCATAAAGAACATGTGAAGTTTTCCATGGAAGATATAAGGGTAACAAATGGCTAAAATAACTGGCAGGGCAAACATTAATTTCTTACACAAACACTGAAAGAAAGAAATGCAAATCCTAGAGACAATACAGGCTTATAATTAATTATTAATTTGTTTTATTCTCCTCAGTGTGCAGGTCAAACCAACTCAATGTGACAGTGTTGCACAAACTGTTGGGAATAACCTTCTCTGAGAAATGGGGAGAGAAAGATTAATAATAATAAATAATGTCTGTGGCAAACAAAAAGATATGTAACAATGAGGAGACCATTAAATCTAGTGCCGCATCAGATATGTTTTGCTCCTGATTTGAAGGGAAAAAATTTGTAAGGAGTCAATACTACCAGTGGGTAAGAAACTATTTATAAGACTATTTTTTGTTTATGTGAACTGACAGTTCCAGGGATTTCTGTGAGATTTTGACAATGTCTGTCTAATAGCATTTTTTAGTATAGTTGGGTATATTGCTTGTTCAGGACTCCATAAAATTGAATTTATTATGAGGCTATACTGACTGTGCAATGGTCTTCTAGAGGAAAAGCTTCACAACTATGCAATAGTGGGTGTTAAACAACAAACAGGGCAAAATGACCTAATGGGTATTTTCTATCTGTTGTGGTTTGAACCTCTTAGCAAACACTTTGATGTTGTCAGAATGAAAGCAAAATCTTGAGAACATAAAGAAGGCAAACACAAAGTAATGTGCAAAGATTTAAAAAAGGAGCACAGGTATGGTGAGATAAAATTTGAGTAGGGCTCAAATACTTTTTCTGTTACATTCATAAACCAGGACGTGATAAAACCACAGGGGCCAGGAGACCCACAGTCGTTCCTGAATGTTGCACCTCCTACTCCCAAGATTGGAGAATATAGAAATAGGTATGTGCTAGGACCACAGAGATAGGAACTGGAGCACAGCTACAGAACTTAGAAGGTATCTTGTGTCATGTGGATACCCCATCGTACTACAATCACAAGAAAAGTGGGGATAAGCACTGTAAATTGCCCAGGCAAGAGCTCAGATTTATTCCTGCAATTAGCCTTATTAGTGACTGTATTTCACTATTGCATTTGATATACAGCATACATTTATATTTAAGGAAACCTACAAATGGGTAAATGGCTCCCAGCTGCCAAATGCTGATTCTTACGATGCAGTGTGTCTTATCAAATTATACTGTTCCTGGTTTAAGGGTGTTGAGCCCTCTAGGATCCTTGTAAATCTAAGTGGTTTGAACATTCCCTAACTTAACAGCTGTTCAGAGAAGAGCATTTGGGTTAAACTAATCTCCAGAAGAGACCTACAAGGAGCATGCATAGTTTCTACTATGTGCTGGGAAAGCGGGAAATTAAAAAGAAAGGACAACAGGACGCTAAAAGAAGAGATCAAGGAGACAATAAAATGGGAATGAAAAGGGATGGCAGGGCAGTTATATGAAAAAAATGAAAATTGCACACCTGTAAACAGCTGCTTTCCAGGCAGTCACCCTTGTAATCCATACAGCATGGGAAAATGAAATAGGGATGAGGAGTCAAGGGCAACCTTGGACACAAATATCCAGGTCCAGGTTTAGATCAAAAGCAGTTTGAGGACAGGATGGCACAACATATGTCCTAACTGAGAATACAGAGACAGACAAGTTGAGGTGCAAAGCATCTGACTGAGAGATTATGAATGTGATTAGTTAGGAGGAAACTATGGTAGCAGTGCTACTGCCCTGGATTGCTCAAGTAGGAATACACCCAATAGAGAACAAGCACAGCATAAATATGTGGATGATCAAGATCTTCAGTGTGAGCCGCTCACCCTCCATGACACTGAAGAGTAATAGGATTCTGTATGAGTGCATTTTCATGCATGTCTGTGTGCATGGCGGTGAGTATTGCAAGACTGAATGACTGAGGAGGGGATAAACTGAGAAACTTTTTATGCGTATATATGTCTCAGTGCGTAAGTGTGAGCCAAGTGCATTCAAAAGAGTGCATTCACATATTTGGGAAAGGTTATTAAGGAAGACTGCAAGGTTTCAGCATTTCGAGTCAAGGAATGGAGACATCTGCCATAAGGAAAAGCTGGAATAGCTTCACAGAAATGAACGAAGAGGGGGGTGGGGGGGTCTAAGAACTGCATAGGTACAAAGGACAATAAAAACCCAACCCTTCATGGTTTGAGTTAGCCTTAGGAATCATACCAGAACTGATCTTTTGAGGGCATCTCAAAGCAAGCAGCTACCTGTAAGATAGCATGAGGTGTGAACAATTCATAGGCTAACTTCCAATCTTTGTGATCATGAGAGGATTTCCTTTGCCAACATCTGAGCAGGGGAGTGAGGGTTAACCCTTGAACATAGCTATAGCAGGCAAATCTTTTCAAACCAGTTTATCCCAGCTCCACTAACTACACAATGTTCAGTGCCTGTGAGATGCAAATATCAAGTTTATGATTAACTGTGTTAAAATTCCATGGAACTGCAAGTACTTTTATTTGTTTGTAGAATGAAATTGAAACAATGCACCCTTTCCTTACTATACTTTCACTTTACTAGCAGTTAAAAGGAAATCTTTCAGTAGATATATGTGCCATGTCTTTATATGTCCCATGAGTTTTCTTCACATTCCTTAGCTGGACATACCAGTACACCATCTGCCAGGGAATATGCATATTCCATGCATGAGTGACCAGGGGAAATACTGTTCTAAGGGAGATGGGGGATAGACTAAACAAATATTTAACACTGACCTCAGAGAAAGTCAGCTGGTTCCCGCTACAAAACTTGTACCACGGAGCAAAGACTTGCTAAGCAGGACAGAAGTAAGACAGTGGCCTGGTTTTTTCCTCTGGGTTCTGTCACAGTCTTTCAACAATTTGCCTCTCCAGGTCTATCGAGTCTGTGATGGTAATGAGACTACTACTCTTCTTGAAACACATAACACTGTAAAGATGAATGTGTTCCTGTTTGTGAGGAATATGAGGACTCTACAGAGTTAACTAGGGATCCTATAAAGGAAGGTCTTGGAGATACCAGATTATTGTACCAACATTTGCCATGCTAATTAAACTTGAGGGGCACAGAAGTTCAGCCTTTATCCTTAGAGTTCTGCTGCATTAGTCTTTGAGAGGGACTGTCCCATCTGATAGCCACAATATTATCCAGATGCTTTTTACTCTGCAGAGACTTCATTTTGCTAATCCTTATATCTGGCACATTATTCCCAGATTAAATTATGTGTACATCACTTCTGCCAGGACAGGGGACAATTTAATTCAGCTCTGTGACTGTTTGTGCAGAGGAGCTGTGTCTGCCTCTTACAAACCAGGCTACTAAATCATGGAAAGGGATCATATGAACATCACAGGCACTGCAGTGAGGCACAGTGCCATGAAGCTGGCACCTCATCACCTCTGTACAGGGTTGCTGTGTAACACTGCATTAGTCAGAATTAATTACTTGATTTATTTAGAATGAAAAACCTTCTCCCAGGTTTCTCCCATGTACTTTCTGAAATGGCTTTTAGAAGCTGGCATGGTGCATCTGTGGGAGGAAGGAATGAGAAGAATTGTAGTGACTTTACTAGGATTTATTCTGTGGCTTGCAAACTGGGCTCAGTGACCCGCAGCAACACAGCCCTGAATTTCAAAGGACTGAGTCTCTCCTTGAACTGCTCCCTAACACAGCAAAAGCCTTGGAGCTGGAGTTGTGATCTTCAGGAAACTTCACCACTGGTCTCATGCCATTTAGGAAATCTTTCTGTTACATGCAGACATATTAAGGGCCACCTATGCCTGCTGCAATCACCCTGGCAGTAGGAATTGGCCCCCCAAATAGTGAAGTGAACCACTGATTAAGCAGACAGGTGGCTTTACCATGCACCTCCACACACAGATGCACATTGCAGAAATGCATCTCAAGAGCATGCCCAAAAGGAAACATCTATGGAGCTGCCAAATCTGGAGTAAAGAATGGACACAGCCTTTAAGCCAATTTCTGTACTAGGAGATTGCACCATTGCTCCCAAAATTAATTGGCTATTCTGTCATTATTGCCAATCACACAATTTAGTTACAGGTCTTGATGATTTAATCTGAATTGTGACAGGCACAATATGTGTAGATCTGAGCATTCTTGTGTATGGACAGAAAGTGTACAAAAGCATGTTCTTGGATCAAAACACAGATACACAGGAAAGTGTGATAATATGGCCAAAACTTACCCAAGAAGAAAAGGAAAGAGTGGGGGAAAGGGAAAAGCAAGGGGATGGAGGAGTTTCAACTTATGGACTGTATAGGAAATGGTTAAGTCTCTTTCTGTATTTCTTTTCTTTACCATACACTTGGATTTATTTATTTGATTGTTATGTTTATAGACGACCTCCAGTGGTCCTTAACCATTCTGTGATTTCATAGGACAGTTCAGGCTAGAAGAGACCTCATCAGGTGTCCAGTTTAACCTCCTGTTAGAACCACAGTCAGTGATCAGACCAGGTTGCAATAGGCTTTAGGGATGTTTTTGTCCCTCCAAATCAGTTCCTTGATCAATCAGGTGTATTCTGTGAATTGAAACGATTATAACTGCCATTGTAACTAGTCTATCATCTAGACTAGTTCTAAGCATTCCTCAGAATGGTACTTGTACCTCTTCCTTTACAAGACTGTTCAGTGATATATCACGTTCTGGCAACAAGTTTATCCTAGTCACCTGGCTCAGTTTTACCCTGCTCATGTTCAGCCATATACTGCAGTTATAATCTACTATCATATTCCTCTTACCATGTGACTTGATCTTCTAAACTGTACATTGTATCTCTTTTCACATCTCCAATAATGCTGTGTGTAGAGGAAGTGAGGCACCATGAAATCCACTGTCCATAAGGGTACAAGTTAAAAGACAGCAGACACCTACTTGTGTGTAATTGTGTATAGTAAAAAAATAACAGAAGCAAATTCCCCTGAAAATGATGGTCAATTATATGTGAGTCCAACCATTGTTAAATATTACCTTCAGCATTTTTCTCTGCATAGCATAGTTGCATAAAACGAACTCCATTCCCAGCACCAGGTCTAATTCCTGGAAAATCAATGGCAGTGAAGGCAGGTAAGCCATGATTTGTTCTCCCGTGGATTCATCACTCATTGAAGGACACAATGATAAAGAAATTATATTAGAACTTGCAGAAACATCAGCACTCTTGCTATTCCAAACACTCATCATATTAATGCTGTAACATATGTACTTATTGTGAGTTTCTAATGACATAATTCTTCAATAAATGTGTTTTGTTTACAGCAATAAGAAACACAGGATGTGTGTGTTAGTATCCTAGCATAAAATATTTTTGTGTGCAAGTTCTAAGTCAGGAATGTAATCTTCCTATGTGCTGTCATTGAATTCTTATTATTAAAATAATGAAAAAGATGAGGCAACAAGGGAAGAGAGACCAGCAATGATCTACTAAGCACTATTTGGTAACTATTAATATGATTTGAGATGAAAGGTGAAAGCCATAATCTGTGTATAAAACAAAGACCACATTTTAGAATCACCATCCAGAACAGATTTCTTTCATTTAGAAATGAGAATTAATATTATGCATGTAATTTTGACTGAAATTTGTATGAATAGAAGTGGCGGTTTGCAATATTTGGAAGTGAATTAAAGCTATAAACTATACCATGTTCTTGTGTAGAGAGGCTAGAGCTGATAGGAAGCTTTATACTGAGACTGAATTTTTCCAGTGGAAAATATTTGCTGTTCATTTCTGACAGAGTGCACAGTAACAGCCAAGCGAGCAGATTCGAGAATTCACCTTCACTGGACTTTTTAAATGCCCTGTTAACATCGACTCGCATTCAGTCATGGATTTCACAACCTGATCGACTGGGAGCAGAGGAAGAAGCCCTAAGAGCACAGTAATGCTCTGATGATACTCAGTTCAGCCCTGTGGCAGCTGAACTCTTCAGTGCTGCATTTGCCTATTTAAAATCTGCTTCTTTTAACTAATATTCCATTGGTGTCACTGCAAATAGCTACATCACCTGGCATTTTTCAAATTGTTTCAATTGCAAATTTTATAGACAGATGAGTCCCTTGAAGAGAGCTATGAAAATAACAAATCTCTTATACAAAAGGACAATGACTCAGGTGACTCACTCCCTGCATAGAGGATGCAAAATGAAAGGGCAAGCCCTTGAATAAGAACTGACTGAGACCTGAGTGAGACCAGTTCCTGGGATAATTAGCTGAAGTCTTTTCATTTATACATTAATGAACCAGAAGATCAAAGACTTTGGCTAGGCCTGTAACCACGACTGCAACATTGCCTTGCTATGCAATAATGAACTCATTATTAGCTGCTTTCATAAATTACATGTGGTAGACTACTTTATTTTTAATACTGTACATAAAGCACAAAAACAACTACAATGTTATTTTAGAAAATTTTAATTGCTAAGCATGCACTTTCATGTAATAAGCACATTCTTACTTTCAACTGATTGCTGGTACCAGTTCTGTCCTTCCACTGGAAGTTTCCTGACAGGTGGCAAACCTTTTCTTACCATGTGGAAGAAAGGGGAAATAAGTGACCAAATGACCAAAATGGACTTGAAGTATGTTGAGTCACTTAAGAAAAATCTGAAAAATCTACCTCACAGGTCGGAAAAACAGATCAACATGCTAAGATTACGTAAGATTGAGAAAAATAAATATCCTAGCACTCAATCTCACACCACCTTTTTTTGTGCCAGTGTGTTTCTGCCATTTATCATATTAGGGACAGATATGCCTGGATCCATCATTGCAGAGTTGATGTTTAGTTTGAATGATTGTGGATTTAGGACGCTGGGGTTGATCTTAATAAATGTGGAGTGTGTTTCTCTTACTGCTGTAGACTTTCTGCAATACTATAAGCGAGTTAGATGGTATTTATCTTTCAGGTCCAGAGCTGTAAAACATTGTTTCATTTTATGCAGCTACTGGGAGAATGAATGTAAAAATGTTCACAATCTACAGTTGAGAAAAGCTTACAAATACACATCTGATTGAAACTCCCAGATAAAATTGCAGCAGTTCATGAAGGAAGTTGTTGACTGTTACTGTTACTGTTGGCACTAAGACATGATACGGAGAAAAGCCTTGTCACAAATGGACAAGTTATTACGTGGGCATGTTAGTATATGCTCTCTTTCAAAATGGCATAAGAAAGAAAGGTATTTTATCTGTTGGCAAAGTTTCTGATGCAAAAAAGATATATTCACAGTTATTTATGACCCACTCAGAAGATCTGACACTGCTGAGAAGTTTAAGCTTAGGCATTAAGCCATCCAGTTGCTACAGCAACACAAAGCAATTATTCACTGCTCTGGGACATGGGGTAACCTGACACATTGATTGCCATCCACCCCCCCACACACCCTCCTGCCCCCTAAATTTTTTTATTTAATGATTTACCTTCACGGTGATGTCCGGATGATTCACAACTCAGATGAAAATAAGGGTGAGTGAAATCCCAGCATCGAACAGTTTATTCAAAAACTCTTTTTGCCTGGAAATTATCCACAAGGTAACATTTTTCCATGTGCTTCATTAATTTGAATTGCTCTGCAAACTTTTGTCAACCCCCACAGTTCTCACCGAGTATTCACCAAAGCTTTTGTTTTCAGCATGACTATTCATAATGTCTTATTCATCCTGTGACCTCAGTAGCATGTTATGGTTGTTTTTCTCCCTAACTGGATGACTTGAGAACCCACAAAGAACTAAGGAGGCTGCAGGAACACTTCCACTGTAAATACTCGTGCATGTCAGAGCATGTCATTGCAGAGGTGCAGCTAGATGGATGTTTATGGCTTGTCCCTGTTTCACAAACACTATAGTAAACAAAATGGCAAAGACCAGCAAGTACAGTCCCAGGTTATTATTAAACTATACGTTCCCAAACTTCAAAGTTCCCTTGAGAAAGACACGGAGAAACTCATCATTGTTTCACTAATATGCAGGATCTATACAATGCAGTTTTCTTGGCTCTTCTTATGTCCTAGAGAGAAAAAGGGATGTGGCTGAGAGACTTTCAACTAGATGCATTTCCCCAGGAAATGCTCACAGCCTCTGCAAGGGACATGTCAGCCAAAGGAGCTGCAATGTCATGGTGGGTGCCAAGGGGCACTGTCACTGCCAGTGCCAGTGCTGCAGAGTGCCTCATACACTCCCTCTGAAAATCTTTCAGGAGGATTTCAGTGGTGGATGAGACTTTGGTCTAGACACTGAACTCTTTTTGGTAAACAGAGGTTACTATAGTGCCTGTGAAAAACAAAAGAGCAAGAAAAGGGACTCCTAACACCCAAACCTAAATGCAGGGGGCAAACTCAGAAGGCACCTGCCACCAGGTTCAAGGACATCAGAGAGTGCCAGCCCAGCGATCGACACCACAGCTCCACGCCAGGAGCAGCGCCCATCTGAGCTGCATAGCTGCAGGCTTTCTGGAAAGCGCAGTCTTCTTTTGTCGTTTCAGTTCTGATAAGCTCTGAATCGCAGCAGTTCCTCGGTAACCTTTGGGAGGCAGAGTCCTCTCCTTCTTCAGATAGTCCTGCTTTACTCCACTCCAGCACTAGCTTTTGTAGCCTAAGTTCACAGTTGAGATAGAACTAAGACGTTAGATTAACCTACCACTCTCTTTGGCAGTGCAAGACTATCTTCATTATATTTTGTGAGTCTATGAAACATCAAAAGCAGTTTCCCCTTTTAACTTTTAGCCCATTAACTATTGCTGGTGCTACTGCTAAACATCTGGAGTCCAAATTGCTCCAGCCCAGCAATGGAGTTATGCTTCCACTGCCCCCAGTTGGCTGGTGTAGGGAGGAGGCAGGATATCTAGACCTGTCCCAGATCTTGATACTACCTTTTCTTGTGCCTGCCCATGCCTGAGATTGGTAAATGAGAAAGATATTAATTCCTTTTGTCTCAATACAAAGCTTGCTGTCACTTTGAGTGCTAGTTTATCTCTCTCCACCTGTAATTAAAATGTCTAGGGAAGGGCAGCACAATCTTAAACTGTTTGCCTGTCTTGAGATTAAAACACTTTTTGTTGGATTAACTCTTCTGCACACACACTTTACAATTTGCATTCCTGTATCACAAACAACTATTTCCCCCAGCCCTATTGTTCCATCAGAATTGTGATTGTTTCTAAATCGATGTTCACACTGACCAGTCAACAGTCAACTTGTCCTCTGGAAAAAATCTTTCCCAGAGGCATGTAAATCAAGCAACTCTAAACAGGAAAGAAGGAATACATTTAGCCACAAATACTACAAAATTTTTTTCTCTTGGGTAGTGGATCAAATGAGAGCTTAAATTCTTCTAATGATTTTCCTTCTCCTGTAAGTGCCTTCTACTATTAATGTAGCAGGAGAGTGAAGATGAGAAGAACACTCCTAGGAATTGTTTTAAAAATGAGGACAAACTTTTAGGTAGAAAAAGACCAAACTTAAACAGACTTTTCAATCCATACTAACAAACAGATCTTGAGCCATAACATTTACTGTCATTAATCCTTGAAGTATTTGGCACAAACACATGCAATGGCTCTACCACTATAATCACAACCATGGAAGTATATTTTTGCCCCTTTTTGCTTTAAGAGAGGATCTATCCATGGAGGTTATAGCATATAGGCATTTGAAAAACCAGGACATAGAGACCTTACCACAGATCACATGACCCAATCCATCACTAAAACGTCAAGGAAAATTAGTGTCAGAATGAGTCTCAAGGTCTGTGCAATTGGTCACCATTCCTGCTAATGGACAGTCTGTGAAGAAGCTATTTCTAGGACTCAGCTGCTTGACAGCGAGCAAAGTGTAATATTTTTTGCTATTAAAATTAAATATCCACAATTGCACATAAATAAGGCAAACAGGTCATGAAAAAACAGGTAAGCTTATTAAAAAACAAAAAGGAAATTAAAATTATTCGTGGCTGAAAAATTTTTTTTCTTCCACTAAAGGTTAGGGAAAAAAGGAAAGAAGTTGAAAGGAATTTTAGTTCACCCTTCTAACAAATATCATAGCTGTTTTTGAAGTAGCTCTTGACCTATGGTTGGAAGGACATATGTGAAGAGCAACCTTCAACAGGAGAGAATAGGACTCAATAGTTACAACTCTTTGGTTTGTTACAGTCATCTGGTCTCACCAGGGTTTTCTTTAATAATTTTAACTCTCTTTTAAATCTTCTGTTTTTACAGAGTCCTTAAAATGCATTATAGAGTTTCAAGCTAAAGCCCAGGCATACCTGTTCAACAGTGACTCACTGTGCAGCTTAGGCAAGTGTCTGTCTTATTTCATGAAGAGGTGAATGTGTGTGTGTGTGTGTGTGTGTGTGTGTGTGTGTGTGCGCGCGTGTGTGTGTGATAGTTCTCACTCATAAAACACTTCAAGAACATCCTATGAAAAGGCATAGCTCTGTCACTGCAGTCTCTTACCTGCCTTCTTCCTAGCCCAGTAACATCATAACAGCAAAGCACAAAAGTCCTACAGAAAAGCAAGTCCTGCTGCTCACCATGTATTTATATCAGATGTTGGGACCCCTACTCATCCCTTCCTGACACTGGTTTAATCACTGAGTCATGTAGTAAGTGTATCTCCTGAGCAAGACCAATAATGCACCGGCACTGGGGAGTGGGAGGTAGAGTGGGAGCTGACAGCAGGCTAAATATGTGAAGAGCGAGATAGAAATAAAAGGAAGGTCCTACAGCAAAATATATACTCAATTATTTCAGGTGTTTTCAATAGAGCATCCACGAGAAAGGCAGAGGTGAGGGCTGCAGAGGGCTGTGAGCGGGTTGAGGATTCTGATGGCTGAAGGACAGGACTGCAGCTGGCACTGTAGTGTCCACTAAGTATCCAGTGACTGGAGGTTTGTAAGGTCCCAGTAACATTCACTGTGGTTCAGTGCATCTACTATTCTGCATGGTATCACTCCATACATCAAAAGTGATAAAGTCATAGGACATTGTGTTAACTTTTTATATTTTTCAGAGCTTTTAGAAGACATAAAGTTCCCTTTCCAAAATCCTTTCCTGCTGTCTTCCTGGTACTAGAAATAGTGGAAGTTACAAGAACTCCTTGATGACCTGCCCTGGGTGACCCAAAGTGCCTTGGTTCTGGCTGATGCAAGATCAGCCCACAGCAGGGAACAAACAACCCAGTGACAAGGTAAGTGCAGCAAGTGCTCTGGAAAACATCCACTGCAGACACTGCAAAATCAGTATTGTTTCCTGCTTGACTCAGCCTTTGTTTTTAATTTGGTATGTCATCCACTTGTTTACACTGATACAGTCCTAGTCTGGAGAAACCAATAAGTGATTTCCAAAGAGCTAACACGTTCCATCACAGGTCATAATCTCACACTTGATGGATACACCATGGCCTCTAAGAGTCATGCTGGTGTGTGGAACTGCTCATTTCTTGGTTTGCTTGTCCCAGACAGTGCCATAAAGTGAATGTGTATGGTGGTAGCAAAGCATTGGGCTGTACTGACACATTGTGATTGGACTCCGCTGCAATACCACAGTTTCATAATGCAGAAAGTTTTGAAGAATCAAACAGACCCCAAACATCCTGTAAAGCAGCCATGCACAGCCAAGGTCAGACCTGTGAAAGCAGAGCTGGCCAGAGAGAGTGACCCAGTGCGATGCATCCAGGTACACAGAGTGGGTAGAGACAGACAAAGGGATACAGAGGGCTGGGTACGGAGATACAGCTATGTATTACTTGGTAGGAAAAACAACCTCAGGACAAGGGAAGGAGCACCATCTGGTGGAAAACAGGTCAAAATTAAAAGCAGCGATTCTCCTGACCTTTTGTTTATCATCACCTGGCAAAGAACAAAGGAATTGCTACTGCCTTTAACTCACTTTGCACAATTCTGGGAATCCCTGAATCACTCTTGACAGAAGATCAGATCTGTCTCACTTGATGTATGTAATCTGTGCAGCTCAACACATAAGATAAAAATGTGAGTCTGGGGAAACTTGAAGTTTTAGGATGGTTTTGATTTAAATTCTTGAGCAGAATCAGATCCAGGTATGACACGCTTCAAAAAGATTTTACTCCTAAAAATCCAAATTATCTAGATTCAACCTGTAGCAATTCTATACCAGCCCATACACATTCAGTATTTCCCCTGAAAATAATGCATCCTTGGGACTCCGTCTTTATACATTTTTAAGCATTATACCTCTCTCAAGTCAGAGGAGTCCCCCATCTTCATTTATTAAAGCTCTGAATTTCTTGAAAAGAGGGATGTCAGAGGGAACAGCACTAGAAGTAATGAGACCAAGAAATCTTGGTTGGCTGTAAATGTGAATCTTTTGGCCGTTCCCAAATCCCATGTGGGCTGTGCCTCAGAGATTCCTGTAGCAGCACCGATAACTATAGGTATGGCTTGTCTGTATTCTCTCCTGTCTAGCAGGTGTTGCAGCACTAGATGTTGTCTTTTAACGACAGACCTGAAGGCTCTTCTCCTTTTCCTCATTTGTCTGTTTCCATTGAACCTGTGATGCCCTTGGGACTCTTAGTCATGTGTCAGATATAGTTAAACTGGCCAATGGCTGAAAAATATCCAAGGAGACAGACAGGAAAGATGCACATGAACTTACACATGCAAACTTTCTTAGGAAACAAGACTGCAAAGAGAAGAAGCCAGATGTGAGCCATGAGCTCATCTGGTTGTTTTGCAATGAATGAATCTCAGTCTAGTGATTGCAGAGTATTTCTGCAAGAGTATTGAACACAGCAGCAGAAAGATGCCAAGCACCTGAGACTATTTCATAAACAATTCAGCAGACTTAAGCTGATGAGTTAGAACTCAGGTCAATTCCAATGTTTCTGTAATTTGAAAAAGAGAACACATCTAGCAGTAGTTTCAGATTTTAATATTGAGTTTCCAAACACTATTTAATATTTCTACAGTAGGGAAGATCCAAGGAACACCTGAAAAGAAACTCAAAAAATCAGCAGCTTTGAAAATTAGAAGAAGACTGTACCAAGTCTTTTAAATTGTTTCTTCATATGGGGTCATTTTCCTTTCCTCACTTTGATTTTCACATTATTTAGCTGTCTGGTACTCTGTGAAAGTGCTGCTCAGCAGTAATGAAAGCATCCCTGTATTATCAAACCTATTTCCAGCCAAATCCAAACATAGCCCCATGCTAGCTACTCAGATGAAAGTTAACTCTAGCCCTGCCAAAATCATTGCTCTTTCAGGTGTAATTGAATGTTAAAAGGACAGTATTTAGTCAAATACAAAGTTTATGAATATTGTCTTTGGTAAAAGGACTGATGGTGCTACATATTATTGAATTTGCTCATAAATGTTAATGGTATCCAACATTGCATATCCAATATCAAATGTATTTGTAGCTATAGTCACCAAAATGGCATTGAGAAATAAACATATTTCTCCGTGCTATCTATTTCACCGTCTCACCTTTGCTGTTTACCATGTTGGGAACCACTTGCACAATAATAGCAATTGCACAAGGAAACAAACATCTGTGTGTTTTCACAGTTCTGACAACAGACATCTGCAGTCTTTTAAAATCCACCGTCTAATTCATTCTAGGGATACTTGTGTATTCACTGACAAATGAAGACTTCTGTTGGGGGGTTTTTTAATGGCAAATTATTAAAAATGATTGGATGGATGGAGTAGGTGGAGTATTCTCTTACCTGGATTATAGTCTTGGACTTCTGTTGCTCTAAGAAACTGTGTATCCATCCTGCCATTGCCACACAGCTTCACATATTTGAACCAGGCAGAATTTGACATTATCTGATTTGGCCAATAATGTCATTTCATGTATTACTATTTTGAAGTTGATACATTTTCACAAAATATTTCAATTTTTGACAAAAGGGAATTATCTGGTGGGAAAAAAATGCTGCCCTGGCAGATTGCTCACCAGCATTGCATTTCAGTACCTATGAAAAAATGCAATTACTAGTACCTGAAAAAAAAATTCCTGACCTCTGCCTAGGAACTTGTATCTTGTGTCTCAAGAAGGCATCATAAAGAGGATGGTTAAGCCATGAGCTGCTTTCCTCACTGACAGCTCTGGCCCACTGGGGAAGGCAGTATGCACAGCCCCTACACCTGCCCATGCAGCCTGCACTGCATCTGACAAGCAGTAACTGCATATTCCAAGGAGAAATTTTCTGACGTAATAGTGAACTCAGACCTGGAGCCAGTGCTAAGAGAAGAAAGATTTTGGCTCATTCTTTGACTCTGTTTCCTCAGTCCAGCCTGCTCCTTGTTTCAGCCTGGGACCCGTGTCTGCCTGAGTACATTTAATGTATGTATGTGTCCTAACATTCTTCTTTTTTCATTATTTTAATTTTTTTAATAGAAATAGAATTTAAACAAAAAAACCCACCATTTTCCAGTCTGCAGTCAAACAAAAAGTGTTCATAAGTTAAAGATAACTACTTTGTGGTTTAAAACTACAAAGACTGAGATTGTATGTAATGTTGTTATGCTTTAGATGAATACAAGCTACTTGTTAATTATGTTCTTTATTGAAAATTCTCTGCCTGAAGTGAGTTTGGGGTTTCTCAGTGCCACAAGATTTATAATGCCTTCATCCTTGATCATGCTCTTATTCTTCTGCTTGTTGTTTCAGATCTTTTTTTCCCCTAAGGAGCAAATAAGAGGAATTTTTGCAAAATGAGTCTCTATATTTCACGTAAGGCTAAGGCTACTGCAGGGCATCAGTTGATGCCATTTCTAGATAATTCATTAAGATGCAGGACAAGTTTCAGATCAGAGTTCCATTTTGTCAAGTACTTTTGTGAATGTATCAGCAGATAGGTAGGTAGGATAGATAGACAGACAGATAGATAAACTGTGGACAGAATTTTAATGGAAGCATATACAAACTCTTGGAGCTCTAGAACACTTAAAAACATCCTGAATGAGCAGAAAGGAGGATTTGTCATAGTTCTTCTCTTTATTTTATCCTTGTTCTATACGTAATTCTAAACAGGACTTCTGAGCAAATTGAACTATCCAAACCTGCTTTCTGTTGAGGTTTCTGAACATATTCTCCTCTGAAAATTTTAGGCTATGGATGGTTATGGATGGTTTATGGCTATGGATGGTATCATGTAAAGAATAATATTGCAATGACAGATGAACCAGATGATACCTGCCTTCCTATACTTAATCAGGTATATATCTTAAAGGACTTGGTTGATATTAATAGAAATCACACTCTAAAATTTAACTCATCATGTGCCTAGCTGAAGGAGGACTGTGGTCAGACTATGCACTAGAGACATTTTCTAGGCACAGTTTTCAAATAAAGGGATTGTTGCTGTTTGAAAACTGAAATGCCTCTTAAAAGTTCATAAAATGCTGAAGATGCGTTTCAAAAGGTAAAGTCCACAGCTTTATATGAAAAAAAAATAACACAAAGAATAATATTAACTACTGACTAAAAAACGAAGCCTGAGTGGTCCTTATGACTGTAAACCTTACATTATTGATCATTGCAAAAACACTATCTGATAACATTCTCATATGCTCTGCCTAATCTATAGGACAGCTAATGCTGGTGTAATGCAGACTCTTGGTGATCCCAAAGGACAAATTGAAGGTTTGAAAAGACCATTCCAGACCCCAAGAGTAAAAGTGTACGAACACACTTTCCTCCTTTTCTAGGTGTTTGGCACACATGCAGGCAGGATGGCCCCTCCCCCTGGTTCCCTGCCTCTGCCCTTACAGGGCACCTCCCTGGCAGCTCTTCCCTGACAGAAATGTACAGACACATATTAGAGCAAATGTTCTCAAAACATGACAGCTGATTACTATCTAACTTGGCCTTGGTACAGCCTGAGCATGTTAAGACCTGACAGTATTTCAGAGTTGTAAAAGGAATTCGGTGTGCAGCGAGGACATGCCTTCTAAACTTCACTAAAAATTGGTTTGGGAGAGAGCTGCGAGCCAGCATGACAGAATATTAATGGCTGGTAATAGGAGGAGTATAGCATGTTGTAATCCTAGCTGAGCTGATATGAAAAGAAAGACATGGCAATTGTTGCAGAAACTAACATCATACTTGCCTGCTCCCAGTTCAGCTCCCTGGCTCCCTGGCTGACCTTTGACTGTCATTTATCTATTCAGGAAAGTGGACAAGAATTAGTTATGTGTGTGAAGTTGATATGTATATCCTAAAACATGTAAAGTCTTCAATTCAGTGCTCTCATGTAGCCTTAAATCACTACAGCCTAATCCTCAATAATAAAATGATGATATTTAGCTTTCTTTTAGTGAGGATAATTTATCCTAGCCTATCTTTCTTTCTATCTTCTGTCAAACTTTTGCAGAGCTCTTATCATATACTCCTGTGTTCTGATCCTTTCAGAATGTGAGGAGAATGAGGAAGTTCAAGTGTAAATCCTTTGTAATGATAAAAGGAAAGCCAAATGCCCTTTTTCCAGTGTCTCTTCACTGCCCACCCAGACCATGTGTATATATTTTTTGGTATGTGTGAAGGGTTAAGGATTGCTCTGCATGCACAACAATGTGCCGTTTATCTGCTAATCCTTCATGCTTAATCCCTGAAATGTTAAAAGCATTGTTTGAACCGACAATATTGTCAGCATTAAGCTTTCTGTACTGCCCAACATTCCTGAGAAACAGGAGACACAGAAAGTTTCATTTCTTTCTGGAAGCTGTCTAGTTAAGGTTCAATTTCAGCTGGCTGCTGGACCAATAGCTTACAAAGTCATTGGGTGGAGAAATTCAACAAAATGGAATACTGAAACAGCATTAAATGACCTTTCCAAATAGTGATGGACACCCACTATGCTTCTGTACAGCACGAACTACTGTAACTCCTATTTTCAGGTTTACACTAAAATCAAAGGTCAAACGTGTGTGTTTCTACAAAGAAATGTATGGCAGGACCAGAAGTGAAGCCCAGGTGTCCTTGTTGCTAGCCACTCTCTGTGGTCCCCAGGCTGTACTTTGAGCTGTTCTTCACTGTGTCCCACAGGAAATATGCAGCCCACTGAGCTTCGTGACCATGGTTTGAAAGGACTTTTGAAACAACACTTTCTACCAAGAAACTAGTGTGCAATATTAAAGGTATACTGGTTGAGAAAGAAGCAAGTCTTCCAGTGAAAAGAGGCCTACCTATCTGACCTACCATCTAGACAGCCTAATTTGGGCACAACCATCGCTCTTTTCCTGTTTTATACTCCAGCTGAGTTTCAATCAGGATCAGTGAACTTTTTACCCTTCGATGTTGTACCAGGGAAGGTGAAAAAAAATTATTGAAATCCAAGTAGTTACTTGGAGAACATGGGACCTTGCAGGATTCCATGGTTCTCAAAATCCAGTGTCTGAACTAAGGCTATCATGAGTATTTCCACTCTCTGCTTCTTGTGCCTCAAGTCAGAAACATCTCATGAGGTTTGATGAATTTGAAGAGAAAAGCACAAGAGAAACTTTGTACTTGTAAGCGAGAACTTGTGTTTCTCATACATGGACACAGAGGAAGAGGCTATTTAACTGAAACTGTGTACAGGTTTGTGGTTGAGACACGTTTTTCTTTCTGGTCACTAAAACATATGAGGCTGCTTTTGCAGGCAGTAGAAAAGACATGCAAAGGTGTGTAGCAACTAAGAGGTTACTTTTCTTCTCCTTTGAGTTTCAAGAATTTTGAAACAGGCTCAAACATTTTCTGAAGTTTCATCTTTCATTGAATCGCTTAATCCCTCAATCCTCCAAGCTTGGCACCATTTCTCATTCGTGTTTATACCTTAAGCTCAAGTTTCTCACTTGAGAACTGTATTGGCCTATTGTTTAAACCTGAGGCTGAGTGATGGTGCATCTGGTAGTTTCCTTAGAGATTTTCCAGTTGCTTCTCATGACTTGGGGTGTGTGGGGAGGGGGGAGTGATGTTGCTTGTTCAGGGAGGATGCACATGAACACTGCATGAGGCTGATCACATCCATAGGAGCTCATTTTAGCTTTGCATGTTTTGTCACTGGGCCTGAATGCTCATGAGATAATATCAAAAGTAGTCACAGAAAGCAAAGGATCTGATGCTGAAAGATCAGCACCTGAGATTGTCCTCAGTCCCTGTGGGCTAGATGATCCCTACATTTTATGTAGATAGTACTCATGGTGGCAGGCAAATCCCCTCCCAGCCTGCCTCACCTTCCCAGGTGCCCTTATGCCGTGGGTATGAGGCACTGGAACTTGAGTGCTGGGCAAATCACACCTGGATGAAGGCCCATCCAGGTGAGAGGGGCTGCCCTAGGGTGAGTCAGCCCACCCCCCACAGCATGACTGCCTCAGTTAAGAAAAGAAAAAAGGGTAGATTTCATCACTGACTCCTTTCAGAGAGGAAAAAGGGCCTGAAATGCTGACCAGACAACCCATGAGGAAGTCTGCTGCCTCCCTGGGGTCCAGGCAAGAGATGTTATGAAGAGACTCTCCAGTCTGTTACGGCCCTCTGGTTATTATCCACTACTGGTACTTCAAGTGGGTGGCAATGAAGTCCCAACAAGAAGTCTGAGGTCAGTCAAGAGGGACTTCAGGGCCTTAGGCTGACTGGTTGAAGGATCTGGAGCACAGTGTTCTCCTCTAGCCTGCCAATTGCAGGGAATGATGGAGGTAGAAACAGGAAAATCATACAGATGGATACAGCTTCATCTGGCTCCAAGCCTGATGTTACCAGCAGAATTTCGGGGGTTTTGATCACAGGTCAGTTTATGTGACACCAAGCTTTCCAGCAACAGACAGGGGAAAAAAGGATCTTTGCTTGGGAGTTAGCAGGTAAGCCAGATTTGAAGAGGGAAGGAAATAAAACTGGGATCACTAGAGATAAGCCTGGCAGCACTACACCACAATTTCTGCTGGCTATACTTTCCAGGCACCCAAATGTCAGGTTGCAAGCATGCTGCCTAGCCCCACTAGGACCCAGAGTCATCCTGACTCATTCACCATGCTGGAGCCATCCAAACCCACCAATGTCTCCACAACTTGCCTAGCAGAGAGGGCTTGAGCCAAGCCTGCCACAGGGAAAACTGGCCCTCAGTCCAGGATTTGACACTCAAATTCTCCCTCCACTTAAAAACCCACATCTTTTGTTGCTTATTAGATGGGCATGCTGTTGGCTGGTATTCCTTTAATTAGTCTAATTGACAGAATTTCACATTGCATGGACTAATTCATTAAGCTGCAACAATTCACTGAGCCAAAGCATGAGGAGGATTGCTTTTACAGCCCTATGGTTGTACCATCATGGAATGGTTTGGTTTGGAAGGGACCTTAAAGACCATCTAGTTTCACACCCACCCAGCCACCCCCTGCCCCAGGCAGGAACACCTTCCAATAGACAACACCTTCCCACCAGACTGCTCAGGGGCCCATCCCACCTGGCTTTGAACACTTCCAGGGATGAAGGCACTGACTTTAAAAAAAAGGGGGACTCCAGCTTACAAAGCTACAAAATCTGAAGAAAGGGATAGCTTTGTTCAGACTTATCTATAGCCCCATTTTCATGAAGTAAGCCCTTCTAGGCTCCTGTGAGTAGGAACAAAAAACTTGGCCTTAACTTAAGAAGATACATACAGATTCATTAAACCAAGAAACCTATTGTGTGTATACAAATCTTTAAGTCAATCTTTCATATTGTCCCTCGGTTTTTTAAATAGAGAAGTTAAGTTTCAGGGAGCACCAAATGATGAAAAACATCAAACACATACAGATGATCATTCCCAGGTCAGAATAAATTTGAGATTCTTTACCTCTGGATCCTTGCTTTACTTGCTTTTACTCAAGATCCTTACTTTCATGTAGGGGTTGTAGTGAGATGGGTGTTGGTCTCCTCTCCCAAGCAACAAGAAACAAGGTGACAGGAAACAGCCTCAAGTTGCACCATGTGAGGTTCAGATTGAACACTAGGAACAATTTCTTCACTGACTGTCAAGAATTGGAACAGGCTGCCCAGGTATGTGGTTGCATCACCACCCCTGGAGGTACTTATAAAACCTGTAGATGTGGTGTTTAGGGACATGAGTTAGTGCTGGACTTGGCAGTGCTGGGTTAACAGTTGGACTCAATGGTATTAGAGGTCTTTTCCAATCTAAACAATTCTGTGATCTCCTGTGTAGGCAGACTTTTCATGGCCATCCAGTCTTCCCAGAGAAATAGGCACTTTTATTTTGCCTTTTTTATGGGCCTTGTAAATTAAGAGATGAAAGGTATTTTTAAAGAGTGATAATTTTTATAGCACTAAATTATCTCTTCTACTGTGTTCTAACCCTTAAGATGTGTCATATTGATCAATCCTATTGTTTCCTAACTCCTCTGAGCTTAGTCTGGAGGGGAATTCCCATCATATTTCAAAGGTGAAAGACACACCCTTGATTTTTCTTCCCTTTAAAAAAAAAAATAACAGAAGGTTGTTTATGGTGACATGGGGAAAATGGCTCTCACTCTAGCTAAAACTGGGAGGTGGCTAATGCAGTTACAAGAACGGGACCTAAAAGTAGAACCATTTCAGCATCCCACTAAACTGGATTTTGAGTTTAGAGACCAATGTCTGTGGGAAGTCTATGGCCCTGCTTCCTTTCTATCAAGCAGAAGGCAAGAGAGAAAACAAGTTCTCCCAAAATGCAGTAAATCCAATTTCTTGAGTTAAAAAAAATACACAAAGGCTTTTTGGTGCCAAAGTGAATCCAGCAAAGCAGCCTTTTCTGTAGAGAAGGCAAAACCATGCAGCTGGGCTGGCTGGCAAACCAAAGTTTCCTTTCCAATCCATCTCCAACTACAAATGTAAGGAGCTGTTACCAGACAAACTCAAGGAGCTCAAGCTCTGCCTGTTCTTCATCATCAAGGCTCTAGTCAGGCACTGTTTTTTTCTCAGTATTTCTTTCTGTCACCAGTTTTAATTCTAATACTAAAAACATTCAACACTGGCTTCTCACAAAAGCTTTTTAGAGAAGAAAATAATCAGCCTGCAAATCTTTAACATAAAGTGATCATCCCATACGAAGCCAAGGATGTCAGTGGTTCTGTCATTCTCAAACCCCACCCTGTCTGGTGGAGACAATCTCTGAGAATACATGGGAATGGTGTGTCAGAAGAGATGCTGGGAACTTCTGCTGTGTTGCAGCCTTGTTTATACATGTTCCTATTTTTGTTTTCACTAACGGACTCTATCTCTAGTCACCATAGCACTATCTCTATGTGGAATTACACAAAAACAAAACATGGGAAAACCTGTAACTTTTCAGGAGACTGAGAAAACTTGTGGGAGTAGAGGCTACAAAATCCAGCAAAATCCTGAATAACAACTATTCATGCTGCTGGTAAATGTTGAGCACCAGGACACTGTTAGAAGCGTGATACATTAGGCATGTTTACTGTGGTCTGGTCTGATTATATTCAAGTCGCAGCGCTGCACAAGGTGAGCACATGGAGTTACTGCCAGGATCACTAATCCTCAGCTCATTGCAGGAAGATATTGAGGCTTTTTATACATGCAGCAATGTCAACAACATCTAAAATGTTGGGTTTTCCATTGGTCAGATCCACGGGGTTTAGCTCCTTAAGGAGCTGTGCAAAGAACCTGTGTAAACTACTCCCTTTTGTACAAGACAATTTAATCTGTGGCTCCAAGGCTCATGCCATCTTGGCCCAAGCTCCCACTTGCTGGAAAAGAGCCAGGGACAGGTTCTGGTTCTTGCTCTGAATTGCCCTGCCCATTGGCTGCCATGGAACAAGTTCACAGATATTTTGAACATCTGTGCAAGTCCATTTTCCTGAGGAATCCAGAACAAAATCATATCACAGTAGCATTTCAGTCTACTGAATCACCCAGATTTTTGGAGTATTGTTACTTATCCTCACTGCAAATGTCAGGGTGATACTCCTGACAGTGACCCATGAGGTGACACACACTCACCGAGGGAGTAATGGAGTATTTAATGTATTTCATACATGCCACTAAACCTTCAGGCTTTTGTTTTTCATACAGTTCTACAGAAATATGTCAGGATTTGTAGGGGAGAGTTCTTCAAAAGAGGAAAAAGTTGGTCCATCCTTTAATTAAGTAGGATGTCTTTTTCAAATAAGTACTTTTCCAGATAGATCTCCCAGAAATTTCTGCTGTTCTGGGGAGAGTGGCATGATTCTTATTTAGAGAATTTACATGTGCAGGAATGAAGATGTGATACAGTGTGTTCATAACATCCTCTGCTATGATAGGAGAGTTGACCCAGAATTGTTTGTCAGTTCTGGATGGAGGAAAAAGAGTTAATCAGGTCTCTGTAGTTGAAAGGAAAAAAACTAGATTAATAGTTATGGTATTATCATCCCCACACTTTCCACATCATATAAGTCAAAGTCTCTTTTGGGTCACTCTGATGATGGTGATATATAAAAAATAATAACAGGTTATAAAGTGAGGAAATATCAGATGAAACCAGTTTAATAGACTATGAACAAAGTCCATTTTAGCCAGTCAGAATTGGAGGTGTATTTGAATCAGAAACATCTCACTGTGGAATTTTTCACTTTCCATTTGCACTCATCCACAATACTTCTCCAACCAGTCTGAAAAGCTCTGTGATTGGCAATTTTATTAAAAACTGTGAAAATGGTATAATGGACTAATCCAATAAAACTTCTTCCTGCTGCTCTCAAGATTATATTTAAACCTGCAGGTCTTTGTTCACGAGCTGAGCACTCAGGCTCAGGTACTTCTGTGCAAAAGAAAGCACACAGCATGGACCGGCGCTGACTTGTGAATTCACAAGTGCAGAAGCACGCGTACAAGACTTTCCTCACATCCTTGAGAAATGAGAATTTTCTTTAACTATCTTCATTGAGTGGCAGAGAAAGGAGAAGAATGTGGATTTTTTGGCTTTTTTTTTTTTTTTGGTGGCTCATTTCCTGGGTCTACGCCTATCGTACTGTGTTCATACAGCCCCTGAGATCCCTTCTGTACAGTGCGGTCACTGTGCCTCCTTATTTATCCAGTTACTGATGTTTACAAGGTTACCAACAACTTCCTGTCTGGATTATCCCACAGTTTATATGCTGCTTTATCAATGCAAGAGCCACATTACAGGAAATCAGACTGTTGCTTTGGACAACGTGATAAGCTGTTGCACAAACTTACTTGTTTGGTCTCACCCACTGTGGACTGGGTTTCTCAAAAGATCCACCTGCAACAGAACTGCCACAACATATACGCATTTTCCGCATGGGTAGAAGGAAACTGCACCATTCTACCATTTTGAAAGAAATCTGAAGAGAGAAAGATAAAAGGAAGGTAACCAGAGAAGGAAATTTAAAAAGAAAAAAAGAAAAGAGGGGTAGAGAGATAGTTTAGTTAGAGACATAGTTTAGTTAGTTATTAGAGAGATAATTTAGAAAGACAATTTAGTTAGGAGAGCAAGGAGAACACAGTGGGGAGAAGGAAGGAGGGTGCGGAGCTGTTGACCAGAAACCCCAATGACCACACAGACACCAGCGGGTTGTGGGCTCAAACGGGCAGAGTTCACTGAGGGGAACGGCTTATACAGGGTTTGAGGGAAGGTTCCAGAAAATGGGGCAGCAACCAGGAGATGATTGCATAAAACCAGGGCTGGAGCTTGTAACTGGGCAACGGCACAACCAATAGGGAACGACTCAGCCACGAACCGATAGGACAACGGGGTTCGGGACACTGGCGGGAAAACAGGGGTAGTGGCGGGAAAACCATGAGGGGGAAGAAGACAACATGGAAGGCCATGAGGGCAAAACAACAAGGGGAACTGCCATGACGGCAAAACATAAAAAACATCACCGATAACTGCAACATGTTAAAACCTGCAACATCTGAACACCAAAACAGTCACTAACAACAGGGAAACATTTGGTGGAGTCCAACACCACGCTTGAACGTGGCCAATTGAGTACATCTTGTATTTTGCTGAAAGTCCAATACTACGTCTCCAAAGAGAACGTAGTAAATTTAACATCTCTCGCCGGCTCCACAGGATCTTCCTCCTATGTCCACCAGGTAAAGTGCTTTTTCCATATTTCATAGTCCATACATTCCTCAACAGGAGGGGTCCTCTATGGCTAAGGCTTTGCCAAATGGGAGCCTGCAGGCTAACCTTCAGTCAGGTGTGTCAGCCACCATCTCGTGTAACAGAAGGGAATTCCCTGGTACAAGGTGCTGCTCTGAAATGGCCAGCTGGGACGCTGCACCTGGGTGGCCCTGTACCAGCTCCACTGGCAGTGCTTCTTGGCATGGCCCCTGCTGTGCTGGGCAGGTGAAATGTGGCACTCCCTCTGAATCACTTCTTGTATTCACACCATGCAAGGTTACCTTGCATCAGAGTCGCTTCCCCCCATAGTCATGCCACACCACTAGCATGAGATGCACACGACAGCAGCGTGGCATAGCTCGTGAGGCACTGTCAGCACAGAAATGGAGCGAATAAATGCCTTTGCTTGAAGTGAGAGCACAAAGGAAAAGAAGAAAAGTAAACCAAAGGGATCCTGCAAGCTTCTGCCTCTCTTATTTGTCTCATTTAATCACTCATCCCTTCCCCATTCCCCCATCCCAAAAGACAATTCTGGGTCACAAATTTCTGAAGACAAGAAAGTCTTAGTATAAAGCCCACCTAAAAATTAATAAAGATAATGTATTTTCAGTACTAGAAATAGTATGTCTCAGAATAATTGAGGTGTCATATGTGCCTACATTTTTAACTCTTGCTATTTATGCAGGCATCCTCAAGAGAATACCAATTAAGATGGAGCTCTGGGGCACAAAAAAATTTTTATCTAGTCTGACCAAAACTATTCCTAATTTATATCTTTAAAAAAATATCATCTTATGTTAGACATATCCTATTAATTCTCCAGTTCATTCTTACTACCTCTGGAGTCTCTGATCTGTTGTTTCTAATCATGCCAAGCATCCTATCCATGAACATTCAAATATCTTAATGATCATTTCAGACCTAAAGGCAGCGGCATCTGGGCTAGAACCCAGCAGGTTTTTTGGGTCTCAGAGACACAGCGCTCAGCCAGACAGAGGTTTCACCTGACATCAGCTGAACGCTGTCCTTTCTCTCACGCCCACGGTGGTTTGCTGCATGACTTTAAGCCAGTCACTCTTCTGCATCCTGGTCTTTGCCAGATGCAAACAGTGAGAATGTCACTTCCTGGGCTTTGAGAGCTCTGAACAAAATTTGGTAGCCCTTCTAACATGCTAAGGTCACAAAAGAAGGAGTGAGACTTGCCTTAGTTCGAGTGCTTCCACACACCAGCTTAGGTGGTTTGTAAGTCACGCTAGCATAAATCAACACTTTTAGAGAAAGAGGAAAAAAATAATATGGGTAAAGGTAAACTTTCTGTCCTTAAAAATGTTTCTCCACCCTATCCCTGGGTTACAGTATGCTCTATACTATCACTGTCATCAAAAGGGTGTGTATAAGAACCTGAAAAACCAAACCAACCTGTCTCCAAGGTGTTCCATATATCACAGTCCTGCAGGTGGCTTTATTTCTAAAGTGCTGGGCTGTGCTGCTGTTGAAGCCTCCTGCTCCACCTCTCTCCCAAGATCTACTTCTGGACTTAACTGCTGCCTAAGAAGTAATCACCCACCTAAAAGTAAGCTCCATTTCTTTACTGAAGTCATTGTTTATAAAAGAGCTGTAGGCTGCCAAAATGGTTTCACTGTGATGATTTTATCAGGCACTCAATTGATGTACTGCCTGCCATTCTCATTTGTGCATCACCAGTTTTTCCAATGATAAACAATTCACTTTGGTTTAATGAATTAATAGCGGAAACAAGCATGGGCCTCAACACCTTTTAATAAGTTAACAATCTAGGCCTGCCCCACTAAATCAAAAGAGATTGTTTGTAATGTAAAAGCTGATTTATAGACTCTGTGAACGCAGCACCAGTTGGAGTAAAACTAAGAGCTGTAAGACCTGCCTGACTCTTTCACTTTCTATGTCCCTTAAGTGTGTTTAAGCAGATATGTGCATACATAAGCAGCACCTGCTAACAGTAAGATAATATTCAATATGACTCAAACCAATAGCCTATTTGCATAAAATACATGAAAATACATTATCTTTGCTAATGATATTAATAATTCTTTTCTGGAACATGCATAGCTCTATATGGGAGCAGCAGTGTACACCACATAGGAGTAAAACAGGATTTTTCCTTCCCAAATAGCTTTTGCTGCCTGTAAGGCATGTGGCCAAACCTGTTGGTAGGATTTGAAGCTGGCAGCTTTGCCCCACACCTGCAAACCTATACCCAGGCCTCAGAAGAGACTGAGGTTGCCATTCCACTTCACAAACTTACTTTCCCAGCTTGGAGAAATAAGTTGTCCTAACAATAAACTACAAAATCGAGCATGTGCCTCAGTCAAATTTTTTTTTTTAAATTCAGTGGCTTTGGATTTTTTTCATACCCCTCTTTGCTTGTAGCAGTTCATCCATCTTCACCTTGAGCAAATCTACTTTCTGTGTTTCGTGGATTCTGGATTTTAGTCCAGACAATTCCTTGTGGAAAATCTTACGTATGGGAAGGCAGGTATAGAGTGGGGGGAGATACTTTGACCAGGTTATCTTTGCACTCATTCTTAAAATACATCTCTCCAGTGATCTGCAGAGATATTCTGTTCTCCAGAAGATGGCAATTGGTTTTCAGCTGTTTATTTCTGTCCACTGAGTTGGCACCAGGGTATAACCACAGTTGGCTGCTCACTGCACTGGGAAGATAACAGTGACAGAAACTCTTTTACACAGGTAATAAACACGAGTAAGTTTCTAATTTGCTGATTTTCAGAGATACTTGGGCCAATACATTTGCATTGTAGGAAATATTGGTTGACTTTTTTCTACCTGATCCTGTGAACTTCAGAACTCTGTGCACAGTAAGCCTGTACCATCTCAATAAAGTATTGGAATTAAGCATTAAAGCAATTGCAGAAAGAAATTAACTATTTTATACTTGTACTAAATAACTTTTGGATTACTTTCTGTGACAACTTGGAACTGATTAAAATGCCACTGTTTTGACTTCCGAAATTGTTTGTAAATAGCTATGACATTGGGAATCTTCTCTTGTGTGGGCTATTCAGTCAGAGGAATGAAAAAAAAAAAGATTGGGACCATCATGCACTTAAATTCTGATGATCTTGTTATATCTGAGACCTTGCAGCTTTATAAGGATTACTTTGTATGAATTCTGTAAAATTCTGCATTTGTCACTGAATATACAGTGTCCATCCAAATGCATAATTACACACATGTATATGTATGAGGTATTCTACATGAAATCCCTTGGCATGAATGCATAGAGAATGGATGTTTTTACTGGATTGACGAAATGTTAAATGTTGTCTTCTATGTTCACTCATAATAATATGATAAGGTGGAATTGTGATGTCCTGAAATATTACCTTGCCCTATATATGAATACTAGTAATTCACAGGATTTCAGGAGACTCCCAAATGTTTCCATGTTCCATATCTCATCATTGCTTTATTTAGACTAGGATCCACTTTTTCTTTCAATTCTGGAGTCCATAAAAGCTTCTGAATTCTTCCCATTTCCTCAGTATACACAGCTATTTGGAAATTTTTTGACTTTGTAATAATTTTAAATGACATTTTGAGCTTTAAGATTGTGTTACTCTATTAAACATTTGAGGTGTCTTTCCTCTACAGATTTCCCAAGATGGAATTATTTATGAAACAGAGAAGCAGTTTAGGTCGGGGAAAAAAGGAGCCAAAACTGGCTTGAGCAGTTCAGTGTGAAGTCTGAAAGGCCAGAGCCACAATCTGGCCCATGTATGTATTCAACAGCAGGAAGTCCATGTCCATTCCAGTCTGAGGAAATTAATGCATGTGTACATACATGATATATGTATAAGAAAATGGAATGAACAAAAATTCTCTTCTTCTGTACCTACTCCAATTCCTATCATAGATCATGTTTTCCTCAGCTACTTGCTTCTTTCACTGAAATATCACCAGTTCTCAACTAACTTTATTTTCCAGTCATCTAATTTTTTGTGCAAAAAGCTTCTTCCCTGAAGCAAACAACCAAATTCACAGTTTCTAATCACTTTTGGAAACATTTTTTCCTCAGACTTCCTTAATCTCCTCACACTCTGGTGGTAATGTCTTACAGACAAAGTAAGTATCCTTATGGCCAGAACAATGTTTTCGCATACATTTGTATGGGAACTTGCTCAAAAATCTTTTATCAGTGAACTTATTAACACATAATATTAGTCTCATCTATATGTTTCTGAATGGTTTATTCCTCACTTATTCCTATATCCATAAAGTTCATTATGAAGTTCCCAGGAATGTGCCACTACAGTAATTTTTACTGTAAATCTACCTGGGGTATATTAATCATCTGTTTCCTTCCTGAATTTCCTGGTTCCTTCACTGCAGTTTTCAGAAGATCGTCACTAGCTTCAGCTGAAGCTCCAATGATTGTGGGCAGTGGTACCTCACAAAACTGTACATACACAGCTAGGAAATAATGCCTCTAGCCTTAAAACGTTGCTCTTTAATATTATCTTTTCATCTTCAACTGATGTATTAATATACATTAATACATAAATTAATACAGGTGATGCTGGAGTCAGTAACTCAGAGCACACTTCTGTCCAACACAATGGTTTGTGATCCCCTGATGTCTTCGACAGAATTATTTGGAACAACCAAAGAGGCCTATACTACCTGTGACCATCAAAAAGGTATGCAGATCAACTCCAACAGAAAAAAAACCCTACAATGTCAAAAACTCAGGAGTGATTTGAATTTAGTTCATTTGAGATGAATCATGCAGGAAACATGCTGTGCATTCTGGAATTGCTGCTGAGCCTTCTGTTAAATGCACTGTCTTTTCTAGTCTTACTGACCGTTTCAAGCACATCACCACCATGGCAGAAAAAAGGTGCACAGGAAGAGTAGCAGCTTTAGTTCTGTTTATCATGCAATGAGTTGAACTGATCTCTTCCCCTTCTTATTTGAAAACATGCTACACCTAATGCAAGCAGGAACTTCCAAAGGCCATCACAGTTCATTACGAGAAGCACCGAAACTCTATGGCCTTGGATTCTTTACTCCTTTTGTTTACTCCATCTGTAAATCCAGCATTTCTCACTGAAAACATTCCCACAATACACCACTTCACGTATATAACGGTGGAGTAATTTATTTTGTGAGATTTACAGTTCTTCAAATGCTCTGCAGGTAAATACACAGACCAGGTAAATACACACTAAGCTGGCAAGGACTAGGATTCTGAAAGCCACCAGAGAACAGTGTGGTTGTGGGAATGCATCTGTAATAGTGCAAGAGTTCCCCACTACTGAAAGTGCCAATGTTCAGAGTGCAGTGCTCTAACTGTGTATATGGAAAACCTACGCTTTACCAGGCCATGCATCTCATGTGGGGAATCCCAAATCTCTTTGAAGGAATTCATTCCAAAAGTTCTAGTGTCAGGTCAGGTCCCTGTTCAGAAGCTTAGGTAACTTCTAACTGCTTGTTAGAAGTCTTCTCCCTTCTAAACACTTGGTTTAAATGCCTAAATAGTCCTGACATTCTTCTCTGTACTCTGGCTCTATCATTCAACAGGCTCTGAAAAGATAGGTTGTACAACCGACTCATGTTAATGAGCAAAACTTTTGGTGAGAACCAGGAAAAAGTTATGAGTGTATGCAACATTTTTCTCTTTCAAAGCTATTTATGCTGTTTTACATAAGAACACTGCTGGTCTTATGAAAAAGACCTTTCCCACCAAGACACATTTTGAGTAAGAACAGTAAGTTCCACGTGGTTTCTGATGGTGCTAAGCCACAACCACTGAGGACATGGTATTTTGTTTCTATATCACTAAGTTTGACATACAAGATAGAATATAAATAACTTATTGCTTCAACTAAATGGTTGTATTTGCAATCCTGCAGGAACTGAATTTTTTTAGATCATACTGTTTTAGTAGTCATTTTCATTCCATCTTTGCATACAAATCTAAATTTCATTTGAAATTACAGAAGTCACAGTTTTGAAATTTAAACCTGCATTTTTAAAGACCTGATGTGGTTCATTCAAAGTTAATTTTGGCTCACTCAGACTAATTCTTCCTATTTTGCCTTGATTTTTTATTAAGGATTTGCCTGTTACTCAATCTTGCCACTGTTTTAAACAAACAAACAAACAAACAAACAAACAAAAACTCCCAAATACAAAACTCACAAAAATAATCTCAAGGAAACTTCTGATATCAGCAGATATCAGGCAGAGCGGCCCATCTGAGGCAATTTGACAATTTCTAACTTCACTGCAGTCTGTTACTTGTTAACAGGATAAGGTCTGTGATGCTCTACACCTGCGCATCTCTGAATTCATCCAGGTGAACAGCGGTGCAGCATCTGTGCTCCAGCAATCATGTTAAGTTGGACTCTGCTAGTAGCTAAATGGAAAGTTCCCTCAGCCCTTAAGACACACAGCTTTACACAACAATCAGGTCAGGCTGCCTCTTGCTAAGTGAAGATGAGCTGAGGAAGTAATTAGCCTTTTCTGACTAAGGTAGGAGCTACGCTTTTCCTCCTCCACGTTTTCTGTTGCTCAATTCTTCACACTTTTAGGCTTTCTAGGAGTACTTTATGGTTACAGTGATTTCTCTCCTGAAACAAATTTAAACCAACCTGTGAATTCTCTTATCATTTCTTCCACAGTAGCCAAGGAGTATGTATAACATGTCTAGCACACACAGATAAAGTCACTATTGCATTGCATAAGCAGCCCTTGAACAGAAAAGTACTTTGCTCTGAAGCCAGAGTAGAATGTAGGTCAGCATAATAACGTTCAACCTGCACTTTCTTCTGGTGACAGTAACAGGATTAAGGATTGTGATCCCAATGCCTTTTGAAAGCCTGTTTTGTTCTTGGTAGAAACAAAGTAGAAGCTCAAGTTAAACAGAAGAGAAAATGGTGGCAAGACTGCCTAGAAAGAAAGAGATGAAGACAACTGATTTACAGGCTGGGCTTAGCTCCTGTTCTAGAAAGAACACAAGGAGTTTAATGTATGAGCCAAAAGTAAGTTTCTAAAATATTTTCTGCAAAAAATGTGAAATAGTTCCAGATAGATCAGAGACAGGACCCTGGCTTAGAGGGACTTTCATGTGGGACAGTCAGCCACCCCCATGCTCCCATGGGAAGAACTACAGGGTTAGTTTGCCTGTAAGTTCCCACATTTGTAATTTTAATGTCTTTATTTTCTGGCAATGAGAATATATCAGCATCTACATTTGGGGGCATTTTTTTCCCTAATACAAAGTAGAGGATGCTAAAATTTGTGACACCAAAAATATCCTGTAGTTTTTTCATTTCTTCTCTTTGTTTTCCCGCACTTGCTGAAAAGGGGAAAATAATACAGAAAATTCACAAAAATTCTAGCTTCAAAATCTAAAACTTGAGACAATGCCTTCCACAGCTTCACTTGTCACCACTGATAAAACCAGATCCCCACAAGGCAGAAGACTCATTTTAGAGGTGCCACCTTAGCTAGGGAACTTCAATCAAGTCTCTTGATTGAAACCAGCTGTGTGGTCTGGGCAGATTATGTCAAGAGATGCCGTTCCCTGAGGGCTGCCCAACCCAGGCTCAACGAGAAGTACAGTAAGATAGTCAATGCAGCTGAGCAGACAGTGGAAATCACCTTAAAATGGTGGAATACAGAAGGGCTGAATTCTGTGTTTTCTCCTCCACCCCCAGCTACTCGCCATCATCCTGTTTTAGGCACAATTCTGGCATGTTCTTGTCACTAGGGGATCTATTGGCCCTTATGTTTTTGTATGGTGGTATGAAATTCTACCTGCCCCCTTCTTTTTCCCAGAAAACGCCCTTGAAATCTTTCATAGACATTTTGTCTTTGGCTGATATTTCCCTCCTTAATGGCATAACACCTTGATCGTGTTCATAATTTACAAGGTAGGAAAGCTGCTCCCTGAATTCTTTACTCTGATATGAGGTAGAAAAAGTAGGAGCACATGTGAAGGTGAGCTGTTTGTTGTCAGCACCTTTAAAATGCTCATCATATACAATAGCACTTCAAGGGATCATGGACTATTTAAAAAGAACGATTTGAGCCTTTCCAAGACCAAAGCAAACACAGAAACAGGACTACATGAGTACTGCTTCACGAATGAAACATGCTGTGTCATTTATATGACCATACAAATGCTTCCAGGGAAGATGATATTTATCAAAACCAAGTCAAACGTTAAAGCCCAATGGCCAAAGTATTTCAAGGTTATTCATTGTACCTGTGGATTGGCAGAATAAATATTTCTGCTTTTCTTTCATATTGCCTTGAGATAGAAAAAAAGTGAGAAACTCAGTACTCTTGTAGATAGAAAAAGTGGAGTTGTAGGTAGGAAAGCAAAGCCATGACCTTTTCCCTCAGCTGCACATTGCACACAGACACAGCGAAAGGATCTGGACTGGCCTGTGGCAACAGCTCACAGAGCAGCCCCTGAAACACAGGGCTGGATTCATGCCCAGCCCCACAGGGACGCCCATTTCTTGGTAAATCTGTCTAGTTGAGGACGTGATGATGTTCCAGTATTCCTAAGGGGAGCTGGAGGCTGTTGGCAGAGGATTTAAAAAAAAAAAAAAATGAAAAAATATGCCTGATTCAGAAGAGGATCGATTCAGCTTTCTGCTTCTCTTGAGCAGCCTCTGAAGTTGGGATTCCAGTAGAGCTGTAGCCTAATTGTAAAGCTTTTTGTTTTTTTCCTGGCAGAAGGCCTGTGAGCCTGGTGCTCCCAGCACTCCTATTCTCCCCCACAGAAGCCTCCAGAGTCTGGCATAGCCAGGTGTGTTCAGTCTGCAGGGCTTGTAAAGCCAATCCAAGGGCAACCTCATCTGATTTTCCTTTTAACTAAGGAGGTGAATAAAATCTGGGATTCAAATATCCTCAAGGTATGGGTCCCGAGAGTCAGACCCAGAGTTGCTGCCCACTTCTTGGCTTTGCTACAGTGTCACAGTAGCATCTCAGGGTTTAAAACGCAGCATTACAGTATTACATTAATCCTGTATGTGCATACATATGAAGATATTTATAGCATGGGAATGATTCATGAAAGCAACCACAAATTCCTCTGTAAACCTCTAGGAGTTATAATTAAAGTAATTAGAAGTATTAATTACTTTACAGAAGCCATGTGGGATGCAAGATCCATATTACAGTTATTCTGTCACAATTTCAAGCCCTTCGAATTAATTTTGCTATGGAAACTCCTCCAGCTTATTTGCATTATTTTGCACTCTGAACTGGCTGTCTAGACAGGCAGATACTATTCACTTGACTTGCAGTGCTATCATAACCTATTTTGAGTTACTATTCATATAAGCAATGCCTAAAATTAAATTTTCGTGATTCATTTGAAAATGAAATAATAAATAATGGATGACTGGACTAAGCAACTGTGAAATTCAGTTCAAGTGTAAGATGCTGTGAGATGTGAAAATGAACTAAACCTTTTCTGTTTTCTTTACACTACTTTCATTCACATGTCTGATTGCCTTTCTTTTGCTATTTACTGTCCTGAAACTGCTCCACTCCAGTGATATAATAAGTATTACAGATAATATACTAAAAGTGGATTTAGAATCCTTAAAGGTCCTAAAGCAATCACCTCTCAATGGCTGGATTCTTATAACTGCTTAAGAATTTCAACTGAGAGAAATTATTAGTCATCCTTAAAAATAATGGAAGATAGTTAAGTATGGAATGAATGAAAATAATGATTCCAAGATGCAGACTTGAATTCTGTTTTCACTAAATGTTATTGAATGGGTACAGGAAGGACATATCCTTGCCATTGCCTCTGCTTCTTACAGTCACCCGAAAAAGGCAGCTCCACACGCACAGACATCCAGCAGAAGAAGACTGCAAGATTAAACCTTTGCCTGTGTGTAGCACTCCAGCTTATGGAAAGAAAAAGCAGAGTTTTTTGAAAGAGTGTCCCCACCACTGTACACAACTAGATTCAATAACAAGAGCCTTTGTTTTGATTCTAGGGAAAAAGAAAAAAAAAAAAGAAAAAAAAAAGGTGTTTAAATCACAGATTATGGTTGTTAACAGCAATATACTGATTTATCATATCAGGCCTAGATATTAGATCAGTGATATGTTTTTCTAGGGAAAAAAAAAAATTGCAAGTATATGCATATTTCTACACATTTTCCTGCTAACCGCACTGCTAAAAAGAAGCCTGTTTAAAAAAAAAAATTGGAATTTAATTGTCAAAGTAGTATTATGTTACAAGTGCCTGGCAAGTTTACTTGGAAGCTCTTTGTCCAGTGATGTGTGTTCAGAGTAATATGTTTTTCATTTCCTAATCTAACAAAACAAATATTCCTTATGATAACATTAACATTATTTTAGATTAAATAAGTGAAAAAACCTGGCTGGAATGCTAAGAAAAATTGTAATAAAGTAATGTTTTTTACCTATCTGCCACAGAGTGAAACTAGGTGACTTTGACTGAGTACTTTCACTTCTAAGACCCAAGTTATTTTAGTTAGGAATACATCACTCCTTTAAATTACAGAGTGCTCAATTCTCACAGATTCTGTACCCTGACTTTTTAATTTTTTTGGATTGCAGTATTAAGAGGCACATTTTCTTTTTTCCACATGTAGGCACTTTCTCTTGAAATGTCTCACGCAGGATTAAATGCAAAAGGCTGTACAATAGACAGCAAAAAAAGCAAAACACAGGGCTTGATGTGCTTTAGAGGAACGAGGAAGGAAGACTGCAATCAGGAGAGGGATGAGGGGTTAGTTTTGCTTGAAATATGTTTATTAAAATGAAGTGCACCGTGACTTTTTCATTGCAATGTTCCTTTTACTTGTCAAATATGTTGCAGATTCTAATTCTTTCTGGACATCCATCCACCCAGAATACTGGAGTAAGCACAATGTCTGTGAATGGTTGCAGTTTTGCTGTGACCAGTACAAACTGGATGCCAAGTGCATTTCCTTTCCCCACTTTAATATCAACGGACTGCAGTTATGCAACATGACCCAGGAAGAGTTCCTAGAAGCTGCAGGCATTTGTGGTGAATTCTTGTATTTCATCTTACAGAATATCAGGATGCGTGGTTAGTGTTCCAGAAATCAAACACCAAACATAAAGCATTGCTTTTTTGTATGAGTTTCACACTAACAGAAAATATGAGATCCACATTCTTGAACACTTTAAAAAGGCAAAGTACAGAGGCCACTTAGATAGTGTATGAGGAGTACACAGAAATACAGCAGGCAGAAAACAATCTCACTGTGACCTTGGGCCTCACAGTCACACACTGAACAGGCTCATCTCTGTGAGAGAGACACAAACAATTCTCTCTCCTTTTGTTTTCCACTACAACTGGACATCTGAATAATCCAAGTGAAGTTTACATCCTGATGGGATATAGAAAGACATAACACACTGTTATTCCTGTAACTCACAGTTGTGAAAATTGCTTTGGTTCATAAAAGTTAGCAAGAAGTTTTGTTTGATGGCGTTATTATAAGTGCAGTATGCATCTCATTAATGGTATGCTTAATGATGGTCTTGAATGAAAACACTGAATTTACTATTTTCAGCCTTGTCTTGGGAGACTTATTAATGCCTGAGTGTGTTGAGGTTCAAAAACTAAGTTATTGATAGTTTGGAGTAAGTGAAAGAGAAGTGAAATTTCTGCTTCAGATACCCTTTCTCTGCAGGCACTCCTGCCAAAGGTTAATTAGTGGGTATGCCTAACTAGAGCAATTCTACCCAGGTCCCTTGTGATGATATGAACAAAAGAGTTTCCACCAAGGAGGGAAATTCAGAGTGTCTTTTCCCTGTGCCCTAGCAATGAGAAATTGAGGAGTGTTTTAGCTCCTTGAAACCCTCAATGGCTCAAACCTTCTCTGGCTTAGGGGAGTAGTTGACCAAACTGGAGTTTTATGACTGCTGGAAAAGGATTAAAGACTTTGGCATGCAAGTCCTGGAGGACCTCGTGGGAGCTGACACTGCCAGTGGCTCCCAGTGGTGAGCAGCTGCTTAGTCACAATGTGCTGGAATTTATCCATCCCTCCCTGTTGCACTACCCACCTTTGAAGTGCCCCGTGGGGAGAGAGGCTGCCCATGCAGAATGCAGCAGTAGTGGGTACACGGCCAACAGGGAAGGGCGGGTTGAAGCTGGAACAGGATTTTGGAGAGACTGGGAAGAGCAGAGAAAAGGCAGTGCTTAAGAAAATATGTGGATAAGTTTTATCAAAATGAAGCAGGGCTGTGAAGTGACTGAGACTGTTGTCAGTAGGACAGGTAAGACTGGGAGAGATGTGACAGGCTAGAGACTGCCATGAAAACAAAACAGCCCTCTGGTTTAGGCTGGCACTGCTCTGCTGTGGGACTGACAGCCACCACTTTCTTCCACCTAGTTAGTGTTCATATGTCATGTAAGAGATGCCATTCAGAAGGCAATTATTAAATACAGGAGATAAGGATGTTATTAAGGGAATTAAAGAATTCAGAGCCGTGAAGAAAATCTTGTTAAGGAAATTAACTTTTTATAGTCAGTAGAGAGATTGAACACTTGGCAGTAAACGAAATACAACAGTTCATGCATATCCACCTTATGAATTGCGTAAGACCTGTGAGGAAAGATAGTATGTAGCCCAGTAATGCAAGACCCTACTACAACATCCTTAATCAGTGGGTCAAACTGTAGCTGCACAGGTAGGCTTAAGTCTAGCTTTTCCTGATTTTGTATGCCACACTCATAGCATGAGTTAAGTTCCTTGAATGCAAATTTGTATATGCAATGCAATTATTTATGTGTAGTGAACATAAATACTCCTTTAAGAGACGTTGCTGTTCTAACAACACAGACTAATCTCAGCCCTGTGAAGATCTGATTTCCAGTGGTAGAGATGATCTCTGCTTAGGGGAAGGAGAAGGGAAGACTGCAGGAGTAGTTTTCATGGGACAAGGAGCTGAACGAGAAAGGATTAACCTAAGTGTAAAGAAAGGGAGAGAAACTGCTATAGAGAAGACAGCAAAAATGAAGTGCAAAGGGCCCAGACAAAAAAACCAATACACATGAATCACATGAACAGAGACATACAGACACCATGCAAAGTGTAAGGAAAAAAACCCAAAAGTTTAAAAAAAATCACCAAACAATACAAACATAGTCATAGTGGGAAGGATAAATCATTTTTGTAGCAGATAAGTTGAAAAATTATTTCATGGGTTTGCAGCTGTATTTTCTACATCTGTTCTGAGGTATATTCACAAGCAATGATGCAGAAGACAAGTGTTTGGCTTTAGATTTCTGCTCAGAAGTTATTCTTGTGAACAAAATAACTGAACGCCGGATTTTGTTTTCCCTTCTAGGCATTTCCTTTTTTACTAATGCAGAAGTAACAAAGCCATCAAACAAGGACTGTAAGTAAACTTGTTTGTACATTATAAGCTCCATTCAACAGGAAACTCTCTATTCAAACATCAGCAGTATGTAGCAGATGAAAAAAATTCTAAAAATGAAAAATAAACAGGCCCTTTGTTTCTTCTTTAATGTTATTTAATGTTTTGATGTTTTAGAAGCACTGCACAGCACTAAGCCAAGAAACCCTAGGGTTGCACATCATTAAAAAGGGTGCATTTCATCCATGCACACCACGTGCCACATTCCACGGGTCTGTAGAATTCAAGCATTTTGAACAGAGCATTGAGAAAAAACTCCTGTTTTGTTGTGCTGCAATACATACAGTTGTGTGTTAATTATTCACTTAGACTCATAGAATTGTGGAATGGTTTGGGTTGGAAGGAGCCTTAAAGATCCCCTTGTTCCAAATTCCCTGCCATGGGGAGGGATGCCACTCACTATATCAGGTTGCTCAGGGCCCCATCCTACCTGGCCTTAAACACTAGTGACAGACCAGCCAAAATTTCTCTGGGCAACCTGTTCTTTTTTACTGACGTTAAGTGCTTCACCAATGTCAAAGTAAAGAATTTCTTTCTAACATCTAATCTAAACCTGTCCGCTTTCAGTTTAAAACCATTGCCCGTTGTCCTGTCACTGTCTGCCTGTACAAGAAGTCCCCCTCCCTTCTTTTTATAAGCCTCCGTAAGGCATCAGAAAGCCACAATGAGGTCTCCTCAAAGCCTTCTCTTCTCCAGGCTGAACAACCCCAGCTCTCTCAGCCTGTCTTTGTAGGAGATGTGCACCGACCCTCTAATCATCTTGGTGGTCCTCCTTTGGACCTGCTCTAAGAGGTCCATATCTCTCTTGTGCTAAGAACCCCAGACCTGGACACCAAACTCCAGACCGGGTTTCACCAGAGCAGAGGGACAGAATCCCCTCCCTCAGCCTGCTGGTCATGCAGCCTTTGATGCAGCCCAGAATGCATTTGGCCTCCTGGTCTTCGAGTGCACATTGCTGGCTCATATCTACCCACCAGCACCCCCCGGTCCTCTGCAGGGCTGCTCTGAACGACCAATCTGAAGCTCAGGTGATTTCTGCATATAACAGCACTAGCAGCTTTTTCAGTAGAGTCAGATTATATAACATCTGATTCTCAGACAACTTCTGAACTGAGTTGAAATAACAAAGTTCAGCAATGCTGGGAAGTAAGCTCTCCAACTCCTCATACTATTGTCTTGTTTTCAGACAAGACAATACTGTTAAAATCTTTCACTTGAAACACTTTAAATGAACTTGAAAATTGCTTTCAAAACATCAATACTGTGCCAATCAGAGGAACAGAAGCTATAAATGACATAAACTTTGCAAGACACTAAAATGTACTAATTTCTGGAGTAAAAAACCCAAATTCTGGTGTCACAGATGTTTGCATGACCCAATTTATTTTTTTCTGGAGGAAATAATTTGAAGCCAGTTCCAGCAAGGCAATGCACTAAAATTTTGAAAGTTGCATTTAGGTAAGTGCAATTGGTTTGTGAGGCTGAAAATCCAATAACAAAATGCATTGTAAATACTGCCTTAGTACTTTGGCATGCATAAGAAAACATCCACTAAATATCTGTCTTCTTCCGATTCAAGACCTACAGAATTCTCATTTGTGGGAATTTGTAAGGGATCTCCTCCTTTCTCCTGAAGAAAATGGTGGCATCCTGAAATGGGAAGAGAGGGGACAGGGCATTTTTCATGTTGTTAAGTCAGAAGCTCTGGCAAAGATGTGGGGACAAAGGAAGAAAAATGACAGAATGACGTATGAAAAATTGAGCAGAGCTCTCGGGTGAGTTAAGGGGCAGCACTGTCCCTCATTTCATTTGACTGCTACTCCAGCATCCATTTTTCATAACTATCCTGAAAACTTGGGGGCTGGGGGGAAGGATTGCAAGGATGATTATTTCCTTCATGTTTTTTTGTAAGTCATGAGATAGCACCTGGCCTTCTTTGTTTCTGAAAAAAAAAATCCATAGTACTACATGGAAAGCAGTAGAGTTGTAACTGCTGACGACAACAAAGTAATCACACTTTATCTCAGTTGATAATTTTATGCTATGTTTGCCAAACAATCCCCCCCAAATTACTCTTTTTGCTGTTCCAGTAACACTGATGGTTTCTTCTGAACTGTGGTGACCTTACGAAAAAAATACAACCAATCGAAGAACACAGTTCTTTGTAATTCTTGTATCATTCAAGCAGTGGAAGGCATACTCCAAGGCACATGGGAAAGTTGAAACCTGTTTAAAGTCTCGAGAGCAATTTAACAGAAAGAAAGGAGCTCTCTGACTGTAAAGAACACAGTGACTCACATACTGTTCCACTGTCATGAAGTGCATGTAAAAAACTTCTCTAATGTAACGTCAGCTACTGCTCTGTCCATTGTTTCTTTTCTGGTTTTCCTCTGCAGTTACTATTATAAAACTGGGATTTTGGAATGAGTGGACAGAAGGTTAGTGTACAAGTTTGGAAAGCATGCCCATGGATGGCAGGAGAACAAGATGTGAATTGCCTCGTGCTCCCTTCCCAGTACAGAACATGCCACAGCTTGAATTACACAGCTGCAATGGATACTTGAGGGACAATTTTTCTGCTCCTTCTCTCCCCTCTGCCAGTCTGGTTGAACTCATTGCAGCCTGCTTCAAGAGACAGACTAGAGCAACAAAAACAGCACTTGAATTTTGGAGTTGTCATCCCCTTTGTGATTTGTGCCAAGCTCCATCTGCTTGTACCCCTTTACTGCTGCTCAAGAGATTAGGATTAATGTTGATGTTTAAAAACTCCCTGCCTCTCTCTGTCTTAGCCAGTCCACTGGGAAGCATTAAATTCTGCCCCATTTCACTGCCATTTAAAAGACATAGTTTAGGTACATTTCCCAGTTAGGTTCCTATACTTTAGAGTAACACAAAAAATTTTCTTGCACTTCATAAGAACAATTTTCTGATTGATTGTACCCCAAACCATTGCATTTCTCAGATATGCCAGAATTCAATATGTTGTTCAAAACGAACAACTGAGTCCTCTCTATTTGTCTGGATTTAACTGGCTCAGTCAACCACATCAACAAATAAAAAAGACTTTTTTCTGAATTATTTATCAAGCAGCTATTTTCCTTGCCTGTTGACACCACCTATGCAAATATATTAATCTATATTTGCTTAGTATATTTACTTTTTTGAGCCAAAAGAGAGCTCACTGCAATTATTTATCGCTCACTGCAATTATTTATCACTCACTGCAATTATTTATCACTGTTCTTTGTACTGTATTGGTGAGTTGCAATTGTTCATGTGATATCAATTCTATTACATGGCAGAATTAATATAAATTTTATTATAAAGAATTTTGAGGGGAAATACTCACTTATGTGAAATCCAGTTTCGCTTTCTACAACTTCTCATGCATTGAAGTTTGAATTTTTCTTCTGTTAACCCTCATGAAGGTGAATTCAAGTCACTTTTGCATTTGGAAGAAGCAGTTCTGAAAAGAGTATAAGCATTTGCTGAGGTAGACTAATTTTGAAATGCAAATGACTATTTGTGGCAAGGTTTTTATAGAACTTTTGCCCACATCTATACAACCATAGGTTTCATCTTCAAAGCAGGCTATGACATACAGTTTTACATATACCAATAAAAATTAATGTGCAGTAAGTGCCCTCCTCAGCTGCTCCCTACCTTAACTTCATAGTAAGTGAATTGGTTAGAATGAAGAATGATATGTGAAAATTCAGTTGTGTTTTTTGAAAGCATCATAGCTCTTTGGTAGTTTTTATGGACATTGGTTTTTACACACTCGGAATTTAAGCAGCAACTGTAAATCCATCAGCAATTCCAGGTTAACCACAAGTGGCTTTCAGGGAGTTTTGCTGGGGCTCTGGTCTTGCTTTCCAATGGATGTCTTTGCAGCAGGTTGTTCCACATAACCTCAGCTCATTGTTGAATTCTTTTGTTCTTTAGCTCTAAAAGCCTTGCTCTTGAAAATCAGAAAACTATGGCCATGTCTGCAATAGCAATTGTGTTTTACAGAAAACATTTGGTTAAAGAACTGGAATTATCAAATTAAGTGCTGCTGCAATAACATTTTAGGTTGGCACCTAAGGTTCGTGGGCAATGGCTCCTACTGCCTGTACAACTTCTACCCACCAAATGTTGCAAAATTCATATTAGAGATGATTATCACTGAGGTTTCTTCCAAAAATTATGCATCTCTGAATATCTTCATCTTATGCCTGTTTGTCAACCATTTATTTCTTTTAATCTGCATAACAGCTACACACATTCTTCCTGAAAGATAAATCCCTTTTAGATATGAATAGGGTATAAAGGGCATACTTTGAAAAATGCTCAAATTTTATTGCAGCCCCTGTTTCCTAATACAAGATGATTAGTTTACTAAAAGAAAAATCATTAACCACAGACACAACGGGGACATTAAACCCCACATAAAATTAGTCTATGACAAGGCATAGAATTGAGGGATGAGTACTTTCAAAATAAATTGTACTACCTAAAATCACAGAATCATAGACTAACTTAGGTTGGAAGGGACCTTAAAGATCAGGGGGTTTAGAACTAGATGATCTTTAAGGTCCCTTCCAATCAAAACCATATGAGTCTATGATTATTTACTACGTAAGGGGCTGAGTCAGAAAAACTGTCAGGGAGACCTCCCATTGAATCAAGAATTCAGAAAGGTCCCCCATGCTTTCTAAACTCCTTCTCAGAGAGAAGTCTAGGTGCATCTGGATCCAATCCTAGTCCCAGACTTAGTCAACAGTTTTTATCTATAGGATTATAAATGCGCACAATAAATCCTTTATATATCTCAGCTATGATTTCAAAGTTTAGTGTGTTATCAATTCCTTACCCAGAGTCTGTTTCAGCAAGGAAACTCTCAGCCTCAAGGAGTAACCTCGAGAGTCACCCCTACTCAAGGGGAGATTCTGGTGTGCAGCCTGCTGATGTGCAGGAGAGCTCAGTGGGCCCTGGGCTCTACACGATTATACTCATAGTTCCATACCCACCAGACACCTGGGCCACCATTCCAAACAGCCCTTGGCTACCACATTGCCATCCTCTCCAAAGCCCAGAGTAAAGTGGATGTAGCCGTCACAACCCCCACTTGTGGTTATGGCTTAAGCAAGAAGTAAGGGGGATGTGGGGGGTGAGAGGTGGGGGAATGGGGGGCAGGAGGGAATGACACTACCACATGTGTTCATCTCTTTCTGTTTCCCTGTCTGTGTGACTTTGGGCACCAGGTGCCATCCTGTCTAGTCCAGGGTCCTCTGAGTGCCCTTCTTCACAGCTCAGGGACCTCCATGTACACTTCTGTTCACTTTTCACCCCTCAGTATCACTTTCTGTGCAGGCACAGAGCTTTAAAGTGCCTCTTGGTGAGACTGACGGGATTCCTTGTGCCTTTATATGCATGCCACTGTCTCCATGTGCTTTTCTGGGTGGCCTTGGCTCCTGGCCCCACCAACACCAAGCTCCTGCCCTTGTGCCTCTTCCTAACAATTTTCCTTAACCACTGCCTCACTCTAACCAGAGCCTTGATCCAAAAGACCAAACTTTCAGTTTAGGGCTCCCACAAAGAATAGGCCGGGACTAAGAGCTGTTGCTGCCCTTTGATGCTTATTCACAACTCCACCGACAGAACTCTCTGCTGGTTCTAACATTTTGATTTCCTTTTCCTCCTTCAGTCTAGCCAGAGCCCAGATCCAAAAGACAAAAACCATCAGTGAAGGCTTCCAGCACCTCCTGGACTGCCCCTTCCTCTGAAAGTCCCCCCAAAAAACTGATGATTTATTTTGTCGTTTACTTGCACCCTTTAGCCAGAACTAACAAAAACCACAGAAGCTTACAGACAAGGCTTCCACACAGACGCTGTCAGGGCTGAAAGCTGTTGTGGTTCCTCACCTTCCCTTGGCAGGCCATTTCAGAACCCCGCCAAAATCAGGGTTCTATCTCTGCTCTAACACCTGATCACCAGCATTGCCATAGCCTGGCAAGAACCTTATGATCATATGGTTCATTAGTGCTGTGAAAAGGCTGTCAGGGGAAGGTGAGGGCCAGCAACAGCTTTGTGTCCCCAGGCTTTTGTGTGGGATCAGTCACTGGACATTTTCAGTTTGGGAGCTGGGTTCTGTCTAGAGTGAGAGAGAAGATTGTACCTCTTTTTGTGAATGTGAGTGCAGAGCCCCAGTGTTGGCGGTGCTGTTGGAAGGATGCAAGGGGATGGTGAAGGCCACCAACAGCTTTCTATCCTGGAACCTTTCTTTGTGGGAGCAGTCGCTGGACGTTTTCCATTTTGGAGCAATGTATGGTTTGATGTAGTGCCAGAGTGTATTTAGTTTGATAGGCAAGTGCATCGCCCCATCTAGTGGTGCTGTGAAACAGGCACGGCTGGAAGGTAAAGGCCAGCAAGAGCTGTCTGTCCTGGCAAATTTTGTGTGGGATCAGTGCCTGGACGTTACCAATATTGGAGCTGAGCTCTACCGAGAGTAAATAATGTGATGGTACATTTATCGGGAAGGAAAGCCCATAGCTCCAGTGTTTTTGTGCAGTTTATAGGCTTCAAGGAGAAGGTGAAGGCCAGCAACAGTTTTCTATCCAGGCAACTTGAGTGTAGGAGCAGCCACCAGAAGTTTTCAATTTTGGAGCTATGCTTGTGATGATTTAGAGAGTGTCATTTTATTTAGTTGGCCAGGTAAGTGTATTATTTCCAGAATTGTTTTCTAAATAAACTATCCCAGCATAACTGGGACTGTATGCTTTCCTTCCCACCCTCATGTTACCACCCCATACTCTCAGTCTGAACAGAGTCCAGCTCTAAAATGGAAAATGTTCCTCGACTGCTCCCACACTAAAGGGAATGGGACAGAAAGCTGTTGCTGGCGTTCCGCTTCCACTTTTAGTGCCCCCAACAGCCCTTCCCTCCCACACCCGGCCATGGTCCGTGTGCCCCCGTCCCTGACAGAGGAACACTTGACCCAGTATGGCATAGATATGCAGAAAGGGTTTGAAGAGCAGGGAAAGTTTGTGTGCAATGGTATCAGCCCACCCCACCTGAAATACAGGTACGTGACTTAGAGCAGGTAACCGGCTGTGCAGTGCAGTGTGAGCTGGAGGTTGTGTCCTGGGTGGGGGGAAATGGTGAGAGACCCAGGCCAGGGACTGCGAGCAGGTGCCAACCCTTTGCACAACACAGAGCACAGGGACCTGTGGCACTGGCCAGGTGACCAATCAGAGACACAGCAGGAGCTGATGACACAGCAGGAAGACCCCAGACTACTGCACATATACACTGTAAGGGTACAAAATCTCCAGGATTCCTTTGTTGGGGGTTCCTCCCCAGAGACACCAACTCGAGCAGTTATTCTGTTGCTACACCACGATTAAATGTCTTAAAGGACCCCGAGATCTGAGATTCTGCTGTGAGAAACCAAGGGTTGGACAGTAAGGACATCTTGTGTGTGCAAGTGTGGGCTGTGCATGGAATCAAGTGGGGTACCCGTCGGACACTGGAGCTGCCCGCCGTGAAAGGGCTTTGATTGGAGCAATTACAGTCTCTGGAGGTTGGGAGTGTGGCTGCCAGAGTGTCTCCTGGATGGTCAGACAGGAAAGTTTCCTTGACAGTGCATTTAGGTGGGAGGAACAGTGCATAACCACAGTGTTTGTGGCACAGTTTATAGGCTACAGGGGAAAGTGAAGTCCAGCAACAGCTTTCTGTCCCGGCAACATTTGTGTGGGAGCAGCCCCTGGTGTTTTCCCTTTTTGAGCTGGAATCTGCCCCTAGTAGATAATGTGATGGTATATTTAGGCGAGAAGGAAAGCACCTATCTCCTGAGTCGGTAGTGCAGTTTGTAGGCTGAACAGGGAAAGAGGAGGAGAGCAACTTTCTGTCCTGGCGCCTTTTGTTTGGGAGCAGAGGCTGAACTTTTGCCGTTTTGTCATGGGCTTTGCCTGAAGCGTAAGAATGTGACAGTACATATTTTGGGAAGGAAAATAGGCCCAGAGTTGGTGGTGCAGTTTGGAGGGTGCAATGAGAAAGCGCAGCTCAGCAAGAGCTGGCTCTTACCTTCCCCGGATGCCGTTCCACAAAACCACTAGATGGTGGTATGTATCTACCTAACTATCTCAATGTACCTCGATGCTTTCTCACCGAGCAGAAGGGCGGCTCCAAAATTGAAAAACTCAGGCGAATGTTCCCACACAAAATGAGCCAGAACAGAAAGATGTTGCTGACCTTCACTTTCCCGACTGCAGTCTATAAATTGCATCACCAACACCGGAGCTAAATGCTTTCTTCCCCACAGAAATGTACTATGATAGTCAGACACTGTCGGGTACATCTTTCTTCACTCTGATGTAGTGAATCCAGGAACCTATGTCTTTTATTTTTCAAAGCAGTATATGCAGTCAATATAACTGTATACAGTCCTTTCCACTTTTCCTCTGGCAGCTCATCCTGTGGAAAGGGAAAGCCTGTGGCCATCCTGAAAAATATCAACTAGAACTAGTGGATCCTTATAACATCCACGTTTAGATAACTAAGATAAATCTATTTGCCAGTATTCCCCTGGAGTTAGTCCCCTTTTTACCACTCCCACAGAGGTTTTCTTAGGATTGTAGGATTATTTGCATGGCAGATTGGCATTTTACTGGTTGTGAGAATTTGTTGATCCAAAGTGTGTGATTCAAAGTTCACAGGCAGGCAGTCACAATAACCACAAACCCACAATTAAAACACAAAGCGTAAATCTATTTCCATTATCTTGCCAACTGGGATATCCCCAGAGCAACACCGGGGCAGAGGCACAGAGGTGAAGATGCAGGCACTGCTAAACTTGGTCCATGCCAGCAGATCACTGGCCTGCTGCTCACTCTGGTTCATCAAGGGTTATTCCCAGCTGCAAGGTCACCTGAGCTATTGACAATTCTCCTCCACAGCCTTTTGCTTTTAACTCATTCCTCCCAACACAGAGTTATCCACCAAACCTCAGAATTTTTTTTCTATTTTGTGCATTTCATAATTTCTGCCCATCAATCAGGTTGACACTCTCTAAGCTGCATTCAGTACCACATCCAGGATGTCATTCTCAGGTTCCTCCAAGGTCTGGTTCATTCATTAACAGATTCAAGCTTACCATGCCTTTTCTTGTGAGATCTGTAACTCTATAGAGTTTTCTGAAAAAGTTATTTGAGCACCTAACTTGGATAAGACATCACATCCTCACAGTGGAATGGATTGTTCTGGCATATATAGAAACTCATGAGTCAGTTTAGTATTGTCCAATTGTACTTTCCATGAGTTGCAAGAAAGACCACAAAGATCTTTTTCCCATTGCCCCAACAATAGGTATTGTAACTTTGCTCAGTGGGCCATTACAGTTCTTACTGAATGTGTGGCTCTACTGTCTATCAAAACTCTGTTGTATCATTCCCTGGTTTTACTGGAACTAGGGGATCTGCTGAGGAAGGCCTGATATTTTTCCCCAGTTCCCTTCACTCATTGTCCAAAGCCCTCCAGCACCATAACATCTGCGTGGTCTAATTGACCCTTCTTGCCTACACACACACACACACACACACACACACACACACACACACACACACATAGATCCAGGCCAAAAAACTGGGGGGGGGGGGGGGGGGGGGG
>JAWWEU010000158.1:19181670-19198214 GCA_035583155.1 Acropternis orthonyx | reverse complement strand
CCCCCCCCCCCCCCCCCCCCCCCCCCCCCCCCCCCCCCCCCCCCCCCCCCCCCCCCCCACGGGACTTTCAGACCCCAAACCCCTGTCCATTTCTCTTCTTCACCTTCTCTATTACCATTCTATCTCCTTCCGTAGTAAAATGGTATTCAGTATAGACTGTGTATCTCCCCAGTTAGAGTTTTGAGTCAGGATGTTAGTTTCCAAAAGCTGATATAGTCCTTCAAGATTCTCTCTGTACGAACCAACAGATCATTTCCAATTCAACATCCTGATGTAGTACTAGGAACATGCACAAAAACAGTGAGACCTTCTGCCTCCACTGTTTGTCTTAAAGGTGCCTGCATCACTGGCCAAGTATGTCCCTCAGTCCAGACCACAACAGGACTAAAATCCTGTCACTTCCCATATGCTCTTCATTTTGATCTGTATCCTCTTTATCTGTCCCTGCCCTGATGCTATATAGGGTGGAAAGGTGGGAACTAATATTTTCATGTCTTCATCCCCTCTGCAACAGTCCCTTGCTTTTTTTATTCCTTCTCCTCGATACGTGGCATCAGTGCACCGCCTCCCAGTTCACACACGGTGGCTTGCTTCCCCCTGTCATCTACTCAGCCACCAGTGACATCATCAAAAGCTGCAGAACCCTCTTCCTGCTCCCACGTAGTCACAGCAGAGCCACCAGTGACACTGCAAACACCTGCAAAAGCCAGGATTTCCATTCATATCCAAGCAGCTATTGTGTCAGCTAGGACATCACAGACAGCTGTACAAGGGATGGAAAGCACGTAGCCCCAGTGTTTGAAGTGCAGTTTATAGGCTGTGCAGAGAAAGAAAAGGCAACCAACAGTTTTCTCTTCTGGCACTGTTGTTTTTTGGGTTTTTTTTCTGGTAGCAGGTGCTGGATGTTTTCACTTTTTGTGTTGCAATCTGTCAAAAGTAAATAATGCCATGGTACGCTGTGGTGGAAAAGAAAGTGCCCAGTGCTGGATGTGTAGTTTACAGGCTGCAATACAAAATGGAAAGCCTGCAATTGCTCTCTTTCCAGGTATGTTTTGTGTGTGAACAGTTGCCAGATGTTTTCAGTTTTGGACTGCAATTGTGGTAGGTTAGAGAGTGCCACGGTACACTTTCTTAGGCAGTTGCTTATCCCCATCTAGTGGATTTGTGGATGGACAACAGGGGCAAGGTAGAAATCAGCAGCAGCTTTCTGTCTTGGCACTTTCTGTGTGGGAGCAGTGCTTGAAATTTTTTAATTTTGGAGATGGGCTCTGTAGAGAGTGTAAAATAATGTGATGGTATATTTCCTTTTGAAGGAAATTCTTAGCCCTGGTGGCTGTAAAGGTAAAGAGAAGGTGAACAACACCTTTGTATCTTGGTACCTGTTGTGTGGGAGCAGCCCTTGGACGTTTGCACTTTTTAGCTGGGCTCCTCTGACTGTGACAGAATGTGATGGTTCTTTTAAGCAGAATGAAATTGCATAGTCCCAGTGTTGGTGGTGCAGTTTATAAAATGCAAGGGGAAGGTGACAAGGCTACACTTTTCTCTCCTAGTACCTTTCCTGTGAGAGCAGTGCTGGATATTTCCAATTTTTTAGCTTTGAGTACTCAGTAAAAAACATACCATAGCATTTATTTACACTTGGCAAATTACAGCTCAAAAACTGAAAGTATGCCACTACAGCTCCCATAGAAAAACTGACAGGATTTTGTGTAGGACCAACTGTTCCTGACCTTCTCTTTCCCTGTGCAGTCTATGTACTTCGCCTCAGCACTGGTTCTATGTGCTTTTCTTCCCAATCTAAATGTACAGTCACATTTTTTCACTGTCACCAGCACCCAAACTTCAAATTTGAAACCGTTCAGTCACTGTTCCCACACAAAAAGTGCTAGGGCAGAAAGCTGTTTGCTGACCTTCACCTTCCCCTGGCCACCTTTCAACAGCACCTCCAGTATTGGGGCCATGTACTTTCCTTGGCAAAATAAAGGTACAGTTGCTTTCCTTCCATCTCATTTGAGCCCAGCTCCAAAATCAAAAATGTTCAGGACTTCTCCCACACAAATGGTGCCAGACGTGTTGCTGGCCTACAGCTTTCCCTGGCAGCCTTTCAACAGAACCACCAAAAGTGTAGCTATCTGTTTGCCTTCCCAAGGCTCCATCAAACTCTCTCACTCTTGCCCAGCTTCAAAAATTGAAAACATCCAGCATTTCCTCTCTCTCAAAAGCGACAGGACAGAAAGCTGCTGCTGGCCCTCACCTTCCCTTGCAGCCTTTCATCATCCCCACCCACATGTGGGCTCTGTATCTCCTTCCCAAGTACATATACTATCACCTTCTGTCACTCTGGCCAGAGCTCAGCTCTAAAACTGCATATAGGCAGCAACTGGTCCCACACAAAAAGTGCCAGGACAGAAAGTTGTTGCTGGACTTCACCATCCTCTTAGAGCCTTTCAACAGTACCACCAACCCTGGGTTTATGTGCTTGCCTTGACAACTAAAGGTATATATACTCTCTAGGAAGAGTCCATCTCCAAAACTGAAATGCCTAACCAGTGCTCCCACACAAAAGCTGCCAGGACAGAGCTTTCGCTGTCCCTCACCTTGCCCTGGCAGCCTTTCAACAGCACCATCGATGCTGGGGTTTTGCTCTTGCCTTGCCAAGTGAGGGTGCATTTCCAATGGAAGCCCATGTGTTACACAGTAAGGCAGTAGGGGCCCTGGATGCACGAGTACATAAATTCTGGGAGCCCAGAGGTGTAACAGAAGGATATTCAGATGGCCATGTTGCACCCAGAAACACACTTGGAAGAGCCTGAGGTGCACAGGAAGGCACTCCAACCAAAAAAAGCTCTCAGAGGCACCTTTTGCACACAGAGTCAACCAGTACAACAAGAAGGGCACCCAGAGACCCTAAGAACAGACTGAAAAAGTCTACCCATGTAAGCAATGAGAGCCAAGGATCTGCACAGAAAGGCACTTGGGAGCTCCTAGGACACACAGAAATGCACACAGAAGCACATGGGCTCAACAGAAAGGCATCCTGAGGCTCCTTGGATCCAACAAAATGCACTCAGAGACTGCTGCATTGCCTTTATGTTTTAACCTGGAGCATCTGAGTTTCTTCTGTGCAACCCTGGGGACTCCAAGACATTTTTGTTCACGCCAGGGATCTCTGAATGCCTGCCTGTGTGTCAGAGGGGACACAGCCTGCAGCCCAGGTGCCTCCAAGCACCTCTCCATCCAGCCTGCTGGCCACCAGGTTGCCATCTTTTGTGGCCCTGGGCTCTCTAGGGGCCCCTCAAGATGAACCCAGCACTTTTGTCTGCTTTTGCTCCATAGCGGCAATGGTGTGTTATTGTGGGCACTCCAAGGGTCTTCAAATGCCTTTCTGTGTGTCTGGGGCCTCCAGAGCTTTCTTTGAGGCCTGGCATCCTGCAAGAGCCTTTCTGGCCACCTCTGCTCCCCGGTGGCACCTTCTGAGCAGCCTTGGGGACCTGCTGCTGGCCAGGGACCATGTATGCATTTCTGTGCGCCCTGGGGACCTCTGGGTGTGTTTTGGTGCATCTTGAGGCTTCCAAGTACTTTTCTTTGTGGCCCCAGGGGCTCCAAAAGCCTTTCAGATAGACCTGTGAGCCCCCCATGGCCTTTCCGTGTGCCCTGGGGGTCACTGTGTGCACCTCAGGGAGACCTTCGGGCCTCTGAGTGCTTTCTGGTGCAATTCCCAGTGCAAATCATTGCTTCCTAGCAGCCCCCAAGTGACTTTCTGTGCATCCCAGGGCCTCTGAGTGCCTTTCCATGTGGTCCAGGATCCTCACACAGCGGTTCCTAGGCCAACATTGTTGAACAGAAAGGACCAAGAGACAGGAACGCTTGGGAGGACACACCAGGAATGCAGCAAGTAAATTACAACAGCCTGAGACTGCCACCAAGAGCTGGCTCTAGTGGTTTGTGGCACATGCCAGTCTTGCTCTTCCTGTTTTTAAAGCTTGACAGGTTTTGTTTTTAATCTCTGGTACTGTTCTGTGCTATAGTCAGCTTTGTTCAGATAAAGGGAATCAAATGTTCCTGCGAACACTTAAGTACTTCCAGGAAGTAGATAGCTAACTAATTCCTGTAGTCCATAAACACACCTTAGTTTAATAAGTCATCAGTTACAGGAAATTCTTGCACAATTTTTTGCCTTTGGTGCTGAGTCTGCATGTCTCACAGCAACTGTTTCTGCACCTCACACTGTTTTGCTTCCTACCCCTGTAATTTAAATGTATATATATTTTGGAGAAAATTATTTCTGAAAATTCACTGGTGGTAGCATTCAGCAAAAAAGAGTATTTCAAACACCAGATATGCACCAAAAATACGCGTTCTTTGACTTCTTATCTTATTTGTCGCTCCTGTTAGTGGAGTTGGTGGTCTTGTAAGCTGAAGCCCAAGTACCACTCTCTATGGCTATGGAGCAATCCAAACAAACAAACAAAAAAAAACCCCTAAAAGCAGACTTTGATACAAAAATCACTGCTGAAAATGGTTGTTTAAGCATGGATGTCATTCAGATGAAAGTCCTGAAAAATCATAAAAGTGAGAATTTTAAATATTGGTTTTTGTATTAATGCTGCTGTTTTTTTACACATCACACAGCATGTTAAGGCCTTGGTCTCCTCTGCAGCAGCCATCAAAATGGAGATTCATCTTTAAGCACATGAACAATGTCACAGAACGCACATGTAAATGATTTGAACACTTTGTTGGATTAGAGCCAGGGACTCTCACAATATGGACTTCTCTTGGAAGACGGAGGATCTGCAACTGATTTGGTTCTGTCCTTGACAAGAACCCATCATTACGAACAGTAAGGGCCTGACCCAAAAGTCCTATAGGACTGTGCTTATTTCAATGTGACCAGGATGCAGGTGCAGTAAATACCAGCTCTGACTCCCACAGCCAAACACTTCACTCACGTTGCAAGAAATGGGACTGTACTGTGGCCATCACCAGGAGCAGGCAGGCAGCACTTGGCCATAATTAAACATCACTGGATCAGCTTCTTTGTTGGTCCATCTCATTTAATTTTCGGTGTCTAAAAATTACTTACAAAGGGGTAAGACAAGTATTGTTGGCTCCCTTCTTAGACTTGCAGAGTCATTGCAATGCCTGTGGGCCTTGTTCCAACTGCCTTGAAGAGGATATGTTGCCACTACTCACAGAGGCACCTGGGATCAGATTTAGTGAATTAAGTGTCAGAGAAACATCACAAGGTAAGACAAACTCTGTCATGACAGCAGATTGGGGCAACTGCCTGGATGATGGAAGATCTTCATTAAACTCGGCTGCTTGGCCGGAAAAACAACACTCTGGCTTTACGTACCCTCACCTTCTAAAGTGGGACACTTCCCACTTTAGCCTTTCTCCTTCTGTGGCAGAAATCATAAACACACTATGTACAGGAAAGCAGCAGAACCCTGTTTAACCAGTGCAGGCTAGGGGCTGGGGCCACGAGAAAATCCCCTGCCACCCTGGGCAGCCCCCAAGAGCTGTGGCACCAGCAATGATGCTTTCTCTAGCAACTTTACCAATCAAGCATGTTGCTTGGTTTTGTTTTACTTTTAACTTGCATGAACAACTTGAGCAGTTGTTAAACCACTTCTACTGTGATGGGCTGGTATTTGGTGGGATTTGCTGAACAAGATGTGATTGAGCCACGCTTGTCCACTTTGTCTGTCAGCAGGCTGAAATGTACACAACAGCGTAGGTGATAGTGTCCTAGCACCGGTATTTACAGAGAGAGAAATAAATAAGTTGCTAAACATCAAACCATGAATCTAGTCCAGTTCAAGAGTCCATTTTGGGCAAGGGTGTCAAGTGTTTTTGTTCCTGTGGCCTTCTTTGGAAATGACAGTCTATTTGAGAAAGACTCCCTCTATTTGTCCTTGCCATTTGTTTTTAAAGGCTGACTCAAAGGTCTCCACTGTCTCGACTGTTGCAAGAATGTACGTGAGGGAGGGGCAGGAGTGAATAACAGGCCTAAATATTTGCAGTAAAGTCAGGTCTTGTGTCTGATATTCACCCTACAGATACAATGCCATATGCATAGCACATATGCACCTGCACATGCCATAATATCCATGCCTGGTTCAGGTAAGGAGTGTGGCCAACTGAGAGCATCCTACACATTGGGCATCAAGTCAAGTCCTCCTTGAAAGTTGCTGCTTCAAAGGTGAATATAAAAAGTTTCCCAATGAGAAAAATGGGCAATTTATGTTTTGAGTGTCTGTTCTGGGTAGTTACATTCAATTAAACCCTGAAGTGTACATTTTCCAAGGCCTTTTTTAAGTGGCTTCATTTGAGAGTATGTAATTATCTCCTATGCATTATTTCTACAAAATCATTTTCATGTAATTGTTTCTAAATCCAAAACTTGCCTGTATCAAATTCATTATTTGAATCATATTAGCTTCCTAGAAACCACATAAAATCAGTCATTCTCATTTTGCTACAAACATTAGGCCTGCATAAAATATGTTGACAAGTACCACACCACTATTTTTAGGAGATTTGGTAGAAAGCACTCTTTCCTTGTATTCTGTAATTGATTTGCTCCACTATTCTTCAATTTAAATCATTCAGAAAAGTATAGTCTTTGAAGGAAAGGTGCAATTGCAGTCCCTTCTCTGGCCAATTCAATTTCTTCTATACTGTCATATAGAAGATGACAAACTACTCAGCCCCATATGCTTTTACTGAATCCACATACTTATGGCTTTCTTATCTTAGCCATTTCCCCCTTGATCCTAAACTGCAGGGGATATTCTAGTCATCCAGCAGACCATCTGTGTGCTTCTTAAACTCATTAGTTTCCCAGGCACAAATGCGAACTGGACTTGTTCTCACAGATGATGAGAGTGGGAAGCTCCAGCAGGGAGAACGTGGTGCTTTGCAGCAGTCACTCCCTGCCTGACAGTATTCTGAGCAGTAGCCTGGCAGATACGGCTTACCCAGGAGCTGACCTGCCTGCAGGTTGGTAGATAGCCCACAGAGTGCTGCATATTGTAATTCTTTAAGTCCTGTAAAACTTTGTGAAGCATGCTGATGATCTGTGCTTCCAGTCACTTTTTCTTATCCATTCTGAGCTCTTTATGTGGTTATAATACACGTCTTAGGTACATATGGGAAGCATTTGTGCTTTGTGTATGACCACAAAACTGAGCAGAACTACACTGCCTCGAACCATTCAGTCACAAATATGAACAAAGTCCACTGGATGCTTACATCACTCCAAAGACACCGACCAAACAGCACTAAAGGGCTTGTGCACTTGGCTTACTTTCAGCTGTCCATCTTGATATGAGTTGAACTTAATGTCGGTAAATGGGTTAGTCAAACATTTTGCTGTCTGTAACAATTTTTATTACTCATTAGGATTGTTTGATAAACACAAGGTCATTAAAAAGGACTAAACTCTTCAATTTCTCCAGAAAATGAAAAATATTATGGTGCTTCCCTTAGCTGTTTACCCACAGAGCCAATCTTTCACCTGTTTATATTTAAGTGAAGAGTACCACAAAATTCACTGCATTCTGCACCAAGCATAAACCACTTTTTCCAGACTTGATTTGTTTTTATATATGTAGACACATCGATGTGATCAGGAAATACTAAATTATATAAACAAAAAGACAATGCATTTTGCCAATTAAGTGAGGAAGAAAGACAAATGTGACAAATCGTTTGCTCTGGAAGGGACTTGCTCATACAGGAAGAATAAATGCAAACAGCAGAACAGAAGACTGTAGAACAAAACAACCCCCAAAGTAACTTTTGAACCTGGCAATTCTCCAGCCTTTAAACAATTTTACTCTCTAATAAGGCCTTAGTGGTAAAGCTAGCCATTGATTTCATTGGTGTTGGGGTCAGTTTCTGATGGAGGGGGAAAAAAGGCAAAAACCCCCTATCTTGCTTGATGTTAGAGATTCCATGGCAGATGTACGGAAAGTTTAGGCTTCTAATTTAAACATTTATGAGCATTAGGTAAGATCCTGTTTCAGCAGCTCCCTATGTTTCCTCTCTTCCCAGTAAGGATGCAAGAAGGTTCAGTGTCATCAGGGACATCAAAGGCATCAGGGCATGAAAGAAGCTGAAGGGGAGGAAAGTGGATGCCAGAATACTGCAACAGAATTCGTATAGGCAGAGCAAGGAACTAAAATAACTTCATGCATTAGCACCATGAATCCACAAAAGACCTGTGGTATTTGCTGCCACAACAAGCACACAAGCACAACAGAGCATCTGATGAGAAGGACAATCAGGTACTGAGGGCATGGAGGATGCTGAGGCCCAACAGTCACAGCAAGAACAACACACAGAGCATCATGCCATGGTGGACCTGCTCCCAGCAGCAGCCTGCACACCACTGCTGCAGGGAGTTTCATCAGTAACCTGGATGTGAAGTAGGGAGATTTTCAACTGCTTTTCTTCCAGTGCAAACTGTGTCCATGCCCAAGCTGCCCCACACTTCCCTTCTCATGTCCTGTTCCAACTTCTGAAGAACTTTTCTGCCTTCTTACTCACTAAGCACTCCGCTTTGCTTGAGTAGGTGGTATTATAGAAGTTAAAGGAATTATGCTTTATTGTGGCTGCAAATATAAAAAGATAAGGAAATTCAATAAGAAAGGTACAAAGGTAGATTTTAATCATATGTGTACACTCAGCTTTGACTGAAGATGAGACTTGCATATACTGCAAATCTACGGGGCCTTAAAATATGTTGGTTATGCATTATACATCTGAAACAAAGTCTAAGGACTTGAGTTCTTATTGCAGCCTGTTTCTGGAAATCTACTGATGTGATTTGAGAGAAACTGCAGCACAGAGAGTTTGTGCATTAGGATAAACACTGTTATGAAAATGAGCCCTCTTTCAGGACTTTGCAAAGTTAGATTATTTTTATCTTTCCTGAAACAGTGGTTGGGGAACAGTCTTTATAAAGAGTAGCACTGTGGATCCTAGTTTGACTGCTGTGACTATGGTGTTCAATACTGGATACTTTATCTGGCTTAGTCTGGATATAGCTCTGGCACTGGTATTAGATACCAAGAGAAGCTTGATGGGGGCAGGGTTGGTGTGATCCAAATTTCCTGTGTTTTCTCCGTGGTATTCTGAAACATAGAGCAAAAAAAAGCACAAAACGCTAGGCAGAATGGAAGAATATGTTCTCACACAGCTGTACTTCTTATTAAAGAAAGTGTATCTGAGTGAGCATGACAACTATTAAGGAAAATGTCATAATGACGTGTGGATGTGCTTCAGTCATCTGGGGCTGAACTGCTGATGTTTGAAGGAAAAAGGCTACACTGACACAGCAAGGCCATGTAACTGACAGTAGTCCTAGTGACTATTGCAAGGCTTTGAGGTTTTATTTTATTTGTTCAAAAACTATGAAGAAAGTGGAAGGCTCTTTTAATCCACTTCAAATCTTTTAATCCACTCAGCTGAAAGCATGTAGTCTTGTCCTGTGCATTCTTCATTCTATCTGAAATGGCAAAATTTGGTGAAACAACAGCAAGTTTTAGCTCCTTGCTCCTCCCATGCACAGTTCAAGTTTTACATGTGCTCTGCTTATCTTGAACTACGAATACCAACGAGGAACTCAGGTGATATGCTTTGACTGTAAATCAGAGTAGCGAGAAATTGAACTCACTTCCTTCATTTTGGACTTGATCTCTAAACAGCAGTTCAATTTCCTTCAATATCTGGAACTGGTATGAGAATTACTGTAAGGCACATAACTGATAGAACAGAAATCAAACAAATAGCCACAAACACTTAATACCACAGTCCTTGCAGACTTAGGTGGGTAGCAAACAGTTCTGCTTTCACCCACTAGATTGCAGTAGAAAATAGTAGTTACAGTATCTGTGGCCCAATGAGCAAAAAAATTCTGCAGTACAGTTCTTCCCTTCAGTTATTGGCTGGCATTTGAAAGTGTTAAGGTAATCTATGCTATCAGTTTCAGAGCAACTGTTATTCTGAGTGACAGATTTTCTATTGACAGTGGATGATTTTAAATATTTTACAAGTGGACATAACAGTGTCTTTCCATAAGTATCTTCCAGATCTTCCAATCTGAACAAACAAACATCTAAATAATTTCCCAAATAATCTTTAAATAGACCTCTAGTCTTTGCTAGAAATGATGGTGTGTATTTTTAGGCCAGAGTGCTTTCTTTCTCAAAGTTTTGTAGTTTAGGGAGTGTCATAAACACAACCACTATTAGGTTGCAACATTCACTGTGGGTTTTTCTAATATGCTGTGACCTTTAGTATTGCATTTTTTACTGGTCTCCTTACCTTTGAAAACTCCCAGCTACATACTTTTCTTTCAAAACTTGGCCAGGCTCCATTTTCACTACTGTTACCATGACCTTAGGCACATGCTGTGAGGCTTGCATGCAATGTCCTTTATACCTGGGGTGTCATCCACCCTCTCATATCCAGGATGGTATCGGGAGATCCATATTCCTCACTCAATGTGACTGTGAAGGACAAAGTCAGGAGTCATAAATATGCAAAGTAAGAGATAAGAAGTGAAATACAGGAGAGAAATGAAAAGCATGAGATCTAGAAATCTGCATGTGGTGCCAATCTGTAACTTGCTGTGGATGTTTTTATCAAACAGCCTCTTGACTCATTTTTCTGGGTGGAGGATCCCCTACAAACTTGCCCACAAGGGCTATCTCTTCTGTATGTCACAGCAGTGCTTTGCTTTCGATTTTGGTGGTCCATATGTATTAAAAGTAACTTGGAGAGACAGTGAATCGCCTGAAACACAGAGTAAGCAGATGTCACTTAATTTCTTTTGCACTCTTCTGCCAAAGATGCTCAAGCATTTTAGGAAATCTCAATGGGGTGTACCCACAGGTACTTAACTAAAAATTTAAACTTTCCTAAAAAACTGACATACAATAGACAAGACCACTTCAGTTTTTTCAAAACAGTAAGACCAGACACTGTGAACATAACTGTGGCCATGGAGAATTATTGGAGCTGATTTAATTTCTAAAGCAATAATGTATGACTTACTGGTTAAATGGTACCTGCAAGGGTTCACTTTCCAGGCAGACTGCAAAGCCTAGTTAGTCTGACAGAGCACTGGAAAGGTACAGTCGTTTTATTTAGATCCATACACGCCAATCAAAACTTGTGACATGTTCTGAGAGATCATTTTGCCATTCCTTAAAAACAAAATGCTTTTCTCACTCAAGAAAAATGAATAAACTAAAAAAGTGTCCTAAAAGGGATACTGTTTAGGAGAAGAGGGGCAGATTTATTTTCCCAAAACATCTTTCTGCTGTTGCAATCACAGACACACACCATATGTTCTGTACTAGGTCTGACTGCCACCCTGTTGACAACTCGGTCGAGTGAGGTTAGTAGTATACATTTTATCTGGTTAAAAAAGCAGTGCAAGGCATGGCAAGACACTGTTCTGCTTAAATATCTGTTGAACTGCTACTGTGCCTTCATGAGAAAGTATTTAAGAATGGGAAAATATGAAGCCAGCGCAAAGTATGAGATATTAGTGTGCTGGCAGAGCTTGGTGTTACTAAGTGGCTGAGATGATTGACTCATACCAATAAGGACTTGAGATACAGGAGTGGTCTGGAACATGTAAGAAAAGGAGGATGTGGCATGGCATGGTCAGTATTTGTGGTACATGAAATCACTCAGTGATTTTCACTGGTCAGTTATGTGCACTACACAGTTTTGCAACACTACTGACTCATATTCAACTTGCCATTGACCAGGATCCCCAGGCACCTTTCTGCAGCACTGGTCTCCAGCCCCTCTTTCCCCGGTCTATAAATACAACCAGGGTTGCCTCATCCCAGGTGCAGAATCTGGCACTTGCCCTTGTTAAATTTCATATGGTTGGTGATTCCCCAGCTCTCTAATTTGTCGAGGTCTCTCTTCAGGGCCTCTCTGCTCTTGAGGGAGTTGACAGCTACCCCCAGTTTGCACAATTATTTGGACAACAAATAAATTATCATTTTTCCTGCAGTATCTCCTGAAAGGTAAATGTGGCCATTTTGTGAGTCTGCACAAACGTGTGTATGCTGCCAGGGCCCTGAGGATATTCTCCCTCCACCCTTCCTGGGCTTTTGGCTGCCAGACCTCTGGGTCTCCTTAGACACAAGATGCAAGTGCCTGGTCTTGAAACGAGCTGTTGGGAGAAGCTGCTTTCAAGGTCCCAGTGGGACTCCCAGCTTAGCTTGGGAGTAGCTTTTAGGCGAAGGGTCTCTTTCTTGGTGCACTCCTGCAGTTGACTTGTGCCTGGCTGTTTTCCACCTTCACAGCTTTGGACTTGCCCCATTGCTGAAGACTTGTCTAATGATGTGGTCGACCCTGTTTGCTAACACAGGACCTGTCCTGCTTATCTTGCTCAAATGGCACGGGAAGGTGGCCTTGTCAGGAAGTGTCCCACCCAGCCTGCTTTGCCTCCCTGGCATACAAACATACAAAAACTTACCTATCTACACAAAGTTCCATTTTTGAGCTGTTCTTCATCTCACTTTCTACCAATTTGTTTTGCCACTCAGGCTATCAGTTGCTGTGAGACATTGACTTACCTGTGCTTACATCCTAAATATGAAAACCTTCATTTTTAGATACCATGGCACATAACATGAAGGGGAAAAAAACACGAGTGGTTTGGTCCTGTATAAAATGAGACTGCAGAGGTGTTTTCAATCAGAAGACAGTTGGGGAAGTATCTGCTCAAGCAACTAAGACTGCACCCAGTAAATTTGTGCTATGAAGGTCTTGAATAATTAAACTCCAATGAGCCAAATAATTCTGCTTCAAGACAGTGAATTGCTTACCAATATTAAAACTGCTTAACATGAGCAACTTGAGAAACTGAAGTACTTTTAAAAAAAAAACCCAAAACAAAGAAACACAAAATTGAACTGGAGATAACTAGGTTCCCAGACCAGACCCAGGTTTAGGGTATAGTACTTTGCCATGTCTTAAAAAATAGACAAAAGTGAAAACAATGAAAGATACATACACTGCATAAGAAAAGCTACTATAAAGAAGCCATGCTGCCATTTACAGAAACCAGGAAGTCTTCAAGAGCTGGGGTAAGATAACTAAATATATTTAGTTCAAGAACTACATATCCATTGTGGTAAATTACTATTATTTCAGTCTGACAAGACACAGAAAAATGTGATGTGTCATTGATTATTTTGATTTCTTTGGATTACAAGGATCAGAGTTAATTAATAGAAGTCTTACAGCACCAAGTACATGCAGTCTATGCTGATGATACTCATATTTTTTTAGAAATTAAAAATAGATCAATTATAGGGGGGAAATTGAGTTAACTTTGTTGAGCAGTGCCAGGTTGCTACAGCAGCACAGGCCACGCTGCAGGCATGCAGACGACTGCAGCTCAGTCCATGAGAGGCAGAATCACCTTATGCCCTTAGCTGAAGAAACACTGTTAGCAGAGGAGACAGAGCATTTCAGCAGTGCTTGCTCTTGCAATAAAAGGCACACAGGGTTCTGATTAGGTTAAGAAGTACCAAACTTGCTTCTTGTGGGTTAATGGGTGAATAGAGCCTGACCTAGATGTCAGTGTCAGGATCACTGGGAACTGCTCACGAGATTATCTGTGAGGTTTACACTTGCCAGCTAAACAAAGCCAAGTCAGGTTTAGCTAGGTTGCAATTATTACTGCCTTATGTAATGCAATCCTTTTCATGTTGTTACTGAGGTTATCTGCAGGGGACTTAATCATGTTAAAGCAAGCATTCTGTCTTCATGGTTTGTAATCCATGACAGCTTGCACAATTACATGGAGAACAAAATAATTAACACCAACATATGTTCTCAGAAGACTGATGCTCTCCTGATTTCATATGTAGTTGAAAATATTGACTGGAGACTAAGATATGGTAGAATGAGTGAAAGCAGATTTGTTGTTTTTTATATATATATATATATATTTATACATTTCAATAGTAAAAGGCACCTGCAAGATTAAATAAATACAGAAATGTTTAACAAGACATTTTAGGTTGCCTTTGTGCATAATGGAAAACATACAGATGATTTTTCCAAAGTAATTAACTACCTTCTTGTAACTGTCCAAATTACATTTCTATCTGCTACAGATAAAAATACATAGATATGAATGGTTCTGATGGGTGTAGCTGATCATTTATTCTTTGGGTTTTTTCTCCCCCTGCTAATATTAATAAATCTAAATTCTTCTTCTTTTTCTCCTCCTCCCCTTGATTTTTTTCTAGGCTTTATGTTTCCTTCTAAAAGAATAAAACCTTAAAATTGCATCATTAGGCATACAACACTAGAAGGGAAAATTCTGACCAGAGGTGGGTTTTTCTTTTCATTGACACTGCATGATCTTGAGGGCAATGGAAAGATTCAGTCAGTAGTGTCCATGCTTCTGGATCTGGTGACATTTGTGTGTTTAGAAGCCTTCAGCCACATCCTGGAAATTGCAGCAGGCAGGAGTGCGTGACTGGGTGAGTTTGTACACAAGCCAAAAATGTAGGAATCCCAGCTCCTACACGTTTGAAGGAGAGACTTCATACTGACACCACCACAGTGTGACCTTTTGGGACAGAGCAGCCTGCTAGCTGAAATCAAACAGAACATCAGATATTCCAGCTCTGAGCTCTTGGAAGGGACTACCAGTCCATTGCAAATTCAAAAACGAGACATTTTCAAATCGACTGCCATTCTGCCCTGAGACCGACACCTTCCCTTTTATTTGAATTGCTCTTATGATTTGTCATTTTTTAAAAGAATGTAGTTATTGCTGCTGAGCTCTATTGGCTGTACTTACTTTCTTTAAATTTCAGAATTTGCTAGCACGGAGTGGGCTGGCTGGTTCTTCCCAGTGAGGGTTCCCACACAGGGCCCAGGAGGGAGAGCTCTTGGTGGCCCTCACCTTTGTGTGCCCCTGTTCACAGTCACACCTCCATTGGGCCTCTCTACTTATGGGACCTCCTAAGAGCCTCACTGCCTAACTTGAGGCATAGTCACGGGCCAGAGGAGAAAACCTCAAGTGACATTTCCCACACACGATTCAGAGCTGAAGTTGTTTCTAACTCAAAATTTTCCTTGTCAGTCCCTTTAACAGCACTGCAAATACCGGCACTTCACAACTATTCTTCTATCTCACCTACTCCCTTACCCTAATGTGAGCTTTGGTTCAAAAGAGAGAAGCTCCAGCTAGGGCTCCGGAGCACGAGGAACCAGGAGTGAGAGCTGTGGTGTCCCACACCTGCCCTTGGAAACTCCCTTCACACTCTCGCTTACACTTGCCCTAAGACCGAGCCCTCAGCCTCGCCAGAGCCCAGGAAACTACAGGAGGGCCACTGCATCGGGCTCATAGGAGGGGGTTTGGGGTTTTCAAATCTCATTTTCCCTTGGCAGTCCATTCAGCAGCAAACAGGTCTGCCACGCGCAATCCTACCCCGAAGTGCGCGTTTACCCCCCCGTTTGCATCCCCTCCTCGCAACCCCTGGAGCTTCTCCCCGCGGGCGGCTGAGAGACCACCGGGACCCCACTCCCCGTTCCCTGCTGCAACCCCAGTACCGCCCCCCTACCCGAGCGTCCCCCATATCTCGCTGTGTCCCTGGCCCGGACCATCCACCCCATTCCATTCAGTCCCATCCCATTCAGTCCCCTCCCGTCCCGTCCCGTCCCGTCCCGTCCCGTCCGGTCCCTCCCCTGCCGCGGCGCCGCCCCGCCCGCCCCCGCTCCGCCTCCGCGGGGCGTGCAAGGGGCGCGGCCGCCGTCCCATCGCAGCCTGCCCAGCGGCGCCCGGCGCTCCCGGCGCGCCCGTCCCCGCCGGGCTCTGCAGGTGAGCTGCGGGGCCGTGCCCGTGGGGCTGCGGCCGTGCCAGGGCGCGGGGAGGGGGCGCGGGGCCCGCCGTGCCCCCCCGGGTGTCCGGCGGGCTCACCGCGGGCCCCCGCTCCCCTCCCCCTTCCGCCCGCCTTGGGGTTGAGCATGGGCCACGGCGGGGTCGGGCGGACGGGCTCGCTCGGTCCGGTGTCAGCCCAGTTATGGTTTCCAGTTATTGAAGTTGTGCGGTGCCCGCGGGAGTGCGCGGGGTGCCGCTGTTCAGCGGGGCTTGCCCTTGCCGGGGAAGGAGGTGGGAGCGCAGGGGGAGCGCGGCGGGCGCGGGAGAGCCCCGGGAAGGCGCGGTGCCCCCCCCCGCTCCCGTGGCATCCCGCCCGCGGTGTCTCGGTGCTGCACACACCGCGGGGAGCGGGGCAGCGCGGCGCTGGGGCACAGGGACACCGCCTCAGCCGAAACAAAGGTGACACCGGTGACCCGCAGCTTCGGGGCTGTGGCCCGTGACCGGCACCGGTGTCACCTCTAGAAGTGTGCGCGCCGCGCAGCATCAGTGGTGGGAAGCGAAATAATTGTGTGTGTGTGTGTGTGTGTGTGTGTGTGTGTGTGTGTGTGTGTGTGTGTGTGTGTGAAAGAGACTAGGTCCATGTAAACGCCAGTGTGAT
>JAWWEU010000158.1:19152792-19171717 GCA_035583155.1 Acropternis orthonyx | reverse complement strand
AACTATACAGCTATATAAAAATCTACAAATATATAAAATATTAATATCTACAAATACATAAAAATCCTAAGGCATCAGTGGCACAGGCCAGCAGTGATGCAGCTCTACTATGCACAGTGGAGAAGAGCATTTTGTTTAGAGATTTTGAGGCATGTGGATTATTTTCTTCTTTTCTATCCTGCTTTCCAACAGGACATGGCTAACAACACTGCAAGTTCACTTAGGGCAGGAGCAAATAATTAAGGCATTGGCTAGGGACGCTGGCTAGCGAATCCATGTGCTGTTTGGACACTTGGGCCTTTCTGAAGAAGGCAAAGATGTGCCATCTCCTCACAGCTGGGACTTCTGAACTAGAAAAATACCTCTGGAGAGTCCTACCCCTGTTGAGTTCAGCTATGGGAAAAAATCATGATAGAGTCAAAAGATATTTTTAGCAATTCTTGAGATTTTGCATAATGAAACAGTTGTGGTGAGAGGAGAAAAGAAAATGGGAACTATGTCCCACAAAGTATTGTTCAGTACAGTTGTTTGTTAAGATTTTACGGGCCAGCAATTCTTTTGGTTTCTTCTCTCTTGAAAAACTCAGAATGTGAAACTCACCAGTGTCTCTGTGCTTTCTGTTTATTAAAGATTGAAAACACCTGTAAAGCCACACAGTTCCACTGAGAAGCTCCAAAGAATGTAGGGAATGGGTGGTGAGCTGGTAAGGGTGTTAAAGGTCTATTTTATACACAGGATTTTTAATTTAGCTCTTTCCTTTATTCTCGTTTGACTCGCACTTTGCTTGCCAGCATAGACAGATGTAAGGGGTCATTTTGTATTGGTGTTAAATCCATGGGCAACTTTGGCAAGCATGCCAGTAACTTGACACAGACTTGATTTAAACTGGTGTGTTTGCTCCAGATGCTAAAAGAGTTAAAGCCATTGAAACTGCTTTTAAACCAATAAATAATTTGTATGAGTGTGGTGTGTTAGATTAACTTAATGGGAACAACCTCCTGGGAGAAGGAATTTCTCGACTGTGAATCAGCTACAGAATTGTCCTCATTTCACAGGATGAAGGCTTATTGCTGCTACTGCAGTAAACAGCACTGACAGCAGATGCAATAGTAAGTTCATGGTGTGATTGTCAATGGTCTGAAAAGCTTAAATGTATTTAAAAATGTTCCTGCTTAATAATAGTAGTTGTTGAATACTGCTTGGCACTTTGGCTTTCTGAAGTGCTGTGTGAATTTTAGCTAATTCTGAATATTCTGCAGGGATTGCATCCATAGTTTAATTTTTATACGTAAGAAAATTGAGCTTCCTCAGTTAAAGCTCAGTTACTTAAAACAATAACAAAAGTTGTTTTTGCGGCAGGCAGAATTTGTGAACTCTGATCTTCCAGTTGAAACTGTCAACATAAACCAGAGAATTGTTCAGTAAATCGAGTGTGCTGTTGCTGGGCTGTGGTGAATGGTGATGCAGCTGGAGAAATGAAGTTGCAAGTGTGTTAGGGTGTAACTCTACCCTCTGCTGCGAAAAGTAGAAAGATGGAAATTATATTTCTGGGTTTTTATTTGGTTACACAAAGGTCTTGATTTTCATTTTTTTCTCATAGATTCTTGTTAAAGGGTATGTGGTGTTCTGTGAAAGTGCAGTGCTCTTAATTTGGAGTTCTGTCCTTCTTGCAAGACTCCTGTTGGCTTGAGTTTTGTCTGAGAGGGAGATGAATGATTGAGTTACTTACCTTGACATCTCTTCATTTGGTTCAGAATTTGGTAGCATTTTGTGATGGTGATTCCAGAGGTTCTCTGTTGCCCTTTAAGTTGCCTTGACTATATTTACTTCATTTCACCGGGTTGTTACATTAAATGTGATTCATTCAACATTTATTAATACTGGTTTTTGGAAATGGCTTGTTACACGTGATTGTAAAGGTGGGGACTCCTGATCCTCAGTCTGCAAAAATTAGATCAAAGGTAGGAGGGGGCAATCAGTAAAGACAGAAGCTTGAGCTCTTCTTTTTGTGGTGTTTAAGAGTGGGAAAAGCCAGAGAGCATGAGCAAGTGTTGTCTGCTTTGTGTTTCTGAACTTGTGGGCAGATAAGGAGTAGCAGTGGGTTGTCTGAACCTGCTTAGTGAACTTCTTGACTTTTGGGTTTGGGAATCAAATAGTGTTACTATATTGTGGTTTTGCAGATGTTCTTTTTCTTTTTCTGCTGTTGAGTGCTGGCTTTAACTAAATCCAAAGGAAAAGGAGTGGAGGGTCTGAGAAGACATGACAGTAGTGTACAGTGCTGCTATTGATACGTCATTTGAGAATTTTTACAGAATATTGTATGTACTTATGGCTTAAGCCATGTATTCTAGGTTTCGAATTAGGCACAGATTATGCCTGACAGCAGTAATGTAATTAAATCCCTGTCAATAACTTACATGCCTTCTGTGGAAATTGCAGTTTTACTTGAATTCCAGTTTTGTGGATGCTTTGACCAGTCCTTGCACTATTCATTAATTTTGCACAAACACATTATTTTCTGTTGTTCCAAAATGAAACTGTTCTAGCTGTACTTAAGGGGGAAAAAGAAATCCTTGGAAGACTAGAAATGTAATCAAATAGTGTAGTTTGGAGATTTTTGTTTGGGGTTTGGGTTTTTGTCTTTTTTTTTTGTTGTTGTTATCACAAAACTACACAGTATAGAATATGGTTATCAAGAAGGTGAAGTTGCTTTATTTTATACTTTTATATATTGAGAGGGAAATATGCCCCATGCCTGTGTACTTGTCTTTATATAAATTAAAACACCACAGAATGCCTAAGTGAAAACGTATCTTGTGGATCAACCAAGACAAAATGCTTTCTTGTGATGTACTGCTTGGAGCCTGCCGGCATGTAGGATGTCCTCGCCTACAGCTGCACTGTGTTATGACACGCTTCTACCACTCTTTTCTCTAGGTAATTCTTAAAAACTTGCTTTAGGCCTTGCTTAAAGAGAGGAAGTGCTTTCTTAGTGAGCTCCATGGTGGTGGTGATCAGAAGTACCTTGGTTTTGTTTAGCATGTGCTCCTATTTAATTGGGCATGGTATAAGTGAGTGTTTTGCAGGTTTCTCACCATGCCACATCTCCAGAAGCTTTCTGGGTTATGCCACCTGAAGCTTTATTTCTTTGTAGTGTGGATTTTTTTTGTTTTATATCTGTCTCTTCAGGTAAGACAGAGGGGTATTTTTTGTGACCTTGAGTGAGTGGTGTGCCAGCTACTTCATTGTTACGAGGTTGTGCTCTGTCTTGCATCCTTGGGGGTGCTTGGGCACTTTGTCAGGTTGTTTTCCATCAGCCCATAGGTGCTGTGTAAGCTGTGGCATATTCCTGTGTATCAGACTTTGTCTGAAGAAGCTGTTGAGGGTTGAATTCTTAGTGTGTTGAATTTTACAAAGTCTTCTGCTCTGATTTCTCTAGTTTTAGTTCTAGAAGTGGAACATACTTAGCATTTGAGGAAGGGTGAAAGGCCTTATGTCTTTACTATTGTTATTATTGTTCAAGGATTATTTCCAAATACTTAGTAAGGGGCAGTTTCTATACATTTTTGTACAGATATAAAAGTAAGATTTTGGGGCAAAGAATAATTGCTTTTACAAGGACCATCACAAAGCCGTGCCACTTGGATTAACTTAGGAAATGTTGCTGCTGCATATCTGTCTTCAAAATACTTTTAGTTCTGTGACGATTTGACCTGGCTGGTTGCCACGTGTTCAGCAGAGTTGCTCTATCATTTCCCTTCTCAGCTGGACAGGGGGGAGAAAATACAGCAGAAACCTTGTGAGTCGAGATAAGCACAGGCAGAGATCACTCACCAATTACTGTCACAGGCAAAACAAAACAAACTCAGGGAAATTAGTTGAATGTCAATTGAAGTCAAATCAGAGTAGGATCATGAGAAGTAAAACAAAATCTTAAAAATACCTTTCCTTCACTCCTCTTTTCTTCCTGGGCTTAACTTTACTCCCAGCTCTCTCCCTTCTCTCCTCCAATGGCACAGGGAGACATGGAAAGGAGGCTCAGTCAGTTCATCACACATTGTCTCTGCTGCTCCTTCCTCCTCCAAAGGAAGACTCCTCACACTCTGCTCCTGCTCCGCGGTGGGGCCCATCCCGTGTGAGACAGAGCTCCATGAACTTCTCCAATATGAGTCCTTTCCATGGGCTGCAGATCCTAAAGAATGGCTCCAGCGTGGGTCTCTTCCACAGGATGCAATCCTTGAGGAAAAGACTGCTGTCCTGTGGGTCTCCTGTGGGGTCACAAGTCCTGCCAGCAAACATGCTCCAGCATGGGCTTCCCACAGGGTCACAGCCTCCTTCGGGCATCCACCTGCTCGGGCCCGACGTCCTCCCCAGGCTGCAGGGAATCTCTGCTCGGGGCCCTGGAGCAACTCCTCCCCCTCCTTCTGTACTGACCTTGGTGTCTGCATGGCTGTTTCTCTCACATATTCTCACTCCTCCCTTCTCTGCCCACAATTTGCTTCTACACAGTAGCTTTTTTTCCCTTCTGAAATATGTTATTCCTGGGACACTTCCACCACCATTGGTGGGTTTGGCCTTGGCCAGTGGAGGGCTGGCATTGGCTCTGTAGGACATAGGGGAAGCTTCCAGCAGCTTCTCAGAGGAACCACCCCTGTAGCCTGCCCCAGTTACCAAAACACTACCACACCAATGCAGTACAAGTTCAGTCACTTAGACCAATGTCTTGGTGATGCAAGGAAAATATATTCTGAAATAGAGCCATCTTTTAATCTGATTTATATTTCATTATAGAAGAAGAGAAAGAGTTTGCCTCTTGGATAACAATCTGTCTCTGCTGATGACAGTGAATAATTCAAGGAAGAGAGGGAATGGACGGTTATGAGCTTTATTCTCTGTCATATTACTGCAGGGGATGTCTATATAACATACTTGATGTTTGTTCTAAGCACTTGTAGCTTGATACAAAAGCCATTATGCTGTTTCTTGAACTTCCCAAAGCATCAGAATTAAAAAAACCCAAGCCCCTAATTGTTTGTTTTATAGAAGGTGTCACCTTTGACCACTGAATCATAAATTACCCAGTGCTAGATGTATATCGGTCACTACTTGCATCGTGCATATTGTTCAAAGGGCTTTGGAGGCTTTGTGTAACTAGTTATTTTAAATAAAGTGTCACTTATAAATTCTGTTCCATTTAAATAAGGTTACTCATGGCCACCAAGTTTCCTATTTTCTCCGTCACATTTTGCATACATTTCAGTCACTGAAAATTTTCTGGCTCTAGAACAAGAAAAATCTCAGAGTTGCCTACCCTATAGGAATGAATTTTGACATAAAATATGATACAAATAGTTTTGCTCTTTCTCTGGTTTTTCTCTGGTTTCTTCCCCTACTTGAGATTTGGCAGCTTGAAGTTTGATGTGTTTAAACACCAGTGTTTTTATTTCCAGAGGGAAAATGTTTTAGCCTCAGAAATCTGTATTGCTGACTTACCTGAATGTGTCTTTCCCAAAACATATGAAAGCAAATTAAACTGCTGAGTTATTCATGTTCCCAAGTGAGAGCTAAGAGGATGAAAATGCACATGGGTAGCATTTTCCGCTTAGAAAGTCTGCAACAGCTGTGGATGATTTAAAAAAATAAATCTATGAATTATCTGCATCTTCAACAGCTGAGTAAAAGAAATATGTAGTTAGGGGAAATTTTTGTCTGTCTGGGTTTTAACAGTAGGTTTTTTACTGTCTGGATAAGGATGACTATTACGTGTTCTAAATCTCAAGTTTACAGGTGTTCAATGACAGAGAGTGCATATTCAGAAAGAGTTACACATCTGGACTTTCTTAAGCAAGCTGCATAGTGAGAGTTAGTAGGTAGGGTGTGGCTAATGCGGGCAAAATTATAGTGAAGCCTCAATAAATTAGAATTGAATAGTTTGCAGTCTTTCGTTGCCCCTAAAACCTGTATGGACTTTGATTTGCATCTCATCTGAACCATCTTGAACAGCCATTCCGTCCTAAGCCACGAGCCCCCCCAGCTCTCAATGCCAGCTGTGACTTTGGAATCTGCAGGGGTCTTGTGTGAGCTCAAAACTTATTTTCTGTGAACATTGTAAGTAGGGGAAAGGAACCAGAGAGTCCTGGCCCGTGGCAGGTTGAACATGAGCCGGCAGTGCCCCGGCAGCCAGGAGGGCCAGCCCTGTCCCGGGGGGCAGCAGGCCCAGCATCGCCAGCCGGGCAGGGGAGGGGATGGTCCCGCTCTGCTCTGCACTGGGGCGGCCTCACCCTGGGTAGGGTGGGCACTTTGGGGCACCGCGATACAAGAAGGGTGTTAAACTGTTAGAGAGTGTCCAAAGGAGGGCAGTAAAAATGGTGAAGGGCCCTGAGGGGAAGCCACGTGAGGAGCAGCTGAGGGCACTTGGTCTGTTCAGCCTGGAGAAGAGCAGACTGAGGGGAGACCTCACTGCAGTCACAGCTTCCTCGTGAGGGGCAGGGCAGGCACCGATCCCTCTCCGGGGTCACCAGGGACAGGACCCCAGGGAATGGCCTGGAGTGGTGTCAGGGGAGGTTTAGGTTGGATATCAGGAAAAGGTGCTTCATGAATATGTAAACAGCATCACAGTTACATTTCTGGTTTAATTCCAGTGGTTTTTATTTGAGTTTCTTATACCTTTGCAGTATGGTGGTCTTCTGTCTATATTAGCATGGTTGTTGATATTGGGTAGTTAATCTTAGTTGCAGTTCAATTAAATTTCATCGTAATTTCAGATTTCTATGTGAAGATCATTTTTCTGGCCGCTGTGATTTGGTTTCCTTGACTCTGCATAATTTTGATTTTTGCAGTTTATTTGCCAGTCAGAACTCGGAGCCACAGGGACTGTATAGTGTCTTATTACTCTGAGTAATCAGCTTGAAATTAAGATATGAAAAAAAGATGTCAGTGGAAGACGGGGCCAGAAGCAGCTTTGTTTTGCTGGCTGAGGTGAAAACTTTAGATACCTTTTTTTCCAAATGATGAAAAAAAAAGCATATTCTGGATATCCCCTATCAGGTGCTGTGTACCCGTGATATTACAGTTTTCATTTTCTGCCGTGATTATTTTGTCTCACATGTATGCACAATATTCAGCTTGCTGCAGTACTGCCGAAATGCTTAAATTACACGAGTGCTTTGCTTCCATTTTCAGCTGCGGTGCAAAGAAGAGGTGCCTTAATTAACATACCGGGCGGTCAGACTGAAGTGCAAGCGTAGTCTGTAAGGAGGAGGCAAGCGCTGTATGTAAATTGTTCCTACTTGGAAATCATTCCCAAAATTACAATGTAGAATATATCCTTCTAGAAATGGACTAGCTCCTGGTTCTGTAGAACAAGAAGGCAATACTTATGTTTTAACTTTGCTTTTTGACAGAAGTCTCTCTGAAAATGGCGGAAGCTCACCAGGCAGTCGCTTTTCAATTTACAGTAACTCCAGATGGGATTGACCTGCGTATGAGCCATGAGGCACTCAAACAAATTTACCTGTCTGGTGTCTATTCGTGGAAGAAAAAGTTCATCAGATTCAAGGTATGCTAAGTTAGTCAAGTCCGCCAAAACTGAGGGTTAGTTAATGCTTTATAGATTTATTGAAGTTGTTTTAGCAAATTTTTTTTTTCCTTTATGGCAAATAAAGTTTCCCATCGTGAAAGACTTGCGTGGGTTTTAGTTAATACAAGGGATACTGAGGAAAAATAACACTGAGTGATGCTGTAAAGACTGAAAGGGTATGTATTTTTGATGTATTCCATGGAGGCAAGATGAAACATGTAGGAATTAATAATAGCTTTAATTGACCTAATTCTCTTCATAATGCATCATGTAATTATATAGTCTTTCAGCGTAAGTCAAAATTACAACTAGTTGTGATTTTTAGTGTTATATCTCGTAGAGGTACAAGACGACACTGTTTATTTTGGCAAAGAATATATAAAATCAAATCTGCAAATTAGGGAGGAGGTTTGCTGTTTTCAAAAAGTTGCCTACAAGTTATACCAAGTAGTATTGTTTCCAGTGAGGTATTTGATATAGATCCTTGTAGATTTACTGTTTTGTTCATGAGATTATAAATGGTAAGTATCTGTTTTGCTAATAGCAAACTACATAAGCTACAGGCTATCTTCAGTATCTCTTTCAAAAACATAAGCATATTAACAACAGTCTTATTAAAATTTTTCTATTAAAGCTATGAGAAGGACCATTCAAATTATATTAAAAAAACCCCTTGATTCTGATTCTCAGTGTCTCGTTCAGTAGAACATTTTTGTCACATACTCATTAGAGAGGTGTAGCTCAGTATAAGTTGGAATTGTTGAAGTGTCACTTGTTCTAAAGTTGTTTGTTCATTTCAGTAGCTTTAGTAAGACTTGCTGCAGGATCAGTGATGTCTACAAGAGAACTCAAAAGTGCCTGTAATTCTTGATATCACTGGGACAATTTTCTGTAGTAGTCAAACTTAACTAAATCCATTCCCTCCTCCTGAGATAAGCATATGTAAGGAAACATTGGATAATCTTTGCTACTTGTTTAAAACTAAATGACTTTCCATGGTAATATGAAGTCAAGCACTTTGGTATGAAAAAATTATGTGAAGGCTTTTCTTTCCAGAATGGAATTATCACCGGCGTTTATCCTGCTAGCCCATCTAGCTGGCTTATTGTAGTTGTGGGTGTGATGTCAACAATGTATGCCAAAATTGATCCTTCCTTGGGAATAATAGCTAAAATCAACCGAACACTTGATACAACGTAAGTAGACTGAAAAGTTACAGTTCCTCTAAAGGGAAATCGGTTTATTTGCAGCTCCTGTTAAAGCTATTCCTGTTAAAATGTATCGGGTTTGGGGTGGTGTGGTTGTGTCAGGGTAAGCCAAATGAACAGCTGTATGAGGGTATGAAATAGGTAGGTTGTTACACCAGTATTACTGCATTGTGTTCTGAGTATTTGGGAAGCACATTTGGCAACTTCCGTGGCCTTTGATCTTGTTGCACGAGAAGCTGTTTGGAAAAGAGCGTATGAAAAAGGGGTGAGCAGGCGTAAAATTGTGCAATGCCTGCCTGTAGCACCATTAGAGTTAGGTTTGCAGTACCATCTTCTCCTTGGAACTTAAACAGGCATTAACTGGCATATGCTGGCTTTTGTTTTGTATAGTGGCTACATGTCAAACCAAACACAGAACATTGTGAGTGGAGTGCTTTTTGGCACAGGGCTTTGGGTCGCCCTTATTGTCACGATGCGCTACTCTCTGAAAATGCTGCTCTCCTATCATGGTTGGATTTTCTCTGAACATGGCAAGCTTTCAGCAGGCACCAAGTTTTGGATGGTAAGGATATGTTGTCTTCCTGTTTCATCTTAACTTCTGTTTCATTAGTATTCCCGAAAAGAGAATCTTGTATTTTTTTCCTTACTTGTGTTTTCTGTGTCATGGGACAGGAGGCTGTTAGGTAGCTATTTCTACTAATTACTGTCACCCTTCTAGCGCTGTAATTAAACTATTTATCATGGCCTTATAGAAGGAAGAGTAAGTGCTTCGAGAATAACTTCTAAATTTGCCAACACTTTGGGACTGTGTGACTCAAATACCTAATTTTTTCTCTGTGTACAAGACCTTGGGCTGCAGCACCAAAGAATCTTGTCCTCACAGAAAGTGCTTCCCTAATTCTTTGTTGAAGTGTTAGAATTTCTGGTCATCCGTTAAAAAATTATTCTTATACTTGAAGAAAATAATATTGAGTGTCCTTTCAATTGATTTACTGGTATACTTCCAAAATAAGTTAGAGAAGAAGCATAAAGTGTAGGTAGCTTGTAATGCAGTTTTCATATAAGGGTAAAGATGAGAGTGGTATGCCTCCTGTGGATTACTGTGGTGCTTTGGAAAAAGATTCTGAAAGGATGTGACAGGTATAAAGAGAGGAAATGTAGACATCGGTGCTGCAAGAGATGAAGTGAGATTCTACTACTTGAACTAAGTTGTTTCAACTCACTTTCGCCAGTATTGCTGTAGAAATAACTTAAGTACTGTACTGTGATAAAATTAGACTCTTCAACCACAAAAATTAACTGATAAATGTTAAACTAGGCACATGTCATGATTTACTATGAAATATGTTCAAGGACAGATATCTAGAATGGTACACTAAAATAGAATTTAACGTTTGTCTGTTAACAAATTAAATTTCTAATTGGTGGTTTCTCCTGGAAGCGGTATCAGCCTCATGGCTCGAATTTGTACAGTTCAGAGGCTCTGAATGGTAAGGTTTTCTGTCAGTTGCTTGAAGCTGCAGTTCGTTTTCAGCATGTCCTACCAGATGGATACTTTAAAGCTCTTGATATTGCCTTATCAACATTAAAACAGTATGAGCTGTAATGCTACTTACCATGCTTTTTTGCATATTGTATTTATAAATTTTTTCTATCATATATGTTGCATATGTATTTTGTTGTGTATTATATATGTTTTAAAAATACAGAATGCCAAAGGTGTATGCCCAGCAGTCTCATCTATACTTACTATGAAACTCTGTTTTAAAACCTTATTCTTTCATTAACTAGACCCAACAAAAGAGAAGACTGATCTCACTGGTAAAACAGCTGCAACTACCTTAGTTTTCCAGATTTTTATAATAATTTTTATAATGCTGTTTTCTGTTCAGGTAGTCATGCAGATCAAAAACCTGAGCTCTGATTTCAGTGACAGTACAATGTGATTTTTCAGGCCGGTTGGAAGTCTGGTGGCACTTCTAATGAACATATTTCACCTTCTAAAGTCAAATTTCCCATAACAGTGTTAGGTGGGAAATCCAAATATTAGTTGAAGTTCTAAAAAAGTGATTAAATTATTTTAGCTAATTAACTTAAAATAGTAATCACCTGTGAACAGATGCAGCACATGCTAGAATGACATTATTTGCTGTGTTTGTATGTGAAAGTGGAGATGAAGTGTGTCGGTCTGTCAGATCACTTTAATGGTCTCAAACTGTTACAAATTCTCTCCTGTGTTTGCTTAAGAGATAAATACTGTGAAATGTGTTTGCTGTTTTTTGTCAGTTGAGCAGGTACTCTGTCTGTCTGAAGATAATTTTAGCCTTTTCTGGCTTAAGAGTTATGAAATAAAATTGTCTTCAAGTATGGAATTAGATTTTCATATGGAAAGCTGAGGTCTTTCTTGCCCACCTGGTTTCAAATTTGTCTTGTCACAAAGCACAAATAAATTTCATTGGGCAGATCGCTGTGGTGCATCCATGTACCTCTGATGGCTCTGACGCAGATCCATGTGCAGGGAGGTCTTTCTTGCTCATAATACTCTGCAGTTCTTAAGAGTTTTGTGCTGCCTAAAACAACCTCCTATAGCCATGCTGGCCAAGGAAATTGAGAGCGAGGAAACACTACATTTTAACAAATAGCTTTGTCAGTTGAACAGGAGGCAGAAGGGAGAAATTTTTGGAATTTGGTGGTGAAATTACATCCTCTCTTTTCTTCTGTCTTTAGTCTGTTGGTTTATATACATTATATGGACTGAGATTATACTTTGTCAATAAATGTTGCACTGGACTGTTGGTATAACGCTTTACTTTTAGGCAGCATTATAGTGACAATGTGAAAATCCTTTCATGTGTAACCCAGAATTTGCATGGTTTAGACTTTCAGCCTCATGTGTGCTGCAGCTGAAAAGTAGTTGTAGACAGAAATGCTGCTTCTGTTTTCAGTCTCCTGTGGAACACAGGAGATGCTGTAATATCTGAAGCTAAGTCATCGCTGGCTTTTTTTTGTTTATTGCTGTTTTGTGTTGGGGTTTTTTTGTAACACAAGCACTGAGTATAACACTGGCATGCTTGCACAGTTTGATGCGTTCAAATCATGTAGTAGACTAGCTGAGATACAGTCATGCTTGAACTAACTCCCTGTAACATCAATCCTGTTATTGATGTTGAGCTATAACTTTGAAAAACATTTAACCATGATACCAAAGCATAATTACTATATTTGAAAGTGGCTGTAGTTATCTAAAAGCCTTCGTTGAGTGACAGTCTTGATAGTGATTCCTATTTTGAAGTGCAATACAGGTATTTTTGTAGTATCTACTAAATTGTGCAGTAAAGGATCGACTGGTAGACTTGGGTTTTTTAATCTCTATGGAGGGAAATGTATGAAGAAAAGAAGTGCTAAGTAACTGTCTTTATTTTCTGTTGAGATCACCGTGCACCATACATAAACAGCAGTGTTGTCTAATGGCAGGAAGATTGACTGGGAAGTGAGGAATGACTATGGTCGTCTTTGTCTTCCACTGACATGCTGTTTAGTCTTTAGGAAGTTAGTTTCTGTCAGTGCCTTTTTTATTTGTGAAACAGAGATAAATATGGTAGTTTCCTAAATTTAGTGCAATGTAATTTACCAGTGACAAGAACTATGAGTTAAATTACATTTTTGTCATTTTTTCTTTTGTTGAACCTAATAATATGAGGTGTGTATTTCTTTCTGCTTTTCTTCAGGCCCTTGTAAAACTGTTCTCAGGACGTAAACCCATGTTGTACAGTTTCCAGACATCTTTACCACGATTGCCTGTTCCAGCTGTTAAAGACACAGTCAAGAGGGTGTGTCCATTCACTGATTTACTTTATTCAGTAGCACTGAATCCATATCTAGATGCCTTTTGGGGGGGGTTTGCCGTGTCTCATGAAAGTATTGCATGGTAGCCTTACTATGGTGTAATGGATTCAAACTTCTGCATAGAAGTTAAAATAAAGGCTGTGACAAACCACTGAAACTGGTGACATTGTGAAGCTGCTGTAATTCATATTGGAAGGCATGAAGTCTGTTGTTGTAAGACTGTGCCACAAAGCGTGGTTTCCAGGGTTTTTGCAGCATACTGCAGTAAATGTGGGTGTTATGACACAAAGCCTTACAGCAAAGTGTGCTTGTGACAGAAACCGAAGGTTTGACTTTTAGAGATGAAAAACTATCTCTGTGTGCTACTGAAGAAGAAGTATGTCTTCCCATCCTGAGTGGAAAATGTACCTTTAGAAAAGTAACCTCTTCTACTGGAGGTTTGCTGGCAGTCTGGAAAAATACCTTATTTTTTAATGTCTGCAGCTGGTGTTTAGAAGAGCATATACTCTCATTTTAAAAATGTAGTATTTGCAACCTTACGGATTGAGCCTGGATAATCTATGCTTACTGTTAAAATGCTGAATATAGGAATAGTGAGAAGCTACGTGTTTGTTACTGTACCTGTACAAACACTGACTCAGCTCCTGTGTTCTAGTATCTGGAATCAGTTCGGCCACTTATGGATGATGAACAGTTCAAAAGAATGGAGGGTCTTGCCAAAGATTTTGCATTTAATTTGGGACCAAGGCTTCAGTGGTATTTGAAGCTAAAATCCTGGTGGGCCACCAATTATGTGAGTATATAAATAAAAGGCTCAGTTGTTCAAATGATGTAATTTGTTTCCTGTTGCACTTTTTGGCTTAAATTTCATTATTTCTTAAATGTAAAAGAAGGAAGTTGAAACTGCCTAATATTTTTGTAAAGTATGTGTGAGAACACCTGATTTTGCACATAAAGTAATTTGCGTGATTGGGTAAACACTGCTGAATGGAACTTGAAAAAATGAATCCTTATTTGTTATTCTGGAGCAGGTGATTTAGCTTTTGCTGCTAAGATTGCTTTTGGGGTCTGTTTATTTGCTTGTTGAGCTTGATAACTCAACTCAGCTCAATGGGCCTGGCTGCCCAGGTAGTTTAGAAGAGTGATTGAGGAAATTGTAATATAGAGCAGCTAAGACATATAAAAGAAAAGTAAAAATTTGTGCCAATATTGTTGTTGATCTGTTTTTTCTTTTTGCTTTTTTTTTTGTTGCCAAAATGAAGACCCAAACCCCAGCATCATAGTGAGAACTGTAACATAATTCCTTCATGATTCATTATCGAGCATGTGTCTGTACCCAGTAACCTAAACTGTCCTGGCAAAGGCTGCAAAGCATTCAGCAGATCTGATATATTCTAAATACTGTCTTGAGATCATGACTTCTTTAGAACCTTATCAGAGAGCTATAGCAGAGTTTAATTTAATTCTCTCACCCCCTTTTTTTTTTTTTTGCTGTTTTCCCTGAAGTATGACAGAAATTAGGGAGGAGTTGTCTTTTTTTAAGCAGAGAGGCAAATTAGCAGTTTCCTTCCAGCTTCTGTACAAAATGTTGTCTTGTGGAGCTATTAATATAATGATAGTAACTGTGGAAATGGTGAGATTTTACTGCTTTTGTTTTCCTTCCTCCTTCAGGTTAGTGATTGGTGGGAAGAGTATATCTACCTTAGAGGACGTGGACCAATTATGGTCAATAGTAACTATTTTGCAATGGTAGGTAAATACTTATAAAACAACTTATGTGTCAAGCACTGTAACATTTCTGCCAGGTGATCTGCCCTCATGGTATCTTTCTGCTTAAAAATCCATTGCCATTTAGCATGTAACCTTTGTTTTTCTTCTAGTGTAACCTGTCGCCGATGCCTTCAGGTACATTCACGTACTTGAAGTACTTCAAAAACACGTATCTCAATAACAAACCTAGCACATCTGCCACTTTGGCAGACTTGTGCAGTAATGACTTACAGGATTTTGTGCTTACTGCAACAAGCAATCTTTCAAAGCTCCACATAAAACTTCATGGGTAACAGTTCAAGGGGGGGTGTGCTCAGACTTGCAAATGTAAAAGACTCTAAAATTAAAAGCAGAACAGAAATATGGTGGTCTTGGTTCAAATTTTATGTAGCATTGTCTTTTCTTCCAGAATGATTAACAACTATCATGTATGTTTTAATACTGATGCTGTTTAAGGAGATTGTGCCTGCTGAACAAATTTAAGTTTCAAGTCACCAACTCACTGCACCAGAGTGCACTTCATACATTTTAAAGCCATTTATATATTGTCCAGAATAAACTTTTAAGAATGTGAATGAGAAGTACTATCAGTGGGGTTTCTTAAATGTAGTCTGGTAATCATTAACTTATGATTCTTATCTTCTTCACAGGACTTCCTTTCTTTATATCCCACAACTCTGCAGGCAGCTAGAGCTGGTAATGTTATCCATGCCATCCTGCTGTATCGGAAAAAACTGGACAGACAAGAAATCAAGCCAGTATGTATATCAGTTTAAATGGCTTTTGATCTTTTTCTAGCACAGTCCATGAGAAGTTGATCAGTGTACAGAATGGGAGAGGAGAGGGATATCTTATTGTTAGAACTATATGTAAGATGTAACTAATCTTTGTGGTCCCAAGTTATCTCTTGACTTGCACTCAGGCAGAAACTACCAACTACCAAAAATACAGGATTCTATCATGCCAACTAATTGCAGTGTTTGAAGTTAATGTTGTCATTGCCCAAAGGACAAATAGAGACTTGTATTTGCATATGTTAATTATTCTGTATAACTGGCGTTATCGGCACACACTAAGCCTGTAATGGTACTTTTGAGCAACTGAAGGATGAAAAGTCTGTAGTATTTTGTAGTGTGAGCAGATGGGGTGGCTGGGACCAAGGACTGGAGGCCTCTCGATGCCAAGAAGTGGGCCAGTGGGAAGTTAAGCATAGATGATCATAAAATCCTATGTTGCACTAATTTCTAAGTAGCAATTTCGAGGCATGGTAAATCCCATCCTGAGTTTCTGTCGTGTCTTGTGGCTGTGTATTGTAGCAAATATTGTGGAAACAATGAAGTAGTTTTGTTCAAGGTCATGGCAAGGATGTGATTAGTTGTATGTAACTACAAATCTGAGAAATGTGAACTTTTGTTCCTACACAGCCATAAATAGCTTTAAAATAAGAAATTAAGGGGTAATGCATGCTGCATGTGTAAGTTTTACATCCAGACCAGCCACTGAGAACTTTTTGGGTTTCAGAGGCTAGCTAGCTTCAGTCATCCCTCCTGAAGGGTGAGCATTTGGTAGGAGGGAAAATATAGTGGTACTGGAATGTCTGTGGAGACTTCCACGTGTAATTCAAGGAAAGATGATGAAGGATAAAAACCAACACTAAGGGGGTGTATTATAAATCTTATTGTTCTGCAGCCTGTCTTTAAACAGATCCTTTACTTTTTTAGTTTTCTAATTATATATGCAAAATCACATTTTTACGTACATTTGTGTCATAGATTCTTTTGATGGGATCTACTGTTCCACTTTGCTCAGCTCAGTGGGAAAGGATGTTTAATACTTCCCGTATCCCAGGAGAAGAATCAGGTAAGCAAGGCCAGCCAAGGAGAATAAGCATCTTTATGGAATTCAGGATTTGGGGTCTTTTCTGCCAAAATCCCATTTCTCCAGATAAGGATCTGACTGACACAAGTATACATCAAACACTGTGCTCCAAGAATCAGGAAGTAATCAATTGATACAGAGTACAGAGATGATTTTCATTTTAGAGAGATGTTGAAACTTCTTCAGATATTTTCTCCTTTACTTAAACTGAAAACTAACTGCAAGAAACTGTTGTCTGCCCTGTTTTTTGATTTATAAATAACTTTTCTCCAATCTGCTCTTTCATGATCCTTCGATATCCATGTTCTTATCTTTGTAGAAGTTGTGTTCTCTTATCTCAACTGTTTTAAAATCTTTTGCTTGCTTGACTTTCCCTTTTTCCTTTCAGCTTATGATTCAATACTAGTTGTTTATTTGTTTAGAGGCAGGTAGACTGTTTAGTCCTGTCAAGGTTTTCAATGCCAGTGTTAACTTTTATATGTGCTGCAAGACATTGGCTAAGTGAAATCCCCTGTAATAAGGACTGTACCCAAAACTTTCTATTATATTAAGAATATATATACTCTGTATTCTGTTAGTTTGTGCCCTGCCCTAAATTCCAGCATTGGTCTGTTTATCCTAGGCTGTGTGTAACTAGTTTTCACATTTAATTTTGAATAGAGGCGTGTGCCTGTTGACTTACATAAGGATCATTTTCACCTGAGTCTGTTTCTGCAGCTTCTGCTTATTGTGAGAGAGTAAACTTATGTTTACATGATCACAATCAGGTTAGCTCACTAAAAAAGAAGTGTATGTGACAGTTCCTATACACTTTTTCAATGTAGGTGTACAAGAGCTGTGATAGCATGCATTTGTTAATACTGCCCACAGACATAAAAGCATTTCACTTAGATTACAGAACTTTGATAGATTATTTGTTCTATTTCAACATAAAAATATATTTTTTGGATGATAAGTGCATCATCCAAGGTCTTGAGGTTGATTTTTCTCCATATGGTGTTATTTTTCTAAAGGTAGTGTATGCATAATGGTTCATCATGGGTTTCTCCCCAAGGTAGCCTCCAAAGGTCTCCATAAGCTTATCCTAAATCTTCCAGACCCAGGATGATTTTTGAGGTCTTAACATTAAAGTGGCATTTGTTGTCGCTTTTTTTTGCCCCAAGTTTTGTCACTGTAAAAGGGGACAGATTGCATCTAGAAATACAAACATTTGTAGTCAGCAGGTGGAAGAAAACATTGCTATTCACTTTCTTTTTCTTTGAGAAGTGAACTACTAATTTCACAGCAGATTTTAGTGGAGACTTCTGCTGTTATGTTTTCTACAAAAGCTTAAGCTGTATCTAGGCTTCTCTGATCTAGTTACATACTGAAGGGCCTCTTAGAACTGTTCACATGTTTATCCAACGCTGCATCATTGTGGCAGCACCACAGTGAAATACAGATTTGGCAGTTACCCTGATTAGTTACTACGATTAGTGCAGAAGACAATCACTAGGAATTTGGAATGCAGGGATTATTGTTTAGTCACCTCCACTGGGAATGTATGTACTGTCTGTCACTTTAAGATAGGGTATATTTTTTCACTTTCTTTGAGACCTGTTACTCACATTTCAAACTGCCTTTGAACATGTTACTCCCACTCAAGTACAGAATTCAAAACATAGAGTTTCTAAAGAGGCACAGGGATGGGCCCACTCCCCTCTGCTGACGTTTCCTGTGCTGTTTGCAGTTGGATAAGGGGGAAAAGTGGCACTGGGTAGTGGATAAAGCCAGAGGTGCATGTGTCAGAAAAGAACTTGGCTCTGAGCTCTGCTGCTGCCCTTTGCTAGTTGCTAGTTTATTGAGGAATTTTTTTCCAGCTGTGCCTCAGCTTTCTGTATCTGCAAAGTGAAGAAAAACACATCCCTGATGTGACTACTCCCTGTCGTGAATTAGTAGCTTAAATAGACAAGCAGGGTTTTAAATCTCTATTGGACATCTGTGGTGTATGAACTATTGTTATTTAGAGTACTCCAAGTACTGAGAGTGCAACCCTTGCCCTTTCCCTGTCCTCAGTAAAATAAAAGGTATAAACGGTTTGCATTTAGCTTTTCACCTGTGATTTGATACAATGCTTTCATGACTGAATTCCGCCTTATCCCAATTAAGCCATATAAATACTAAAATGAGGAAAAAATTGTGGCCTAGTTTTCTGCTTCAATGAGATTGATAACACTGCACATTTTGACCATGTCTGGAGTGTTCATTCTGCATCTACCAGGATAAATGTGAACAAAATCTTATGGCACTGAATTTTTGATCTCTTAAGACTCTCCACAGATTGTACCATGTCAAACACTTGAATACAGATTATTTAAAAGTAACTTTCCTCAGACTCATCTAGCATGTTCTTTTGCTGACTGCTTAATCAGATTACACTAATAGTGCTCAATTGTCAGATAGATAAATACAGATTTTATTGCTTAATACTGGCCTCCAGTGCAGAAATTGGTGGTGCTGTATGTGCAAATGATTCCGTCATCTTCAAGCTGACTTCCAGCCCAAAGAGCTCGGCAGCCTCTGCAAAACAGGATGTTAAGCGCTGCAGAGCTGCTTCTGTGTGAGCAACGAGGGCAGCATCATCAGCAAAAAGCAGCTCACGGAC